>OZ038519.1:52695326-52707826 GCA_964036315.1 Acanthosepion esculentum | reverse complement strand
CCACGCTCCTCAAAACCTCCTGATCAGAGGCCTGGGTAAGACGTCCTGGGTAAGGCGATAAACTACTTCCAGCAGCAACTGGATGTAGTTTATCGTCTTACCCAGGACGCGGATGTAGTTTAACGTCTTACCCAGGACGACACTCGAAGCTTGGACAATTTATATTTTAATATGTACCGGAAGCTATAAAAATCATATGAAATATAAACTTCATAAAATCATTACTTCCTCTGATCTTTAACTAGACTTACGTAAATGAAGCACTGCCTGAATGCACACTAATATATATATATATATATATATATATATATATATATATATACGAAGTGGGCACAAAAATTTATTGCAGTAATAAAAACAGACTTCTTAAAAGAACATTTACAACATAGAAAAGATAAGATATATACATTACACTAAATTGTTAATACCAAGATGTAACGATTATGAAACAGGTAAACCGGTTTATCGGGCGTCTAATCAAAGCAAAAATCCAGGACAATGAAAAAAACTGTACAGCGACTAAAAAATATACAACCCCAGACTAATGTCATATACAAGCAGAAAATAAATTGAAAATTAAATGCTAATTACTTTTAAGCCCACCAATTTTGCATTAATGCTGGACTTAAAATATCGAAAAGTAACTCGCTTAGAATATTCCTAATAAATTCAATTTCTGAATCCAATTTAGTTTCTAAATCTATGTTGATATATACGGATGCACCTGGAAAAAACGAAATGACCAGAGATTGGCAGCTGATCTCTCCGATCTAATTCCAGCATCTCAGTGGGTTTCAGGTAGTTAGCCAGCTAAAGCCGGCTGCGTACTAAGCTCTTATCTGTTGTCGAACTCTTTGCCTTCGGGCAGAGAGGAAACCGGACGAGTCTATGCCGAAGGGCAGAGTCTCGTCCGGGGTGGTAGACAATCCCGACCCCATGTATGCGGGGCTCTACGGGGAATTTTTGGCCGATCTCACGGGATCGAAATTCCACACGCTAAAAACCGGCCATCCAGCCTTGTAGGGAGGTTCCGGGTAAATACCCTGGCTTCGTCGAAAATCAAACTAGTTACATTCAATCACCACCGTTTGGACCCCGAACTGTCATCAATCACGTTGAATAGATGTTCCCTAAAAAAAAGTTCACATGCTTTAACCGCCTATTGGGACTTACTCAACCCAGATCTGAAGTGGAATTCGTACATACGATCCATCGCTAAACTTGCTGGAAAAATGTTCTGTTCTCCGTAGCGCTCTACTGAGTACATGACTCCTCCTGCTGTCCTTCATTAAAAAGGTCAAATCGAACCGAAAATGGAGTACTGCTGCTATATATGGGCAGGAGCTGCCCAGTCTTCACTTTCAGGTCTCGATAGAGTCCTGAAACGTCTCCAAATCTACAACCCCTTTCTTATGGACGAGACGTCGCAAGCCTCTCGCTGTTTCCATGTAGAGTGTTCAGACGAACTACATTCCTTAGTTCCACCAATTCTAACCTTCATCTCTAAGACCCGCCATGGTACGCCTATTGTAGCAACCCACACCCATTCCCCTCGTATTCCATTAGTGAGATATAAGTTCCCCTCGAGCAGCTTCTTCCCACGAACGGCTGCTTGGTCAAACCGACTCCCAAGAGGATGCTTCCCCGATCACTACAATCTTAACCTGTTCAAGTCTAGGGTTAACCGTTATCTTCCCCACATATCCCCATCAACTGTGCCTCTTACTCTGTAACCCTCTACCCGCTTTGTGGAACCGACTCCCAAGAGGACGCTTCCCCGATCACTACAATCTTAACCTGTTCAAGTCTAGGGTTAACCGTTATCTTCCCCACATATCCCCATCAACTGTGCCTCTTACTCTGTAACCCTCTACCCGCTTTGTGGAACCGACTCCCAAGAGGACGCTTCCCCGATCACTACAATCTTAACCTGTTCAAGTCTAGGGTTAACCGTTATCTTCCCCACATATCCCCATCAACTGAGTCTCTTACTCAGTAACCCAAGAGGATGCTTCCCCGATTACTTATAAATAAGTGTGTGTGTGTGTGTATATATATATATATATATATATATATAAGTATATGTATATATATATTGTCATCCACAGACAGTTTCGCTGTATCACAGCTCTTCAATGTGGCTAGACGTCCAATTACTTCAAGCCGGGATTGATTTAGCATCATTCAGGGATACTACTCCTAGGCTATCGTCGGAGAAAGGGAAAATTTAATGTTTTCTGTAAGAAATACGCCAGTGGCGCGTGTGTATGTGTATATATATATATATATATATATATATATATATATATATATATATATATATATGACGAAGGCCGGATAAACCAAGGTTAATCAAACTGATTAGAACCGAAGGAATTCCACTGGGTATATAATAACTCTTAAATGTTGGCTTCCGGTAAACTGATGTTAGAAAACCTGTATTTGATCCTGGTACGAAGACATTAAGTAAAGGGAGACCAGTGTTACTTTCACATGTGAAATACAGCATAGTGGGCAATACATTAAGTGCTTGATGGAAGACTAAAGCCGTAACCTCATTTTCAAATACAAATGGTTTCATTCACGTATCTAGCGTAATACCTGGGTCTTTCAATACGAGCAAGTAACTCTTACTCGTAAAAGCCAACATATATTGGCCATTGTAGGCCCTAAAGGTCTACCCATCGCTATCCCGTGTACATTTTTAGTAGCTGTATACTTTTTTGTCCTTGTTTGTCCACGATTTAGCAGTTTTTAATCATTGTTTTGGTATTAACAATTTACGGTAGCATTTTCCCCTCTTTTTGTTATGCATATTTACTTTGATTTTTGTTTAATTGGAAAATCTTAATTGCTTTTATGAATAGGGGCTTGTATATAAACCTGATGAAGAAATACTGATAGTCTTAACATCGCTTTGAAGAATGAAACTGACAGTTATTATGCAGTGTTGATTCCTATGTGTACAAAGATATTCACGGATTTGCTCGGTGAATACATTGCCGCCTACCATTGTGCATATTCAGCTACGGAGAGAAAGAGAGAGCGACAGACAGACTCAGAGAGAGAGAGACAGAGACTCAGAGAGAGAAAGAGAGCGACAGACTCAGAGAGAGAGAGAGATAGACAGACTGAGAGAAAGAGAGAGACAGACTCAGAGTGTGAAAGAGAGCGGCAGACACAGAGTGAGAAAGCGGCAGACTGAGAGAGAGAGAGAGAGAGAGAGAGAAAGAGCGGCAGACTGAGAGAGAGAAGAGCGACAGACTGAGAGAGAGAAAGAGTGGCAGACTGAAAGAAAGAGCGGCAGACTGAGTGAGACAGAAAGAGCAGCAGACTGGGTGAGAGAGAAAGAGTAGGAGAGCAGCAGACAGTCTGACAGAGAAGGAGAGCGGCAAACAGACTGAGAGATAGAGAAAGAGCAGCAAACACACTGAGAGAGAGAGAGAAAGACAGCGACAAACAGACTGAGAGAGAGAGAAAGAGAGCGGCAAACAGACTGAGAGAGAGAGAAAGAGAGCGGCAAACAGACTCAGAGTGAGAGAGAAAGAAAGCGACAGAGAAAGAGAGCGAGCGACAGACAGACTCAGAGAGAAATAAACAAAGAGTGAGACAGACTCAGAGAGAGACAAGCAGATTTAGAGAGCAACACGGAGAAAGAGAGAGAGAGAGGGTGACTCTGAGACAGACAGAAACAAACAGAAAGAGAGACAGACCAAGAGAGAGAGAGAGAGAAACACAGACAGAGTAAGACTCAGGGAGACAGACCGAGATACAGAGAGCGACAAACTGTGGGAGAGAGAGAGAGAGAGTGAGAGAGATCGTATGAACAGATTTGTATTGAGAGAGATTTAATAAATGTAATTTCATCTGCTATCTTCCTTGAACGCCAACCAAAATAGTGACGTGTGGGTTATATAGAGAAAACCTATGCTACAAAAAAAAAAAACACTTTTTTTTATCGCAATTGTTTATTTGTTTGTATACTTGTGTACTTTTTTACCTGTGTTGTCAATAGAGATGTATACTTACGAAACGAAATAGGCAAACGACTCGGGAAACCAGCCGACGAATGAAATCCGTCACGCGAAATCTAAACTAATCTTTTACACTGATTCTCGGGTGGTGGGTGGTATCGAGGGAGATCATGACAAGGGTTAGTCAGGGACTTCAAGAGACAAGCTTAAAGAATTGTCTTTGCATGGCTGAGTTTCTGGAATTCAGGGTCGGGCGAAAGAATTGTTGTACCGGAAGGAAGAATTCAATGAGCGGAAGTTAAAAATAAAAACAGCCAATATTTTTGAATTTTGACCCACATGTCCCAGAATTTGCCAAACATATTTCATGATATTTCCTACATTTTACAAACTTTTTTTTTATAAATCATCCATTTTAATGTGATCACGAAGTCGCTGACGTACAACATTTGACGTTTTAACCAAAGACGTTGTCTCTACGAGCGGATCACACACTGTAGCCTTGTGCCAGACTAACCGAAGTGCAACTCACGATGGACCAGAAGACAGCAGAAGGCTATTATAACTTCAGTGAGAATTTTAATGGGTGCCTATAACTCACTGCCTTGTACCAGACTAACCGAAGTGCAACTCACGATGGACCAGAAGACAGCAGCAAGCTATTACAACTTCAGTGAGAATTTTAATGGGTGCCTATAACTCACTGCCTTGTGCCAGACTAACCGAAGTGCAACTCACGATGGACCAGAAGACAGCAGCAAGCTATTACAACTTCAGTGAGAATTTTAATGGGTGCCTATAACTCACTGCCTTGTGCCAGACTAACCGAAGTGCAACTCACGATGGACCAGAAGACAGCAGCAAGCTATTACAACTTCAGTGAGAATTTTAATGGGTGCCTATAATTTACTGCCTTGTGCCAGACTAACCGAAGTGCAACTCATCAGAAGACAGCAGAAGGCTATTAAAACTACAGTGAGACCTTTAATGGGTGCCTATAATTGACTGCCTTGTGCCAGATCAAACCAAATTCAGCTGACTCAAAATCTGGTGGATAACTTCGGATGTCTAATTAATACTATAATCTATTTTTAACCCTTTGAGCCCTGACCACCGATTTACCGGTGGTAGAGAAAAATGGCGTAATGTCCAGCGACCAGTTGAAGGGTGGGTAAATAAACACGTGTAACTATTTTTATATCTATCGTGAAATATTACATACCAATTATTTGCGAATTTTGACTCATGTGCTCAGACAGAAGGGTTAAAATTGTTCAGGAACGCGGGGTCAAAGGGTTAAAATATAACCCTTATATGTGTCAATATGACATAAACACACATTCTTCCTCTATGTGCCGCGCCCCTTCACGTCGTAGGCGATCATGTCTCTCCACTATTTCCTCACCTTTGTAGCTCTTAATAAATTGTCTTTTTGTTATCTCTCCTAAACTTTGTTCCGCCATCCATTTACTCAAGCTCGTTCTTCTATGTGTCGTGTCCCTTCATGACATTGACGAGCACGGCTCTCCACTATTTCCTGTCTTTTGTAGCTCTTAATAAACTTTTTTCTTTTTGTTATCTCCTAAACCTTGCTCCGCCATCCATATACTCAGGCTTGACGTACTTCTATGTGCCGGGACCATGCAGGCCGTTGGTGTCATGGCTCTTCACTATTTCCTGTCCTTTGCAGCTCTTAATAGATCCATTTAATCTCACTAGGTAGGTTATGCGTCATTTTCATCTGTCGCTCTTGCCTTCAGTATGTCCTGTGAGTGTCAAATTTTCCAAACCCTCTTTCCTCATTATATGCCCTGGAAACTTCAACTCTCTCTTTCTGATATTAAGTATAGGAGTTCTTTTTGTATCCATTTTCTCTAAGAACTTCGACATTGTTCTTAAGTTCGGTCCATGGAATCGTCAGCATCCTTCTGTAGAACTACATTTATGTAGCTTCAAGTCTCCTCTTCATCTTTAAGAAGATTGTCCAGTATTCACCGTTACATAGAAGGATTGATATTGCATAACAGTTCAGTACTCTTTTCTTTGTTTCTAACAAAATCTTCCTATTTCTTAATACATTGCTTAGCTTTTGGAAGGCATCTTTCGTTTTCCCAATGCGCCTTTTCGCCCTCTGAAGAATTATAAACTTGGAAATGTGATTAACAGCGATGATAATCTATGAAAAAAGAAGCAATTTGGCACTACGTGACCACTGTATAAGAGTTAATGTGCCATAAAATCATATTCAGAACGAGAATCTTATAGACAGCTTCATGTCTCGCACATCTCGCCTGTGGAACTCCCTTCCTTATTCCTGTTCCCCTGACAAATACAATCTACAATCTCCAACTATTTTTCTCCACATCCTCTTCTTTACCACTCCTATCCGCTCTTCCTCCAAACCTTCTGTAACCCCTTGCGTGCTAGTGGCTTCCAGTCTTGTTTGGGGTGATAAGCTTAAAAAAAAGGCGATGTTAAAGAATCAGAATATGCGTAATAATCTTCATCACTATGACCAATATATTGGTGTCAATGTGTCAAATTAACATTCTGAATCAGAAAGATGGAGATGTATTAAAACACCGAGATTCTCCATTAAAATCCTTGTTTGGCAAAACATGACCATCATGTAGCTGTCAATGTGCCATAACATTTCCTTTTGAACTAATGCCCAGTGTGCTGGAAATGCATGTCAGAATTTTAGCAATAAAAAGGGCCAAGATGTCATCGTTTTATTTTGGGGTTGTTTCTTTTCTGAGATCAGACTCGTGACAATTTTAGCTAGTATTGTGGTGGTGGGGCGTTCGAACCCAGGTAAAAAAAAATGTGAAAATAAGAATATTTTAAACTCCGATTTTCAAAGAAGGTAAGCCGCATCCCCTTACCCGTCGTAATGGTTCTGCTTAGCGCCACTTCAGCTTTGCCCCGGATGAAGTTAGTTTTAATCAATGTTAAAAGTTTGGGAATATAATTACATTTTATTGTGACTCGAGCCGAAACCATCTGGTCGCCGCACAGGGACAAAGCCATCTGGTCGCCGGACACTGACGAAACCACCTGGCCGCCGGACACTGACGAAACCACCTGGCCGCCGGACACTGCCGAAACCACCTGGCCGCCGGACACTGCCGAAACCACCTGGCCGCCGGACACTGGCGAAACTACCTGGTCGCAGGACACTGGCGAAACCACCTGGTCGCCGGACACTGGCGAAACCACCTGGTCGCCGCACACTGCCAAATACTGAGCATGACTAAAATTCATATACTTCGTGAAAATTCGGCTATCACTCAGGATAAATGTTCCATTATACTAATTCTGAATTCATTTTGTTTTATTTTCATTGGGTTGACATGGACTCCAGCAAATATGAACTCTTGTTTGTCGATCAGTCATTAAAATATGCGAGGATGTGTTTGCCAAAGAATCAGATTTTTCTCTGCTCACTTAAGTGAGAAAATATGTATGGATTTTTCCTTTCTTTTATGAATAAACAAAGATGCTATTTATTGCTAGGCAAGCTAACTTAAGTTACGCGAATAAAGTGGTGCCCGTTTGCAGTAGCTGACACCTTTTACGATCTATGGACAACATTAAAGTCATTTTAAAAAAATTGAGACGAAACCGAAAAACAAGACCAACAACTCATGAGCGACGACCCGGAAATTCAAGTTGAAATTCCAGAAATTTTGTCAACCTTGTCTATTGTTTGTTTTTTATTTTATTTTTTTATTTTTTATTTTTTATTTTATTTTTTTTGCTTGTCTTAAATTTCTGGTTTCTCTTCTCTGTGTGCGTGCATGTGTGTGTCACAAAGAGGAGGAAAAAGAGGTGAATTAAATAATTTATATGAATAAACCTAACGGGGATAGGATTTACCGCCCCCCCCCCCCCCGCTTTGAAAAATCTATCAAAACACGAAAAACAGAGACAGGCGCATGGGGACACCGATACAGAAAAAGACACGTGCACAGGAACACCGACACACAGACAGACAAAGAGACACACGGAGACACAGACAGACAGACAGACAGGCGCACGGAGACACCGACACACACACAGACAGACAGATAGACAGGCGCACGGAGACACCGACAGACAGATAGACAGGCGCACGGAGACACCAACACACAGACAGACAGACAGACTTACAGGCGCACGGAGACACCGACACACAGACAGGCGCACGGAGACACCGACACACAGACAGATAGAAAGGCGCACGGAGACACCGACACACAGACAGATAGACAGGCGCACGGAGACACCGACACACAGACAGATAGACAGGCGCACGGAGACACCGACACACAGACAGATAGACAGGCGCAGGCTGTTTTAAATCTAGAAAATATTTTCAGACTGTAAGAATTTCTTCTTAGATAATAATGGTTTTAGGGACATACATCTTACCAATTAACCCATAGTTTGGGGGGAAGAATATATGGATTTCAGGGGTATTTGCACATAAGTAAATATAACGAACCAAACTGAAATTCTTGCACCACCTGCATATACTGCACAAGCTTACTGCACGTGGTATTCCCAAGCGGTCTCGCCCATCTAGGTAATGACCAGGCTAGACGTGGTCATACGGGAGCCGGAGTTTCAACGTGATATGGCCGTAAAGACTTTGGGAAAAGGTATTAATCCATCACTTTTCCCTTCCCCGGCCATGCAGGGCAAACTGGATACGTTAGTCTTGAGAACCAGTCTAGAAGGCCAACTTTCAATTTAAAACTGATTAGATGTGGGTCTAGCATCTCCCTAGGAAAAAAGTTCTTGCTGCAGAATGCACGGTAATAAGTTATAAAATGGCGAATTGGATCATTTTGAGAAATAATGGGATGGCAGACGCAGACCCGGTTAGCATGAAGGAGAGAGAGAAGAAAAGAAAAGAGAAAAAGCGAAAAAGAGAAAGAGAGTAAAAAAGAAAAAGAATAAAAGAGAAAAAGAACAGAAAGACAAGTGAAAAAGAGAAAGAAAAAAAAGAGAGAATAAGAGAGAGAAAAAGAGAGAAAATACTGAAAGAGAAAAAAGAGTAAAAGAGAAAAAGAGTAAAAGAGAAAAAGAACAGAAAGACAAGTGAAAGAGAACAGAGAGAAAAAAGAGAGAGAAAAAAGTATAGTGAAAAAAAAAAAGAGAAGAAAAAAAGAGAAAAAGAAAAGGGAGAGGAAGAAGAGTAGAGAGAAGAAAGAGGAGGGGAAAAAGGAGAAAAATACAATACCCTATGCAAAGTAACATCAAACAAAGTTCAACGGTATCTCAACTTCTTTCAAGTGATTAAATGCCAAATTGGGTCGTTTTCATAAACAATAGAACGGCAGATTCAAACACGCTTGGCACCAGAAGAGTAGAAAAATGGCACAACAGTAAAAAAAAAAAAAAAAAAAAACGGTAGGCACAGATACGACAAACAGGTGAACCCTTTTTTACTCCACTGACCATGAATGCAATTGACATCTTACACCAACCGACAGAAAAGACAGTATCATTTCAATTAAAATGTTTTTTAGCGGCCATTTAGTATAAAACTTAATAGTAACTAATAGTAAGTTTAGATGTCATGTTTTATAACTATGTCTTGTTAGTAAAAATGGTAGTGTGACATTATAAATGTAGTGTATGGACTTGAAGTTGTCTGCAAAAATAATTATCCGGGGCGAGAGAAGCTGCAAATACAAGTTCAGCTGGGGTTGGAAGTAACCGGTCTTCTTCGATCCAGATGAGACGGCAAAAAGGAGATGCTCAGTTCAATTTATCTTTTGTTGAAGGCAACATTTTTAATTGTCTCTGAAAGCGTTTAGCAAAACAGTTTCGTCGTAGTGTATGGACTTGAAGTTGTCTGCAAAAATAATTATCCGGGGCGAGAGAAGCTGCAAATAAAAGGTCAGCTGGGGTTGGAAGTAACCGGTCTTCTTCGATCCAGATGAGACGGCAAAAAGGAGATTCTCAATTCAATTTATCTTTTGTTGAAGGCAACATTTTTAATTGTCTCTGAAAGCGTTTAGCAAAACAGTTTCGTCGTTGTTATATTGTATTTCACACCAAAGATTTGATGTATGTCAATACTGGAACTGAGTGGGGCCCCCACTGTCAGCTGTTACGACGTGGAAAGCGAGGTAAACTGTTCTGGAGATGTTGGCAAGGAATGCAAAGAGTAATAAATAAATAAATAAAAAATAACAAAAAACAAAAAAAAAAGAAAAGTCAGCATTTTGTCCCATTTAAAGTGATGTAGGCTATGAAGGGGATGATGACAAAAAAATCGCATAGACGTGAAAGAAGAATACGTAGCAAACAAAACGGATGGCAAAAGAAAAGACTGAAATAAAAAAAGGAGAAAGAAAAAAAGAAAGAAAAAAACGAAAAAAAAAACGAGGCAGAAATGAAAGAAGGACGAAGTTTCGTGAAGATTAGAATATTTTTTTAAAAATGAATGAAGAAAAAAAATATCGTTTTCAGTCATTTTACACCAATCAAGGCGATAATGCCACTAAGACGCAAGGTGTTACTGAAAGTGAAAGAGAAGCAAAAGACTTTAGAAGGAACCGGAAACCCAATCCTAAACAGGAAACAAAAGATAAACCTCTGGTCCTGTTCAAAAGAAAAGGGAGGAATGTGAACAGGGCGAGAGGCTAAGATCTCAACCCCTATTCCATATATTTTACGGACTAGGGTCTTGTTATGTACCCTACCTAGGAGCACTAATGGATACGTCCCAATCCTAATAAATACGCTGGACACTATTGTAAGTGGGGGTAATATGCTGTCTAAGTAGTCCACCACTAGAAGTGGTTTACCTACTTCACACCGCTGGCGAGTATTGTATTTTATTCATGTTATAAAGATTACCATTTTATTTCCAACCTTTGTTTTGGTTATCGCCCATTCAGTAATCTTTTCTAGGTTACAACAACTATAAAAAATCTTTTTCAATGATTTTTACTATGAAAAAGGCATTGCAAATGATCTTTACTATAAAAATGCATTGCCAATGATTTTTACTATAAAAATGCATTGCCAATGATTTTTACTATAAAAATGCATTGCCAATGATTTTTACTATAAAAATGCATTGCAAATGATTTTTACTATAAAAATGCATTGCCAATGATTTTTACTATAAAAATGCATTGCCAATGATTTTTACTATAAAAATGCATTACAAATGATTTTTACTATAAAAATGCATTGCCAATGATTTTTACTATAAAAATGCATTGCAAATGATTTTTACTATAAAAATGCATTGCCAATGATTTTTACTATTATTATATGCCTGCCTATGAACACTAATGGGTATGTTTCAGTCCTCATCAATACGTTGAACACTATTGTTAAGTGGGGGTAATATGCTGTCTAAGTAGTCCACCACTAGAAGTGGTTTACCTACTTCACGTCGCTAGCGAGTATTGTATTTTATTCATGTTATAAAGATGACCATTTTATTTCCAACCTCCGTTTTGGTTGTTCCTCATTTAGTAACCCTTTCTATGTTACAACGGGCTTTATCTTTGCCGGCGTTTCAGCCGATACATTCTTCTGCCTTCCTCATACTGTTTAAAAGATTTGCTTAGTACTTTTTCATAGCCTCATCTTCATAACTTCTAATTTTTCAGATTAAGCTTCAATTTCCCCAAACAAAACTGCAAATGAAATCGATTTACAGATCGACCTAATTTTTTTTTTTTTTTTTTTTTTTTTTACCAAGTTATCGACCTTTTGCGTGTTATTTTAAAGCCGGAAAATATTCTTAGATTATAAGAGCTTTTTTTTTCAGATAAATCATGATTTCCTGATACAATTCCTACTAATTAAATTATATCTGGGAGGGGGAGAAGCGGTGGATTCATTCCGATACCAAGGGTATTTGTTGTATATATATATATATATATATATATATATATATATATATATCCTATACGGAACCGTCATTTCGCGTGACGTGCCTTAACCGTTCGGCCACAGAGAAGCGTCCGGTTAGCAAGGTCGATTTGACTTTAAACTTAAATCTTCCATGAATCTCTTCTATTCATATCTGCTCTAGCGTATCAAATGTAAACAAATGACGTCATACATTTTTTGAATTAGACAGAGTCCGACAATTTATTTAAAGACATTTTTGATATGTTTAACGTTCTTTTTATAGATACAAGTATTTAAGTAAATGCTCTGTTTTATAATAAACAGTATTAAATAACATTTACCGGCTTGAATGTCCGAGAAATTTTCATAGAAAATTTTCGTTCTCGGACAGGAATCGAACCTGTATCCTATACGGAAATGACATATATGAAAATTTCTCGGGTATATATATATATATATATATATATATATATATATATATATATATATATATATATATATATATATATATATATATATATATATATATATATATATATATATATATATATATATATATATATATATATATATATACGAACCCAACTGGAATTGAAACTCGGCTCTCCGGTTTGCAATTCTGAACCGTTATCCATTACACCACCCGCACAACCACGT
>OZ038519.1:52672826-52690326 GCA_964036315.1 Acanthosepion esculentum | reverse complement strand
AATAGTGAATTCGGTCCTGATTGGGTGCCCGCTACATTGGGCCTTGTGGAAAATTCTTATCAACCTCTCGGGATTGGGGCACCTCGATGCGGTGTAATGGTTAGCAAGCTTGTCTCTCTAGAACAATTACGACTGAGTAGTGAGTTCGATCCTTACTGGGTGCCTCCTACTTTCGGCCTTGTGTCACATCTAAGCTACCCTTGGAGAATCCCTAAGTTACCTCGAGGCGATGTAATGGTTAGCAAGCTTGTCTTTCTAGAACAATTACGACTGAGTAGTGAGTTCGATCCTTACTGGGTACCTCCTACTTTCGGCCTTATGCCACATCTAAGTTCCGCTTGGAAAATAACTATACAAAGTAGAATTTTACTAGTCTACAAATCTAGGGCCTACAACTGTTGGAGAAAATCCAACCTGATTGACCATGTCTTCAAGGGTGTAGACGTACTCACTGCGCTTGGCCATTTGCTAGTTGCTAAGTCAATAGTCAGGGTGGATGTCTGTTAACTCTGACGAATTTATCCGCCCTTTAAGAACTCTTATTATTTTTTATTTATTTTTTTTTTTTTGTGCTGCTGCGGTTTCAGTTACCCTCCGCCCCAGACCGGTCTAATCTATCGGCTTTTATTTTTTCAGCCGAATAGATATGCATATGCACGTGCTAATGTGTGTCAGTATTTACCAGGGCATGTGAATAACTCGCATAATTCCTTCCTCAACAATAAATGCCGTAAATTGCGACGTACAAGCAGACCTCAAGAGTTTTAGCTCCAAATTCTGAGTTAAGCTTATACCTACCATATAGGTCGATCCCCAAATATAAGATACACTACCTGTGGCCCAAAGCGTAGGCCTACCGATAAATGAAGTTAGGCTACAGTAAAGTGTGACTGAAAAGTAACTCACTATTTTATGTACGAGTGTCCAGCCAGTAGTCCTGACCTAACACACTTTTTTCTTTGGGGTTAGTTAAAGCAGCATGTCTACTAAACCAAACCAAGAACTTAGAAGAACATGAAGGGCAAATACAAGAAGTTATGTCTTTTATACGACAAGGGTTCCTGGTGAAATTAGTTAACGTGATCCCTGGGCGACTCCAGCAGCTAGTAGCTAAATCTGGTGCCCATATCGAATTTCCTCTCATATCCATTTCTTGTCAAAATTATAGTTAATAAATAAATTATAAGTATTTTAAAATGGGGAGTTACTTTTCTATCACCCTGTATACGATAACCTGAACCAGACCTACATTCCACTTACCTGTATATTTAGACACTGACCGTAACATCTTTCTTTATGTGTTGTATAGCAAGCAACTTAAAACACACACTGTTAAGTACTATATATTGTACCAATACAACTTAGCATACATTTACATTTAGTGTAAATTTACAGTTAGTGTATCAGCAGTTGGACGCAATGTGTCCCGTAGCATTAATAGAATACTGGATTTGTGTGACTATTTCATAATAATTTCTGTGTTAATATGCCAAACATATTCACTGGTGCCCATATCGAATTTTAAATAAAACCTCATGCTAAACACTTTCCTCTCATATCCATTTCCTGTCAAAATTATAGTTAATAAATAAATTATAAATATTTTAAGATGGGGAGTTACTTTTCTATCACCCTGTATACGATAACTTGAACCAGAACTACATTTTACTTACCTGTATATGAGGAAAAATATGGAAAAACAAAAAATCCGAATATGCAAGTTTACTGTTTTTAATGTTGTTTCAGTGTCGACGTCAGACGTTTCGGTCTAGTAGACCTTCTTCAGGACACTTATGTCTATCGTCTTTTCATGTTGACTTGAATATAGTCTAATTTTAATTATGTTTTAATAACTATGTCCTGAAGAAGGTCTACTAGACCGAAACGTCTGACGTCGACATTGAAACAACATTAAAAACAGTAAACTTGCATATTCGGATTTTTTGTTTTTCCATAATTTTTCTCATACTGTCGGATCTATATCCACATATTTGCTTACTTACCTGTATATTTAGACACTAACCGTAATATCTTTCTCTATGTGTTGTATACTAAGCAACTTAAAACACACACTGTTAGCTACTAGATTTTGTATCAATACAACTTAACGTCAATTTACATTTAGTATAAATTTACAGTTAGTGTATCAGCAGTTGGACGCGATGTGTCCTGTAGTCTTTGTAGAATACTAGATTTGTGTTACTATTTTATATTAATTTCTGTGTTAATATGCCAGATATGTTCAACAGGGCTGGCGCATCTTACCCCCGAACCCGGGGCGGGGGCGTTTTTTAAGGCCACGTTGTGAGCTCTCATTTCTTTCTATCACTGTTTTATGGCCATTTGCTATATTTTTTAATTATTTTTAAACTGAGGTTACATTGTCAGACATCAACTAATAATTTACATCGTATATCTGCATGGCCGGTGCGGTGTTTACTACGCAGGAACCCCCGACGAGGTTAGACCCCAAAAGGGCTAGTTTCAGCTACGTTTTTTTGGTTTTTGTGCTTTTTCTACCTAATATATATTGTCATTCTTCAACAGTAAGCAGTGGAGAGCAGAAGTACTAATTTCAAGTGTGTTTATTGCTTTAAATTCTAACTTTTTGAACAGTTCTTTTAAATCAATTAAGAGAGTAATATGTTTTGGTAAAATCATTTTTTATTTCGAGATCATCCACTAATGAACATCTCTGATTATTTTGTTTTACTGATAGTAATACTAGCCAGAAGTCCACGGCTAGTAAGTAAAATAAAATTTTTAGTACTTATTTTTTTTAAATTTCTAGAAAGATGAAACCGAGGAAATGATCGCTTAAAAAATAAAAATGTTTAAAGATTTCAACACATGAAAAATTTTACCGAAAACTTAAAAATTTGTTTAAAAAAAAAAAAAACAGTATTTAAGACAATCCCGTTTGTGTTGTGTTGGAAACTTTGTAAAACTTTTTCTTCGGCGGAAAAGCGTTGGCGATTAATCTTTATGGAAATTTTAAAATCTGCGGCTTAAACATTTTTTTAAATAAAAAAATCATTATGAAAGTAAATAATGAATATGTACTGAAATTTTCATTTAAATTGAGTAATTCCTTTTTTCCTCTTTCTCCTTTTCTTTTTTTAATCTTTCTCCTTTTCTTTTTTCCCTCTTTCTCCTTTTCCCTCTTTCTCCTTTTCTTTTTTCCCTATTTCTCCTTTTCCCTCTTTCTCCTTTTCTTTTTTCCCTATTTCTCCTTTTCTTTTTTTCCCCTCTCTTCTTTTCTTTTTTATCCTCCTCTTTTAGAATTTGTTTTAAAAAAACAGTATTTAAGACAATCCCGTTTGTGTTGTGTTGGAAAGTTTGTAAAACTTTTTATTCGTCGGAAAAGCGTCGGCGATTAATCTTTATGGAAATGTAAAAATTAGCGGCTTAAACATTTTTTTAGTGAAATTTAGTCATGAAAATATTGGTGGTTATTAGAAAAAACAATAACATTTTAGTAGATTTTTGTAAAAAAAAACAAAAAAACTATTCATTATAAATGTAAATAATGAATATGTACTGAAGTTTTTATATTAATTTCTGTGTTAATATGCAAGATATGTTCAACAGGGCCGGTGCGTCTTACCCCCGAACCCGGTGCGGGGACGTTTTTTAAGGCCCCGTTGTGAGCTTTGCCATTTTTTCATCAATGTTTACCAATATATTGGGTAATTCCTTGATTTGCGGTAAAATAAAATAAGCCCTGCCTTTCGTCACAAAAATCTTTCTAGGGTTTGTGGCTCCCAGGTTGGGAACCTTTGAAATGAATATGTAGTAGAGAGAGGTTCCCGTAACAAAGTTTCGGGAAGGGCCCCGTGACCTTAGCAACGTTCCTGCTGTTCACCAGATAATTTTTAGCGGGATATATTTGTGGCAGTCTGCTGGAGGTTCAGTAATTGGTGAACAGTGGCAAAGGTTTGTTTTGGTTGGTTTGGTTTACGACATATCAACACCTCAATGGGTTATTTAATGCCGACAAGATTTTTATTGCTGGTAATATTTTTTTTAAAAAAGTACTGCTGGTAATAATTTTTCTTCAAAAATGTATTGCTTGTAATAATTTTTTTAACAAAAAAGTATTACTGGTATTAAAACCTATTTTTACACTTTCATAGTGTTTTAACCACAGTTTAGGGGCTAACTATCTGCCCATAGCTGGAACCCTAACAGGTGCTACCACCGCAGGTCTGGGTGAACCTGGGAACACCAACAATTAAGAGGCGGTTCCACGCTCCTCAAAACCTCCTGATCAGAGAACTTGCTGTCTGATGCAGTTTATCGTCTTACCCAGGACGCGGATGTAGTTTATCGTCTTACCCAGGACGCGGATGCAGTTTATCGTCTTACCCAGGACGCGGATGCAGTTTATCGTCTTACCCAGGACGCGGATGCAGTTTATCGTCTTACCCAGGACGCGGATGTAGTTTATCGTCTTACCCAGGACGCGGATGTAGTTTATCGTCTTACCCAGGACGCGGATGTAGTTTATCGTCTTACCCAGGACGCGGATGCAGTTTATCGTCTTACCCAGGACGCGGATGTAGTTTATCGTCTTACCCAGGACGCGGATGTAGTTTATCGTCTTACCCAGGACGCGGATGTAGTTTATCGTCTTACCCAGGACGCGGATGCAGTTTATCGTCTTACCCAGGACGCGGATGTAGTTTATCGTCTTACCCAGGACGCGGATGTAGTTTATCGTCTTACCCAGGACGCGGATGTAGTTTATCGTCTTACCCAGGACGCGGATGCAGTTTATCGTCTTACCCAGGACGCGGATGTAGTTTATCGTCTTACCCAGGACGCGGATGCAGTTTATCGTCTTACCCAGGACGCGGATGTAGTTTATCGTCTTACCCAGGACGGGCAAAGGTTTGCATTTTATACCCGCCATATAAGTCGTCTACTAGTTTAAGAAAGATTTTTTTAGGTTCGAAAACTCAATTTGTACGTCACAATTTCCCATCTCAGGGAAGATTGCATTGCATATTTTCAAAGGCATTTAACAAATTGTGGCATTGAGGGCGCTGCTGTACAAGCTCTCTGCCTATGGAATCACAGGAAGAGTCCACCCAGTTATCACGTCCTTCCTAACGGGTAAGTCCCTAAAACAGTTCTCCGATGCCAATGTAATCAAAAGCAGCTTCTCGGTTCTATTATCTACTTAGTATTTACTGATCTGCCTCAGAGTATACTCCGATCTTTTGTCAATATCTACGCTAATGTTAAAACACTATATGGGTTCACCTCCTAAATTCTAGATCCGGGGTCGGCAATCTACGGCACGCGTACCACACGTAGCACACCAAGCAATTTCCGATGGCACACAGCCGCAAATGACATCACGAAGTCCGAACCAATAACTACTACAACGTAAAGAAGATATTTAGCTGTTTCAATTTTAATATATACTAAAATATGTATACTATATATTACGACAGTGGAACCTCGGTTAACGAATTTAATTCGTTCCTGAAGCCCGTTCGTAACCCTAATATTCGTAAACTGAAACTATTTTTCCAATAAAAATGATGAACTGTTATAAGAGCCAGGGCGCAAATTTACCGTGGATGACTTTGTGTTCATGTGTAGTCGAACCAGCATAACAAATTTAGTTCGATTATGCCCTAAAATAGGGGTCGGCAACCTATGCCACGCCAAGCAATTTCCGATGGCACGCAGCGGCAAATGACATCACGAAGTCCGAACCAATGACTACTACAACACAAAGATATTTAGCTGTTACAATTTTAATATATACTAAAGTATATATACTATATATTACTACAGTGGAACATCAGTTAACGAATTTAATTCGTTCCTGAATACGTATGCTGTTGGCACACTGAATGATTTTAAAACCCTAAGTCGGCACATAGCAAACGGTTGCCGATAGCTGTCACATATGGTCCGGTGCCCGAGCTATTTACCCTGAGCACCATAGAAGAATCAGCAATATTATTGGTCCTGATCTGGCGTCTCGGCTCCAATCACTTTCCCACCGCCGTTAGTTTGCCTCTCTATGTCTTTTCTTTCATGGTAATTGTTCAGATGAGCTCTTAGCTATGGTTTTCGAATTTAAGCGCAGTACGAACGAATAACTACTACAACGTGAAGAAGCTATTTAGCTGTTACAATTTTAATATATACTAAAGTATATATACTATATATTACTACAGTGGAACATCGGTACACGAATTTAATTCCTGCGTAACCCTAATGTTCGTAAAGCGAAACTATTTTTCCAATAAAAATGGTGAAATGCCAGGGCGCAAATTTACTGTGGATGACTTTGCGATCAAGGCACTCTCTAAACTTGCACCCGGGCTCTTACAATATTTCACCATTCCTGGCAGATCTATTTTCAAAGTGTGGGATATCAAATAACAAAAGTGATGGAAGGAAAAAGAATCTAAATGAAATCGGCTAGGCACGCGTGCCACACGTGACACGCCAAGCAATTTACAATGGCACGCAGCCGCAAATGAAATCGGCTAGATAAAATTGTTTTTTTTTTTAAATTCCCAGCATCCTTTGTTCGTGTTTATGTGTAGTCGCACCAACATAACAAATTTAGTCCGATGATATCTTAAAGGCAACGTATGGCACGCGTGCCACACGTGACACGCCAAGTAATTTCCAATGGCACGCAGCGGCAAATGACATCACGAAGTCCGAGCCAATAATTACTACAACGTGAAGAAGATATTTAGCTGTTTCAATTTTAATATATACTAAAGTATATATATATTATATATTACTATATAAAATATATTGTAGAACAGGTATATTGACCTTGACTTGTATAAAAATACGTATGGTATTGGCACACTGAATGATTTTAAGACCCTAAGTCCGCACATAGCCAAAGGTTGCTGATCCCTGTCCTTGACGAGAATTGTAAAGATGATATTGGGCAACAGGTAGTTCCTGGTCGAGAAGAACATTACTGTACTGGAACAACCTCCCTATTCGCCTGAATTTGCTACGTATGGCATTCTTCTTTTCCCTTAGCTCAAGAGGTTGGTCAAGGAAGCCGTTTTGAAGGCGTACAGGCCGTCAAGAGCGCTGTAAAGACGGAGATGAGGGGCCATCCAAGAAGAATCCTTCCAGCAGGGCATAGAAGCATGGCGGAGAAAGATGGAAAAGTGTATTAGTCTCGAGGGGGATTAGTTTGACCCGGAAGCGATGTACTTTTTTTTTCTTTTTTTTGCCTCCCCCATTATCTCAACACCAAGTGATAGGCTGACGAATCTTAAACATAGGTTTTGTAGATCAGTTGTTGGCAACCTATGACACGCAGCTGTAAATGACATTGCAAAGTCTGAAGCAATAACTACTACAACATAAAGATATTTATCTGTTGTAATTTTAATATATACTAAAGTATATATACTATATATTACTATATAAAATATATTGTACAACAGGTTTATTGACCTTGACTTGTATAAAAACACGTATGCTGTTGGCACACTGAATGATTTCAAGACCCTAAGTCGGCACATAGTTAGCAAAAGGTTTCCTACCCCTGGTCTAGATGACCAGTGCCTGGAA
Source organism: Acanthosepion esculentum (assembly GCA_964036315.1). Taxonomy (NCBI): domain Eukaryota; kingdom Metazoa; phylum Mollusca; class Cephalopoda; order Sepiida; family Sepiidae; genus Acanthosepion; species Acanthosepion esculentum. The sequence goes on along the minus strand of OZ038519.1, from coordinate 52,682,748 downwards.
GCTGATCTCCCCTCATTAACTCTAACAGTTCCAATGTTGGAAAAAACTGGCTAGTCACATACCGGGTGTAACAGCAAAATTGTGTAATAGCACGGGATAATTGTCCACCCCACAAAATGTTTAATACCTAAAACACCACTAAACTGACTGAGTTTCCTTTTTCCAGGTTTTCAGATAAGACGTTTAGCCAACTTGCCACCATTTGTCGTTAGAATCACTTAAAAACCCTTTGAGTTATTCAGCTAAAAAGAGAACAGCTTAAATTCGTTTTGTGCCAGCTCCACTATGTCTTCCCAACTGAGCAATGAGAGGAAAAAGATCATTCAAGCCTTCAGTAATGGTACCAATATTCATACCCTGGCTTCCATCTTCAAACTTCATTCAAGAGCCATCAAGAGAACAGTGAATAAGTTTAAAGAGGGAACAATAGAGAGGAAAACTGGATCAGGAAGTCACAACAGCAAGAGGGATCATCATTTCAACTTAGAGCTAAAGAGATCAATTAGAAAAGATCCAACTCAATCCATAAGACTTTTGGCACATGAGAGAGGAGTTTCAGCTATGACAGTCCAAAGAGCAGTGAAAAAAGACTAGAAAATGAAATCGTACGTGAAACGTGTGAGGCACGTTGTTACTCCAGGTTAGAAGGTTAGAGGGCGAAGGTCATCTTGAATGTTGGAAAATGACCCTTGAACACATATATATATATATATATATATATATATATATATATATATATATATATATATATATATATATATATATTATTTCAATACTTCATGAGCTTCCGATCCTTAACTATGATTAATTAATGATGACCATGCCATTTTCGTCCATGATCGATTTCATCACGATACTTCTGTTAAGCTTAGATTTTAACCGTACATTCTTATTGCTCAAAGTAGAGTCAATTGTGTTTTAAAAACCTCGGAGAATTCCAGTAAGATATCTTTAATCATTTCTAAGATACAACGGTCCAAAGCTTAATCTAACAATCGGACAATTTTGCAATTCATGGCAGATAATAAAGAAAAAAATTAATCTGGAGAAAGTCGTGATCGCCAAGGGCTTCTGGGACTAACCCGATTAACACCGTTCCACGACAAAGTGTCCCTCACATGAAGTTATATGATTGATGGTTGGAAGATTGTAATGTATCAATCTTCCATCTGAAGAGAAGCCAATTTGGAAAATTAGCAAGTCGAAATTATAGATATTACCTAGTTTCGATGACAATTCGTTGGGACTTACCAAGTTACAAGGCAATCAGTAATTTCTGGATGTTGGGGGCAAGGAGTTAACAAGGTTAATTTAATCTATATTTACGAGAATTAACTGAATAAATGGTGAACTAATTAGAGCGTTAACAGCACATTATTAAATTCTTGACTACCTGGAAGAATCATGCTCGGAGTTACTTTCATGTTTGAAATATTACCGAATTCAACGAGCAGCGAATGAAATCCAAAAGACACCAGTCCCGGGTTTTTTTTTTTTAACTGATAGCTCCCGGGGCTTTCTGCACGACCCAAATAGGGTGCGGGTTGATCCTCGCTTATTTAACGACGAGTAAAATAATATTTTCACATGATTCTGAAGTAACCCCACCCCCTATTTTTAAGATTTTTTTTTTTTTTTTACTGCAAAATAAAAACGGGTTTATTAACGCGCAGAACGTAAAGAAACGTCTGGGGTTAAGGTGACTTTCGTTTCACATGTCTGCCAAAGTGCAGAAGCGAAACGGCACATCAGTTTGGCAGAGACTAGCCGTCCCTTATTCCCGCTGTCGACAAGTAAACAAAAAAAAAAATACGCCTACGAACTTGTGTATTAGACGAGGCACGCACACGAACACACGGCTCTCCTGTGAGCCCGAATAAAAGAGTTGTTTATTCATCACAGTCGAGCCTGGCACAACGATGCAATAATAAAGTACCCATCATCATACTCACTGTAAGTAAACAATCTCTTATAAGAAGCAATTCATGGCTCTCACCAACTTCCTAGCCCTTCCCAGTCTGTGCCCTCCCATCCATTTACACAAGCTCGTTAGGTTATCTGCTCGATGCCTCTTACTTGTCTTGCCTTCCCTATGTCCCGTGAATGTCAAATTCTCCGAGCCCTCTTTCCTTATTCACAGAAATTTCAACTGCCCCTTTCTTACATTAAATACAAGTGCTGTTTTTCTTAGGATTTTTTTTTTAAACTCCCATGCTTCATCCATAGCAATCTCAGCATCTTTATATAGAAGCATATCCGCTGCTTCAACGAAGAAAGGGCCCCGCAATCACTTCTATATCAGAGATGCTCTGAGGAGTTGCGTTCGCTTGTCCCCAGGCCTCGTGAATTTAAACGCCCCGCCAGGCTGGCATCCCGCTCCCACCCCTACACCGTGGAAACTGTTAGATGTAGACGTCTCTTCTACTCCAATAGCTTCATGTCTCGCACATCCCGCCTATGGAACTCCCTTCCCTACTACTGTTTCCCTGACAAATACAATCTCCAAAGGTTTAAGTGTAGCGTCAATCGACATCTCCAGTTGCCTTGATCTATCCGCTTCCCTTCTCCACATCCTTTCTTTTCTCATTCCTATCTGCTCTCGCTCCGGATCTTTTGTGGCCCCCTTGCCTTGATCGACCCACTGTCTTTCTCTTCTTCCTCATCCCCTCCATTGCCACTCCTATCTGCTCTTCCTCCAACCTTTCTTTAACCCCTTGCGCGATAGTGGCCTCTGGCCTTGCTTGGGGCGATATGATTAAAAAAAAAAAAGATGCGATATTATATACTAATCGAGACAAGGAATGAAGACACGATGGAGTAATGGGTAGCAGTTCGGATTAAAAATTCGAAGAGCCGGGTTCGAATTCCAGCAGAGTTCGTTATTATCCTTGAGAAAAGGTCTAACTCAATCTCACCTCTCCCCAGCTATGGGTAAAATAGCAGAACAAACCGCGAGTGGGAAAGTGCGGTGAACGGTTCCACCTCTGAAGATGTAATCATTCAGGGAGGGGTTCCTCCAACAGGAATAGTAAATTTGAATTTTTAATATATTAGAAGGCATATTTCTGCGTTAAATTCTGTCGCCACGGAATTCAGAATTTTAACTTTTGTTATAGATACCGAAGGTGAACCGTAAAGTACTCGCTCTGAGACTATGTTAATTTCGCACTAACGGTCGCGGGAAAGGCAGGATCCAATCTCTGCTCCCACAGTCACCAGCACCGAGTGAAGTAAAACCTTGCTTTCTTGTCGACTACAGCTTGGTCCTGTTTACCTTGGATCTAACCAGTCAAAGAGAAAGACAACTATTTTTTTTGTCGAAACTGCGGTTAAACCCTTCCAGACTTCTTCCAAAGAAGAACAGCGACAATGCATAATTTAGAGATATGGAAGTGAACGTAGGGCAGTGGTTATCGCTGCAGAAAATGGAAATTAGCGTACCGAGATCAAATTCCAACAGACTTCACTTTTGCACAAATACACCACGGTAAGGCATGAAGGTATTTCTTTTTTCCCCAGCTGTGGAATAAATAGAATAGCAAAGTTGATGTATAGCCTTAGTTGGCAGCCAGTCTAGGAGAAGGATAACTGAATTAAAAGTCAGATGGATATGGAGCTTCCCCGTTAAAAGGTACTTGCAAGCGGAACTAAAGCAGCAAGTAAAATAAGACAAGACTAGAAATGCTGTACAATCAAATCAATCTAACTGAACAGGCGCATTAGCCACAGGTAATGGCTAACGAGTCTAATTCTAACGAGTCTAAGATATATATATATATATATATATATATATATATATATATTATAAAAGTGGACATGGAAGTCAGCACTTAGAGGCGACAGTCTGTTTCATGCTAGTGCAATCGTCAGGCAACAAAAGTTGAAGGAACATCACCGGGTGTAACAAGAGTTGCCTGACGATTGCACTAGCATGAAACAGACTGTCGCCTCTAAGTGCTGACTTCCATGTCCACTTTTATATTTACACACGCTCTATCTCTGATATTGAGCACTTCATCCCATAAACATAGCACACTTTAAGACTATATTTCTTCATATATATATATATATATATATATATATATATATATATATATATATATATGCGGCCTGACAATTGCGTCTAGCATGAAACAGCCTGTCGCCTCTGAGTGTTGACTTCAATGTTTACTTTTATATTTATATACGCTCTATCTCTGATATTGAGCACTTTATCCCATGAATATAGCACACCTTAAAACTATATCTCTTTATATATATATATATATACATATATATATATATATATATATATAGATTATATATTTTATATATATATATATATATATATATATATATAGATTATATATTTTATACATATATATAGATTATATATTATATATATATATATAGATTATATATTTTATACATATATATAGATTATATATTATATATATATATATATAGATTATATATTTTATATATATATATATATAGATTATATATTTTATATATATATATATATATTATATATTTTATATATATATATATATTATATATTTTATATATATATATATATTATATATTTTATATATATATATATATTATATATTTTATATATATATATATATTATATATTTTATATATATATATATATTATATATTTTATATATATATATATATTATATATTTTATATATATATATATATTATATATTTTATATATATATATATATTATATATTTTATATATATATATATTATATATTTTATATATATATATATTATATATTTTATATATATATATATTATATATATATATATATATATTATATATTTTATATATATATATATATTTTATATTTTATATATATATATATATATATATTATATATTTTATATATATATATATATATTATATATTTTATATATATATATATATTATATATTTTATATATATATATATATATATATTATATATTTTATATATATATATATTATATATATATATATATATTATATATTTTATATATATATATATTATATATTTTATATATATATATATTATATATTTTATATATATATATATATATTATATATTTTATATATATATATATATATATATTATATATTTTATATATATATATATTATATATTTTATATATATATATAGATAGATAGATAGATAGATAGATAGATTATATATTTTATATATATATTTATAGATTATATATTTTATATATATATTTATAGATTATATATTTTATATATATATTTATAGATTATATATTTTATATATATATATATTATATTATATTTTATATATAAATAATAATTAATAATTATTATATATAATTTATTATTAATAAAATTTACAGATTCGTTATTATTTATCGAGTACTAGTTTAACACCAGGCTTAAATGTGCGATATTATATACAAAGCTATTTGTAGTGGATGCTCGTATTTAAAACAGACACCCCATTTTTATTTTAAATAGTGTGTATTACGTCTACCGGACTACACACTGGAGAAATCTTAAAGAAAATGCGTTTTTCAGGGCGTCTATTTGAAATACGGCTATCCGCTAAAAAACACTATAATATAAATGTCGGATTAAAAGTCCATTCAATCTTATATATCGTGATGCTTTCCGTGCTGGCCAAGGTTGTGTGATGTTGGAAGCCGTTGACTCAGTCGCTGCTACCAGCCGAAGTAGAAAACACAAAGAAAGGTCGGATCAGATTTCCTTCCAGAATTTCATATCTACCCTACATACTCCATCGCCCGGGGGAGAGGCGTTACCCTGGCCTACATTCGACAGACGATAATATACAAGTCTTACGATTGGGTAAACGCTTAGACGAAATTATTTTTTCTAACATTTTTTTTCCTACTCCTTTCATTATTTAAAAAACAAAATCTGAGGAAAGAAAAACTTGTTTTTTTTTTTTTAAGATGGTTTAATTCAGCGTTTCGCAATATTTTCACCCTTGTTGAACCTTTGATATAGTTTTCATGTCTCAGGGAACTCCTGCATGAAAATTATTATATACCATTATTAATATACACATTATGAAATGGACAAACTCCGACATTATTTTAAGGCATTTTCATGTTTATACATTCTTTTTATAGGTACAATATTTAAGTAAATGCTCTGTTTTATAATAAACAGTATTAAATAACATTTACCGGCCTGAATGTCCGAGAAATTTTCATAGAAAATATTCGTCCTCCAACAGGAATCGAACCTGTATCCTATACGGAACAGTCATATAGCCTGACGTGCCTTTAACCGCTTGGCCACAGAGGAGCGTTCGGTTAGCAAGGTCGATTTTACTTTAAACTAATTTAATGTGTTTAAAATCGACCGAATGAAAATTTCTCGGACATTCAGGCCGTTAAATGTTATCTAATACTGTTTAATATAAAAAAGAATGTATAAACATTATATATATATATATATATATATAGAGAGAGAGAGAGAGAGAGAGAGAGAGAGAGAGAGAGAGAGAGAGAGAGAGACATTTCATTGAATACAACAAACAAGGTGCTTTTATTTAGTTTTTTATACAATTTCTCATACGATCTAATAATTTTTTTTCAGATGATAAATTATATAAAAACTGTCCGAATGTTCTTTTTATCCGACTGCTTTCGGCTATACATTTAGCCATTTTCAAGGATTAAATATTTTAACTGTTAAATAAGAAATAGTTTGTTGTATGTATGTTTTATAAAATGTTTTCATTTTTCAAAACACGGTCAAGATATTGTGTCCATGTTCATAATTAATAATATTAAGTGTTTTTTTTTTTTTTTTTTACTAATAAGGCTTCCATTATTTTTAGCCTTTTGTTTTTGCATGCAGATGATGCTATTATATTAGTGTTGTCAACAAGTATGTTACGAATAGTGTCCGGTAGGTCTCCATGAATATTTAAATGAGATCTAATTGAACTATGGTCAGAAATGTGTAGAGTTAGTCTGCGTGTCAAACATGTTGTAGTGTGGCCTATATAATTATTTACGAATTTTGATTGATCAGGAATACAATTCCTTAATGGGCATTTAATATATATATATATATATATATATATATATATATATATATATATATATATATATATAACTACATACATATATATTATTATATACCATTATTAATATATTATATACCATTATTAATAGCTAGCTCTTATATTTTTATCGTAGCTCATAAAACAATATAGACACTGTGCATACGTCCTGGACTCGAGTGAGTCCTTCGATAACACACGAATCCACCACGTCCAGATCCCGTCCACTTGTGAAAGCGGTTTCATACTAAGACCATAACCTCTTTATGTACTTTGTACACTCAGGATGTAGGCGACCACTGCTCTCCACAACTTCCAGTCCCTTGTAACTCCTAATAAATTTTGTCATTTCTCCTAAACCCTGTGTCGCCATCCATTTACTCAAGCTCACCAAGTAGGTTATGCGTTCTTTTGCCGTCTTTCTAACTTTCAGTCTGTCTCTATGATTATTATAATGAGTCTTAACCCGTGAAAATTTCACGGTTTTCCAATTGGACACCCTCCCGGGTTTTAGCATTGGCGGCCACAATCTTAACAACATAAGACACGCAGATGGCACAGTACTGATAGCAGACACGGAAAAGAAATTACAAAACCTTCTACAGAGAAAGGACTAAGCATAAACTACAAGAAAACAGAATGCATGGTCATCAGTAAGAGGAAGTGCTCGAAATGTGATTTGCAGGGCGGAAACACTAGAATCAAGCAGATGCAGAAGTTTAAATATCTGGTCAATATCCCAAATAAATAAAATTAAATAAAACCATGCTCATGTATTTTAAAGCAACGTTGAAAATTTCAGTTGCAGTTATAAAAAAATAAAAAAATCACAAGAGACTGACTCGCATACAAAAACAATACCCTGTCCGATGGCAAAAGCTGCTGATGGCACCAGGGGTGGCAATACCGCCTTAGTCACCGAAACTGTGTTATCTCCCTTGGTTTGCGTCTGACGAGGGCAGGGTATCGCACGTGCTTTCACACGTCGTATGTAGAGATTTGTAACAAACAAATATGGATGCTGTTCATTATTTTAAGAAAGTGTTATAACAGCAGCTAAACACGTCTAGCTTCTTATTTTCATTTTCTCGCAGAAACCAACTAATGTCGTTTCCCCCTTTCCACGCGATCGAAACAAAATAATTCATTACTTATTGATAGGACATAACGGTCATGTAAACTAACAGTGGAAGGTACAAGCACAATTATAATAGTATTTTAAATAATATAAGAGGTTGGAGGCCTTTATTAGAATCATCAAGGATTCCCCAACAATATGCCGCACGGGTATAGTAAAATTTACAAAGATGAGGAAGATAAAATTAAACAAATTACTCAAAAAAGCATGAGTATATTTATCACAGTTTAGATAAAGAGAGAGATAGATAGATAGTAAGAGAGAAAGAGATAGTGATAGACACAGAGTGAGATAGGGATAGGTAGTGATAGATAAATAGGTAAGTAGTGATAAAGACAGAGATATAGAGATAGGTAGTAATATATATATATATATATATATATATATATAGAGAGAGAGAGAGAGAGAGAGAGAGAAAGAGAGGGAGGGAGGTAGTGATAGACTGAGATAGTGATAGGTAGTGATAGAGATAGATAGTGATAGAGAGAGAGGGGTAGCGATAGACAGATAGAGAGAAAGGGGGAAGAGATAGGTAGTGATAGAGAGAAATAGACACAGGAAGTGATAGTGAGAGAGATAGAGACAGGTAGTGATAGTGAGAGAGAGAGTTAGGTAGTGACAGATTATATATATATATATGTAGAGAGAGAGGGGGGAGAGAGAGATAGGTGGTGAGAGATAGAGAGAGAAATAGGCTGTGAGAGATAGAGAGAGAGGTAGTGGTAGAGATAGAGAGAGAGGTAGTGGTAGAGATAGAGAGAGAGGTAGTGATAGAGTGAGATAGAGAGAGAGGTAGTGATAGAGTGAGATAGAGATAGGTAGTGATAGAGTGAGATAGAGATAGGTAGTGATAGATAGTGATAGATATAGAGAGATGGGTAGTGATAGAGAGAGAGATGGGTAGTGATAGAGATAGAGAGATGGGTAGTGATAGAGATAGAGAGAGAGGTAATGATAGAGATAGAGAGAGAGGTAGTGATAGAGATAGAGAGGTAGGTAGTGATAGAGTGAGATAGAGATAGGTAGTGATAGAGTGAGATAGAGATAGGTAGTGATAGATAGTGATAGATAAGAGAGATGGGTAGTGATAGAGAGAGAGAGATTAGGTGGTGATAGAGAGAGAGAGATTAGGTGGTGATAGAGAGAGAGAGATTAGGTGGTGACAAAGATAGAAAAATTGCCCTCTGAAGATTTGAAAGTGCATGGCATGTGTCTTTCATTTCACAACAACTCGAACATTAGGATCTTATTATTCAATTACTTGATAGTAAGTTAATGTCTCATTTAGTCCTGTTAGCGAAGTGATTTTGCCATTAATCGCATTAACATTGCTATTTAATTCTTTGCATAAATTGTTTCTTTATATATATATATATATATATATATATATATATATATATATATATATATATATATATATATATGCAGGTGTGCAGTGAAATAGGAAAGAACACGTTAGGTAGATAATCCGGTGTTCCTTAGTATTTAGCTTTATTTTCAAAAGGACAGTGCTCCATACAGGAGTAGAGCTTATATTATAATAATATTTTTAGTTTTTAAAAATATGATTCCTCCGCTACATAAGAGTTCTCATGTTTCAAAAGCGAAAGCCGAGACCCCTAACATAATTTTTTAAGTTATGTAGAGTTAAGGTGTCTGAACCCGCTTCCTTGTCAAGCGAGAATTTGGGAATAAGCTATCTTTTGGTAAGCTAGTGTTTATAAGT
>OZ038519.1:52573221-52660721 GCA_964036315.1 Acanthosepion esculentum | reverse complement strand
GAGTACATTTCCCCGCGGGGGTGACTAGCAAACGTGGAAGATTCCACAATATCAAGAAACAAAGAGGAAAAAGTTTTTGTGTGATGCATTTTGTCCTTTAGGATTTCATCGGACCCAGTTTGTTTACGTTCATGCAACTACGCATGCGCACGAACGAGAGACGCTGGGAATTTTAAATTTAGAAAAAACGTTTTTTCTTCCAAGTTAGGATGCTTGTCTCCGTTTGTAGTTGCATAATTAAAAGAAAAAAAACTTGTAGTTCCAACGAATGATTTATTTTTATGGAAATATTTCGACTAGAAGTTGTCAGTCTTTGTCACTCCTTAATTTGAGTCAAAACAGTGCAAAGAAGCTTTATAAAAATAAATCATTCGTTGAAACATTTTCTTTTTATTATATCTGTTTTGGGTATATATAATCTAGCCAATAGCATTTAAGTTCTTTTTGTTTCCATCATCTTTGTTATGAGAAAAAAATCATTACACTTAAACTTAATTCACATTTAAAATCGGTCCAAGTTATTGGAACACCCTATATTTTCTCAATACTGCTCCTTATATATAAAATTATATATCGTTATGTCATATAATACATATGTATGTATCTTAGTCAATTTTTTTTTAAAGTATTTTTCTTTAAAAGTAAAATTCTAAAAAATTAAGATATTGACATACTTTTCAAGGGAAATAACTCTAGTAAATTCTAAGACCAGATTATTTTTCAAGGGGAATAACTCGTGAAAACTTCAAGATGGTGCAATAACCTTGTGAAAAACTGACACCTTCATTCACCTCACACAGGATGAGCTGCTGAAAAGTTCTCGGCTTGACTAAAATATTACCATAATGACAAATAATTTTTCTTTTTAATCATTCCACTGCATGCAAGGCAATGGAAGACAGTAAGATACAAGAGCGAAACAGAGAAGACAATCAAGAAACTGGCTTCAAGGAGACACAAGATGGCAACATTTAAGAATAAGATGCATTTAATTTTTAGAAGTTTGAATTTCATCCTAGCCCGTTGCATTCACTTTTACACAAATTTAATTGGGAAAGGTATGAATCTGTCTCTTCTCCCACCAACTATGGCTTAAATAACAGGGCAGCCTGGACACTATAGCTCTGGCTGGCATCCAGTCTAGGAGAAGGACAATTGTGAATTAAAAACCGCCAATAACTGCTTACTCCTCGGTAAAGCATTATCACTGTATTTTTTTTTCTTATCAAACAAGTGAGAGTTCTTTAAAAACAAATAGAAGCTTATTTTGACTGCGAAGCACTTTGTAGCCGAGTGGTTAAAGCAAGCTAGACTAGACAGTGGTTTCTCCTGCAAAGATGGATGCAGGTTCAAATCCTACCAGAGGGCACATTTTCTTTTAATAATTTTTCTCATGTGTGTGGAAGTCCGTCGACAACATACTGGGTTAATTTGCAGTATAAGTACCAAAAGCCCCCCCCCCCCCAGTATTGAGAATGTACCGTTCTCGTGTGAAATTGCCTGGTTATTTCGAAAATGACATTAAAACATTGCACTTAGCAATGTTTGGGGGACTCACAAACTTTCATGCAGCTATATATATTATATATATATATATATATATATACATATATATATATATGGCACTTAAAAGAATCCAATAAAACACCTACAGTAAAATGGAAGTTAATAAGAAAAGCTAGAATATGTAGGTCATTAAATGACCCATGTCCTTTGTGCATACATGAGAAACTATATATTACTAAGTTTATAAAAAATAAAAATTTGCTGAATCAGAGAAATGAAATAGCTATTTTTTGCTGTCATTGTCAAAAATTTTCATTAAATAATATTTAAAAATAAAATTTTTAAAAAAATGAGAGCTGGTAATATACATACTTATATTTGATATGAATAAATAATTTTAAATAATTTAAGTAATTCTATTACATTTACTTGTTTTAAAAAGGAATATAGTCTATTAGTAATTAAGAGTAAAAATATTTTAAAATTGTAGTTAAATAAAACGTATTCTAACACAAACACTCCTAGATAGAATCTAAGTATACAAGTACGAAAAAAATGCCACTAATAGAAAAAAAAACCCAGACGACATGCGTTTAATGGATGTCAGAATTCATCGAAAAATACACCCCTACCCTCCCTAAACTTAACCTCTTTTTCGAACGTAACTCATAAATGATACAAAAATAGTTAATAAAAATGAACACGCTACCTGTCTGAATGATTGGATTTCTCTGTATCCTTGGAAACAGGAAATTATGAATTTATATGTGCATTTAAAACTCAGTAAATTTAAAAATAAGTTATTTCAATATTCGCTTGAAGATTAAATGGCATTAATGCTTTTAATTTAATTATATAATTAAATTTGAAGTTTTTAGCTTCAGTTTTTGAAATTGGTTATTACTGTGTAGTGGAAAAAACATTTATATCAGTTAATTTATAATATATATATATATATATATATTATCATATAGACAAAAACAGTTTACTCACTACAAAGATACAACTTCGTTTTGGTGCATTTCAAGCAAAATTGTTCATATATAAAATTATAAATAATTATCGCTCTACCATCAGTATCGAGCTCTCTTTTGAATTAATGCTGCCAATGTTAGAATTTATATATTACTTTCATTCTCACTGCATCGTATATATATATATATATATATATATATATATATATATATATATTATTGTGTGTTTGGGCTCTAATCCTTTTATACAAATTTAATTAGTTAGGAAAAATGCGTAAAAACAAAGAATGTTTGTCATTCTTTTTCCTTCTTCCCGCTCCTTCCATTCCGTCCTGTTTGTGAGCTATGGTGTTATTATACCATTCTTCTTTGTGTCTGCTCTCATTGCACCACAACAGTAACACCTAGTGTAGTGAAGCTGTGTCCTTCTCTCCGGAGAGACATCTAATTGCACCAAAGCGGAGTCAATGAAATGCTACATGGTTTACAGAAGTATAGGACTTAAATTTTGAAAGTACATGTAGATTTAGGACAGGTTTGATGAAAAGAAGTAATAGAAAAATGCCTGAGGATATGCAATCACTCATAATAGCTTCAAGGCTTCCATAGAAGTCAAAAAGCCCTTGAACTTCTATACTGAGGCAAGATAAAGAAGAAGTTTCTTGGGGTGGGGCGTCTGGAAGATTAAGAAATTTTTTATATAGAAATTAATTGTAACTGTGTCTTCATTTCATGTGGTTTCAGATCGCAGAGTGAATCTGCATTAACGTAGTCGTTATGCTTAGAGAACTTTTGCAAAAAGGAAGAATACATGCATTGTTCGATTCCAAGTAGAACACAACATAGCTCATTCATCAGGCAGGCTTATGGCTTCTGCTTTATTAGTAGCTACTGTCTTCTTCCAAATATACTATCTATTGCTTACAACCATAATGTGGCACATCTGATTGTATTGAAGACAGTACCTACATTCCAAGATTTCAATAAATAAATAAAAAGGAAGGAAACACATGGAAAACAAAACAAAAATAACATAACATTTAATTTCTTTGAAAAAGGCATGAATCAACTTCTCTCTATGCTCTGTGCCCTCACCAGATATATCAATGAAAAATATCTTGTCACGCTATGATGGTTGACGATGATAAAAAATGGCTGCGTTGTAACAGGGAAAAGCTGTTAAACTCATTATCAACCTTGACAAACACCTGTTAGTTTTTATTTTTCAGCCTTGACATTTTTATTTTTACAGTGTATTTTTCTTGCCTAATATTGAAAACATTTTTGCAAACCTTTCCTTGATAGTACTGATGAGCATTTCTGATTTCATTTTGTAGTAAGTTTAATGGAATTTAAATAAAAATGAATGAATTTCATTAACATATGTTGCCTGAATTTGTACAAGATTTCATCTTATTAAATATCAACCCTGCCTTCAATGACAGCAATCAATCTGTAGCTGGCTGTTGACATACAAGACCAACTTGCTCATCACAGGGATGCCAAGAGAACGAGGAGGCAGAATTAGAAGTGGAAGACACCATGGCATCATTAACAATATTGGTACATGCAACATCTGTGGCCATGTCTGCCTCTCACACAGTAGAGTTTGCAGCCACAGGAGATGCTATATAAGAACCAATAGTGTATACAATCAGTGCAAATACCAACCAAAATCACCAAGGAAGAAAACACCCTATTCAAATTCCTGAAAGTCTTGCCTATGGCTTTCCTGCAACATGAAAGAATATATGAATACAAAAAGCATCTTTTACAAAACAACACACCCAATGCATTGGCTGTTCAGACAATTTCAACTTAAAGAATGCAGGTTAAATTCAAAGAGAAAGTACCTTATATTTTTGCATATAAGGCAATATTTAGATAACACAAGGTCAAAAGATACAGCAAATTTTCATGAATTTATCCTATAACTGTCATATGACGGCTGCTTATTGATTACATAGAGATGATATTAGAAATGTTATTTACTGTATCCTGAGAAATTCAAAATAAACGAAATAAAACCGATTCTATATCACATTGCCTAAAAATTGTTTTGTTTACGTTTCATCATATGATCTCTTGTGAATCCTGATTCATCATCTTCCTACTCTTCTTTTCCTATATCTAACAGCCTGGTGTACTAATGGCCATTTACTTATACTTCATCAACAATTACAAAATACTGCTAATAACAGTACAATAATGTATGATAAATAGAAAACGCAATCATAACTTGATGTTTACATTTTCTCCGTTGAGTCTGCTAGCGGGGCTAGGATGCTGGACACATTTACCATGGAAGATTTGGAAATCAGTGCACATTCTATACAATTTTGTCTTAGTAATTACCATATATTTCTGAATATAAGACGAACTTCAAATCCCAAAAATTCGGGGTCATCTTATACTATTGTTCCAAATAAAAAAAAAAACTTAAATTCTGGTTGTTGATTGTCAGTAGGCTAACCTTGGCCTTGATGCAATAACCAATGAGCTACATGAAAAGATTCACATTATCAAATAAACTGATAATAAAAGTAATAAAACCATTTCTACTTTATATATTACTGGCCTAACTTCATAATAAATTGCCTAATTGAAGAATAACTGTATTTCAATGAAATCAACTTGTATCCATGCAAGCTCAGCTGAGAAAATGTAAACATCAAGTTATGATTGCGTTTTCTATTTATCATACACTAGCAGCATGGCCCGTGCTTGATTCAAAACTCGTACGACTCCTACAGCAATCGCTATCACTTGACTTCAAATATTTTTGTCCTTCCTTGCCTTTAAAGGAGTGCCCCTTTGCCGTGCTGATGTTGCTACATGCCTTACTTCTTGCCTATCTCACACTGCGAATTTTTTATAAGCTGTATACTAAACATTAAATCTGTTACGAAAAAAGAAATGAACACAAAACGATCAGCTTTAAAAAAGGACTCGTAACTGGAAAAACCTAATGAAAAAAGAATGTTAAATATTTTTTCACACCCAACCCAGTTCTGCGGAATCAGAATCAACGTTGAGTTTAAGCAAGCGAATGAGCCAATTGGAGTAAAATGCCATGCAGATTTAAATTTTTCCCACTTGTGGCGAATGCAGCTATCGATTATTTTTTTTTTTTTTGCATGCTAGCATGCTAGTTAACATTTGTGGCATTCAGCTGTTGGCTCTAACGCTGGCCAATAGAATCGTCCTGCCTATTCGTGGCAGCCAGCTATAGGCTCTCACTCTGGCCAGTAGAAAATGGCCGAAAACTACATGAAAACTGCAATAGAAGCATGAACAAATTGATTATTTCCACTATCTTATGAGTTGGGAAATGCAAAGTTGGTCTTGGCCTTTCCACTAACTTGGAGCATATGCATGTAAACTTTGGTGCAAATCCGTCGAAAATTGCGGCCGTGCATTCGTTACACACACACACACAGCCTTTTATAGATAGAGATTATTGATCAATTGGTTAATACAATATAATGTAATTGTGTAATGATTAACAAGCTGGTCTCACTAGTTTGATTGTGACTTAGTAATGAGTTCAATTCCCAGTGGACGCGCTATACTTTCGACTTTAGGAATATTATTATAAATAAATATTATTATTATAAATAAATAAAAATATAATAATGAAAATTATAAATAAAATAAAACCATAACATAAAAACATTGTATAAAATAAATAAATTTGAAAATGATATAAAATACTCCCAGAATGCAACAAAAACTCTTCCTGTTGGAAATACAGACATCCTGCCAAAAGACGTTAAATCCAATATCTCCACCACAAACTTAGGTATGAGCAACACATGTCTGACTTCTCACTGTGATATCGCTTGTAATACTACAGAGTAAATTTCTCCATTTTTATTACATGTACCATAAAACAATTGTAACCTAAAAAAAAAAAAATATACACACTAATACAAACAAAAAAATACGAATAAATTGTATGAAATTAACATACAATTTGCCATGCTTTTCCTGTTATTTGCGTACGTTTTATTTCCTGTCAAGTATGCTTTTATTTCCATAATACGCAGTTCATTTCTGCTGCTATGCTGTGAGTGAATTCCCCACACATTTACACTACACTTAGCAAAATTACCAGATGGGCACTGTGTACTTTAGATAGTTAGCAAGCATGTCTCGCTAGATTACCGTTTTCATATATGATTTTCTTTTTTTTCTTTTTATTTAAATAAAATTATAAATACATGACACCACATTATCCTTCAAAATGGGATTATTTACATATGTGTCAGCACTTTTGTCTAGATTCAATGTTGTGGAATCTATGCATTCATGCCTAACTTGTTTTTGTTTGGTTTTATTTACCTCTGGGTCGAATGAGATGTTCAAATCAAAACAGGATTTATTTAATTTTATGCTTGCTTTATTGCAGTAAAAAAAAAAAAAAAAAGAAAATGAAAGAAATAAATGACTGTACTATAAATTGTGACCCTATTTTTTTTTTTTTTTTAAGCACTAGTTTTGGCTGGGGTGAAAGTGTCGCAGTTAGCTGCTCAGTTTTCTTAATCCTTCAACAGGTGTCTCTATCCCGTAGACTATAAATACTGGCTGACCTCTCTCTCTCTCTCCAGGCCTTGGGCCGCAACCTCGCGCGGAGGCGAGGTAAAACTTTCTCTTTTTCACTTAGACCAATATGTGACATCTCACAGATACAGCGTTTCCCATATTCTGGGAACACGCTCAGGACAATACGCGTACGTACGTACACAACTTCTCCATACAAACACTATGTAACTTTTCATGTCTTCGTGTATTAATATATTTGTTTACCCATAATATATATTTGTTTACATATATGTATCGGTCTTGTTTGTTTTCTTTATCTTCTTTGGACTTCCTTATAGTCCAACATTCCTATGTAGCTGGACCGACTAGCAGGAAAGTCTAACCTTCTGATATCTCCTCACATTTCACCCCCAGCGGTCCTCTACAAAAGCATAGTATTTGTTCTCCTCCCAGTTGAGATGGGAAAAGGTGCCCAATGGCAGCACCTTCTTCCTTGCGCTAAGAGAAGCGTGGTTGGTGTAATATAGACAACAATGTGACAGTAGAGGATTGGCCAATGTTTGTCCTTGGCCAGTATCCATAAGTAAGCTTATAGGCACCCCACTTTAAAAAAGTACTTGTGTTACATACTATCTTAGTGGAGAGAGACCAGGTAAATACTATTGGACTGGGATGAAAGTGTAATATCTGTTCTTTCACCTCTCCGTCGTGATATTTGGACAGTTCAAAAGGAAAACTTTGCGATGCTGGGACCCTGGACAAAAGGAAAACTTTGCGATGCTGGGACCCTGGAATTCCAACCCTGCAACACCACCTCCCTCCCTGCACTTTGGGTTGGTGGATACCGACAACAGTATGACAGTAGTTGCAGAGACATTTAAATACATGTATGAACATCACATTACAACTGACCTGATGTCACATCCTCCCATGGTGGAGGGGGAGAGGGGCAAATAAATAACCGGTCAAAGTGTAGTATTTGCTTTCGGGTGAACAAACTACATTTTTATTTCTCAATTGTGTTTCCATCTTCGGACAGAACATGGGGGGAAAAAAATAAAAATAAAAAAAAAAAAAATGAGGGATGCCTGGTCCTGGGGATTGCAACCCCATGGCAGTGCCTCCCTCATTGCACCAAAGAGAGAAGGTAGATGGAATATTGACGCCTACACAACATTCGTTGCAAGAATTGTACAATTTTTGGCCTTAGTCCATGTGCTCCCATTTTAAACTGTCCTTGTGCCATATCCAGTCATCATAAAGAGACAAGTAAATACCAAGTGTAGTATCTATTCTCTATTAATCCTATGAGAGAAGCCTGGGCACAGGGATTCTAATTCTGCGACAGCACCTTCCATTTCCCTAAAGAAGGAGGTTTGGTAACATGGCAATTGTCATAGAGATTGCCAAATTTTTGTTATTGACACTCCTATATTAAACCAACCTTGTGTCATATCGAAGTGTAGTATATGTTCTCATCCACTCTAAACTATAAGGGGAAACCTAGTCTCAGAGATTCCATGTTAAACCAACCTTGTATCAGAAAAGATAGAAGAAAGAAATAACTATTATAAACTGTAATAAGACAAAATTCATGGTTGTTAGCAAAAGAGGTAGCTCAAGGTATAAGTTACAGACTGGGGACATCAAAATCTACAACATACAATAATTTAATGATCTAGATTGTTTAGTAACAGATGATGGAAAACATGACACATTTTTTAAAAGTTTGGTATTGTTATAAAAGAAGAAAAAAAAAGCCTTCCAGAGACAAAGAAAAAAAAAGGTGTTTAACTGCTATGCAACATCTAATTTCCTGTATATTAGTGAATGCTGGGCAGAAGGTGCAATGTCTGCAGGCATCCATTGAAAGTGTGAAATAAAAATTTAGCTTCTATCTTATTTGAATAAAGTGTTTATTTCATGTTTCTTCCGTTTTAAAATGTCTTCCTTTCTCACATTTCTCAGTACTAGGCCCTATAGACTCCCCTTCCTACTTGAGTTTTAGGGGCATACAATCAAGGAGTTGGCCCCAAGTATCACCAAACATGTGAACCTCACTGATGCTGGACAACCCTCTTACAGATGAAGAGACATGACGCAACAGAGATCTCACTGTTTGTTATAAGGTTTGTTTAACAATCGTAACTCTGCTTAATAATAGTGTATGGCAGTGGTTCGCAAATGATGCGGTACACTTTATAGGTGCAGCGGAACAGGATAGGAGGTGAGGCGGAGTGATCGAAAGACAAAGATTTAGAATATGTCGACTGTATGCATTTCAAGCTTCCCCTGCATGCAATCCAGCGGCCATGTTCGTTGCCTTGGCCTTCTTGCAAGTAGGACAGCTCCGCCCTAGCTAAGGCTATGTGCCCCACTATCACAGGATTTGATCACCCAATCTATTTTCTCTTTTCATGCATTTTGCGCCGATAATCCTGCTAGAATGAGTAAGCAACCAAAATCAGCAGCAAAAAGGCCTACATTTGGCAGACAACAAAAAAGAAAAATTAATACAGAGCCTGTCCAAACACCCTAGCCACAAGAGCCAGGGACCTGCATTCCTTCTCCAAGATTTATTGTGTAAAATACACGATTGTGGCACAAGGCCGAAAAGAGAGGGGGATGAGGTTAATATCCTATATGTAGCTAATCAGATTCATGACCTATTCATTCATTGCAATTGACACATTCGCCACAAAAACTTATCTATCGCTGATCAATCGTACATAATACTGCGTACTCTCGGGGACCTACGAAACATACCCCATGGCATAAAAAATTTCATTTCATGATTATAAAATACTATACATAAAATTGTGTACATGATATAAAAGGAGACGGAAAGGGATGAATGGAAAAAATAAATAAATAGATATTTACTTCAAAGAAAAGGTTAGGAAGGAAGCAGACATCAATACCTGGTCTATTGGTTTCAATCCAATGGAGAATGACTGCAAAATACTTTATAGGCAAAAGCACACAAATAGGTGCTGGAATTTTTTCCTAGCCAATAGAATATGCCATTTTTCAGTTTCAGTTGATGCAATCATCGTCTGTCTTGAAGTCACAACACTATGTTCACTTGTCTGAAAACTTGCTCTTGCGTGTCCATGCCAATTCTTCGTTTGTGAACTTTTTGCCATATTACTGTTGCTTTGCATTATTACTGTTAATTTGCCTTACATATATTATTTGCTTATTATAATTAACAAATGCATGCATACATGTACGTACATTTAGGCAGCAATCCTTCATTTATGCATGTTTTCTTAAAAATGACAGACAAGGTACTATGGTTAAGCTTTTTGGGTTTAAAATGAATGAAGTAATGATTATAATTGTTAGTCATTTTACGTTTTTTTTAACGCTGTAATTAGTTTTTACGAATACAACAGTGTTGTTAGAAACTGAAGCAAGTTTAAGTTACATTTATAACTACTTTTCAATAAGATTGTTACTATACATAAAATGTAGCAATTGAAAAGAAAAAGAAAATTTCAAATGTGTGTAAAATAAAAAAAAAAGGGGGGGGGGAGAGACGAAAAGAACAAATAATCATGAGATTTTACACGTACGCACATACGAGTGGGCGGACACATGGCTCAGTGAATAAAAGGCGTTGGTTAGATCCAGTGAGCGAAATAAAGGGTTCAGTTCGACATTCCAATCATCTGAAGAAGGTCGGAGCGTACAACGACTGAAACGTTGATAAATATGGCAACAAAGATACGGAAAATAGTCCGAATAGTGTACAATCAGCTTTATTTGGTATTTGGTATTCAATATATATATATATATATATATGTGAAAATAGCAAAACGTGCTTTACCATTCATGATTAAAAAGAAAATAGGAACAAAATTGACCAGCCGACCCGGTTTCGCCCTCATTCAACGGAGCTGAAATCGAGGGAAGACTAAAGATTGCAATATGAAATATAAAAATATGAGAAGCAGGTGATAAAATAAAGGTGGAAAGATCAGATGGAAATCATGTCAAGTCCAAAAGGCATTCCCTTTGTTTACAGAGGGAAGGCTGTCTGGACTTGACATAGATCGTTTCCAATACCTTTAAGTGTAACACAGAATTAGCATGATTAAGGATGGAAAATGAGTCAATGCTGAAATTTGTGGCACAACTTGGATTGTTTATAAAGTGCTCAGCAACGGAGGAGCCGTATGTGTTCCTGATATTGTCACCAGATTGGAACATATCGTTCCTAATTCTTCTGGGTACGTACTGGTTAATCCATGCGTCTAACCGTAAGGTAGTTCTACCTATGTAGTTGGCTCCGCAACTACACTCAAAACGGTATATTACATTATTAATATGGTGGGAGGGCAGAACGTCCTTACAAGTAGACACCCAAGGAGAATTGGTAGAAAAAAAACAAAAAAAAAAAAAATAAATAAAACAAACAAACACGTAAAGTGGCGGAAAAATATCAATTTTTAATCGTCATTTCGTTTGGCAAATTTACCACTTATTGAGCCTGTTGGGATTGCTATGAGTTTGAATGCGTTATCAGAAGGTTTTAATATTAAGATGGTTAGTTTACGGGCATGTTCACCATATTAATCCACAACAATATAGAATATAGGCATTCAAAACGAATCAATCACAAGGCAACTGAATAAGAAACAACAGTAATTTAGGTTTCAATAAAAAACAGACATTTATGTACAATTAATATACAGTTAAAAAACTTGTGGTTTGATAATGCAAGAATTGACCAGGTATAAATTGGGTGTCTTATTGATTTACAGTTCAAAATTGTTCATGTGTTAAAGAACTGGTCAAATAGAGTAAAATGGAAAATATTACTTATACAGAAATTTGTGTAGTTTGTGTGCGTGATTAAAGTAGACTATAAATGTCTTCATTTTCTAGAGTTGTTTACCTTGGATTGTTCTGTGTTTATCTTCTGTTAAATACAATTTCTATTTTAGTACTGTGTAAGAACACTTTTCTTAGAAAGTTGTAAGTAAATTTTGAGAGAATAATGTTGGTGTTTGGGTCAGGAGTTTACGCGCGAAAAGTTTAAGTCAAAATAGTGACATGCGTGGATTCGTGTGGCATCTCTCTGAAGCTAAGTGACCGACTGGTAAATTGGGTCGAAATGGTCCTTTTTATGTTTTTGGAATCCAAACTAGGCTCCAGGGAACTTGGCACAAAAATAGGTTTTCGACAATTGTTACACATTTTGGTGTTGTCTCAAACAATAAAAAGTCTACATTTGCAATGTGAGGTGTTGGTTGGTTAAAACTGATTCTGATCGAAGAGTGTATTTTATCTCGGGGGTGAGTAGAAAATATGGACGATTCTATCAAGTCCAACCAGGGAAAACGCAAATACACAGGGCATTTAGGAGCCGTACTCGATCTGGGTTTAGAGAAATTTCAAATACTCCCCTACGGTGTCGAATAATTTCGCAGGCACCCCATGAGTGTGTCTGCATTATTAATGTCTGTTGCATAAACCAATTGTTTTAGGTGGCCCCAGAGACAGGAATCCAAAGGATTGAGGTCGTAGGAAGATGCATGCCAGCACATCGCTAACAACGTTACTAAAATGTGTTGGATCTCCAACACGCATGAACGACATGCATCTTATTATTAAGTGCGTGTGTGTGGTTTCGAGATTAGTGCTTAAAACGCATCAACAGAACGAATATCAAAATATTTTTATTATCACATTACTTTAAATGTAATGTACATTAATTTAAGCAAAAAAC
The DNA here is from genome assembly GCA_964036315.1 of Acanthosepion esculentum. Taxonomy (NCBI): domain Eukaryota; kingdom Metazoa; phylum Mollusca; class Cephalopoda; order Sepiida; family Sepiidae; genus Acanthosepion; species Acanthosepion esculentum. Next base: position 52,647,959 of record OZ038519.1, on the reverse strand, counting down.
ACAAAATAGAAACTGTCTTCCTAGATAAAAAAAAAAAATAAAATAAAATAAAATTTCTATGCCAACTAATAATTACGAAACACACACGCACGCCCACAAAGACAAAATGCACGTGTTACTGTCCTCAGAACAATACCAGCTCGCGCTAACTTTTCCCGCAATTCAGATATGCACTACTCTCGCGCATGCGCTATCTTCACTTATATTAGCAGCTGCGTATACAGACACTGACGGGACAAGACGCAGTTATGGGAACTTTTTCTTCTTGAAGGAAAAGAATTTTTTTTTTTTTTTTAATGTAGTTTTTGGAGCGCAACCAATAGGGTGAGAGTAGAAACATGTGGCGTAAGCAATAATTTATACAAAAATTTACAGTGATTTAAAACTTAACTATACTGTTCAGAAAAAAAAAAAAATACATGATTTGGGAACAATCATTGGAGAGGTTTTGCAGTTGCCTGGATAGAAAAGGCGCTTTTTTTCTTTTTTTTTCACAATGTTATTGTTGGTTTGAGATTTAAAACAAATGAAATGTGAAGATGACAACGGAAGAGAAAATAAAGTATTCGCTTCCTAAATATAACTTCGTTTCTCCGGAAATCGAACTGTCAAGTAATATTTTCTTAACTACAATATTTAAAAATTAGAACAATGAATAACAAAAAATTGAAATATACAGAATTTTCAGAGATTGCTAGAAATGCATTTCTAAATGGAAGCTAAATATATTTATACAAAAATGTGAATATTTTGTCCATTTTATAAAAAGAGAGCAAAATTTTATGCAATTCTTTTGAAAACAAAAAAGTAGTCGAAAGCGTTTTGTGAAAACAAAAAAGTTGGGTAGAAAGCCCTAAAAATTTAAAATTACGAAAAAAAAAAAAAAAAAAAAAAATTTAAAAAATTCAAAATAACGAAAAGTTGAAATTATACAGAGCTTGACTATTAAAATTATTAACGCTTAAATTAGCGTTAACTATTAAAAAATTTATTTAACAAGTGATTAAAAGATGTTTACAATTTATGAATATCAACAACTTTTGTAAGATCGTATCTACAAACAGGACATTTGTGCTCGGTCTGCAAAAAGAAAAGAAAAGAAAAACAACTGAAACAGGTTACAAAAAAAAAAAGGGCATCCGCTACATAATCTTCACGTGATACAAATAATTATTTATCAATAGAACCTTCATTCTTAGTTACAATGTTCTCTGTGCAAAAAAAATAAAAAGAAATAAAATACATGGCAAAGCATTTGTATAGAAAAACAAAAATAAAAATGTTGCATGAAGAGGGTCAAGAGTCATCAATTAACTAGACTATATTAAATGTAGTTTTTTTTTTGTTTTAAGTTTAATGGTTGCTACATACGGTTCTTCAACATGTGACAACTGAACTCAGGATAGGTGGAAAGAAACTCCTATTGAAAATTACTTGTTAACATCACGTTCGCAGGAAACGAAGTGGGAGAATTACTAAATTCTTTTTATTTCAGAGTGACAAGTATAGTCCAGAATGGCACAACGCCGGAAACTGCATGAGCCTGCTCAGCTAGCATGACGTTAAGTTCCATGCTACATGTGCAGATATGGTGGGGGGCAGTGTCCATGGTCCCCCGCGCTACATGTGCAGATATGGTGGGGGGCAGTGTCCATGGTCCCCCGCGCTACATGTGCAGATATGGTGGGGGGCAGTGTCCATGGTCCCCCGCGCTACATGTGCAGATATGGTGGGGGGCAGTGTCCATGGTCCCCCGCGCTACATGTGCAGATATGGTGGGGGCAGTGTCCATGGTCCCCCGCGCTACATGTGCAGATATGGTGGGGGGGGGGCAGTGTCCATGGTCCCCCGCGCTACATGTGCAGATATGGTGGGGGGGCAGTGTCCATGGTCCCCCGCGCTACATGTGCAGATATGGTGGGGGGGGCAGTGTCCATGGTCCCCCGCGCTACATGTGCAGATATGGTGGGGGCAGTGTCCATGGTCCCCGTGCTTCATTAGATACCAAAACCAGAAATTGCCATTCCAAGGTGGTTGTTTAGCGGCATATCAACCTCTATGGGTGATTTAATACTAAAATATAAATATTTTTACTAATTAACCCATAGCTGAGGGTATTTGCGCGTAAGTGAATATAACAAACAACTGGAATTGGAATTCTGCTCTCCGATAAACAATTCCAAGTTTACAGTATTTGGTATTCCTAAGCGATCACTCATCTATGTACTGACTACTATCGACGTTGCTTAACTTCGGTGATCATAAGGGAGCCGGTATTTCAAAATGATGTGACCGTAAGCTCTCCAAGCTGATGAGTTTAGGATGTGGTAGATCCCCACAGAAGGAAAAAAACGTCCAAGTTCAAGGATACAGCCAGGCGATTACAAACATTGGTGCACAACGCAATGTCTACACAGAATTTTAATACCGTACTTCTACCATTATACTGTTCAAAATAAAACCAGTTTTATTAAAATCCACCAATAATTACAAAGTAATTCACTTACCGCCAGCCAGGGGTCAATACAGGTCACATGAAATTTGTGCAAACAAGAAAGAGCTTTCAAGTTTTGTCCAAGTTTGAATTTGCCATAACAAACGACACATTGGGAGTCTCTCGGGCCAGAAAATTTGAAGACTGGAAAACGCTGCTGGAAACTTGTTTCAGATATGTTAGCCTCCCTGTTCGACCCAGGAACATCAGAAACCTAAAAATAAAATAAAAATTAAAAAATATTACAAATTTAGCATTAATGTAAATTAAAGAATAACCCTATAAATACGTATGTGAAAAATTATATGAAAGTTAATCTTCACTTATAAAAACAGTTAAATTTGTGTGGAGAGGGTGGATAAAAACATTAAGTACCTGGACACATGCATTCTGCACAGGTACTCAATTCAAAAAGTGAGTGGCGCCTATTTACGGGGAATTCTCGAGTAGAGATAATAAAAGGAGTTGCTGCTCTATTGAGAAGGGACTGGCGTACTGTGTTGAATGCCAGCGGACAAGAGAGCCTTTCCAAAGGATTACGGTTATTTCCTGGAACATATTCCTTTGCTCGATTCAATCCTTTTTAATTTTAGCAGGCAGACAGAGTGTGTGGACTGCTGTCCAATTTCATTGCGTATTACACATTGACAATAAATGCACATTATTCGGACTATTGTCCTCATCTTTGTCGCCATTTTCATTACGTTTCGGCCGTTGTACGCTCCGGCCTACTTCAGGCGGTTGGAATGTCGAACTGAACCCTTTATTTCGTTCACTGGGGTAGACTGTTCTAGTTTCACGTGCCATGTTTAATGGATGTCAGTTATCTCCTATTAATTCTCCTCTGAAAGTTCTCCACTGCCTTAGCCGGGTATTGAACTCGCTCTTTGTGTCATGTGTCCTCTTTTCATTCCGGACTCGTTCTCGAATGCGCCGGGTACTTTTTTCGTAAACTTAGAGAATCAGCACATATGCTAGGTCACAAAAATCTGAGCCGACCAAGCATAGAAATGAATACATGGAAACCAGTAATAAAGAATGCCAGAAACAAAAAAACAAAAAAAAAAGATAATTGCAATATGACCTCTAGTAAAAATATGATTTGAGAAAAAAGCAATATGAGCACTGGTAAAAAATGGTTGCTGAAGATATTAGGCTAAGCATGCCCAGGAATTCATACACAGATGTCCTCAAGGACACATGGTACAGTGGATAAAGGCGTTAGTTAGATCCAGTGACAGGACCTAAAAGAGAGCGAGTTCAATACCTAGTTAAAGCAGTGGAGAACTTTCAGAGGGGAATTGACAGGAGATCACCGACATCCATTAGACATGGCACGTGGAACTAGAATAGTCGAAAAAGGGTTCAGTTCAATATTCCAACCACATGAAGGCTGGAGCGTGCAACGGCCGAGATGAGGACAATAGTCCGAATAATGTAAATACAGTATATATCTGCACATTTTCAGACCTTGTATTGTAAAATATCGAGTATTGCTGCAGTACAAGTTTCCAAGCCTAGAAAAATCTTTTTTCAGTCACTGGCTGCCTTATTGTATGTGTTTTTCTTTTTTGGGTTTTTTTTTTTTTTTGGTTTTTGTGGAAGGCATCGGTCAACCTATAGAGGCCTAACTCAGATTTGAGAGCTAAAAAAAAAAAAAAAAAAAAAAAATAAAAAAATAATCTCGATGTACATTTTTACTCCAGGTCGACTTGTTCGCCGGAATTTACGATATATGATAAACATTCCCTTCTAAATCGATAAAATAAAAAATATGTTGATTCTGACAAACGAGGAAGATTTTAATATTACCCGGAAATTATTTTTAGGTCGGAACCAAGTATATTTACACGGCCAGCCCATTAAGGCAGAATGTGACAGTCGTTTTAAATGGGGGGGGGAACGCCATATACATACGTATGAATATGGGCCAAGGACAACAAAAAAAGGTGCCTAGTCCTCGCAACCACTGCCATCGATATTACACTGAGCTACCGCTCTTACTGCAAGAGAGGAAGATGCTTCCACACAGTTTGAATATCCAGAAGGGGGCAAGTACTCCCTTAAAACGAGGAGAAAGGTTTTATACACTTCTGGCACAAAAGTGGACCTCCTGGGCTAGCTAAGTAAGAATGAACCAGTATTGCGAATAAAAAGGTTCAGTTTGAAAAAAAAAAAAAAAAAAAAAAAAAAAAAAAAAAATCAAAGTTTACCCAGATCGACAGACACCTGAAGTGTATCGGCAAAACAATTTCAACGATAAATTAAAGGGGGTAATTCTCGCACTATCATGACCAGAGATAGAGTAACTCGATATTTTAAATCTTAAAAATGAAATTCCGTTTGTTTAAGAACAGAATAAAAGCTAATTACGGCCCGGAGCGTTCGTGGAGGAGATCATTGACGTAATGAAAATTTGACATACTTGCGTCGTTTGGCTTCTACTTTGATGATCGGATTGTAGAGTGTTTTCGAGTATTCTCCGCAGATTGCGTATGGAAACGGACACTAATCTGAACTGTTCAGAGAAGTCTGGAAATGGACAGTCGCTCTGATAGCCAGCCAAGAGAGAATTAACCTGGGAAAGAGAGGCTTAGAACTTAGATCCTGATGACAATGGAGCTGTACTCGCCAGACAATACAAAAACTTTTATTTTAAGAAAAAAAGCCTTCCATTTTATGGAATTTTTAGTACTTTTAAATTACAGACATTAGCGTTAGGCTTGGGTTCCAACTTAAATACTCAAATGAGTAAAAATTACATGAGATGTATACATGTCGACAGCCCTCCCTCTTAGTACGTGGTTTTTTATTACAATAATAACCATAAATTTCGCCCGTCCAGCTCAAATTTGAGAGAAAAATCCTTTTAATTGCCACTGTCTAATGTAGTGACATAAATAAAACATTTAAATTAAAAAATTAAAAAATAAATAAAAAATAAAAACTTCCAGCATGCAACAAAAACTGTTCCAATCGGAAATACAATCATCCCGCCAAAAGACGTTGAATTGAATCTCTTCACCACGAACCCTCGGGCAGGCAACACGTATGGAACTTCCTTTTGTTATATGTACATAATAAATTGTATGAAAGTAACGTACAATTTAACATGCCTTTGTTATCTGTTCTATTTTTGCGATGCATTTTTTTTTTATCTCCGGAAACCCGAGGCTAATTTCCGATGCTATGATGTGGGCGACACCCTCCCCCACACCATAAAACGTTCCACCCTCGCCAGCAACAAATTAAAATGCGAGAAACGAAACGAAAAAAAATTTTTTAAAAAAACTTTAAAAAAAAATTAAAAAAACTTTACCATTGTAATTTCATTTATAGGATGTTCAAGCACCTGAAATATTAAAAAAAAAATTCAGATATTTTGAAAGCGGGTCATTACGTGAAAGATGAAAAAAATGTGTAGGAAATACGGCCCCCCTCTCGTGCACAGGTCACTCAACCAAGAAATATTTTAAAGAGCGAACTTTGGAAAAAAAAAAATTTGAATCAATCGAGGATTTTGAAAGCGAAAGAAAAAAAATCGATAGTTCGATATGAGTGCAAGAAAAAGTTTGATTAAAAGAATTGACAAGATTAATGCGAATCAAGTGCAAAGAATTTATTGAACTAAGGAATTAAGAATACACGCTACAGATTCAATAATAGGAACGCTATTTTTAGTGCATATGTGGTTAAATTTCTTCAACTCGAATAATTCAGTAGCAAAATGTATATATTTGCTTTGGTTGGTTTTGTTTAGAGACATAACACCTCTATGGGTTATTTAATTCTGAAATATAAATATGAAAATACAAACCATATATTTTTTTAAAACCAAATCTTACAAAAATCAAACGATGTGAAGACTTGTTTCTACTTATATAAAAAATAATTTAAATTAATTAATCTGTTATTTATTTTTCTTTACAACGTATGCCATTTTTACTATAAAAATGTATAGCCAAGAACGAACGGAACAACATGAAAGCGCTGACAAAGTTTGGTGACCTTTGATAGAGCTCAAAGAAAAAATATCAACGTTAGAGAAGAAGAAGAAAATAAATATCAACGTTAGAGAAGAAGAAGAAAATAAATATCAACGTTAGAGAAGAAGAAGAAAATAAATATCAACGTTAGAGAAGAAGAAGAAAATAAATATCAACGTTAGAGAAGAAGAAGAAAATAAATATCAACGTTAGAGAAGAAGAAGAAAATAAATATCAACGTTAGAGAAGAAGAAGAAAATAAATATCAACGTTAGAGAAGAAGAAGAAAATAAATATCAACGTTAGAGAAGAAGAAGAAAATAAATATCAACGTTAGAGAAGAAGAAGAAAATAAATATCAACGTTAGAGAAGAAGAAGAAAATAAATATCAACGTTAGAGAAGAAGAAGAAAATAAATATCAACGTTAGAGAAGAAGAAGAAAATAAATATCAACGTTAGAGAAGAAGAAGAAAATAAATATCAACGTTAGAGAAGAAGAAGAAAATAAATATCAACGTTAGAGAAGAAGAAGAAAATAAATATCAACGTTAGAGAAGAAGAAGAAAATAAATATCAACGTTAGAGAAGAAGAAGAAAATAAATATCAACGTTAGAGAAGAAGAAGAAAATAAATATCAACGTTAGAGAAGAAGAAGAAAATAAATATCAACGTTAGAGAAGAAGAAGAAAATAAATATCAACGTTAGAGAAGAAGAAGAAAATAAATATCAACGTTAGAGAAGAAGAAGAAAATAAATATCAACGTTAGAGAAGAAGAAGAAAATAAATATCAACGTTAGAGAAGAAGAAGAAAATAAATATCAACGTTAGAGAAGAAGAAGAAAATAAATATCAACGTTAGAGAAGAAGAAGAAAATAAATATCAACGTTAGAGAAGAAGAAGAAAATAAATATCAACGTTAGAGAAGAAGAAGAAAATAAATATCAACGTTAGAGAAGAAGAAGAAAATAAATATCAACGTTAGAGAAGAAGAAGAAAATAAATATCAACGTTAGAGAAGAAGAAGAAAATAAATATCAACGTTAGAGAAGAAGAAGAAAATAAATATCAACGTTAGAGAAGAAGAAGAAAATAAATATCAACGTTAGAGAAGAAGAAGAAAATAAATATCAACGTTAGAGAAGAAGAAGAAAATAAATATCAACGTTAGAGAAGAAGAAAATAAATATCAACGTTAGAGAAGAAGAAGAAAATAAATATCGACGTTAGAGAAGAAGAAAATAAATATCGACGTTAGAGAAGAAGAAAATAAATATCAACGTTAGAGAATCTTGTTTTGTTTACGTCATCGGGGTGGCATAATAATTACATTGACTTTTGTACTATTTCCCGTTGAAAACATCGATTTTGAAATTCTTGTAAAATTCAAGTTGTCAGATTTTAATGAAATTTTCAGGACTTATTCACAAATGAAAGTATTTTTGAATTTTTTTTTGAAAAACATGTTAGCCCAACCCATTTAATTTTATGAAATTAAAAAAAAAAAATATTTCCTGAATTTTTTTTATTTGTTAAAAGTAGGACTCCTTGGAGAATGTAAATCACCTATTTATTTTTTTAAAACTTGCCCTACTCTAACTGAAAATTTGATCTGAATTGAAAATTAATGAATGTAATAAAACTAACATTTAATTGGAAAAGCTTTTAATTACTTCTGTAAGTTATATTAATAACACTATTGCCTGAAGAAAATTTTTTCTGATGGATAATGAATTTTTAGAATGTTTTTTTTTTTTTTTTACATTTTAATAATTTATAAGTTTAAAATCGTGTAAAATTTTGTACTGGGCTATTTCCCGGATGTGATATAGTAATTAAGTAGAAACGATATTCACGAATCCAAAATTGAAAAGTTACATTATTTTATTTTTACTTAATGTGTTCCAGTTTTCATTTATGAAAGGCTAAACGTGATATTATGAGAAGGTCACGTGATCTAAGAGCTGTCTCTACAGAAAAATTAATTTTGTAGTATTTTATTTTCATTTTTACATAAAGCATCTTCGAAAGGTAAATAAGTCAATAAATTAGTTAATTGCGGAAAAGATGTTCATTTGTAAAAAAAAAAAAAAAAAAAAAAAAAACTACTAGGTAGTGAAAACCCTAAAAAAAATGCGTTCACTTAGATTCCGTAAATTTTATGTCAATTCTAGTCAGCCATACTAGCTGTCATCGCTTTAGATAAACAGGACCAATCATTGACAAATGGTTATATTACTTTTTATGCTATGTTTATTTCAAATTAGATTAATTTGACTTTAAATTTTCTAATTTTACTTAAATAACGTGTCAAACATTTTTTGGAAGAGTTTTGAAATTGTTAATTTGTTTTGTTTACAAAATTTCTTAAAATTAAGAAAATGGCCGCTTTTAAGAAAATTTTAAATCGAAATTAAATTTGACATTCCGATCTGCATAAATTCTATTTATCAGAATATTTTACTTACTGGAAATAAATTTAATCCTTTAACTTTCAATTAAAGCTAAAATGAAATCTTCAAGAACGCTTTTTCATTTTAAAAATTCATTTAAACCTTAGGTATCGAAAAAGTGGATTTTATTAAAGGTTTTCTTACGTCCGTTACCCTCCATTCATTTAAGTTAAAATTTGAGAAATTTTTAGTATCGATTAAATGTTTATATTAGTTATAAGAATAAGCTCTGGGAGAATTTAAATCCAATTTCTTTGGTAACACAGAACTTCTAGTTACAGAAAATCATATCTGAATCAAAATAAAAAATGCAATAAAACAAAGATTAATTAGAAAACATTAATCGCTTTTATGAAGAAATTATAATGGACACTATTGTCTCAGAAATTCTATTAATGAATTTTCAAAAAAAAAAAAAAAAAAATAAAAACTTTCATTTTTATTATTAGAAATTTAAGTCTGAAGATTTTGCATTAATATGTAACGGTTAAATCCGTATTTATTGATCATAAGCGGTAAATCTTACAATTCAACGACCCCCCCAGTATTTAAAAAAAAAAAAAAAAAAAAAAAAAAAAAAAAATGAAGACAAAAAAACGAACAACTTTGAATTTATTTTATGTTCGTATAAACGTGTCGATTTTTGTAAATGAGAACGTCAATTCACGACAAAGAAATAAGAGCGGAGAATATAATAAATTTAAGATTTATTGGTAATTTTGTAATATTTCTACACGAGTCTTCGTAAGCCAAAGTACCTCAAATTCAACAAAACATTAGAATGCTTATTAAAATTAAGATTACAGAGTGTGTGTGAGTGAGTGATGGATAAATTACGTAAAAATGAAAAGTAATCTCATTGTAACATTTACCAAAATTACAAAAATATATTTAAATACTAAGGAGTAAATTTATTCACTAAAAAATCGCCATTGGCTTCAACCACGGCCTCCAAATGACTTTGGAATCTCCTGCAACTCTTCTGGACAGTCTCCTTGTTAAGTTGGTGAATGTTTCCATAATCCTTGCCTTCAATTCATTGTTACAAGGAGTTTTGTTGGTTTCTCGCTCAACTGCGTCCCCATACATAATAATCAAGGGGGTTGCAGTCTGGGGGATTTTGGTGACCAGATGTAAGTGGGGCGATCTGGTAGCAGGGAGGTCATCCAGCAGCCACCCTTTTGAACCAGGGAGGCACTACCTCCTGAAGGTACTTGATGTAGGCCTCCATGTTGAGCGAGGTCCTGTGGGAAGATGGAGATATATCGCCATCACTTCAAACATCTTCGTAATCGCCATTAGACTCATCCAACTATCCGAACCCTCTATAATGTCATAGGATTGACATAAAAAACTCTGAAATGTTCTTATTGGAGCTTCCGGTGCGAATGCTAAGCAGTACATCGTGTCGTTTCCAAATTTCTGGCGGAGTTAATTGCGTCATGGTGATCTTTTTCTCACTACTACTACTACTACGGGTGAAGGTATCTATAATAATGTGATTGTGGGTTATGACTTTAGAAAAAATACCTCCCCCCCCCCACAAAAAATGAACACATTTTAGTGCAAATTTTTCTTAATGCCATACTGAAGACGCTGGTGATGCTTGTTTTTGTTTTCTTTTTCAGATTCAAGCATTACATTATGTTTGCAAATAAAATTATTTTTAATTCGAATTCATTCTGACTAGAAATACACGGTGCTTTTCTTAAGAGGGGGCACGCCTGTTTTTCTTCCATCTAGTTTAAACTAGACCCCACAACAAGACTATTTGAGAAGATTTAATTTAGTTAAAAAAAATAAAAAATAAAAAAAAGTTGTGACTAGTGGTTCAAGTCCAGCTCAAAATCAACCAGCTGATGAATTAGTGTAATGTATTTGGTGGGTTTATTTGGTAAGTTAAAAAAATTATAAGTTAAAAAAAATTAAAAAAAATACACAATATACACGAAAAAATTTTTCACGTGATATACAAAAAAGCTACAACCAAAAACTTACCTCGGATACTTCAGCAAGCAAATCCTAGGTGAGGGGGGGAAAAAAAAAAAAAGTATTATATAATTTTTGCTAATATAAATTACAATTACGCATTAAATATTTTCCATTTTTTGCAGATGAATTGTCAGTATTTATTTACTGATCATAAACTTTACTGATTTACTCGCGACTATTGTTCTCATCTTCATTACAGATGCTAATTTTTTTTTTTATCGAATTTACCCTATGCAAGGCAGTAAAGCCACTACGACAAGGTGTTACTGGGTGTGGAAGAATTAGAAAATTCTATGAAGGAGCGAAAACTATACATAATTCATTACCCTACGTAATGTTTCGAGCAAAAAAACCTCTAGCCATGTTCAGTTTAATCCCTGGATCATTGGCTCAGCTGGATAATGAATTTTTTTTTTTTTTTTGTACAACTTAATCCTACGTTAACTGAAACCGAAGCATTTAAATCCTTGGTGACTGAATATTGCATTAATTTTGGGAATAATTTTCTCCAGATACAAGTTTTAGTATTTATCCCATATGTGGGAGGCGAAGAGATCGATTCATACCAATAAGGTAATTGAGCATTAGTGAATAACGAATTCGTCTGTAATTTGAATTCGACTCGGTTATTTTACAAAACACCAACAAAAACACCCACAAAATAAGATCCATTTTACCCAAAGTGCTGCGAGTTCAATACATACAGTGGTGAACAAAAACATGCAGAGTCTAGTTAAAGGGGGCTAACAGACATCCGGAAGAGGAAGATGGCACTAGGACAGTCTAGCCCGGCACGAAATAAATGTTTCAGTTCGAAATTCAAATCAACTGAAAAAGGCCGGAGCGTACAACAGCAGAAACGTCGTGAATATGTCAAAGATGAGGACAACGGTCCGAACAATGTAAATAGTACGATTACATCTCAGAAATATTTAGACATTTCGAGGCTGTCTCACGTTATCTAGAGCCCAGTAGAAACACAAATGACAGTGATTAACCCGGACAAAATTTAAAACGAAGAAAGTTAACTTACGTTGAGAGACGACATGTTTTCTGAAAAAGAAAAAATAGTTTCATACAAAATGTAAGCATTTGTTCAATTGTTTTTTGTTTTTTTTTAGTAAGATTACAGCCATACAGTTTTATATACTAGAATTTTGTTTTGCAACACGCCGACTCGTAATGAAGTCCTCAAAGTATTTAAGTTATCGCTAACATTTGTTTGTTTTTTTTTTGTCGGATTTACAAACTATATACACTAACATTATTCAGACTATTGTCCTCATCTTTGTCGCCATATTTATTACAACGTTTCGGCCGTTGCACGCTCCAGCCTTCTTCAGGTGGTTGGAATGTCGAACTGAACCCTTTATTTCGCTAACTGGGGTAAACTGTTCTAGTTCCATGTTTAATAATTCCCCTCTCCAAGTTCTTCACTGCCTTAACCGGGTATCGAACTCACACTCTTTGGGTCCTGTCACTGTATCTAATGTAATAAATATGGCGACAGAGATGGGGACAATAGTCTGAATAATGTAAATAGTGTACATAATACCTCATCTCAAAAATATAGACAGTTAAAAACTATGTTTCGTTCAGTTTCGCAAATCAATCTATGCAATTTGAATAAGCAGAAAATAGCCTCGGTCTGCCTACCTGATGTCAAGGGATTATCGGAAAAAAATACAAAAATCTGGATCGTAACACCAGGACGACCTTCAAGAGTTGTTAAACATTTCGCAGACACCTCTTCAGAGTAAGACCTCCCATAGCGGAGGACATTAAGGACTGTGTACGCCACCCTATGCAGCTGTAGCAAGCAATATAAAGGAGAAACACGTCTCCCCCTTAGGATAAGACTGCAGGAACAACGTAAAATAGAATTAGGCGTGGCTGACCATATATGGAGGGAGAGGGAAGTCGGTGCCCTTTCCCCTGTGGGATGAGGTTGAAATAGACATCACTGGAAAATAGGGGGGAAAAAAGGGAATCAGCACATACGCTACGCCACAAAAATCTAAGCCGGCTAAGCATAGGCACGAATACACTATGAGAACCAGTAATATAGATTGCTACAGAAAAAAATTTGTAATGTGAACTCTGGAAGAAATGTAAACGAGACGTTATGTTTATAAGTCAAGGGAAAAAATTCATACATTGATGTCCCCCAAGAATCCATGGCCAAGTGCAGGGGTGGGCAAACTACAGCCCGCCAAACGATTTCGTGCGGCCCGCTTTAAAATGTTATTTATTAAAAGTATATTTTTCCTTTAAAAGCCCTTTATTTTGCCAATTTTAAATATCAATTATTTTGGTTTATATATACTATGCGGCCAAGTAAAACTATAAATTTTTAGATTGCGGCCCTTGTACTAAAAAGTTTGCCCACCCCTGGCCTAGTGCATAAAACACGTTGCTTGAAGTAATTCATTGATTTGACCGAAAGGGTTAAGAATTCAATTCCGTGAACAAAAACCGAAAGATGATATCCAGAAAAGGCATTGCACGTGGAACTAGAATAATCTACCACGGTGGACGAAATAAAGATTCCGGTTCGAAATTCGAACGTATATCGCCAGAAGGACAGAGCGTACAACGGTCGAAACTTCGTGAATGACAAAAACGAGGACAATAGTCGGAACAGTGTAAATAAGCTGATTTGTTTGGAAAAATACTTTAACAAAAACTACTTGGCGGTTTAATAATTTCTTTGAACTAATTTTATAGGACTTAATCGTAAACCAGATTTATTCACACACGCTCATCGGGTAGATAATCCCCTACATTCCGACGTCTGTGCGCAAAACTTTATCAAGTTCAAAAGCGTCAACGTGTCGTCGTGAGTGATGAATTATTTCCCATCCTACAACCCCTTTCCCCACAGATAAAAAGAGTCGCGAGCCTCTGCTCTGCCGCTCTGTCCATGACAGGTGTTGTGACGAGCTACATTCTTAGTCCTGGCTGCCCCGACCTTGACAACTAAGACCCACCATGCCACGGACACCAAAATGAATTATCCTTATTCCCTTTGTATTCCACAAGGAGTAAGTGCCATTCGGATAGCTTCAAGAACTGCCGATTTGTGGAACAGACTTACGGCAAGATGTTTTCCCCAATCACTATAATCTTGATCTTCAAGTTTAACCGTTATCTTTCCTGCATAAAGATCCACCATGATCTTCACTTACCCTTTCTTACTCACATGACACCATACAGTAGACCTGTGTCTACAGTGAATATTGAGCCTTGGCAGGTGAACATTAGTACAGTGTAGCCCGGATACAAGAGAAGCCCGGATACAAGAGAAGCCCGGATACAAGAGAAGCCCGGATACAAGAGAAGCCCGGATACAAGAGAAGCCCGGATACAAGAGAAGCCCGGATACAAGAGAAGCCCGGATACAAGAGAAGCCCGGATACAAGAGAAGCCCGGATACAAGAGAAGCCCGGATACAAGAGAAGCCCGGATACAAGAGAAGCCCGGATACAAGAGAAGCCCGGATACAAGAGAAGCCCGGATACAAGAGAAGCCCGGATACAAGAGAAGCCCGGATACAAGAGAAGCCCGGATACAAGAGAAGCCCGGATACAAGAGAAGCCCGGATACAAGAGAAGCCCGGATACAAGAGAAGCCCGGATACAAGAGAAGCCCGGATACAAGAGAAGCCCGGATACAAGAGAAGCCCGGATACAAGAGAAGCCCGGATACAAGAGAAGCCCGGATACAAGAGAAGCCCGGATACAAGAGAAGCCCGGATACAAGAGAAGCCCGGATACAAGAGAAGCCCGGATACAAGAGAAGCCCGGATACAAGAGAAGCCCGGATACAAGAGAAGCCCGGATACAAGAGAAGCCCGGATACAAGAGAAGCCCGGATACAAGAGAAGCCCGGATACAAGAGAAGCCCGGATACAAGAGAAGCCCGGATACAAGAGAAGCCCGGATACAAGAGAAGCCCGGATACAAGAGAAGCCCGGATACAAGAGAAGCCCGGATACAAGAGAAGCCCGGATACAAGAGAAGCCCGGATACAAGAGAAGCCCGGATACAAGAGAAGCCCGGATACAAGAGAAGCCCGGATACAAGAGAAGCCCGGATACAAGAGAAGCCCGGATACAAGAGAAGCCCGGATACAAGAGAAGCCCGGATACAAGAGAAGCCCGGATACAAGAGAAGCCCGGATACAAGAGAAGCCCGGATACAAGAGAAGCCCGGATACAAGAGAAGCCCGGATACAAGAGAAGCCCGGATACAAGAGAAGCCCGGATACAAGAGAAGCCCGGATACAAGAGAAGCCCGGATACAAGAGAAGCCCGGATACAAGAGAAGCCCGGATACAAGAGAAGCCCGGATACAAGAGAAGCCCGGATACAAGAGAAGCCCGGATACAAGAGACTTCTTCTCCGGTCCCGACATTCTTATATCCGGGTTACACTGTATATAAAAAAATCCCCACAGCAATCTGGTCATTGCTACTACTAACGCTATGTGGAAAACCTATTTAGCAACCAAGCGGAGGTAGGGGGCGAGTAATACTTGAGCAGTACTCAAGAACGGGACGAGATATTCCGAGACCGTATCAGCAGGGCGAGAATTCTAGTCTCGTAGTTTAAAAATTTCATTATGAAAAGGCATAAAATTAGTCTGATCGACAAACATATGAAGGCTGAAGACGGGCAACAACCGAAACGTTCTAACCCGACAGTAATCGGCCTGTAGATCTACGATTTGGAAAGTTTTTAAATCGAGTGTAATATTTCAAGATATTTTCTGTAAGTTAATTAAATTGGCACGGTTCACCAATTCCAGCCCACTCTGATAGACTAAATCTTCTCTCGTGTGTATGTCAAATGTATACAAGAATCCCTCAATGCGATTTTGATTAGTGAGCTATTTATTTATTAGCTACCAAAATTCGATTACTAGTGCGGTAAAACATTCAGTTTAACCATAATTGAAAATGATTTTTTAGTTATCGATTAATTCAAAATTTTCTAAAATTTAAGCGGAAAATGGGTAACTATTTTGTTAACCAAACATTAAGTTATCTAATTAATTCAATCAGTTATGTGCCATGCAGATTTCTTTCCCCCGCAGTACATTGCCATTTCTTTCTGCGGTAGACCAGTTGCCATCCAAGGCTATAGAACTGTCTGTCTTGCTATTTACCCATAGCTGGAGGGAAGAAGAGGATTCATACCTTTCCCAAGGGTATTAGCACTGAAGTGAATGTAATGTATTTGACTGGAATTTGAACTCGGTTCTGATTCCTCAATCCATTACTCCACCGTGCCTCCCTAAGTAATTACAGTAAAGTAAAACAAGAAAATAGTATGGACGATTTAATCAGCTACAGAAATTTAACATTTATTAAAAAGAATATCCTATATAAAAGACGCACGTATTTACCATGGAAAGATTAAAGTTTTCAGGATAAAATATTAAGGATTATAAGGAGTTTGGAAAATTTCTTAAAACAAACATTCATAACGGGATTCTTAAAAAGAAATTTCGATAGCGATCTTCTAATTTGAGAAGACTGTTCTAGATTGCTTATCCATTCATTCACTTACAACTTACTGAAAATTTGAATCTTATCAATAAAATTATCGAAGTTGGTGCTTCCATAATTTCATAGGATATTTTATTTCATATTTGACGGTGGGGGGGCATGTAAATGGGGATTTTTTTTATTACTTGTAAGTTTGCAGTGAGAATTTGAAATCCATATCGTTTAATTAATGGCATTTTCGATTGTGAACATTTGTAAGTTTCTTTTCAGAGAGATAGATATATAATTACAGCCTGATGAGGACATGAAGTTCTTGAAAGTACTTGCTCTAAAAAAATAAAAAATAAAATAAATTTAAAAAAAATACACCAGATCCATCTGACAACAATTTTTATACATTAGGATCGCATCATTCAGTGGATTGTTAGTAGGCTAATGCTAATATTAAGTGTTAGCGAAGAGATTTCGCCATTAATTGCATTAATATTGCTAATTGATTCAACGTATAATTATCTCTTATAATATGTGCTGCCTTATATAATAGGTTTATATATATATATATATATATATATATATGAGAGAGATGTGGGTAGGTGGTGTCATCTTCGGATAACGTCTTTATATTTTGACCTTTGAAAAATGCATGCAAAGATGACAGATCCATTTTGCATCTCTTAAAATAAAATTTACAATAAAGGACTTCATAACTTTATATCAGAAAGCTCTCATGTTGAACACCTAAAGTCCTTGATAGATTGACCTTGTAAATGTGCATGTTTGTATACAAGTATCTTTTATAATAATAATCCTTTCGACTCTGGGATTTTTAGTTGTTCGAATAATGTAGGCATTGGGAAAAGACGGAATTCTTTCATCGACTGGTCCCTCTATCTGATCTTCTGAGCACCACTTTTTTGGGAGACAAAGGAATGCATTTCAGAATTAAACCTTGATTTCCGATTGATTCAGCAAACTAATTTGTCCGCCCCCCCCTTTTTCTTCACCTAAATTTAGGAATGATGACCTTTCTGCCTAATTTCTTTTTATGTTTCTTTAAATGGCAAAAAGTTTTTGTTTTGTTGTTTTTAAATAGTAAACTTTATTTTTCTATTAAAAGTGTACCAATCAACTCTAAATCATTATCAAGTCACTTTTAGTTGAATGTTAAATCAGTATAAATGGCTGGGGAAAATACCTTCATTGGGCGAAATCTTATGACTTCGAACACAAAAAAAAAAAAAAAAAAAAAAAAAAAAAAAAAAAGCACTGAATTAAACCCCAAAGTCTCATTCGAATAGATTTTTAATTTCTTTGTACTTTTAACCTTGTATCAAAACGTTAGATTCCAAGTTTCATAAAAGCGCATAAAAAGTGTTTATAAAACTCGTCGTCGTCGGCATCCGTCCGTCTCGGGAGACGATGGAGTAGTGCTGTAGGTGTTAGGCGATGGCGTTACATCGCCTCTGCTGATGGTGTAGTCCCACTCAGAATCGGCGGTCTCTCAGGCACTTGGAGCAGATGAAACTGGATGACACGGAGATGGAGGCTGTCCTTGCTTTTCTCCTGGCTCTCTGCTGATCTTCCCTCGCGGCATCTGCATTAGTGACGCCGTCCGAGTGTGGCTCTCGAAAGCTGACGATTGTCAGCCGCGGCTTCCGATGTGTTGGAGTCGATATCGGCCAGCTTCATGTCTCGTTTGCGGACATCCTTGAAGCGGACATTTAATTTTTTTTATTTCTTTCTCTATTTTTTCGCTTGTTTCGTTAAAAATTCGTCGTTATCCGTCCGTCTCGGGAGACGATGGAGTTGCGCTGTAGGTGCTAGGCGATGGAGTTACATCGCCTCTGGTGACTGTAGTCCCACTCTTTATCGGCGGTCTCTCAGGCACTTGGCAGGTTTTTGTTCTTTTCAATCGGTTTGGGCTTTCGAACGGTAACTGTCACTTCGTGTTGTGCCGATGTCTTGCGACGTCGCTGGAGTGTCCTCTCCACTGAGCTACGAGCCTGGGCGAGATGTATGGCGAACTAAGGCTGCCCAGACGTCTAGTTACCCCTCTCGGCCTTGATAGTAGAGTCCAAAGGAAAGGATGAACCAATACAGTTTGGTACCAGCGTGGCTGCAGGAAGTTGCCGGAAGGTAGCACAGTGTGCCGTCCATCGCCTTAGGGGCTCCACTCCGGATTTGTGTAGAGTTTACTCATTAGCCTTTTCTTCAACCGAAGATCTTCACAAGGCTATTTAATCCATAGGCAGAGTTTGGTTCATAGGTACCAGGACGTGTCCACACACCGGTGGGCCTGCATGCCGTATGTTAAGGGGCCAAACTCCACCTTAAACTACTGGTTAAGTAACATTTTTATAACTTGTTTCATCGTAATTGTTCGGATAAGCTCTCCGCTAGAAAAAAAAAACTAGAGTTTTTGAATTTAAGCGCAGTACTAAAGTAGCATCGAGAGGTCATCAATTGAAAACCGAGCTGGCTAGATATAGTCCTAAGTCTTTTTTCTCACTTATGGAACTCCCTTCCGGCTCGATACTTTCCAGCCTACTAATCTGCAACAATATCGCCATCTACTGCCCTCCTGATTACTCTTTTCTCTTTCCACTCATTTCCTTATACTTCCTCACCCTGTAACCCTCTTGTATCTTAGTGGCTTTATTGCCTTGCGTGGGGTAATAATTTAAAAAATAGTTTTAAGAATAAATACAAG
The DNA here is from genome assembly GCA_964036315.1 of Acanthosepion esculentum. Classification (NCBI taxonomy): domain Eukaryota; kingdom Metazoa; phylum Mollusca; class Cephalopoda; order Sepiida; family Sepiidae; genus Acanthosepion; species Acanthosepion esculentum. The sequence goes on along the minus strand of OZ038519.1, from coordinate 52,628,810 downwards.
TTTCTAATTTTATTTCTTTTGATCATTCGTAGATTAAATTTTACGCGCGCTTTTGTGTGGGGAGGGGGGAAATAAAAGGCCACCGCACACAAACTGTATACAGTGTAACCCGGATATAAGAGCGTTGTCGGGACCGAAGAAGAAGTCTTATATCCGGGTTTGGTCTACATTTGTTTAGGTAAGTATGGCTCTAATTTGGGACCAGAGAAAATCTCATATCCGGGTTACACTGTTACTACTTATTTAATTTTAAGCTATTTAAATTTCTAATCAGGACAATTGTCTGTTTATTTTCTTCTGGTTCAGTTGTCCGGGAACCGTCAAGTACACACCATTGATCTCAGTGGCTCTACCACAAAACTATCATGGAAGTCATTAAGTAATAAAGAAAGATTTGCTTCCAAGGATACATGTCTACAAAACAGATAAGATCAGCTATCAGATGCAAAATTTATATATATATATATATATATATATATATATATATATATAGACATTTTTATGTTTAACATTGTTTTTATAGATAAAAGTATTTAAGTAAATGCACCGTTTATAATAAACAGTATTAAATAACACTTACCGACCTGAATGTCAGAGAAATTTTCATAGAAAATATTCGTTCTCCTAAGAAAATTTGACATTCAGTCCGGTAAATGTTATACATAAAAATGTCTTTAAACAATTGTCGGACTTTGTCCATTTCATGTGACGTCACATGTATGTGTGTATGTGTGTGTATGTGTATGTGTGTATGTGTGTATATGTGTGTATGTGTGTATGTGTGTATGTGTGTATATGTGTGTATATGTGTGTATGTGTGTATGTGTGTATGTGTGTGTATGTGTGTGTATGTGTGTATGTGTGTGTATGTGTGTGTATGTGTGTATGTGTGTGTATGTGTGTGTATGTGTGTATGTGTGTATATGTGTGTATGTGTGTGTATGTGTATATGTGTGTGTATGTGTATATGTGTGTGTATGTGTATATGTGTGTGTATGTGTGTGTATGTGTATATGTGTGTGTGTATGTGTGTATGTGTGAGAGAGAGAGAGAGAGAAACTTATTTAAATGGATGGTGAATAAGGTATGAGAAAGTAAGACGTAAGAGTATGTAGCTCCAAAATAGCTTCGTTACATGAATGCACAAAATTTCATAGTGAAAACTTGCTACGACTAAAAAGGATTTATGTAAAGTAACGTTCCTAAAACAATTTGGATTTATTCCTGAAAGTTTCATTGAAGTCCGACAAGTAACCGATGACTTTTTGCACCGAATAAAGACGTTCAAATTACCTTCAGTGGTTCATAGACGCCCGTTGACGCCACAAGGATATTTAACCGAGATTTCTAAGGTTCTAAAAGGATCACTTTTGCATAAAAAAATCCATTGATCTTTCCTCGTGATAAGAATTTTCATAATGAAATTGTTTCATGTTCTGCTAATTATGGGGCGGCATCATTTGAGTCGGCGTTTATGCTTAAAAAAAAAATAAATAAATATAATTCTTGCATTACATTTTATGCAAACCGTTTCTAAGTTTCGAGAGATTAGGGTCGTATTACATGCAGTGGAGTTAGAGTGCATTATCGCGCGCTTGAGTCAACTTGGTCGACAAGGGCAAAAAAAAAAAAAAAAGGTCGATAATTTGCGCCTTTATGAAAATTTACCAAAAGGCTATTCTATTTTTTTTTTTTTTTTTTCAATTACTTATAATTTTGTCTGCGTTCACTTTTATACGTTAAAACACTAAAGTAGGTTTTAACCTTAGATTTTCGAAACTAGAATTTAAAAATCATTTCTACATAATCGTCCCTCTTCTAAAAATGACCAGTCCGAGTTTTTATTAATTAGTCACGGTATTGGTCTAACAGATTATGGATACAAAGAAATTACTTTAGCTTCCTAAATTTTAAAAATCGTGGGTTTAGTCTTCGTAAATTCTGTGTAAATCCCCCCCCCCGCCCGGCAAATAATTAAAAAAAGTTCCGTATTTTTTTAAATGCATAAAAGAGAAAGACATGTGCCTAATACAACCGTATTATGGGTGGGGGGGAAAATTAAGTTGTTAAATCATACATTTTAGATGCATCAAGGGTGGTCTCCAGTGATGCACTGTTCTCATCGCCGAAGAGCGGAGAGGAGGCGAGTGTGCCGAATGTGCCAGAGTCCGCTAGGCATAAAACTTGTTACCAATTTATTTCCCCCCCCCCCTTAGTGATCACCCCCAAGCAAGCTAGTAAAGACAACGGGTTATTGGGTGTGGAAGAATTAGAAAACGGAAACATTACTAAGGACCGAGAACAAAAGAGTCATCAGGAGGCGATCGACATTGCATTGAAATTTCTGAAAATTAAAATCGACTAGAAAACGTGAAATTGGAAGGGGGTGCCACAAGGGAGAAGTGCGAGAAAAAAAAACTTGGCATGGAACTTACGCTTACATCTAACCAACTCGTCGCCAGTCTACGTAGAATAGCGAAGAGCTCATCCGAAGAATTAACATGAAAGTATTTATAGAAAAAGGACGGGGGGGAGCAACTTTACGGCTGTGGGAAAGCGATTGAAGGAGAGCTGCCAGATCAGGACCAATAATATTACTGATACTTTGTATTTTATCAAAAAATCTCTAGATAAAATACCGGACCATATGTCACAGAATATTCTAGGCAGAGACGAATGGTAGTAAAAAAAAATAATATCGAAAACAAGCCAAATTACAGTCAATTGTGTTACTATTAATAAAATATGTATGGTAGCCTGTACTGTTTGCCGATACAAGTTTCAGCTAAAATACATTTGGTTATTTTCCCTGTTGCTCGTTGCATACCTCCGGTAATATTCAGTGAAATAGTTTGCTTTGTATCTACGGTAATTATCTGTAAGAATTCATTCCCAGTTATTGTACTTTGCTTATTGATTTGTCAGTTTACTTTGTTTATATGTACAAGTACTCGTTGGTACAAATTTACCAGTATTTTTCTGCTTTGACAAATTTAATTTAGCTTCCTTTGAAAGTTAAGTTGATGATATACTTTATTCCAGTAGTTTCTTGTAATAATGTTCACCCAATATAAGGCCCAAGAACCATTCAAGGTAGACGGTTACTGTGCGGTGTTGTATGAACGCGCGCAAAAAAAAAAAAAAGGGGGGGGCAAGAAGTGAAGTTTTTTGGTGGGGCGGGGGCTATGCAGGGAGGATAACGGCTAACTGGCTTTGTGAATAACGTTTCAAAGTTCAGTAGGAGACGTTAGAATTATAGCGTGGAAAGAGATTTTAGAAGGAACCGGAAACCCAATCCTAAGCAGGAAACGAGGGACAAACCTCTAATCCTGCCCAAGTGTGTAGCGTTGAAGTAAACGTTAGAAGGAACCGGAAACCGAATCCTAAACAGGAAACAAGGGATAATGCTGTTAAAGAGAACAGTGTTAACTGGGTGATAGGCGAACTTATCCACTATTAAATACGGTTACAATATTGTATCTGCATACAATAAACACCCTCGCTACCAAACCACTTTAAAATACATTTCAATAAATATGATGAAACACTAAAAATTTCCACAAGATATCCTTGTAAAATAAGAGGGGGGTGAAGGTGTGTTATGTGAATGTTAATACGGAAAATATAGGAAAAAAGCGACTATAAAAAAAAAAAAAAAAAGGATAAAAACTTTAAAACAGCCGTTTCAGAATTAATTGAAATTTTGTACGTCAGAGATGACCAACAGATTTTAATATAAAACCTAGGTTTTTAGTTGAGAAATGTTTTGTAAGGTATAAAAATACGTTTTAGTATTTTTAGCTGGCGTAGTGGGCGGGGGGAGCAATTACTGGTTTTCCATAAATTCAATCCACTCTCAAAATTTAGAAAACTCCAATATTCCGGATCTGGAAGGTTCGGAGCTTTTATTCGATAATACTGGAAAAAAATTTAGAAATGTGCATTTCTGTAGAAACGCCAATAAATCTCAAACTATGATAAATTCCCGCCAAGTTTGTTAGTCTCGTTCGATAAACGAGAGTATTTGTCAATTACCGTATTGACGCGGCTACCATTACTATTAGAGAAAAAAAATGGATTTCATTTAGTAACGTTTTAGTTCGTGAAGTATTATAAAACTTCAAAAGTGTGCGTGTGTAGAGGGTGGATTCATGGGTCTTATAAACTGAATAATTAAAGCATAAAAATTCTTGCATTTAAGATTTGCTTCCATTTCTCCACACGTACGTTAGTCTTTGCCCTCAGTTGTCCACAAACACTGATTGCAAAAAGCGCCGACGTTTACCAGATTAAATTTTCATTACAATAAAAAGTCTTCTACTGCATTAGCTTCAGGTTGTCCTCAATTTAACTAGAATACAAATGTGCAAAGCGTTTTTTTTGTAAAGTGACGTACATTTTGTGCAAGGCCCGATAGCCACTCAAGGTAGAGGGTTACAAAGTAAGAGGCATAGTTTAAGCGGATATGCGAGGAAGATAACGGCTAGCACTAGATTAAGATTGTCGCGATCGTGAAAAACAGCTTCTCGGAAATCGGCTCCACAGAGCAACGGTTAGCGGGAAGAAACTGCTCAAGTGATACTCATGTAACACGAAGGGAACGAGGGCGGTTTGCTACAATGGCCCAAATTGCTGCAGTAATAACGAACGCCCTGCTCGGCTCTAACTCGACATTCACTGACCGACGTCAAGGCCTCCAAAGAGTTAGTAAATCGAAAATTAAAAATGTATTTCCGCTACTCACCGTACAAACCAGAAATCACACTATTCACCTCGCAAAATGTTAAGCGAGACGAATGCCTATTGGCATTTGTTATAACAAAAATGTAAGGAAACTCTGGTCGAGTCTATTTCATGGGCGAGTTTATTTTGATAAAAAAAATTATGCGTATTTTTTTTTCAGTGCGCCCACGTCGCTACCAGATGTGCTATTTAGTTTTTTTTTGGGGGGGGGTCATCCCCTTCCCCCGTCATCGTCAAAATATTGGATTTTTATATCTATCTATAATCTATAATCAATATAAAACTGACTATGTGTGTGTGCGTGTTCGCAAACTACTCGAGAACCATAAGGCATATTTCCATCAAATTTGGAACATAGATTGTACTCGATACTGGGTGTGTCTGGGCAAAAAAATTAATCATTTTTCAAAAATCAATAACCGATAATCGATAAATATAATGTTTAAATGGGAATTTTCATTAGTTTGGTTGTTTTTAAACTTTCAGAGTTAAAGTCTAAACCCTAAAACCGATTTTAATGAAACTTGATAAGTCTATGCAACTTACTGTCACGCTTATTATACGCTATATTGATTTTCGTTTCTCTCGACACTGGGACTCCCAGGGTGCCCCAAAGAGACTCCCCAAAATTCAAATTGCTTCGATTTTGATGAAATTTTGCATGTTTGTTACGCTCTTAGAATGAGATAGAAATCGGTTGTCAGATTTTTTTAAATGCATGAGGGGACTCCCCTCCCCAGGATGATCCTATAAACCCCCTGATGCCCCAATTGATTTTCAAGTGTATATCTTCTGTGCTTCTGTAAAAAACAACTTTCGCCTGTTATAAATGTTTTCACACTTCATGTCATTATAATTTTTCACCATATAATTAAGAGGCACTAAAGAAAAATCTTCTTTATTTTAACTTTACAGATTGGATGAGGTTCTTGGTCTTTTTTTAATAAACCCAGGCAACGCCGGGTATTGCTGCTAGTATATATATAAAAATATATTTTTTATCATCAAATTTTTAAATCACGGAGTGCGTTTTGTAGGTCCGCCTTGAGTGGATGCGGTATTATGCTGGATGGAGGATTGTTTGGTGACGGATGAGTTTTTGTGATGAATGTGCAAATTGTAACGAGTGAATGGGTCGTGAATCGGATAAGCTAAGGTATAAGATAGTTAGTGAAGACCAACCTCAAACCCATTCCCCCTTTTCGGTCTTGTACCACAATTGTATTTTATATACAATAAATATAGTCGCTACCAAATGTGACACAAAGTCAGTCTAAAGTGGGTTTAACGACAAAAAAAAAGTGGAAAAAAACTAGTTAAGCTCCCTCGTCTCTTCCCCGCTTTTGGAACGCCTCAGGCACCAGGCAATAAAGCCAGCCCCCTCCTGAAGGAAAACTACTGCCTGGTGGGAACGTCCCCCTAGGGCGTGGGCTTAATATTATTTTAACCTCCCCGAGCCAAAAGGCCGAGAAGCGAGGTATTTTTCAGTGCGCCCACGTCTCTACCGAATGTGACAAAGGGTCACTTTAAAGTGGGTTTAACGACAAAAAAAGCGGATTCCACCTCGCCTTCTCAGCATTTCCCCTAAACTCGGCTCCCTCCCGGAGGAAAGCTACTGCTTTTTGAAACTTTCCTGGCGAAAGCACCAAGAAAGTAGTAATGATGGAAAATCATTAATACACAAAGCCGAAACTGTGAAGCACCCGGTGCGGATCGAACTGACTATTCAATCGTAACTAATCTAGCAAGACAGGTATAGCTAACCATTACACCACGTCGAAGTGACCTTTTGCTAAAAGGTTATGAATCATCCTACCAGCCTGACAAAAAGGCAATTAACTTTAATTTCAGGCGATCCACTACCTCGCTCTTCATCTTCCCTTTACACTAAAAACGTGTTAGAGTCCGTGTAAAGTCGTGGTGCTTGTGACGTCTTTTTCTATGTCCAGTCTCCGTTCGGGACGTGGGCGATCGTTACTCTCCCCAACTTCCTGCCCTTTGTAGCTCTTAGTAAGGTTTGCCTTACTGCCATCCCTCCAAATTCCTGTTCTGCCAATCTTTTACACAAACTCGTTAGGTAGGTTATTCGCTGCTTTCCTCTGGCTTTCAATATGCCCTTTGAGTGTCAAATTCTCCAAGCTCTCCTTCCTTATTATATGCGCTAGAAATTTCAACTCTCTCTTTCTGATGCTACGTACAAGCGATTGGTTTTTCTGTTTCCATTTTCCATAAGACTTCCTCGTTACTCATATGTTCAGTCTATGGCATTCTCAGTATCCTTCCGTAGAACAACGTTCCTGTTGCCTCAAGTTTCATCTGTCCAGCATTCACTACCATATAGGCGGACTGACATTACATAAGAGTCAGTATTCATTTCTTTGTTTCTAACAAAATTTTCTACGGTTTATCAACACTTTTCATGTTATTTAAAACCAGAAAATATTTTTATATTGTAGGAATATTTTTGAGATAATAATAGTTTAGTGATACATGTCTTACTGATTAACCCATAGACGAAGGGAGAGGAGACGTGTTCATACCAAATTATAATTTGATAAACAAACAAAAAAATTATAATGTGGATATAAAGTGAGGGATCAATTCTATATTACAATCACTATATAAACTGATCCCTCACTTTGTGGTCACGATAGTTTCTGTACATTTATATTGCAGAGAATGTAAATAAATCTAAAAAAAACATGCCTGTGTAGCTAATCAGTATTCCATTGATGGATGATTCGTTTTTTACGGTTTATCAACACTCTGCAGGTTATTTAAAGCCAGAAAATATTTTTTGCGTGTAAGAATTTTTTTTATATATGATAATAGTTATATTATAATAAAAGTCTTACTAATTAACCCATAGCTGAGAGGCGAAGAGGTGGATTCTACCTAATTAGAATTTGATTATTTAACGCCAAAAAATATTTTTAGATTATAAGATTTTCTTTTTTTTTTTTGCATAATAATATTTGAGTGATACAAGTTTTACTAATTAACCCATAATTGGGGGACAATGGGTGGATTTATATATTTGCACGTAAGTGAATATAACGAACCTAACGGGAACTGGAACTCGGCTCTTCGCCTCGAATATACTAGTAATCTCTGATTAACATTTCTGAGTCAATGTCCATTACACCACACGCACATCCAGGTTTAGAGCACTTGGTATTCCCAAGCGGTTACCCGACCAGGCTCGATGTTGCTTAACTGCAGTGATCCTACAGGAACCGGTGTTTTAATGTAAAGTGGTCGTAAAGCTGAATTCATTTCTTCTCTTTCCCCACAAGCTATGGGTTAAATACCAATATGTAAAAGGCGGATGTGCGTTGTGGTGTAATGGATAAAGGCTGCGGGGAGGGAGAAATCGGAGAACTGAGTTCAAATTCCAGTAGGGTTCATTACATTCATTTACAAGCAGATAACCTATGCATCCATCTCTTCTCCTAGAAAAAAAAACGGCAGCCTACTGCGGAAAAATATTCTCCCTGGTCATGAATCGACGTGTACCAGGAATGGCACTGGCTTTATCTATTCTTCCCTCGGCTCTGATTTGAATAACTGGACAGAATGGGTCCTATAGCCTTGGATGGCTACAAGTCTACTGCAGAAAGAAATGACAACCTACTGCAGGAAAATCTTCTGCCTTGTCATGAATCGAAAGAGACATGATTGCTCAAGCGTGTATCACGTGATGGCACTTTACTGACTTTATCTCTTCTTCCCTCGGCTATGATTTGAATAACAGGACAGAATGGGTCCTATAGCCTTGGTTGGCAACAAGTCTACAGCAGAAAGAAATGGCAACCTACTGCGGGAAAATCTTCTGCCTAGTCAGTCATGAATCGAAAGAGACATGATCGCCCAAGTGTGTATCACGTGATGGCACTTTACTGGCTTTATCTCTTCTTTCCTCGGATATGATTTGAATAAAAGGACAGAATGGGTCCTATAGCCTTGGATGGCAACAAGTCTACTGCAGAAAGAAATGGCAACCTACTAGGGGAAAATCTTCTGCTTAGTCAGTCATGAATCGAAAGAGACATGATCGCCCAAGTGTGTATTACGAGATTGCATTTTACTGGCTTTATTCCTTCGTCTATGATTTGAATAACATGACAGAATGGATCCTAGAACCTTGGTTGACAACCAGTCTACTGCAGAAAGAAATGGCAACACATTGCGGGAAAATCTTCTGACTACTTAGTCATGAATCGACAGAGACATGATCGCCCAAGTGTGAATCGCGTAAGGCACTTTGCTGACTAACTGACTGATATACGAGTCTCACTATCTTAAGGTTGCAACTAGTCTAGGAGAATTCAACACCGTGTTAAAGATAACGGGAAACTAATTCTCTATCTTTTTTGAGAAGTCATGACAATTCACAGGTAACAATGAAACCTACGGGACAGGACATTAAAAACAAAGTATTATGTTTAAAAACCACAATATTCGGTCAACTAAACACTCGCAATTGTCTACAAAACTAGTCTATTAACCATTACTCTCCAACAGACGTCGAAATGTGATACAAAACGTCTCTCTTACATGCAACAATGAAGTTGGTGGTGTAGACCAGTTATGGGCAAAATGCAGCCCGATTGGTATTCTGAATGGCTTCAAGGGGGAAAAAAATTATCGACTATCCTCCACGTTTTGTTGTGAAAATGTCTGCGGTATCTTTAATGAAAAATTACTTTGATTTTTTTTTTTTTTAGTAGTAGTGGTGCGGCTAGCATTGTGTTACACTGTGTCTCATGCGCCCCGACTCTCGAAAAGGGATTGCCCATGCCTGGTACAGACGAAATTCTTGGATCACCCGATTAGAAAATATCACCAGTGTAATTGCAACTATTACTCATGGTTATTAATCTTTTTACGATACAGGTTATGTTAACTTTCTTGAGATATTTTACATTTAACGAGCGCGTGATACTATGGACATGCACTTGGAAAAAGTAGATGTGGTTTTATCTTGATTGTTAAGTGTTTCTAGTTTTCTAAGTGGCATCCACTTTGATAGAAGGAGGACGGAGAAGTAAAGAAGTGGGTGAGGGTATTTGGGATAGCAAGTGACAGCATAACCGGAAATAGGGTGTATCCGGGTACTGGTTAACAGAGAGAAGTAAGAGAGAAATTTTCTTGTTAAATCATTATATATATATATATATATATATATATATATATATATATATATATATATATATATATAATATTAGTGGCCAATACATATATATATACTTATATATATATATATATATATATATATATATATATATATATATATATATATATATATATATATATATAAATTCCCAAGAGGATAGAATCCAGGTAGAGGTCAATGTCCAGGACAGAGTAAGAATATAATATATTAGGCTCAAACACTAATATTCCCTGGTTATAATTTATTACATTGGAATCGTAGTCACGATCCAATTCATCAGATCTACAAATCGTGATTACCATTCCAATGTAATAAGTTATAACCATGGAATATTAGTGTTTGAGCCTTTTATATATATATATATATATATATATATATATATATATATATATATATATATATATATATATAGGGGCTCAAACACTAATATTCCATGGTTATAACTTATTACATTGGAATGGTAATCACGATTTGTAGATCTGATGAATATATATATATATACCCACATCAGTAGAGAAAAGAATAAGCATGAACTCTGCAAATAAGGAAATATTCCAAGCTCATAGTAAGTTTTATAACACGGCCTTGAAAAATAGCGGATACAGAAACGCTGAAATAAGCTATACAAACAATAGCACTAATAGTAAGAAGAATAGGAAAAGAAATATCATATGGTATACACCTCCGTTCAACCAAATGGTCAGCACTAAACTTGGCCATAAGTTCCTAGCTTTAATAGGTAAACACTTCCCCAAAAATAGCAAACTGAGCCAAATCTTTAATAAGAATAGCCTAAAGTTAAGTTACAGCTGCACTGAAAACATAGAAAGAATAATAAAAAGGCATAATAGTAAAATCTTAGGAAAACACCCATGCCAAAACAGTGCCAATAAAACTCCTAAACTGCAACTAGACAGAAAAAATGAAAAATCATGTGACTGTAGAAACCCTAATGACTGCCCGTTAGAAAACAGATGCCTTACTAAATCCGTGGTATACCAATGTACCATCTCATCTACGGAGAATCCTAATACTGAAAAATTATACATAGGGTCAACTAAAAATAATTTTAAAATTAGATGGAGACAACACAAAAGCTCCTTCAACAACATCCAAAATAGAAGTCAGACATCTCTATCTCAATACTACTGGCATTTAAAGGAAACGAACAAAACACCGAAAGTAAAATGGAAAATAATAAATAGAACTAGAACATGTAAAACCTGGGATGACCCATGCCCTCTGTGCCTACACGAAAAACTGCACATAATTAGATGTCTAAATAGTGAAAAGTTACTAAACCATAGACATGAGTTAACGGTGTTCTGTCGTCATCAAATGATCTTCGCATTAAATAATTAATAAATAGATTTAAAAAAATTAAATCCATAATTTAAAAGCCTTAAAAAACTCAGCCCAATAATTATTGAGAAAAACCCTTTGATAAAAAAGCCATGTAAATAAACAAATAAACAAACAGATCAAATAGATAATAATGAAACATAACCTTCTAGTCACACAAAGACTAAAGGCAAACCCATAATAAAAAAGACGCCGTCTGACTAGCATAAGCCAAAAACACTCTGGACATTGTAACTTGATACGCTTCTTTAGAAAGGGACTGGCCTGTAGATAAAAATTAATTCTTAATTCTTAGCCCCTTAAACCACCAAACTTCAACGGCCGAAACTAGCCGTTTCCATAGCAACAAATGTTCCAAATAATACCGTAGTTATAAACACCAGCTAACCAAAAGATAGCTTATTCCCAAATTCTCGCTTGACAAGGAAGCGGGTCCAGACGCCTTAACTCTTCATAACTTAAAAAATTATGTTAGGGGTCTCGGCTCTCGCTTTTGAAACATGAGAACTCTTATGTAGCGGAGGAATCATATTTTTAAAAACTAAAAATATTATTATATTATATATATATATATATATATTCATACGAAAGAGAAATTAAAACAATGTGTTAACAATCTGTTCATACGATTTACAAATGTGATATTCTGTTGTTATGTTAGTACAAGTAATATTTGCTTATTGGAGAAGACTAATACCTCCTGCTACTATAACAACGGAATATCCTATTTGTAAGTAGGGGAGATTATGCTGTGAGACCGATAAATAAACTAACATTGTTTTTTTATATTGAAAAAAAAAGTTTATGTCTGCCAGTGATAAGTCATAGTCGGGCTTCTGATTATCCCTGTAAAGGTTGAATAATGACTTGTTTTTTACGGCTTATCAACCTTTATTTATAATACGTTATTTAGAAACATTATTTGTGAGAGAATATTGTATTAAGTTTGGTGAGATTGGCAAAGACTAATTTACTCTGAAATGCTTCAAGACAAATGGTCAATACTAAGTTGTATGTTGAACATATGAACAGGCTCAAAGAGGCAAAAATTTTCAGCTGAAAAAACTTGACCGGTGATGGTGTGATTATTCAACATAACAATGCCCAGCTCGGTTGGGAAGTTATGCCACACCCACCATGTTCTCCCGATTTAGCTCCTTCAGGCTACCACCATTTTTGGTCGCTTTTTAAAAATTTGAGGGGTGTTTCGTTTAACAACGTTATAGAGCTTAGCAAGTGACTTGATGAGTCAAAACCTAGTGATTTCTATCATCGAGATATTGAACAGTTAGCGGATCTTTTAAATCATTTCACCCAAAGTTATTGAAATTATTACGGAGTCGCTAACTGGGTGCCCTGTGATTGGATGAAAAACAACCAATCACAGGCTACCTTTTTAGATTTTCACCAACCCTCACGAGAGCGGTTTTTACGAACTCTCTTCCTCTTTTGCTTGTGGGACCCTCAGAGACAAGACGTTCCCCATCTTCACTCTCCGTCATCTATACACCATGACACGTGTGAGGATTTGGACAGCAACTGAAGCTCAGAAGTCAAGGCTCTATTTCTTCAACCCAGCCAAAACGACACAGGAAATGTAAAACCGTTAAAAGGACGCATCTTTCAGATAAGTTCCGCAAACCCGACTGTTTGCAAGAAACTTTCCTCTCTTTTCCTACAAATACAAGTATTTTCAAACCTCTCCATCTGCGTTTGTGTTCCTTTCTTCTTGCCGGCGTCACAATATTTTCGTTACCAAATATAATTGGGAAAATCCCAATAAAGAAGGGGATAAAGCCACTAAGACGCAAGGTTACTGGCAGAATGATATGAAATGCTTCAAGACTATCAAACGGTCAATACTAACTTGTATGTTGAACAAATGAACAGGCTTAAACTGGCAATTCAACTGAAAAGACCTGACTGACGGTACTGTGTGATTATTTGACATAAAGATGCTCGCTCCCATGCCACTAACATGACCAAACATTCAATTAAAGAGATCCGTTGGGAATTTCTGCCATCTCCACCACATCCTCTTGATTTAGATTCTTCAAACTACTACCTTTTTTCGGTCGTTTTCTAACAATTTGTGTTTCGTTCAACCATGATGTGGCGTTTAAAACGTGACTTGATGAATTTTTCGAGGGAAAACTTAGTGATTTCTATCGTCGATGCATTGACCAGTGGATCGTTGACAAAAGGCCGTGAACAATAAAAGGGAATACATTGTTGAATGATTCATTAGAACTATTAATAAATGATAAGTATTAAAATAAATTATAAAAAACGAACGATCTTATCTCATCATCATCGGCATCTGTCCGTCTCGGGAGACGATGGAGTAGGGCTGTAGGTGCTAGACGATGGAGTTACATCGCCTCTGGTGACTGTGTAGTCCCACTCTGGAGCGGCAGTCTCTCAGGCACTTGGCGCAGATGAAACTGGATGACACGGAGACGGAGACTGCCCTTGCTTTTCTCCTGGCTCTCTTTGCTGCCTTCTGATCTTCCCTCGCGGCTTCTACAGAAGTGACGCCGTCTCTGACTGTGGCTCTCCAAAGCTGACGGTTGTCAGCCGCGGCCTCCCAGGTGTTGGGGTCGATATCGGCCAGCTTCATGTCTCGTTTGCAGACATCCTTGAAGCGGAGCCGAGGTCTTCCAGTTGGGCGGGACCACTCACACAGCTCTCCGTACAGGATGACTTCTGGGACGCGGCCGGTACCCATAAGGCGTACGTGCCCCAGTCATCTGAGACGTCTTTGACCGAGCAGCGAGAACAGGCTGGGGATGCCGGCACGTTGGAGGACCTCTGTGTTAGTGACCCTGCCTTGCCACTTCATGTGCAGGAGACGTCTGAGGCAGCGGAGGTAGAAGGTGTTTAACCTCTTCTCCTGACTGGAATTTATCTAACAACCTTATTTTTTTTATTTTTTTTTTTTTTAAGCCACCGGCCTTGCTTGGGGTGATACACCCCAAGCAAGGCCGGTGGCCACTATCACGCATGGGGTTACAGAAGGGTTGGAGGAAGAGCAGATAGGAGTGGTAAAGGAAGGGACGTGGAGAAAGAGAAGGACGGAGGGTCGATCGAGGCAGGGGGGTTACGGGAGATATAGAGCGAGAGCAGATAGGAATGAAAGATGTCAGGAAGTGGATAGATCAAGGCAATTGGAGATGACGATTGACGCTACACTTAAACCGTTGGAGATTGTATTTGTCAGGGAAACAGTAATAGGGAAGGGAGTTCCATAGGCGAGATGTGCGAGACATGAAGCTATTGGAGTAGAAAAGACGTCTACATCTAACAGTTTCAACGGTGAAGGGGTGGGAACGGGATGCCAGCCTCGTAGGACGCTTAGATTCACGAGGCTTAGGGACAAGCGAAAGCAACTCCTCAGAGCAATTACCGTGGAAGTACTTGTAGAAAAGGCAGAGCGATGCAACATCGCGTCTGTGAGAGAGCGACTGCAGGCGAGATGACAGATCAGGGCCAATCACATTGCATATCCGTCTCTGGATCTTATCAAGAACCCTGAGGCAACACGCAGGGGCCCCAGGCCATAAATGGCAGCAATACTCCATGCAAAGTCGAATGGTAGACTTATAGACTTGGAGGATCGATTCCGGGGAGAAGAATTTCCTGGCTCGGCACAGGGAACCAACTTTTCTTGCGGTGGATGATGCAATTGACTCGATGTATTTGTTCCATCTCAGATCAGCGGACAGCGTGAGACCGAGCAGCCGCAGAGAGGAGCTCTCGAGAAGTTGGTCCTCAGACATTCTGATGGGATGCAGGGATGGGTCCTTGTGGTGGTTAATGGAGAGCAGTTTTGTTTTAGAGGCATTAAAGTTGACCATCCATTTCTCTCCCCAGTCCACAACCGATTGGAGGTCCTTTTCAATTTGAGCTGCCAGGTTAATTTTGTCCGCCTCAGTAGATTTGTGCTTGAGGCAGGAGTAAATAGTAGTGTCGTCAGCGTAGATACCGACTTGGGAGTCTATGGCGTCTGGAAGGTCATTTATAAATATGAGGAACAGAGTAGGGCCAAGGATGGAGCCTTGAGGAACACCAGCGGTAGTGGGATAGGAGTTGGAGAAGAATCCACTGAGAACAACCTTCAAATCCCGGTTTGATAGGAACGATTGAATTAGGTCAAACAATCGACCTGTGATACCATAACCCCGAAGCTTGCGAAGGAGGCCGGCATGCCAAACCCTATCGAATGCTTTGGAGATGTCAAGAGCCACGGCACGGGCTTCGCCGTTACTATGGATAGCTTGGTAGACAAATTCAGTGATGGCCGTAAGCACATCGGCAGTAGACCTGGCAAAGCGGAAACCATACTGCTTGTCTGAGAGCAGATCGTGGGATATCAGGTGAGTAATCACTTCAGTGTTGATAATGGCCTCGAAGACTTTGCCGAAGATGGGAAGGAGACTGATAGGACGGTAATTAGAAGGGTTGGAGGGGTCGCCAGAGTTCTTAAAGACAGGAACAATGGCAGAGGACTTCCAGCAGTCAGGAAAACAGGAGTCCTTGAGGCAGCGGTTGTACAATTTAGAGAGGGCAGGTGCCAGTTCAGGTGCGCATTTCTTCAGGACAATGGCTGGTATTCCGTCACCGCCGGTAGCCTTGTGGAGATCTAAGTTTGAAATAATGCCCAGTACCGACGACGGGTTTATGTGCAAGCCGTCCAGTAGGGCCTCAGTTCTGGGAGGGAAGTCGGGCAAGGGTACCCCAGAGGAGTCAAGCATAGAATTGGAAGAAAACTTTCGAGCGAAGCATTCGGCCTTGTCGGCAGAGGTGGTCAGGACCTCAAACTGATTGAACAGTGGAGGAATGGAGGGTTTTTTACTATTCAGAACGCTCTTGCAGAGGCGCCAATAGTCCTTGGAGCCAAATTTGCGGGATGCAATACGTTCCTTCATCCGAGCTGCAAATAGTGACTTGGCATTGTCGAGGGTACGCTTACACTCATTGCGTGCAGAGGTAAATAGACGTCTGTTGGAGTCGGACATGTCACTACGAAAACGGTGGAAGAAGTGGTTCCTATGGGCAATGGCGGCTGAGCAAGCAGCTGTGAACCAGGGGGAGGAGCGCGGTTTGACCTTGAATTTCCTGGAGGGGATGAAAGCTTCGATACCGGCTTTGATGCAGGAAGAGAACTCAGAAGCACACTCATGAGTGGGGAGCTTAAATACAGCATCCCAGGGGACATCGCGGAGGAAGTCCCGAAACGAGTCCCAGTCAGCCCGTTGGTAGCAGAAAGTGGTTCTGGTGGTAGGAGGTTCTTTGCAGGGGGTGGGGATGAAGGAGATACTAACAGACACGACAGCATGATCGGAGTTACCGATAGGACAGAGCTGCGTGGCACTACACGACTCAGGGATGGAGATAAAACACAGGTCGAGGAGTGAGGGCTTACAGTCACGATTGTAGGAAAAACGCGTGGGGAAATCGATTATCTGAGTGAGGGATTGAGAGATTGAAAAGTTGAGAGTATGAACGCCAGCGAGGTCAGTGGTAGCGTTCTGTAGCCACTGGTTGTGATGGGCGTTGAAATCACCAAACACAAATATGTGAGCGGTTATAATATGGGAAACAGAGTTCGCGTTCTTATTTCTCGACATGGCCTTTGTTTTTTATCTTGTTGCCTTGTAAGCACGCACCACACCCTTTCCCAGCTATCGGTGGACACTGACAAGATTGAGAACCAGAATTCAACGTAGGGTAGTCATTGACCGCCCAATGGAAAGCTTTATGGTATACAGAGATTCCAAATTTTACTGTCTATAGTACCATTTATTGTTGACTCCATTTGGTTACAGTGTTTAAAATAGTTAACTATCATCATAGTTCTTTTTTTCTGTGATTCAAGAGTTCATACAAGGTTGTTGTGTTCCTTCTGGTTGGCGGAAATTAATTCATTGCATTCATCCTTTCTTCTTCTTTCTCTTCTGGAGTTGTACGTCAGGTCAAACTCACAGCCGATGAATCACCAACCCTTGCGTCTCGACATTCTACCTCGAATCAAGTTCCTCTCAACTGCGGCTTCTCTCGATTCGTATGGTGTTTTCTTCTTTTTATTGGGGCTGACACATCATGACGTTCACTGACCCACATAAACTAAGTCCGGGTTCATGCCCGTTATCGAGGAGAGCAACAATAAAAGGAAGGAAAGGAAAGGAAATATATAGAAGAGAGGGAGGGAGAGAGAGAGAGAGAAAGAGTTTTCTTTGTCATTCATTATTAAAGAGGAAAGTGTATATTTTCGTATGGTGTTATTACTACCTAATCCTACTACAGCTTCGACCAAGGTTGCGTTTTATGTTCATAATGGGAATTATTTCTATTAATGCAATTGTTTTCCTATTTTCTATGCATATTTAGTTATTATGCATCTGTGTACAGTTAATTATATGGAAAGTATGTTTTCCATTAGTTGGAAATACAATAAATTAAAAAAAAATTATGTGTACGAATATTTGTTTCCCCTCACTGTATTTTTGTACCTAAGACGGCCTGGTATAGCTGCACATTCCAGGCAGTGCAGAAGACGTGGAAAGTCCTGCGCAGATCGAACGGCCGTAACTTGAGAAATTTACTATGAGAGTGACTTGCCAACACTTGTTCTATAGAGATATCCATCCAGAATGACGTGTATCATGAGTGTGGCTCAAACACATCCACATATCCATAGAGGGCAGCAAATGTATGTATACAGCAAGTATAACACCAGAATAAATAACAGTGTTTCCCAGATTCATTTAATACTTTAATTCCTTAAAAAAATTTTTAATAGATTTATTTTCATAATTTTTATTATAATTGTTATATACCGTATCTACGAACACTAATGGGTATGTCTCATAAATACGTTGGACACAATTGTAAGTAGGAGTAATATGCTGTCTAAGTAGTCCACCACTAGCAGTGGTTTACCTACTTCATGCCGCTGGCGAGTATTGTATTTTGTTGATGTTATAAAGATTACCATTTCAATTCAAATCTCCTTTTTGGTAATTCCGCGTTCAGTAACCTTTTCTTGGTTACAACAACTATAAAAATACATTGCAAATGAATTTTACTATAAAAATGCATTACCAATGATTTTTACTATAAAAATGCATTGCAAAAGTTTTTACTATAAAAATTCATTGCCAATGATTCTTACTTTAAAAATGCATGACAAATGATTTTTACTATAAAAATGTATTGCCAATGATTTTTACCATTGCCAATGATTTTTACTATAAAAATGCATTGACAATGATTTTTACTATAAAAATGCATTACAAATGATTTTTACTATAAAAATACATTGCTAATGATTTTTATTATAAAAATGCATTGCAAATGATTTTTACTATAAAAATGCATGACAAATGATTTTTACTATAAAAATGCATGACAAATGATTTTTACTATAAAAATGTATTGCCAATGATTTTTACTATAAAAATGCATTGCCAATGATTTTTACTATAAAAATGCATTACAAATGATTTTTACTATAAAAATACATTGCAAATGATTTTTATTATAAAAATGCATTGCAAATGATTTTTACTATAAAAATCTATTGCAAATGATTTTTACTATAAAAATGCATTGCAAAGGATTTTTACTATAAAAATGCATGACAAATGATTTTTACTTTAAAAATGCATTGCAAATGATTTTTACTATAAAAATGCATTGCAAAGCATTTTTACTATGAAAATGCATGACAAATGATTTTTACTATAAAAATGCATTGCCAATGAGTTTTACTATAAAAATGCATTGCCAATGATTCTTACTTTAAAAATGCATTGCAAATGATATTTACTATAAAAATGCATTGCCAATGATTTTTACTATAAAAATGCATTACAAATGATTTTTGCTATAAAAATACATTGCAAATGATTTTTATTATAAAAATGCATGACAAATGATTTTTACTATAAAAATGTATTGCCAATGATTTTTACTATAAAAATGTATTGCAAATGATTTTTATTATAAAAATTCATGACATGATTTTTACTATAAAATGCATGACAAATGATTTTTACTATAAAAATGCACTGAAAATGATTTTTATTATAAAAATGCATTGCAAATGATTTTTACTATAAAAATGACATAAATATCGTAATATGCTAAGTAGCCCAAGACTAGCAGTGGTTTACCTACTTCACGCCGCTGGCGTGTATTGTATTTTGTTGATGTTATAAAGATTACCATTTCATTTCCAACATCCGTTTTGGTTATTCCTTATTCAGTAAACTTTTCTAGGTACTATAAAAATGCATCGCCAATGATTTTCATTACAAAAATGCACTGCAAATGATTTTTACTATAAAAAAGCATTGCCAATGATTTTTACTATAAAAATGCATTGCCAATGATTTTTACTATAAAAATGCATTGCAAATGATTTTTACTATAAAAATGCACTGCAAATGATTTTTACTATAAAAATGCATTGCAAATGATCCTTACTCTAAAAATGAAATAAATATCATAATATGCTAAGTCGTCCACCACTAGCAGTGGTTTACCTACTTCACGCCGCTGGCGAGTATTGTATTTTGTTGATGTTATAAAGATTACCATTTCATTTCCAACCTCCGTTTTGGTTATTACTCATTCAGTAAAATTTTCTAGGATACAACAGGTGGACACTGGCGAGATCGAGAACCAGAATGCAACGTGGGGTGGGTCATTGGCCGGTCGATGGAAACCTTGGAGCAAGGCTCGCGCTGTCTCTTTACACGTTCATAAGTATATTTCTTTTTTACATGCGACTATGGAGTTAATTGTATAGATAACAATTCTAGATTACTCACATAGATTGGATTTATTTTTTGTTTAATGACATATCAACTCCTTATGGGTAATTTAATTTTGAAATCTAATAGAAGTAAATAAAAATATTTTATTCTGCTTTCACAACTGAATACATGGTAGATGATTCCCAGCTTATGTGTATATATATATATATATATACTTCTGTGGAATTAATTATCAGAAACGTTGATATGTGTGTTTTATGTTGTAGTTTTGTTGAAGTTTGTTGATTTTATTTAACGCTATATCAACCTCTATGGGTTATTCAATGCCGAAATCTAAATATTTTAAAGACAATTGCATGCCTTCATCTACAGATAAAATATATTGTTGGTCATTTTGCTATAAAATGTACTGTTGCTAATTCTACTATAATCTGGAGTCGAAATTAAATTTTAGTTCTTTTGTTGCTACGTGGGGCAGAGTTGGCAAACCAGTTTCAATAGATCAAAATGGAAACCGAGGAAAACAAAAGCATTACAAAGATATCAACACCTTGTGGGTCATTTAATGCTGAAATTTAATTTACTTGTGAGCTTTGAAGTAATAAAAATATATGTTATTCTGCTTTCACAGTTGGATACATGGCAGATGATACTCAGCTTTTGTGCATGTACATATTTGTGTTGATATAATTAATAGAGGCAACGATGTGTGTTTTATGTTGTCGTTATATTTTAGAATAAAGTTTGATTTTAGGATATTGTATATTGTTGGTCATTTTGAGTTAAGATAGATATTGTTAGTCATTCCACTATAAAATAAGTATTGTTGGTCATTTTGCTATATAAAATATATTGCTGAAATTTTTACTATAAAAATGTATTTTTATGCTTTCATAATTCTTGCCGATTCTTGTATGTCCGGGCGACCATGCACAACATTATCAGAAAATACGAGCGATAACTATTGCAAATGTAAAGTTAACATTTCTAAAATTCAATAAAACATGTCACGGAGAATATTTTCCTAAAGTTTTAAGTACTTAAAAATTATATAAAAATACCCTTACATTTTCTTAAATTATGTTTTACAGATAAAAATACCCTTACATTTTCTTAAATTATGTTTTACAGATAAAGTCTTCGTCCTGGGTATGACGATAAACTACATCCGCGTCCAGGGTAAGACAATAAACTACGTCCAGCAGTAAGGCCTCTGATCAGGAGGTTTTGAAGAACGTGGAACCACCTCTTAATTGCTGGTGTTCCCAGGTCCACCCTGACCCGGGGTGGTAGTACCTGTTAGGGTCCCAGTTATGGGCAAATAGTTAACACTTTTACTTGTGTAAAAATAGGTTTTAATACCAGAAATACTTTGCAATAAAAAAAATGATTCAAATATATCTATATAAATACACACCTTTTTTACTAAACTATCGCTATGAATCTTTTTCAAAATTTTGTTGGCATTAAATGACCCACTGAGGTTGATATGCCATAAAACAAAACAACCAAGTAACCAACAAATAAAGTCTGCGTTGAACAACAACAGATCTGTCATTAGGCTGTCCACACGTCAAAACTGCTACTGTCGGATTAAAAAATGCATTTCTCCTGTGATATTTTAAATTTAAAGTAAATAATATTTATTTCAAATCAGATTAATTAAACATTACATCAGATAATATTCCTCAAATAAAGTTTCAGAAAATTATATTTTATTTGTGGAAGATTTTTAATAAAGAGTCGACTGAAAGGGGATCTTATCAGCTGTTTTAGAAGAAAAAACTCCTTTCAGTCAATTTAAGTTTTTTCATATTTTAAAATTCATTTTAAATCTTAGGTATCGCGTTTTGGGGGTGGGAGCTAGATGGAAGAACTTGCCATCTGAATTATCTTTCTTCTTTTTTTTCCCTTGAGTTTGTTTTGAAGAGGGTGTCCGTGTATTGTCATAATGGTAAATAACTGTAGTGAACAAAACAAGATCTAGATTTAAAATTCAAATGCTAAGCACTGACTCATTGATTTTGTTAGAAATTTTTAAAAATTCGAATTTACAAACTTTGCTTAACACACAGGCAAAAGCGAATTCAAAACAAAACTCGTGAAATTTCACACCTTGATGCGAAATGTTTTTCGGCCAACAGAAAACTAGGAAACATTTGAAAACAAAATTCAAATAATCTTCAATTCTCAGAAACAAATTCTTTTACGGACCTTTTCGTGAGCCGACGCAAAGTTTGTTCGTTGTCCAATGGAAAGGCCCGAATCATATCCGGGAGTGAATTCCCAAATGACCTTTTCAAGTCCAACAAACAAAATAAAAGACGGGCAAGTTCGCCTGTCACCAGAGACACATTAACACATCACTTAACAAACGTCAAACGATCGTTATTATTATCTCTACCTTTCTCTTTCACCTCTTTTATACTTGATAAACGAACGGAACATTTTAAGACTGAGTGATTACTTCAAAGACATTCCTACCCTACGATAACGCTCATACATACATACATACATACACACATACGTTCCTGCCTACGTACACATAAACTCATTCTTGCAAGGACTGCTACGAACATTTTGACGACCTTGTATCAACCAAAATACATTAATTTTATTTGTAGAGACCTTAATTGATTTATATGTATATAAATTTGTTGTTTCGCCTTACAATTTGATTTTCTTGTGTTATTCCTCTCTTATGGTGGGCTGTCTAACTAACAAGGCCAAATCAAACTAATCTGTTTCAACACTCATACACTTCACTATAACCCACTATATACTCTCGACATAATGTTTCGTTTACCCGATAAAAGTTGCTAGATATAAACGTCTGTAGTGATGCTCTTTCCATTTTCCAGGAACTTGTAATGGACGACACCTTTCATATTCCACCAGACACAAAGCAATGATTTTTGGGGCTGAAATCTTTGTTGGCACGGATTAATTATCGTGTTATAACCAGTCTTTTTGGACATGAATGAGATGTGAAAGAGTAAAATAGAATGAGAAAGAAAATCTATTGAAAAGAAAAACAAAAGAAGAATTAAAAAGCAGAGCGAGAAAATGAGAGAGAAAATAGGAAGGAGGATAAGATTAAGAGAAAAAGAGGAAGAAGATTAAGAATGAAAGAGAAAAGAGGAATACGAAGAAGAATGAGAGAGAAAATAGGAATGAGAATAAAATTTTGTGAAAAAGAGGAAGAAGATTAAGAATGAAAGAGAAAAGAGGAATACGAAGAAGAATGAGATTGAAAATAGGAATGAGAATAAAATTTTGTGAAAAAGAGGAAGAAGATTAAGAATGAAAGAGAAAAGAGGAATACGAAGAAGAATGAGATTGAAAATAGGAATGAGAATAAAATTTTGTGAAAAAGAGGAAGAAGATTAAGAATAAAAGAGAAAAGAATGAGAGCGAAAATAGGAAGGAGAATCAGAATGCGAGAAAAAGAAAGAAAAATAAGAATGAAAGAAAAAAGAAAGAGAATAAGATTTAGAGAGAAAATAAGAAGGAGAATAAGAATGAGAGAGAGAGAGAGAAATAAGAATCAACGAGAAAAGAGGAAAGATAATAAGAATGAGGGAGCAAAAAGGAAGGAGAATGAGAATGAAAGAGAAAACGGAAAGGAAAATAAGGAGATAAGAGAAAGGAGGATACGAATGAAAGAGAAAAGAGGGGGAAGAGAAGAATGAAAAAGAAAAGAGGGGAAGTGAAGAATGAGAGAGAAAAGAGGGGGAAGAGAAGAACGAGAGAGAAAAGAGGGGGGAGAGAAGAATGAAAGAGGGGGAAGTGAAGAATGAGAGAGAAAAGAGGGGGAAGAGAAGAATGAAAGAGAAAAGAGGGGGAAGTGAAGAATGAGAGAGAAAAGAGGGGGAAGAGAAAAATGAGAGAGAAAAGAGGGGGAAGAGAAGAATGAGAGAGAAAAGAGGGGGAAGAGAAGAATGAAAAAGAAAAGAGGGGGAAGTGAAGAATGAGAGAGAAAAGAGGGGGAAGTGAAGAATGAGAGAGAAAAGAGGGGGAAGAGAAGAATGAAAGAGAAAAGAGGGGGAAGAGAAGAATGAAAGAGAAAAGAGGGGGAAGAGAAGAATGAAAGAGAAAAGAGGGGGAAGTGAAGAATGAGAGAGAAAAAAGCAGAATAAGAATTAAAGAAAAAAAGGAAGAAGAAGTAAAATGAGAGAATAAATAGGAAGGAGAATACAAATGAGAGAAAAGGAGAACTGCGAATAGAAATGAAAGAGAGAAAAAGAAGAAGAAGCGTGAGAGAGAAAAGAGGACGCAGAATAAGAATGAAAGAGCGCCATATTGGAAGAAAATGAGTATCTGCCGACACCGAGGTTCGAGCATGACACTCTAGGATTATGACTATATATTTCCCGACAGGTGTATAAATAACGGTGTCAGGCTACTGACTGCAGTGATTATTGTGTGACTATTGAGTGGAACTATCCAGTCGAATTAGTGCGAATTATTGTACGTCGATGATTTGGGTTTTGATGTAGGATTTACCGGATGTTAAGCCGAGCCGCGCTACTAACAAAGTATTCACTGAAATGGTTAATTATCTTTCGTTGACTTTTACTTCTTTGTTCTTGTTAAGTATTTATTTGCGGTTGTAATTAAATACTGTTTTATTTTAACATTGAAGTCTTGAGTTATACTTAATTATTTACGGCCACCCTACGTCACAAAAAGTTCGCTAACTGATATCGCTCGTTCTAGCAATGATAAGGGTTTCCTTCCTAACCTTTAATTTGAAATAGTGGGAAACGTCAACATCTTTATGTCATTATTTTCTTTTCGCTTTACATGTGCTATGCATTTTAGTTGTTGTTTCTGTTGAAAGGCTTCAAATGATGATGTGATGAGTAACTAGTGAGTGGAACTATCCAGTCGAATTAGTGTGAATTACTGTGCATTGATGATTTGGGTTTCGATTTAGGATTTACCGGACGTTAAGCCGATCCGCGCTACTAACAAGGTATTCACTGAAATTATCTTTTGGTTGATTTCTTTGTTCTTGTTAAGTATATATTTGCGGTAATAATTAAATACTGTTTTATCTTAACACTAAAGTTTTGAGTTATACTTATTATTAATGGCCACCGTACGTCACAGAAAATGAGAAAAGAGGAAGGAGAATAAGAATGAGAGAGAAAGATATCGGCGAATAAGAATGAAAGATAAAGGGGGGGAACAAGAAAAGCGAATAAGAAAAAGAGAGAATAGAGAAGGAAAAAGAAAGCGTGAATATTAATGAGTGAGAAAAGAAATAGAGAAAGAGAAAAGGTAAAGGAGGAGAGTGAAAAGAAAAATAAGTCAAAATTACATTTGATGATTCAGTTTTTAGGCATGTCCTTTCTTTTCAAATACATTTTATGTCTTGTCACAATTCAAAAAGAAACGTTTCAAAGTAAATGGTTTTTAAATTCATCATCTATAAATTTCTAAAAGAAGAGTCAAGAATGCACTTTTAAAAAAGCAGTTACTCATACATCATGGCGGCCGAAATAATAAAGATGTCAGAACGAATGGCGAAACAGATCAGCCTGAATAACCGTTATGCCATGACGAGGTAACTTGAATTAAAAAGAAATGAGAACGTGAAAAGAAATGGACAATAAAAATGTGAGATAAAAGAGAAGGGCGAAAAAGAAACAGAGAGAAAAAGAGAACGAGAAAAAAAAGCCAATGACTGAGAGATAAAATAGAAAGAGGAGAAAAAGAGAGAATACAAATTAGAGAGCCAATAAAAAGAAGACAAAAAAGAAAGAGTTTATACGAATGAAAGAGAAAAGAAAAAGCGTAAAATAAAAAAAGAAACTCCAATCTCTCGATCGGCGGCTTTGCTGCTGGATGTAGTTTATCGTCATACCTAGAACATCACTCACACAGAAAATATAACCATTGCAAATGCAAGTAGTACTTGCATAGCACTGTAGTGTTTTACTCAATAAACGTGTTAACTTACTTTGGCTATTTTTACTTTTAATGATTTAAAACGCAGAATTCTTTCTTACATGAGACACTATTGTCTCATGAGGCAGGTCGATATTGGAACCGTGATATTGCACTCAATTTGAAAGTTATCGTTTCACATGATAAATAACGACACAAAATATTTTTTAATTGTTACCGTTTTTTGAGGAAATGAGTTTAAACATTAAGTTTAGATTCTGTTATGGGAACTTACCCATAAGAATAATGGACTATTCCGTACATCATAAATTCTGCGCCTCCAGAGGGAGCAGCAGTTCAGGTTCAGAGTCAGACAGACAAGTTCAGAGTCAGAGTCAGAGTCAGTCAGAGTCAGAGTCGCGTCAGACGATTACTGTAAGAGATTGGAATAGTGACACTTGTCGAGACAACATAGGAAAAAGCATTACAGCAATTTCTTTAGGTATATCTAATTACACCAAATAATGCTACACCATCAACATTATCACCTGCAGAAGTGATGTTTACTAGAAAAATCAGATCAGCATTTCATAAATTGCTACCAAGTCAAACGAAACAAGTAACACAGTCCTACGCACCAAAAAGAAAATTCCTCCCAGGAGAAAAATTTTTTTAAAGCATATAAAAACAATACATCTTACTGGGAATAAGGGACAATTGAGAAAAGAATCGGCAATATGGTTTACATAGTACAGGGACAAAAATTCTCACATAGAAGACACGTAAACCAAATAAGGAAGAGACCGTTACAGGATGCTAACGGTCCACCTCAAGAAGATGTGATGGACACGATTTTTGATACATTTGATATAAAAAGGCCACAAACAATGCCAGAACCAAGAAAATCGTCCAGAAAAAGGAAGTTCACAGAACCTTTGGAAATAGATCCAAAGAAAAAAAAGATATTAAAAACCCCTGCTACGTAAAAGCTTCAGAAGGGGGATGTTATGGGAATTTACCCATAAGAATAATGGACTATTCCGTACATCATAAATACTGCGCCTCAAGAGGGAGCAGCAGTTCAGGTCAAAGTCAGTCAGAGACAAAGTCGCGTCAGACGATTACTGTAAGACATTGGAATAGTGACACTTGTCGAGACAACATAGTTCTCTCTAACCAAATCTGATTGTCATTATTAATACTTCTACTTCTTTGTATATATTTCTGTTTGTAATATATCTGTGTTATTCCATACCTGTGTTCGAGTTATTCTTCATTGGTTTTACCTTAGACCATCACCGTGGTACAAGGAACTTGGAAAATAACAAGTGGCGACGAGGTAACCCCAAGGAAAATCTCTCTACACGGAGGACATACTTTTTTGCTATCCGTCGCACATAACAGTGGTCGACGAGTAAAACTCTAAAAAAAAAGTTCTACGCGAACACATAAAAAGAAAAAAAAAAGAATTTTCTTTTTGGATATCAAATTTCATTTGGAACAAAGGAATTTTTTTTTTAGTACACAGGTTACAGAATATCAGGTTACACAAAAATACGTTAACATGGAAGATTTTAAGTCAACCATTATGGAACTTATCAAAATCCAATTTGAACAGCAGCAAAAGTACGAACAGAAACATCTTGAATTTCAAGAATTATTGCTACGTGCAATGTCAAATAAAGAGCAAAAATCCGAGAACGAAACAGTTCTCTCACAAGACGCTATTTGGAGAACTATCGAAGATTTCACGTATGCACCCGACAAAGACAAACCTTTTGCAAATTACTTCCGAAGCTACGAAGATCTATATGAATTTGACTGCAAAGATTGGTCAGACGCACGTAAAGTGCGTCTATTACTAAGAAAATTAGGCACATGCGAATATACCAAATTCGTAGATTATATCCTTCCAAGGAGGAAAACAAACGCTTTAACGTTCAAAGAAGCCATAAAACTGCTAACAGAACTTTTCAGCCCTAATACCTCACTATTCCACAAAAGATGGAAAAGCAGGAAACTAACAAAAAAGGACAACGAAGATTACATAACTTTTGCGTCCAAATATTGTGACAACTTCAAATTATCGGAACTCAGCGCGGACAATTTCAAATGCTTAATTTACGTCCAAGGCCTGGTTTCAACCAAAGACGCGGAAATGAGATGCAGAATCATTATGAAATTGAAGAGTGAACAAGATTTAACACTTCAAAAACTAGCCGAAGACTGACAGAGATGCATCAACGGGAAGAAAGACTCAAAAGACGTAGAAGAAGCTGACACCGCGCACATACATAAAGTACGAAGACAAACCAACTTTCCCCCGTCACAAACAAACCAAACCGATTTTCCCCTCTCAAGAACAGGTAAAACAAAATTTTCTAACTCTAAAAATCAACATCAGAAAAAACTACCACCCAGTCCATGCTATCGCTGTAGGACTTGGCATTGGTTTAACGACTGTACATATCATTTTAAAATTTGTCTATCATGTAAAAAAATAGGCCACAAAAGTTCTCATTGTTGGAATAGAAGAGAAAGCAAAAGCAGAATAAGAATTACGAGGACTGACCAAGCTGATGAGACTAACATAAGAAAATACATACAAGTTGAAATGCAAAACAGAAAAGTCAGGCTACAGCTGGATTCTGGCTCAGACTTAACTATTATAAACCTACAAACATGGAGAAAACTGAACAAACCTGCCATGTTAAACACGGATAAAATTGCTAGATCAGTTACGGGGAGAAAGATAAAATTTGAGGGTGAAGTAATTACAAATGTAACATTTAATGGAATGACGAAAAAACTAAAAATGTACGTCTTAAGAAATACAGAAAACCTATTAGGAACGGACTGGATGCAAAAATTCGAATTGTGGGACTTACCAATAAGTACATACTGCCAAAATGTAAAAAGATTACCAACCGAGGCAGACAAATTAAAAGAAAAACTAAAATCGAGTTTCCCCGAAGTATTTTCAGCAGGTCTAGGAAGATGTAAGAAAATGGCAGCAAATATCGAAATAAAAGAAAACGTTCAACCGACTTTCAAGGAAAAAAGGAGCGTACCGTTTGCTTCAATAGAAAAAATTGATCAAGAATTAGCTAGACTCGAAAACACTGGCATATTGACAAAAGTAGAATACAGTAAATGGGCCGCACCGACGGTCTACATCAAAAAGAAATCAGGAGAAATTCGAGTTTGCGCTGATTTTTCTACAGGTTTGATTGAACGCAGCAATAAAGGACTACCCCTATCCTCTACCCAGTCCAGAAGAAGTATTCACTAAATTAAATGGCGGAAATTTTTTTTCAAAAATTGATTTAAGTGAAGCGTATCTGCAAATTCCAGTCGATGAGGAAAGTTCAAAACTACTATGCATAAACACACACAAAGGACTGTACAGGTACCAAAGATTACCTTTTGGGATTAAGGTCGCGCCGGCTATATTCCAACAGACAATGGATACGATGCTTGCCGGACTAGAGTACACGATTGCATACCTGGATGACGTATTGATTAATAGCGAAAGCGTTGAACAACACAGGGAACATGTACAAGAAGTGTTTAAGAGAATACAAAGCTATGGATTCAAGGTAAAAGAAAATAAATGCGATTTTTTCATGAAGGAAATTAAATACCTTGTCCATAACATAGATCAAGAAGGTAGACGACCAGACCCTGAAAGGTCAACAGCAATAAAAAAAATGCCAGTGCCTAAGAACATAACAGAAGTACAAAGTTTTCTAGGGTTAGTGAATTACTACCAGGAATCCATACCTCAAATGCATAAACTTCGTGCACCACTGAACGAACTGCTAAAGAAAGAAAAAGTTTTGCAGTGGACAGATCAATGCCAGGAAACATTTGACGAAATAATTAAAACGTTAACTTCAGATTTATTTTTGGCACACTACAATCCGAATCTAGAAATTATTGTAGCAAGTGACGCGAGCGCCTACGGAGTCGGTGCGTGTCTATTACATAAAATGCCAGATGGGACAATAAAACCCATCGCACATGCTTCTCGAACTCTACTACCAGCGGAGAAAAATTATTCACAGATAGAGAAAGAAGCTCTGGGATTTATCTTCGCAGTCTCGAGGTTTCATAGGTACATCTATGGTAGACCTTTTACTCTGCAGACGGATCACAAACCGTTACTAACAATTTTTGGTTTGAAAAAAGCTCTACTGGTTTACACTGCAAATAGGTTACTTAGATTTATTCCATACCTGTGTTCGAGTTATTCTTCATTGTTTCTACCTTGGACGATCACCGTGGTACAAGGAACTTGGACCATAACAGATTCAAAATCATAGCACTGGAAAATCTGCAATCCATGTGTTTTTTTAATCTAGCTCTTGAGGAGAGCACAAAGTAAATAACCTTCTGGCCCAGCGTAGAAAGCAGCAATGATAATTTTGAAGAATGAAATTTCAATTCCTCAATTCACTCCTCGGAACTTCAAAACTTCACTTTAACTCTGATTTGAGATATAAGACCAATTCTGGCCAAAAGAACGATTTGGTCCGAAAGTCAGATTTGGGCCGAAATTCCAGTTCAGGCCGAAAATTGAAAAACCTTCAAAACCTCATGTCTCGAAATCTTTCATTTTAACTTGGCATTTTGAAGAAATATAATGGATTTCCTCAATTCATAAACTTTAGGAGATATTTCAAACTGAATTTAAAACATTTTTAAAGATTTTGTGTTACTTCAAATTGAATATTAATTAAAAACGTTTAAATTCACTAATTTTTTCAGTTACATTCAAATTTGAATTTTTAATTGTTCCCTCCATATCCGGACACAAATCCCAGTGTTGGATGTTCAAACACTAAATGAAGGACATATCTTTCAATCCTGGGATCATCTTGATTCCAAAATATGTCTATGTAGAGTAAGTGTGGCCAGAGTTAGAGTTTTTCAGATATATAGACGGACAGACAGAATTTGCCGCTTATTTATTTAGATTTACAAGAAACTGACGGATACTTACCATATAATAAATAGTGGCGGTCAGTGTCTAAAAAGATTGGCTGACAAATGCACAATTATATTAAGATTTTCCCGCAGTAGGTTGCCGTTAATTTCTGAGGTGGACTTGTTGCCAACCAAGGCTATAGGACCCATTCTGTCCTGTTATTCAAATCATAGACGAGGGAAGAAGAGATAAAGCCAGTAAAGTGCCATCACGTGATACACACTTGGGCGATCATGTCTCTTCCGATTCATGACTGACTAGGCAGAAGATTTTCCCGCAGTAGGTTGCCATTTCTTTCTGCGGTAGACTTGTTGCCAACCAAGGCTATAGGACCCATTCTGTCCTGTTATTCAAATCATAGCCGAGGGAAGAAGAGATAAAGCCAGTAAAGTGCCATCACGTGATACACACTTGGGCGATCATGTCTCTTCCGATTCATGACTGACTAGGCAGAAGATTTTCCCGCAGTAGGTTGCCATTTCTTTCTGCTGTAGACTTGTTGCCAACCAAGGCTATAGGACCCATTCTGTCCTGTTATTCAAATCATAGCCGAGGGAAGAAGAGATAAAGCCAGTAAAGTGCCATCACGTGATACACACTTGGGCGATCATGTCTCTTCCGATTCATGACTGACTAGGCAGAAGATTTTCCCGCAGTAGGTTGCCATTTCTTTCTGCGGTAGACTTGTTGCCAACCAAGACTATAGTACCCATTCTGTCCTGTTATTCAAATCATAGACGAGGGAAGAAGAGATAAAGCCAGTAAAGTGCCATCACGTGATACACTCTTGGGCGATCATGTCTCTTCCGATTCATGACTGACTAGGCAGAAGATTTTCCCGCAGTAGGTTGCCATTTCTTTCTGCTGTAGACTTGTTGCCAACCAAGGCTATAGGACCCATTCTGTCCTGTTATTCAAATCATAGCCGAGGGAAGAAGAGATAAAGCCAGTAAAGTGCCATCACGTGATACACACTTGGGCGATCATGTCTCTTCCGATTCATGACTGACTAGGCAGAAGATTTTCCCGCAGTAGGTTGCCATTTCTTTCTGCTGTAGACTTGTTGCCAACCAAGGCTATAGGACCCATTCTGTCCTGTTATTCAAATCATAGCCGAGGGAAGAAGAGATAAAGCCAGTAAAGTGCCATCACGTGATACACACTTGGGCGATCATGTCTCTTCCGATTCATGACTGACTAGGCAGAAGATTTTCCCGCAGTAGGTTGCCATTTCTTTCTGCGGTAGACTTGTTGCCAACCAAGACTATAGTACCCATTCTGTCCTGTTATTCAAATCATAGCCGAGGGAAGAAGAGATAAAGCCAGTAAAGTGCCATCACGTGATACACTCTTGGGCGATCATGTCTCTTCCGATTCATGACTGACTAGGCAGAAGATTTTCCCGCAGTAGGTTGCCATTTCTTTCTGCTGTAGACTTGTTGCCAACCAAGGCTATAGGACCCATTCTGTCCTGTTATTCAAATCATAGCCGAGGGAAGAAGAGATAAAGCCAGTAAAGTGCCATCACGTGATACACACTTGGGCGATCATGTCTCTTCCGATTCATGACTGACTAGGCAGAAGATTTTCCCGCAGTAGGTTGCCATTTCTTTCTGCGGTAGACTTGTTGCCAACCAAGGCTATAGGACCCATTCTGTCCTGTTATTCAAATCATAGCCGAGGGAAGAAGAGATAAAGCCAGTAAAGTGCCATCACGTGATACACACTTGGGCGATCATGTCTCTTCCGATTCATGACTGACTAGGCAGAAGATTTTCCCGCAGTAGGTTGCCATTTCTTTCTGCGGTAGACTTGTTGCCAACAGAGGCTATAGGACCCATTCTGTCCTGTTATTCAAATCATAGCCGAGGGAAGAAGAGATAAAGCCAGTAAAGTGCCATCACGTGATACACACTTGGGCGATCATGTCTCTTCCGATTCATGACTGACTAGGCAGAAGATTTTCCCGCAGTAGGTTGCCATTTCTTTCTGCGGTAGACTTGTTGCCAACCAAGACTATAGGACCCATTCTGTCCTGTTATTCAAATCATAGCCGAGGGAAGAAGAGATAAAGCCAGTAAAGTGCCATCACGTGATACACACTTGGGCATTTCATGTCTCTTCCGATTCATGACTGACTAGGCAGAAGATTTTCCCGCAGTAGGTTGCCATTTCTTTCTGCGGTAGACTTGTTGCCAACCAAGTCTATAGGACCCATTCTGTCCTGTTATTCAAATCATAGCCGAGGGAAGAAGAGATAAAGCCAGTAAAGTGCCATCACGTGATACACTCTTGGGCGATCATGTCTCTTCCGATTCATGACTGACTAGGCAGAAGATTTTCCCGCAGTAGGTTGCCATTTCTTTCTGCTGTAGACTTGTTGCCAACCAAGTCTATAGGACCCATTCTGTCCTGTTATTCAAATCATAGCCGAGGGAAGAAGAGATAAAGCCAGTAAAGTGCCATCACGTGATACACACTTGGGCGATCATGTCTCTTCCGATTCATGACTGACTAGGCAGAAGATTTTCCCGCAGTAGGTTGCCATTTCTTTCTGCGGTAGACTTGTTGCCAACCAAGGCTATAGGACCCATTCTGTCCTGTTATTCAAATCATAGCCGAGGGAAGAAGAGATAAAGCCAGTAAAGTGCCATCACGTGATACACACTTGGGCGATCATGTCTCTTCCGATTCATGACTGACTAGGCAGAAGATTTTCCCGCAGTAGGTTGCCATTTCTTTCTGCGGTAGACTTGTTGCCAACCAAGGCTATAGGACCCATTCTGTCCTGTTATTCAAATCATAGCCGAGGGAAGAAGAGATAAAGCCAGTAAAGTGCCATCACGTGATACACACTTGGGCGATCATGTCTCTTCCGATTCATGACTGACTAGGCAGAAGATTTTCCCGCAGTAGGTTGCCATTTCTTTCTGCGGTAGACTTGTTGCCAACAGAGGCTATAGGACCCATTCTGTCCTGTTATTCAAATCATAGCCGAGGGAAGAAGAGATAAAGCCAGTAAAGTGCCATCACGTGATACACACTTGGGCGATCATGTCTCTTCCGACTCATGACTGACTAGGCAGAAGATTTTCCCGCAGTAGGTTGCCATTTCCTTCTGCGGTAGACTTGTTGCCAACCAAGGCTATAGGACCCATTCTGTCCTGTTATTCAAATCATAGCCGAGGGAAGAAGAGATAAAGCCAGTAAAGTGCCATCACGTGATACACACTTGGGCATTTCATGTCTCTTCCGATTCATGACTGACTAGGCAGAAGATTTTCCCGCAGTAGGTTGCCATTTCTTTCTGCGGTAGACTTGTTGCCAACCAAGGCTATAGGACCCATTCTGTCCTGTTATTCAAATCATAGCCGAGGGAAGAAGAGATAAAGCCAGTAAAGTGCCATCACGTGATACACACTTGGGCGATCATGTCTCTTCCGATTCATGACTGACTAGGCAGAAGATTTTCCCGCAGTAGGTTGCCATTTCTTTCTGCGGTAGACTTGTTGCCAACCAAGGCTATAGGACCCATTCTGTCCTGTTATTCAAAGCCGAGGGAAGAAGAGATAAAGCCAGTAAAGTGCCATCACGTGATACACACTTGGGCGATCATGTCTCTTCCGATTCATGACTGACTAGGCAGAAGATTTTCCCGCAGTAGGTTGCTATTTCTTTCTGCGGTAGACTTGTTGCCATCCAAGGCTATAGGACCCATTCTGTCCTGTTATTCAAATCATAGCCGAGGGAAGAAGAGATAAAGCCAGTAATGTGCCATCACGTGATACACACTTGGGCGATCATGTCTCTTTCGATTCATGACTGACTAGGCAGAAGATTTTCCCGCAGTAGGTTGCCATTTCTTTCTGCTGTAGACTTATTGCCAACCAAGTCTATAGGACCCATTCTGTCCTGTTATTCAAATCATACTTAACTTGACTTGACTTGTATCGGTTTTCACCCTGGTCGGGTTGAACCGGCTTCCTCCCGAGCAAGTACAGCATCTCGGACCATCGCTGCCCACGCCCGCCGATCCTGAACAAGGTCACACGAAATGGCGAGCCACTCGCGATTCCGTCGTTGAAGACCAACTACTTGCGGACCCGATAGTACTGCCAGGTCATCCTTGATCGTGCTAGCCCACGTCTTCAGCTGCCCACCGACACGTCTTCGCCAACCAGGAAGAGAAGTCGGGAGAAGTACATCGCGGATGAGCTCTCCCTCCGGTGGTCGAGCTGCGTGCCCGAACCATCGGAGACGACGCTGGAGCAGGACCGTGTGGAAGAGGACGGAGACACAGGCGACGACGCAGAGTGGTTGTGGGCACACGTCGATCCGGCGGCATCGTAGAATGCAGCGAAGGCAATCGATGTCGAACACTTCAAGCCTTCGTAGGTCAACCGCTCTAAGGGGCCACGTTTCGCAGCCATAGAGAAGGATAGTCCGAACAATAGCCTGATAGATGCGCCCCTTTGTAGCCGCGGAAATCTCTCATCGCCCCCATAGTGACCGCTTGAGACGCACGAATGCAGAGCTTGCAGCTCCTATACGGCGTTCGATCTCAGTAGCAGCCCGCCCGGATGGTATAATGGTTGAACCGAGATAAACGAAAGACTGCACGTCCTCCAGATCGACCCCGTCCAGCGTCAGTGGCTGCCAGTTGATCGGATCAACCAGGGATGGCATAACTTTGGTCTTCGAGGCATTGATGGTCATACCCACATCCCGTGCTGCAGCTTGCACACGGCTGAGCGCTGATTGCACATCGTCACAGTTCGATCCGACCAAGACAATGTCGTCCACGTAGGCCATATCAGACACCCTGACATTCCGACCAACCGCAACTCCAGCGTAGCCTCGAAGGGCCTTACTGAGGATGTAGTCGATTGTATAGTTGAATAGGGTAGGGGATAGGTTACACCCTTGCCGCATACCAGTCTTCACCTCAAACGTCCCCGACTCCTCACCATAAGCACGAGAACGGGCTCGCGTCGACCGGTAGTAGCTCCTGATGAGACGAAGGAGTTTAGCGGGAATGCCATCGGCCTCCATGATACGCCAGAGTGAGCATCTATCAACGGAGTCGAAGGTAGCCGCAAAGTCGACGTAGTAGAAGACTGTTGGTTGCTGGTATGCCCAGTGTTGTTCGAGGGTGCGCTGCAGGCTGAAGATCTGATCAACACATCCTCTGCCCGGGCAGAAGCCACCCTGAGACGGGCGAGTTCGCAGATCACGGATGCCCTGAAATCTTCGCAGGAGAAGCACTGCAAATGCTTTGGCTGCCACGTCGATGAGGCTGATTCCTCTATTATTCGAGCAGAGTTTCCTATCACCCTTTTCAAAGAAATGTAGCAGGATGGCCTTGCTCCAATCGGTAGGGTAGGTCTCAGAGAACCAGACCGCATTGAAGACACGATGCACCCACGAGGCGAATACATCTGGTACGGCTTTATATACTTCTGCAGGTATACCGTCCTCACCAGGAGCCTTGTTGTTACGCAGATGGCGCAAAATATCTCGCACTTCATCTACCGTTGAGGGTGCAGTGTTGCAGTCGTATTCATCGGTCGGTTCAACGGCCACTTCCGTCGCCGGAGTCGGATGATTGAGTAGCTCGTTAAAATGCTCTTTCCACCGATTTAGCCGCTCGCCCAGACCCGCGATAATAGCACCATCACGGGAGCGAAGCGTCTCACTCACCCCCGCAGTTCCGCGGCTCGCCCGTCTCACGACCTGGTAGAGTTTGTGAGAGTCGCCACAGGCCGCTGCACGCTCAATCTCCTCGGCGAATGCGCGCCAGTGCGCATTTCGGTCAGCGCGGATGGAGCGAGTTCCACGGCGCCGTAGATCGCGAAAGTTCGTAGCTCCCGTCAGTCGCGCTACCCTCGCCCTCTCCACCAGCCGAAGGCTCTCCCCGGTGATCCAATCCCGATATCGGCGACGGGTAACACCAAGATGGGCGTGTGCCGCTTCGACGGTTGCAGATTTGAGAGCCTGCCATTCAATTTCTGGTTGAGGCTCTGAGCTTGGTTGGAGGAGAGAGAACCGATTGTTAAGTTCCAACCTGAACTGTTCTCCCGCGCGTAGCTTCAGATTGGCGACGTTGATTCGCTTCGGGATCTTGGTGCATCTCCTTGCCCGCAGTCGCAGACGGAGGCTCGCACGGTCAAGTGTATGATCCGATCCATGCGCACTGCCCGTATCTGCACCCCGATAAGCTCGAGAGTCAAGTACAGAGCTTGCCCACCTCGCCCGCACCAGAATGTAGTCAATCTGGTTGGACATACGACCGTCATTGGAGCGCCAGGTGACGAGATGTCATTGAGGGTGCTGGAAACGAGTGTTAGTCACCACAAGACGATTTGCGACCGCAAAGTTAACTAGGCGGTTGCCATTGTCACACCGTGTACCGAGGGCGAATCGACCTAGAACATGTCTGGTGCCCTCATCCGCTGGTCCTGTGCGAGCGTTCCAATCCCCTGCCACCATTAGAAGATCAGTGGAAGGGGTACGATCTACAACTGCTTGTAGGTCGCGGTAGATGTCCTTGTTCTCCTCCGCTGCATTCAGTGTCGGTGCGTAGACGGAGATGACGGTGACGTCTATAACAGCGCCTTTGAGACGGACCATGGCCAGCCTGTGGGAGACTGGTTCCCAAGCGAGAAGTGCTGCCCGCGCTACTGGGCTGAGAGCAATCGCCACTCCATACAGCCCGCTGTTGTCCCCCACTCCACTATGGTAAAGGTGGTAGACGAAGTCAGACTCTGGCACTTTGATTATTCCATGCCCGCTATCCGAGAGGCGGACCTCTGACAGACAGGCGACATAAACACCATACTTGTGCAGAGTCTTGACGGTGAGAGACTGCGTTCCGTCGTCGCGAAGAGTGCGGACATTCCAGCCGGCAATCTTCATCACATCTCTTCTTGCAAGGACTGTGGTGGCTCGCTGATTTCTCACCGGTCCCACCGACCAGAAGACCGGCGCGTCGGATACACATGCAGCGGACGCCCTAGCATTATTCGTATTCTTGTTAGTTGTATCGCTCATAAAGGAAGATTCATTGGGATTTGATTAAGGGAAGGGTCCCAAGTCCTACCCGGGGAAAAGAAACGCCCTGTTTGCCGCAGATTTCAAATCATAGCCGAGGGAAGAAGAGATAAACCAGTAATGTGCCTTCACATGATACACACTTGGACGATCATGCCTTTTTGGAGTCATGACTGACGAGGCAGAAGATTGTCCCGCAGTAGGTTGCCGTTTCTTTCTGCTTAGACATGTTACCAACCATGGCTATTGGACCCATTCTGTCCTGTTATTCAAATCATAGCCGAGGGAAGAGGAGATAAAGCCAGTAAAGTGCCATACATGTTACATGCTTAAACAATCATGTCTCTTTCGATTCATCACTGACCAGCAAGAATATTTTCCCGCAAGAAGTTGCCATTACTTTCTGAGTAGACATGTTGCCAACTAAGGAAACAGGACCCATTCTCTTCTGTTATTCAAATCATAGCTGAGGGAAGAAGTAATAAATCCAGGAAATAGCTTCACGTGATACACGCTTGGGCAATTATGTCTCTTTCGAGTCATGACAGACTAGGGAGGAGATTTCCCAGCAGTAGAATGCCGTTTCTTTTTGTGGTAGGCTGGTTACAAACCTGTTATCGGACCTCATCTGTCCTGCTATTTAACCCATAGCTGGAGGCGAGATGCATTCATAACTTTCCCAAAGGTGCTTGTGCGTAAGTAAATATAACGAAGCCGACTGGAATTCGAATACGTCTCTCCTATTTCTCATTTAATATATATATATATATATATATATATATATATATATATATATATATATATATATATACAAGTATAGGATTGGTGTATACGTAATAAATTCCAATAACCAGCAAATACTATTCTTCAAAGTGTGCTCAATACAGAGTAGAACAAATATAATTTATACGAAAATTATAACATAAATAGGTCATAAAATCACTACAAAAATAGCCATTTTGTTTCAACATTTCTGGTGTCTTATCAAGTGATTGTGTTGAATGTAAAATAAAGAGTTTTAAAAGGTTCAAATCAATCAAACATCCCTCGCCAGGGGAAACGCTGTTACATAAGCTGGAATGACCAATCAAAATACAGGTATATGAGAATTCAAAATCTTCACAACGGACTTGGGTTATAATAATTATTTAATGCTTTAATGTTAGGGTTAGACTAAAATAGAATTCATTCTAACTAATAAATATTAAATTATAATATAAAATTTAAAATTGAAACTTATCAATTTCAAATTTAATCTATATTAAGTTTAAAATTATAAAGTTTTTTAGAGAAGAAACTGAGGGAAAAAAATACATGTTTTTGTTATTTATTTTGTTTTTATTGAAATTAAGTTGGAATAAACGTTAAGATATAATGCTGCTCTGAACTCCGTTACAACTTAGATACATTTGAAGCAAAATCATGGTGGGAATAACGTATAATTGGTAAATTTACCAAATTTCATTTTTATTTTTGCCTCCTCTCCGACGTATTTTCGGATGAAGGGTTTTCTCCAGTCGAATTAGTATGCGTCGATGATTTGGGTTTTGATGTAGGATTTACCGGATGTTAAGCCGAGCCGCGCTACTAACAAAGTATTCACTGAAATGGTTAATTATCTTTCGTTGACTTTTACTTCTTTGTTTTTGTTAAGTATTTATTTGCGGTTGTAATTAAATACTGTTTTATTTTAACTTTGAAGTCTTGAGTTATATTTAATTATTTACGGCCACCCTACGTCACAAAAAGTTCGCTAACTGGTATCGCTCGTTCTAGCAATGATAGTTTTTTTTCCTAACCTTTAATTTGAAATAGTGGGAAATGTCAACATCTTCATGTCATTATTTTCTTTTCGCTTTACATGTGCTATGCATTTTAGTTGTTGTTTCTGTTGAAAGGCTTCAAATGATGATGTGATGAGTAACTATTGAGTGGAACTATCCAGTCGAATTAGTGTGAATTACTGTGCGTTGATGATTTGGGTTTTGATTTAGGATTTACCGGACGTTAAGCCGATCCGCGCTACTAACAAGGTATTCACTGAAATGGTTAATTATCTTTTGGTTGATTTCTTTGTTTTTGTTAAGTATTTATTTGCGGTTATAATTAAATACTGTTTTATCTTAACATTGAAGTCTTGAGTTATACTTAATGATCAATGGCCACCGTACTTCACAAAAAAGAGAAAATAGGAAGGAGAAAAAGAATGAGAGAGAAAGAAAAAAAGAAACAAGAAAAGCGGATGAGCAAAAGAGAGAAGAGAGGAGAAAAAAAGAAAGCGTGAATATTAATGAGTGAGAAAAGAAATAGAGAAAGAGAAAAGGTAAAGGAGGGGAGTGAAAAGAAAAATAAGTCAAAATAAAATTTGATGATTCAGTTTTTAGGCATGTCCTTTCTTTTCAAATACATTTTATGTCTTGTCACAATTCAAAAAGAAACGTTTCAAAGTAAATGATTTTTAAATTCATCATCCATAAATTGCTAAAATAGTGTACAAAAAAGTACTTTAATGAAAGCAGTTACTGATACATCATGGAAGAAATAATAAAGATGGCAGCAGAAATAGCGAAACAGGTCAGCCTGAATAACCATAGAGTTAGAGGTTTTTAGATATATAGACAGACAGACAGAATTTTGCGATTATTTATTTAGATTTACCAGAAACTGACGGATAGTTACCATATAATAAATAGTGGCGGTCAGTGTCTAAAAAGATTCGCTGACAAATGCACAATTATATTAAGATTTTCCCGCAGTAGTTTGCCATTTCTTTCTGCTGTAGACTTGTTGCCAACCAAGGCTATAGGACCCATTCTGTCCTGTTATTCAAATCATAGCTGAGGGAAGACGAGATAAAACCAGTAAAGTGCCATCACGTGATACACACTTGGGCGATCATGTCTCTTTCGATTCATGACTGACTAGGCAGAAGATTTTCCCGCAGTAGGTTGCCATTTCTTTCTGTGGTAGACTTGTTGCCAACCAAGGCTATAGGACCCATTCTGTCCTGTTATTCAAATCATAGCCGAGGGAAGAAGAGATAAAGCCAGTAAAGTGCCATCACGTGATACACCCTTGGGCGATCATGTCTCTTTCGATTCATGACTGACTTGGCAGAAGATTTTCCTGCAGTAGGTTGCCATTTCTTCTTATTGCCAACCTGCTATCGGACCGAGTCGGTCCTGCTATAGCTGGGGACGAAATGGATTCATAACTTTCCCAAAGGTATTTCTCTGCAAGTGAATACAACGAACCCGACTGAAATTCGAATACGTCTCTCCGATTTCTCATTTAATATATATATATATATATTAAGCATATTACCCCAAGCAAGGTGGGATGCCACTAGCACGCATGGGGGTTACAGAGAGTGGGAGCAAGATTAAAGAGGCGTGATAGAGGAAAGGATGAAGAGAAGGATGGGGATCAGGATCAAGACATCTGGTGATGTCGATTGACATTACATTTGAATAGTTGGAGAAACAAGTAAGACGAAGGGAATTCCACAGACGAGAGGTGCGAGACATGAAGCTATTGGAGTAGAAGTGACGGCTACATTTCGACAGTGAAAAGGTGGGACTGAGATGCCAACCTAGTAGCACGTTTAAATTCCTGCAGTCTGGGAACTAGCGAAAGTAGCTCGTCGGAGCAGTTACCGTGAAGGTATTTGTAGAAAAGACAGAGTGGGGTGGGGGCGACGGTACGTCTGTGAGCGATTGTATTCGAGATGCCAGATCAGGACCAATCACATTGCATATCCGTCTCTGGATTTTGTCGATGACCTTC
This sequence comes from Acanthosepion esculentum, assembly GCA_964036315.1. Lineage (NCBI taxonomy): Eukaryota > Metazoa > Mollusca > Cephalopoda > Sepiida > Sepiidae > Acanthosepion > Acanthosepion esculentum. Next base: position 52,587,025 of record OZ038519.1, on the reverse strand, counting down.
CAATCACCGGAAGAAGGCCGGAGCGTACAACAGCCGAAACGTTGTGAATATGGCAATGAAGATGAGTATAACAGTCCAAATAATGTAAATAATCATAATACCTCATCTCAGAGATATAGACAGATATTCAAAAAGATAATAAAAACTTGGCTAGCCAGAACTTGTCGATATATATCTATGGAGTAATGGTTAGCGGCTCGGATTGAAGAATCAGAGAGCCGAGTTCGAATTCCAATCGAATCCATTACATTCATTTACGTGCTAATACCCTTGGGAAAGGTATGAATCCTCTTCTCCATCCATCTATAGGTAAATAGCAGGACAGACTGGATTCTATAGCCTTGGATGGCAACTGGTCTAGAAGTACAAATCTGATTTCAAAACCTGTGGAGGGTCGTTTGGGGACCTTGTGCACGTAGTGCACCAGATCTCTGTATTCGGCCCTTCAAAAAGTGTGGTTGGTTCTGCACAAAATCCTCACCGCTATAATCAAATCATATGTGCTGGTATCTGTCTGTCGATTCCTAGGACCCTCATACATCGTAGACGACGGGAGATTCAAATATATATATATATATATAGCATCGACTCGCCCGTCGAATTCGACGTATGAGGGTCAAGCAGATCAGTTCCTAGAAACTGAGAGCCCGACGCCGACACATGAGATTTGATTATAGTGGTGAAGGTTTCGTGCAGGACCATCCACACTTTTTGAAGGGACAAATACAGAGACCTGGTGCACTGAGTGCCACAAGGTCCACAAATGACCTTCCGCAGGTTTTTGAATTCAGAGGAAGAAGAAGTAGAATGAGAGAATAAATAGGAAGGAGAATACAAATGAGAGAAAAGGAGAACTGCGAATAGAAATGAAAGAGAGAAAAAGAAAAAAGAAGCGTGAGAGAGAGAAAGGTACGGAGGAGGAGGAGGAGGAGAAGAAGAAGAAGAAGAAGAAGAAGAAGAAGAAGAAGAAGGAGGAGGAGGAGAAGAGGACGATTTAGTGTTTATTTATGTTCTTCTTTTCAAATACATTTTATGTCTTGTCACAATTCAAAAAGAAACTTTTCAAAGTACATGGTTTTTAAATTTATCATCCATAAATTTCTAAAAGAAGAGTCAAAAATGAACTTTTAAGAAAGCAGTTACTCATACATCATGGCGGCCGAAATAATAAAGATGGCAGAACGAATGGCGAAACAGGTCAGCCTGAATAACCGTTATGCCATGACGAGGCAACTTGAATTAAAAAGAATTGAGAACGTGAAAAGAAAGGGACAATAAAAATGTGAGATAAAAGAGAAAGGAGAAAAAGAGAGAGAGAGAAAAAAAGAGAACGAGAAAACAAGGCAATGACTGAGAGATGAAATAGAAAGAGGAGAAAAAGAGAGAATACAAATTAGAGAGCCAATAAAAAGAAGACAAAAAAGAAAGAGTGAATACGAATGAAAGAGAAAAGAGAGTAAAATAAAATAAAGTGAGAGAAAGAAAGAGATATGATGAATGAGAAAAACGATCGAAGAAAAAATATATTGAGTTAAAAAGAGAGAAAAGAAAAAGGAGAAAACGAGACTGAGAAAAAGAAAATAACTAGAGAGAGAGAGAGAGAGAGGAGTAAAAGAAAGAGAGAATGTGACTGAGAGAGAAAAGAGAAAGGAGAAAAAGGAATTAAGAATAAGATAGTGAGAAAGAAAGAAAGAAAGAAAGAAAGATAGAAAGAAAGAAAGAAAGAAAGAAAGAAAGAAAGGGAAAAGATATTAGGAATGAGAGAAAGTAGAGAGAGGTGAAAAGAAAGAAAGAAAGAAAGATAATGAATGAAAGAGAAAACTGAAAATAGATTAGAATGAGAGAAAGCAGAGAGACGAGAAAAAAAATAAGGAAAATGCAAGGTTCTAGAAAATGTGGGACCCCAAGTATTTGCTATTTTTGTTAATTTGGCACTGTGGGACGAAGGATTTAACAAAAGTACATTTTGAATTGACCTCAGGGTCGTCGATGGAAATGTCAAAAGAAATTATAGTTTTGTAAATTTTTCTCTCTTAATTGTGACAACGCATACAAATGAATTTGAAAGGATGACGTCAACATTTATGCTGAATCATTAACCGCCATGTTTTTTTTTTACTTCGTTCTCTTTTCTTTCACATTCATCTCCTGCCTTTCCTTTTTCATCATTTCTTTTTCTCTCTCTCTCTCTCTCTCTCTCTCTCTCTCTCTCTCTCTCTCTCTCTCTCCCTCTCTCTCTCTCTCTCTCTCTCTCTCTCTTTCTTTCTCATTTATATTCCCTCTTTCTTTTTCCCTCTGTATTTGTTTTCTTATTTTCATTCTCGTTTATGTTTCCTTTTCCTTCTAATTTGAACAAGCTTGCAGCGTCTGCGTCCAAGAATTACTTTCTATCCCACTAGACACATCAAAACAAAAAAGGCTGGGATAAAATAAAATGCGACGCCAATTTTACTAATTTGAGGCTCTCACTGGATCAACATCGCCTCGCCTCGCCTCGCCTCGCCTCGCCTCGCCTCGCCTCGCCTCGCCTCGCCTCGCCTCGCCTCGCCTGTCTACTATCTGCTTCACAACCGAGTAGTGGCGCCTGGCTCAACGCAGTGCCCTCTTCATCTACCGGTACCCTTGTAGATGATGAGTGCACTCGGGTCGGAGTCGCAATCCGTCTTGGACTCAAATTATTTGAGGCTCACAGATGTAAATGTGGAGGTGCCATTGATTAGTTTGGTTTGCATCCTCTTCCCTGTCGTCGTAGTGCCGGCCGCTTTCCACGGCATGCAGCAATTAACGACATCATCAAAAGAGGTTTGGATGCAGCTGGGTTCCCTTCCAAAATCGAACCCGTAGGCCTCGACCATGTTGATGGAAAGCGACCGGATGGCATTACCATCTTTCCTTTTAAAATGGGTAAGTCGTTGATTTGGGATGCGACCTGTGCAGATACATTTTCGGACGGTAATTTGATCAGGTCCGCAGTTGAGCCGGGGCTCGTCGCCCGGGACGCAGAGATAAAAAAAATAGTTAAATATTCTTCTCTTGCTGATAGATTTTTTTTTTACTCCTATGGCAGTGGAGACTTCTGAGATTATCGGCTCTCGTTCGGAGGATTGGCGCGATTGCGTCTCGATTAAGTGACGAGCCTCGCGAAACGGAGTGGCTCTTGCAGTGTGTTTCACTGGCGGTGGTTCGAGGTAATGCTTTCTCCATCATTGCGGCTGACAGAGGATAGAAAAAAATGTTTATAGTTACTTTGTTCTGGAATTGTCATAAATGGTCAGCTGAAATTGCTTTGTTTCATCAAATTCTCAACTTTGATAGATTTATTCGAAGTGTAAATTGTTTGAATGAAAATTAATCAAAAGGACAATTATACTAAATGATAATTATTCTATTCTTGAAATACGTTTGTGGTCTTACTTTGAGAGAGTCAATGCTGATTTGCCTAGAACTCACTTTTTTGCAGCAAATGTCATCCCATCATCCCACAATATGGAAATTCTTAGAGGCTCTTAAAAGAGAACAGGACTTGCGAGAAATTCATATTTCAAAAGTAAGAGCAGGTTGCCAGAATATCAAGAGCGCCAAGAAATACCGAAACGTAAATGGAAAACTTTAACGAGTAATCTTCAGTAGTTGACTATTTGCATGCAATACCATATAATTTGAGGTTATAAGGATTTTTTTCTTACTAAATTGTTTTATTAACGATATTTGTATTTCGAATAATTATCTTTTATGCATTCCCGCTTTTTTTTTTTACATTTTTATTGCAATAAAGAATTCCGCATTTCGAATAATTATCATTTAAGTCTAATTGTCCTTTCGATTAATTTTCATTCACAAAAATTTACAATTCCAATAAATATTTTTCGAATAATTGTTTTCGAACAATGTTCAAATAATCGCATTTTCTACCTGTCTAATGAAAACGGCATCTTACAGTCGGAGTGGAGTGGTGGGGGAGCTTCAGCATAAATTATTCTTTATTTCAGATAAGATTATATCAAAGCCGAAAAATCTATTCAAATATCCCGTTAGAATTATTCGCCATATATTTTTTCGAGTTTGTTTATCATATTGATAGAAGATAAACATTTAAATGTTTTATAAGCTCTATCACCATACTAGTAAATATGATTTAATATTTGTGTGTAGTTTTTAATCGTTACACCTGAAGCAAGGCGATAAAATCACTAAGACACAGAGAATTTCAGCGGGTGAAAGAGAATGAAAAGACTGATAATGTGGGGGAAAGGACCAAAAAAAAAAAGGAACAGGTTTCAAGACGACAGAAGATGGCGATTAGTTAGTTTAACAGTAAAACAGTGAGACCTAATTGCCAATCTAGTAGCCTGCTTAAATGCAGGTAGTCGATTCAGTAAGAAAAAAAGGTGATCAAAACAATTGCCATGAAAATACTTGTAGAAAAGACAGTGGGGGGCACGTTACGTCGGTGCGAAAATGACTGAAGAAGAGGCGACAGCTCAGGATCCATTGCATTATAAATCCATCTTTGGACTTTGTCAAGAATCTCGAGATGTACAGCAGGAGCACCAGACCAGATATGGCAGCAGTATGCAATGCACGGACGAATGTCAGAGTTATAAATGTCCTGATCCATAGCCCATTGGATAAAAGCATTGGTTTGAAGTAATCCAGTGACTTGGCCTAAAAAGTTGTGAGTTCAATACCTGGCCACAGAAGAGGTGAACAAAAACTTGGAGATTTGAGTTAAAGGGAAATAACTGAAACAGAAATATCCGGAAGAGGCATGGCACGTGGATATAGAACAGTCTAAATCATCCCCACCCCTCACCCGTGGACGAAATACAGGGTTCGACTTGAAATTCCAATCACCTGAAGGAGCGTACATCGACCGAAATGCCATGAATAAATATAAGGACAATAGTCCGAACAATGTAAATGGCGAAAATAATTACAATGCCTTAACCTCAGAAATATAAACAAAGAGAGATTCTGGCGAGAAAAATATTCTGACACGACAATGAACCAACTTAAAATAGGCGTAGCAACTGATTCCATATTGTCGCTAAATTTCATGTCATTGGAAAAATATGAAACCAAGAAAGCGTAGAGTTATTACTTTCCTGGAGTTTAGCATCAGCCATACATATCCTCTATATTTTTTTTCAGTTTAGAGCCCATTATAACCTATGCAATATGGCCGCTTAATCCGTCCCTTCATCCGCAAAAATGGAAAATATTCGTCTAAATTTGCAGTTGGTATTGAGTAGCTTGGCTGATTTTGCGATATGTTGTGGCGTGTCTCAAACGAACGACGGGGTCGCCAATGAAATGTGGCGGCCTTTCACCACATTTATTTAATTTATTTAGGAACCCAAACTGATGTGAAAAAGGGACAAGGCAAAGGTATCAATATATACAAATTGTATTCAGCAAAACATACAATAAAGACTGTATACGAAAAAGCAAGCATATAGTAAGACTAGAGCTGTCTCTCTTTGACTCAAAAAGTCAATCAAAGTTCTCTGAAAGAAAATGAGTCATTAGTCTGTTATAAATGTTTTAAACAGTTCTGCCATGCAAGAGGAAATTATGTAAGTGTGAAAGAATTTGTAGTTTGAGAGTTGAGTGAGAAGATGGGCGCATAGCTTCAACTGTCGTGGATTTCTGTGACAGCTAAATTCCCACTAGTGCGGCTCCTCTTTTCTTATGTCTTATATAGATGGTCATTGAATCAGGAGCGCCGCGCGGGAAGAATCATTCTCCACATGCAAAGAATCTGACCAATCAGTGAATGAGTTTCGGGGAGACTTCTGGAAGCCGGTTCTCCCAAACGTGCAGAAAATTTACTATGTGAAAATATAGCGATTTTAAAATTGTCGCTTCAGATAGCAGCGTTGCTTCCTAACCAATGAAATAATGCTGTTGGAGATTTAAATTTGTAAGGGTGTATGTGTGTGTGGTGACGATCGCCATGATGTTAACACCTGTCAGCTGACGTAGTGTCGAAGGCAATATGGCGGTATCAAATTGAAATTTGAACTCATAACGGATGACATAACAGACCGGCCTTGATAACCATTCTCCCGGGAAGAGTCGACAAAGCGGAAAGAAAGAGATAAAATGTGGGAAACGGGGAAAGAGAAAAAGAAAAAGAGCATAATATAGCAAATAGAGAGGGAAGAAAGAGAAATGGAATACGAATGGGGGGGGGGGTGAAGAGAACAAAGAAAAAGCGAAAGAAAATTGAGAGATAAACGAGAAAATAAAAATGAGAACCAGATGGGAAAGGAGACAAAAAGAAAAGAGAAGAATTTGAGATATAGAATTGAGAATAAGAACGAGAGAGAAAAGGGAGACAGAAAAAGAAAGCGAGAATAAGAACGAGAGAGAAAAGGGAGACGGAAAAAGAAAGCGAGAATAAGAACGAGAGAGAATAGGGAGACGGAAAAAGAAAGCGAGAATAAGAACAAGAGAGAAAAGGGAGACGGAAAAAGAAAGCGAGAATAAGAACGAGAGAGAAAAGGGAGACGGAAATAGAAAGCGAGAATAAGAACGAGAGAGAAAAGGGAGACGGAAAAAGAAAGCGAGAATAAGAACGAGAGAGAAAAGGGAGACGGAAATAGAAAGCGAGAATAAGAACGAGAGAGAAAAGGGAGACGGAAAAAGAAAGCGAGAATAAGAACGAGAGAGAAAAGGGAGACGGAAAAAGAAAGCGAGAATAAGAACGAGAGAGAAAAGGGAGACGGAAATAGAAAGCGAGAATAAGAACGAGAGAGAAAAGGGAGACGGAAAAAGAAAGCGAGAATAAGAACGAGGGAGAAAAGGGAGACGGAAAAAGAAAGCGAGAATAAGAACGAGAGAGAATAGGGAGACGGAAAAAGAAAGCGAGAATAAGAACGAGAGAGAAAAGGGAGACGGAAATAGAAAGCGAGAATAAGAACGAGAGAGAAAAGGGAGACGGAAAAAGAAAGCGAGAATAAGAACGAGAGAGAAAAGGGAGACGGAAATAGAAAGCGAGAATAAGAACGAGAGAGAAAAGGGAGACGGAAAAAGAAAGCGAGAATAAGAACGAGAGAGAAAAGGGAGACGGAAAAAGAAAGCGAGAATAAGAACGAGAGAGAAAAGGGAGACGGAAATAGAAAGCGAGAATAAGAACGAGAGAGAAAAGGGAGACGGAAAAAGAAAGCGAGAATAAGAACGAGAGAGAAAAGGGAGACGGAAAAAGAAAGCGAGAATAAGAACGAGAGAGAAAAGGGAGACGGGAAAAGAAAGCGAGAATAAGAACGAGAGAGAAAAGTGAGACGGAAAAAGAAAGCAAGAATAAGAACAAGAGAGAAAAGGGAGACGGAAAAAGAAAGCGAGAATAAGAACGAGAGAGAATAGGGAGACGGAAAAAGAAAGCGAGAATAAGGACGAGAGAGAAAAGGGAGATGGAAAAAGAAAGCGAGAATAAGAACGAGAGAGAAAAGGGAGACGGGAAAAGAAAGCGAGAATAAGAACGAGAGAGAAAAGGGAGACGGGAAAAGAAAGCGAGAATAAGAACGAGAGAGAAAAGGGAGACGGAAAAAGAAAGCGAGAATAAGAACTAGAGAGAAAAGGGAGACGGAAAAAGAAAGCGAGAATAAGAACGAGAGAGAAAAGGGAGACGGAAAAAGAAAGCGAGAATAAGAACGAGAGAGAATAAGGAGACGGAAAAAGAAAGCGAGAATAAGAACGAGAGAGAAAAGGGAGACGGAAAAAGAAAGCGAGAATAAGAACGAGAGAGAAAAGGGAGACGGAAAAAGAAAGCGAGAATAAGAACGAGAGAGAAAAGGGAGACGGAAAAAGAAAGCGAGAATAAGAACGAGAGAGAAAAGGGAGACGGAAAAAGAAAGCGAGAATAAGAACGAGAGAGAAAAGGGAGACGGGAAAAGAAAGCGAGAATAAAAACGAGAGAGAAAAGGGAAACGGAAATAGAAAGCGAGTATATGAACGCGAGAGAAAAGGGAGACGGAAATAGAAAGCGAGAATAAGAATAAGAGAGAAAATGGAGACGGAAAAAGAAAGCGAGAATAAGAACGAGGGAGAAAAGGGAGACGGAAAAAGAAAGCGAGAATAAGAACGAGAGAGAAAAGGGAGACGGAAAAAGAAAGAGAGAATAAGAATGAGTGAGAAAAGGGAGACGGAAAAAGAAAGCGAGAATAAGGACGAGAGAGAAAAGGGAGACGGAAAAAGAAAGCGAGAATAAGAACGAGAGAGAAAAGGGAGACGGGAAAAGAAAGCGAGAATAAGAACGATAGAGAAAAGGGAGACGGGAAAAGAAAGCGAGAATAAGAACGAGAGAGAAAAGGCAGACGGAAATAGAAAGCGAGAATAAGAACGAGAGAGAAAAAGGAGACGGAAAAAGAAAGCGAGAATAAGAACGAAAGAGAAAAGGGAGACGTAAAAAGAAAGCGAGAATACGAACGAGAGAGAAAAGGGAGACGGAAATATAAAAAAGCAGGAATAAAAACGAGAGAGAAAAGGGAGAGGGAAAAAGAAAGCGAGAATAAGAACAAGAGAGAAAAGGGAGACGTAAAAAGAAAGCGAGAATACGAACGAGAGAGAAAAGGGAGACGGAAATAGAAAGCGAGAATAAGAACGAGAGAGAAAAGGGAGACGGAAATAGAAAGCGAGAATATGAACGAGAGAGAAAAGGGAGACGGAAAAAGAAAGCGAGAATAAGAACGAGAGAGAAAAGGGAGACCGAAATAGAAAGCGAGAATAAGAACGAGAGAGAAAAGGGAGACGGGAAAAGAAAGCGAGAATAAGAACGAGAGAGAAAAGGGAGACGGAAAAAGAAAGCGAGAATAAGAACGAGAGAGAAAAGGGAGACGGAAATAGAAAGCGAGAATAAGAACGAGAGAGAAAAGGGAGACGGAAAAAGAAAGCGAGAATAAGAACGAGAGAGAAAAGGGAGACGGAAAAAGAAAGCGAGAATAAGAACGAGAGAGAAAAGGGAGACGGAAAAAGAAAGCGAGAATAAGAACGAGAGAGAAAAGGGAGACGGAAAAAGAAAGCGAGAATAAGAACGAGAGAGAAAAGGGAGACGGGGAAAAAAAGCGAGAATAAGAACGAGAGAGAAAAGGGAGACGGAAATAGAAAGCGAGAATATGAACGAGAGAGAATAGGGAGACGGAAAAAGAAAGCGAGAATAAGAACGAGAGAGAAAAGGGAGACGGAAAAAGAAAGCGAGAATAAGAACGAGAGAGAAAAGGGAGACGGAAAAAGAAAGCGAGAATAAGAACGAGAGAGAAAAAGGAGACGGGAAAAGAAAGCGAGAATAAGAACGTGAGAGAAAAGGGAGACGGAAAAAGAAAGCGAGAATAAGAACGAGAGAGAAAAGGGAGACGGAAAAAGAAAGCGAGAATAAGAACGAGAGAGAAAAGTGAGACGGGAAAAGAAAGCGAGAATAAGAACGAGAGAGAAAAGGGAGACGGAAAAAGAAAGCGAGAATAAGAAAGAGAGAGAAAAGGGAGACGGAAAAAGGAAGCGAGAATAAGAACGCGAGAGAAAAGAAGGAGAGAAAAAGGGGAAACACAATAATGTTTAAGAAAGAGAAAATAGAGAGATAAGAAAAAAAAAAGGAGAATGAATGTAAAAGGAACGAAAACGGGTGGGGGAGAAAAAAAGAAAGAGAGGCTATGAATGAGACAGAAAAGCGAACGAAGAAAAAAGAAAGACATTTGAAAGATAAATGAGAAAATACGAGGGTCATTCAATAAATAAGGTGAATTTTTCGGTATAAGGACTTCTAATACAGATAGAAGCTTACTCTTTTTCTTTTTCTTTTTTTTTGTTTTACAACTTTTTCACATCGATTTAATTTATTTTGCAGATTAAAAAAAAACTTTGAGAGTTTTGGCGATTAACAAAGATGGCCGATCAAGAAGCATGCTCCAGGATTGAACAGCGGTCAGTTATCAAGTTTTTGGTTGCTGAAGGGTGCAAACCAGTTGAAATTCAAAGGAGAATGTCAACTGTGTATGGTGTCACATGTTTCAGCCAAAAAATATCTACAAGTGGGCTAAATTGTTTAAAGAAGGTCGGAGCTGTGTTGAGGATGAAGACAGGCCTGGGAGGCTTACAGAAGTGAGGTCTCCTGAGGTGATCGAATCATTCAATGACCTCATTCAGTCTGACAAAAGGGTGACAGTGGATGACATTGCAAGGACTTTGAGCTTATCTGTTGGGATAAACGCAGGGGTCATCAGTCAGAAGGAGTCATCTTGCATCATGACAACGCAAGGCCTCACATCGCAGCCCAAACGGTGTAGACCATCAACGAGCAGGGCTGGGAACTGCTCCCTCATCCCCCTTACAGCCCAGACCTTGCCCCTTCAGACTTTCACTTGTTTGGTCCCTTGAAAGCGTTCACGAGAGGCACGAAGTTTAAAAGTGACGATGAAGTCAAAAGTGTTATGAGCGACTGGCTGAGACATCAGTCCAAACATTTTTACGCTGAGGGAATACGGAAGCTTGTGCACAGATGGGAAATGTGTGTGACAGTGCTGGGAGACTACGTTGAAAACAAAAAAGTAAGCTTCTATCTGTATTAGAAGTCCTTATACCGAAAAATTAACCTAGAAATCACTCAAGGAATATTATGATCCTTGTTTTTAATAACTTGTTTAAGTTGTATACGGTCTTTTATAAATCTGCTACTACTTTCAACTGTACATACAGTCATCCTCAGGTATGGAAATTAATTTGTTTTTAGTAAATTCAGGTAGTAGCGGAGACGAAAGATTAAATGCGAATCGAAATATGTTTTTGTTAGAAATGTTTTATTGTTAACGGATAAAAATTTATGGAGCGTGCAGTCGCGACGCTAAGGTTGAATTTTTTTGAAAATTTAAGAGGGTGCCTTTTTTTTTACTAATATTAAAAACAAGTGTCATAACATTCATCGAGTGATGCGTAGGTTAATACAACTTTAAAAATTTTGTTTACGAAGAAGTTTTTCGCCATTTTATATCATTAACTTTACTAATCTACTTTATGTATGAATGATTGATGTAATATATATATATATATATATATATATATATATATATATATATATATATATATATATATATATAATGTATTGTATCATTATTCAAACATATATTATTAAATACGACAGACAACGAATATTTGATCATGAGCCGTTCTAAACTTCGTATGGTTGGTTTAATTTCGGGAGAAAATAATGACAAAAATTGTCCAACATTCGGATATTTTTTTTATTATGCTGTTCCTTGATCTAAACTTTCGGCTCGCATGAAAAACATTTAAACAAACATATTCATCATCAAAATGCTATTCTGTTATGTTGACATAGAAGATTGCTATGCGACGATAACGGTCGCAGAATAGCAGACGCAGGTCGTAAATTCATGTTGCGGTTCTATGGCGTCGTACCACGTGAGTGACCGAAATATTAACAACAGAGCCATATGTCTAGATGCAATGTAATGTGTTGTGACTAGTTTGAAATGTAATTTTGTTGAGTGCGGGTTCCAGCTCAGTGTGTCGTGTCCACTAAATTATCAAATACAATATTTATAAACCAATGACACTCAAGAAAACACTTACATCTTAAAACACGCCAATAAAATCATAGAATACAAATCAGAATGTTTGTTGTATTAGTCATCATTATTTTTAGGTAGATACCGACCAAATATCGTGCGGACGTAGTAGAAGACATACCACGTGCCCTTTTAGGGCCGATTAGGAATAAATAAATAATTTAATTCTGGAGCCAATTTTGTTCGGATAAAAGTGTATAAAAACATACGAAATCCGTTCCCAAACAGGATACACGCGGCTGTCACCAAACTCCACACAACTCTCGCTGATGATCTTCATGACCTCATGCTAAAAGCGACAGCGTTGACAAACTTCAGACTACGGCAACGCCGCCAACAGTAAGAAACAATTCCTATCTCTTGTATCCGCTTTTACTATGAATCACGCACACACGTGTTGACTTTTTCATACAAACACACATACCACAACATTTTATTGTTTCTCACATACGCACACAAAGACAGTTTATATTTTATTTCAGAACTTTATTATTAACCCAAACAAAAAGACATTACTTTCCAATCTATCATCAACTGCTTGTATTCTTGCCGTTATATTAAATTAATGTTTATTTGTTGAAACTACGTTGTCTTTTCTACTGAATTTTATTCCTTCAATGAAAATCGTGTGATTATTCTAGACGGCCAAACTACGAGCGACCCTGTAACGATATTTTGTTAATGTATCGAATCCCGACACTCCACATTTTAACATTTAACGAAAAACCGAGTAGAAGGATTCCTACAAGTGCAAGGCTGACTTCACCTCGACCATTATAACCATGCTAACCCTCCAACAATGAACTTTACTTTGGTCGTTCCAACTCAGTGCAAGGCTAACTTAAACACGACCATTATAACTATTCTTATCCTTGCTTATCCTAACTTATTTCTGGACCAGAAAAAGAAAACCAGTGTACTCAAGGGAGATTGAGAACTTTATTTCACTGAAGTTTATATATAGAAAAAAAGAATAAAGGTCCGTATTAGAAACCCAAGTTTAATTGTCTACATGTGAACACGAACGCACAACTACACTACACCAACATGCAGCCCTTAAATTTCATATATCCTATAAATTGCAGTGAAATAAAGTTCTCAATGTCTCTTGGGTATGCCGGTTTTCTTTTTCTGGTTCAGAAATAAGTTAGGGTAACCAAGGATAAGAATTCTTATGTAGCGATTGCTACGTTTTTCCACGCCCACATTTTATTCGTCTGCGATTGGCTAATAAACCAATACTAGCTTTCTATAGGACAATTTAGCCATCGCAGTCGTTTCCTTTCAATTCTTCGATTTTGAGCTTGATTTGCCTGTTTCGTTAGTACGAATCTAGTGATTGGTTAATTTTTAATCAATCATATTTTTAATGCAAGATTAACCTTTTCCCGCGCTTCTGTTGAAGCCTATCCTTTTCCTTAAAAGAGGCGACCTTTTCACAAGTCGCAGGTAAGATCCAGTAAAATTCGCCTGTCTACACAAATCTACGATCTTGCTCACAACATTTCAAACGCACACACAGACACAGAATTTCGTAACATAAACCTACATTTCTCTCTGTGACTTCGCCAAGCTCAATCAACCAGGATTCTGTTAATTTCGAACCATTCTCTAACACAACACACTTTTTGATTAGTTGTATCCTTGTGTTATCTATTCTAACAAACACACCTTGTTCTAATATTGATTCCTGAACATTTTTCTCTCAAGAGAACTGTATTCGGACAATCAATTACAAATCAAAATACAGTTAAAGGGGAATAACTTCAATACATTGAATACAATTTTATTGCATGTTTTGTCCTTGTATGTTATTCCAATATATACTTGTTGATTCACATTTGGAGTTTTGTTGTTTACTTGAATCCTGTACGTTGAAAGTATAATAATATAAATAGTATTGGTCCATCTACCCACTGGTCCATTACACTTATATTCTCTTTGTTTCTATTAGACACTATCATATTGAAATACATTGTTGAATATGACAATTCAACGTCTACTAGTAAAGGAGGTTTGAGTAATCATTAAAAATAGGTTAAAACAACAACATAGACTAACGGAAATAATGTGGTATCCTGTGTTCAAGGGTCAACTGTCCACTAATGTCCATGAATTAATATAAAATTAAATAAATATACGCATGCGCAAAACATCTCTTCCTCCCCCTCACCAAAAAAGTCCAGTTTCAACTTATTTCTTGTTGAGAAAGAACACAGATGTGT
>OZ038519.1:52555721-52568221 GCA_964036315.1 Acanthosepion esculentum | reverse complement strand
TTACGGAGATACGACCTGTAACAATTTTATGGGACTTCACAATTTACACAGACAGAACAAAGTTAATCACCCGGGCATCGTGATCAGAGACCGCAAAAACAGAATGTGCCTCCTTATTGATATGGCAGTCCCTGTAGACTGCAATGTATCTTTGAAGATCTTCAAAAAGCTATCAAAATACAAGGACCTTGAAATCGAAATCTCTAAAATGTGGCACATGAGAACATCAACAACTCCAGTTTTAGTTGGAGCCCTCGGATTGATTGGAAAAGATTCCAATAGACACACTGAAGTGATTCCTAGCAGCTTATGCCTTAAAGAGATACAGAAAAAATTGTTCTCACGAGTCCAGCCCACACCTTACGAAGGGCTTTATCTATTTAAAATATGTGTGATTTTTTTTTTTAAATTGCTCAGTGGTAAATGTCATGATGCCATTTCTGATCTTAGATCTCTGGTCGGGACCCGGAAAGAAATGAGTATACACCAAAAATCAAGGGAAATAATAATAATAATAATAATAATAATAATAATAATAATAAAGGAAAATAAGTAAAAAACAAACAAAGCATCCCTTATAAGGAAAAAGAAATAATAATAAAAAAGAAAGAAATATATATACGGTGTTTTCTTTTGTATAACAAATACATCGAGTCAATTGCATCATCCACCGCAAGGAAAGTTGGCTCCCTGTGCCGGACCAGGAAATTTTTCTCCCCGGAATCGATCCTCCAAATCTATAAATCAACCATTCGCCCTTGCATTGAGTATTGCTGCCATATATGGTCTGGAGTCCCTGCTGTTTGCCTCAGGGTTCTTGATAAGATCCAGAGACGGATATACAACGTAATTGGCCCTGATCTGTCATCTCGTCTGCAGTCGCTCTCTCACAGACGCGCCGTTGCCTCGCTCTGTCTTTTTTACGGTAATTGCTCCGATGAGCTGCTTTCGCTGGTGTCCCAGTCCTCATGAATTTAAGCGTACTACGAGGCTGGCATCCCGTTCCCACCCCTTCACTGTTGAAGAAAATGAATCACAATTCTTAAAGTTCGTAGTTTAAACTTACTGTCATGAAGAGGAAACGGTCATACAACGGGTTAAATGATGTGACACAAAATAGTATTAAAAAATGTTTAAGAAAAAGGTAAGTTCATTGCTCACCAAAGGGATATATGATTTGCATACGTTCAAAAGTAGACGAAGAAAGATAATTTGAAATACTTCACTTTCTTCGATTGTTGAGAGAGAATTCTTTGAAGTGCCACGTGCTGGTTAGAGGTCAATAAAATAATTGGCGAGTAATTCAACGCTGGTCATGATTAACGGAAACGAAACCTTTCACATGACTTCAAACACTCTTCGCTGATTAATTTAATTTTTCTCCTCATTTTATATATAAAAAAAAGAATTTTGCGTAAGTCCGCTGCTTTCTTTTCTTCTTCTTCTTGGTTTACCGGCTAATTTCTGTGAAGGCAAGGTTTTCATTGGTTGAAGAGAAATATTATTATTTTGCACTCGCTATAGCCCTCTGCACAGCGGTTTTCAGATTTGTGCCTAGCCGCCAAAATATATATGGGCCCTGCATACTCTTGGCTTCTGTTTTTTGGCAAAAAGTTCTGAGATCTAATGGAATTGTACAGCCTTTCTGCTTCTGTGTGACGGGACTTTGTGTCTGTTTCTACCTACCCGCCATTGAAAAGCAGACGTGCCGTTACTTAATAAAGTCAGCAGTTTATCTGCTAACTTTCTTAATCCCATGAGAGGAGACACTTTTTGTGACGCTATTACTGAGGCTGTTGGATGATCTACCCCGACGATAATCACGACGCTTTATTTGAAAGATTCTTCTTTTCCTTTTGACTTAAAGGGCGGCAAAACACGTTTCTTTTCCCTCCGATAGATATTATTACTATTTTAATTATGAGTTTGATTAACGGCATATGAACTCCTATGGGAACATTTAATGCCGTAATTTAATTTTCTTGGCAAATTTGAAGTAATAAAAATGTATGTTATTCTGCTTTCACAGTTGGATACATGGTAGAAGATACTCAGCTTTTGTGCATATAAATGTTTGTATTGACATATTAATCTGGAGTCAAAATTAAATTTTAGTTCTTTTGTTGCTACGTTGGGCAGAGTTGGCGAACTGGTTTCAGTAGATCAATATGGAAACCGAGGAAAGCGAAAGCATTACAAAAATATCAACTAATTATGGGTCATTTAATGCTGAAATTTAATTTACTTGGGAGCTTTGAAGTAATAAAAATATATGTTATTCTGCTTTCACAGTTGGATACATGGTAGATGATCCTCAGCTTCATTTTCCACTGCAACTAATGCACGGAAAATGTGACACTTAAATCCGGAGGCGTATTGGGAAAGCAAAAGATGCTTTTCGAAAACTAAGCAAAGAGTGAAGAAACAGAAAGCATTGTACCTGATTATGGTGCAATGCTATGGGGAGTATTTTTATCTGTCATACACTGGGATCCTTGGTACATATAAAAGATTGTTTAAATGCTGCAATTCTACCGAGGTATTATAGCTGACTACATGCCTCAAATTATTCTTCTGCTATTTCATTTGGACAATTTGATACTCAAATACATGTTTGTGTGAACATAATTACTAGACGCAGTATATTTTACGTTGTAGTTTTGTTGAAGTTATATTTTGGAATACAGTTTGATTTCTTTAAAAAATTATATGGTTTAATATGAAAGAGTTATTTCAAGTTGGCTGATGTCGTTTGGCAGCATATCACCACCTCTATAGGTTACTTAATGCCGAAATCTAAATATTTGGAACACACTTTTATGGCTTCAACTAAATATATTTTGAACGCAATTGTATGCCTTCAACTACATATGTGTATTGTTGGTCATTTTGTTTAGCGGCATATCAACATCTCTATGGGTTATTTAATACCGAAATCTAAATATTTGGAACACAATTTTATGGCTTCAACTAAATATATTTTGAACGCAATTGTATGGCTTCAACTACAGATAAAATATATTCTTGCTCATTTTGTTTAGCGGCATATTAACATCTCCATGGGTTATTTAATGCCGAAATCTAAATATTTGGAACACACTTTTATGGCTTCAACTAAATATATTTTGAACGCAATTGTATACCTTCAACTACAGATAAAATATATTCTTGCTCATTTTGTTTAGCGGCATATTAACATCTCCATGGGTTATTTAATACCGAAATCTAAATATTTGGAACACAATTTTATGGCTTCAACTAAATATATTTTGAACGCAATTGTATGGCTTCAACTACAGATAAAATATATTCTTGCTCATTTTGTTTAGCGGCATATTAACATCTCCATGGGTTATTTAATGCCGAAATCTAAATATTTGGAACACACTTTTATGGCTTCAACTAAATATATTTTGAACGCAATTGTATACCTTCAACTACAGATAAAATATATTCTTGCTCATTTTGTTTAGCGGCATATTAACATCTCCATGGGTTATTTAATGCCGAAATCTAAATATTTGGAACACAATTTTATGGCTTCAACTAAATATATTTTGAACGCAATTGTATGCCTTCAACTACATATATGTATTGTTGGTCATTTTGTTTAGCGGCATATCAACATCTCTATGGGTTATTTAATACCGAAATCTAAATATTTGGAACACAATTTTATGGCTTCAACTAAATATATTTTGAACGCAATTGTATGCCTTCAACTACATATGTGTATTGTTGGTCATTTTACTTTAAAATTGTATTGTTAATAATTTTACTATAAATATGTATTGTTGATAATTTTTTATATAAAAATGTATTACTGGTAGATTTACTATAAAAATGTATTTCAATACTTTCATGGTATTTTATTGTTCTTTAGGGGTTCACTATTTGCCCATAATTGGAACGCTAACAGGTGCTACTACACATGGTCGGGGTACATTTGGGAACAACACCAATTAAGAGGTGGTTTAACGCTTCTCAAAACGTCCAGTCTTCCAATCAGAGGCTATGCTGCCGGATGTAGTTTATCGTCATACCCATGACTTGCTCCGATAGAGATGAAGCATCAAAGTCCTTCAGAGACACAGACTAGATTATATTGAAGTAGCCATAAGTTAAACTTTCTTTCTTTATTCTTCTGCGACATGTCTTGTTAATAGATTTGTTAATTTTTGTTTTTTTGAATTCCCCTAACCCCTGGACCAAGAAAAAGAAAACGGACATACCAACAATAAACTAAATACAAACTTTTCTTTGGCTGTTCCAACTCTGCGCAAGGCTGATATGTGCTTGACCATTAATACATATATTTATGCTTACCTCCCCTAACTCCTGGACCAAGAAAAAGAAAATTACCCGCGTGTATCCTCGTCGTTTTTGTAATCGGTATCACCCCATGCAAGGTAGTAAAGTCTCTAAAACACAAGAGTTTACAGGGTGTAAATCTTCCTGGCGTGGGTAAATCAATTGTTCATTTTAGCCCCTAAGCACCACACAACTATTGGGTGATTTTCTAAGCGTAGCTTAGATGTGGCATATGGCCGAAAATATGGGGCACTAAGTGAAGATCGAACTCTCTACAAAATCGTAATTGTTCTAGCGAGACAAGCTTATTATTAACCATTATTACACTAGGTCAAGATACTGTGGGACTGTACACACACTCACACATGTCAAATACCCTTACACACATATGTTCACATACGTTAAATTCATTGTACATTTAATAAACGAATGAGCTATGTTAAATGTTCACTGATTGGTCTGATACGGCCAATCAGAAATAAGGTAAGTAACTATCTTTTTTACCGCCAAATTGCAAGAATGTTTGAAGTGCTATGTAAACAGTATTTTCCCGCGAGAATTCGGACAGTTGCTGCAACATCGGTTGGGACAGATCATTCCTGCAAGACCAGACATGAAACAACACCAGTCAAACACTTCGCCCAACTCACTCATCTATACTAAAACTCTTGTCAAACACATTTGTTACGAATAACTTTGTCTAAACTATTAACATGAACAGTGTAACGGACATTACTAAAAGCATTTGAGATATAACTTTCCCACAGCTAACGGGAGGCAACTAATGCATGAACAACCTTTTCGCATGCCATTCAACCAAAAATGTAAATGTATGTATTTTGTTGAATATATTATTATCTTTGTTTCATGTTACAAACTAAGTGCGTTGTTCAGCTTATTTCTTTTTCTCCTTTCTTGTCTGACGTTAAGGATTTTTGATACTCACAAATTAAATAATGGGGACAGTAGGTTTTATTTGGGAAGTCAATCTGGAGGTGGCCTTGTGCCAGCTTCACCTCCAGAGAGAGAATTAGAAACCAAATAATTTTCATTAATCTGTAGCCATATAGATTAATCAGCGCATCGAACCCCCACAATACCACCACGTTACTATATAGTCCTGTCGCATTTATCTCCTCCTCAGTTCCTTAATCCTTCAACAGGGGTCTCTCTCTCCTGGTTATAAATACTGGCTGACCCTTCGTCTCTCTCTCTTTTTCGACTGGCCTTGGGTCGCCACGGCGCTTGGAGACGATGTAAAATCTCTCTTTTTCCACTATATGACCTCTCACAGATACAGCGTTTCCCAAATTCTGGGAAAACGCTAAGAACAATACACGTACGTACGAACACTCATAACACACACACATAATTTCCCCCATACAAACACTATGTAACTGTTCATGTCTTTGTGTAACTTGTTATTAATATATATTTGTTTACCCATATATATCGGTCTTGTTTGTTTTCTTTGTCTTCTTTGGACTTCATTTAAGTCCAACATTCCCATGTAGCTGGACCGGCTAGCAGGAAATTTTAACCATCTGATATCTCTTCACATCTTCACCCCACGGTCCGCTACAGTCCCACAGAAAAATTGTAATTTCCAAATGCTAATTTCATTTTTTAAAAAAGCAATAAATAAAAAGAAAGCAGAAAATAAATAAAAAGAAAAAAAAGCAAAAGAAAGCAAACAATAAATAAAATGCAAAAAAGCAAAATAAAGCAGAAAATAAATAAAAAGCAAAAAAAGCAAAAAAAACAAAAAAAGCAAAAAAGCAAAAGAAAGCAGAAAATAAATAAAAAGAAAGCAGAAAATAAATAAAATGCAAAAAAAAGCAAAAGAAAGCAAACAATAAATAAAATGCAAAAAAGCAAAAGAAAGCAGAAAATAAATAAAAAGCAAAAAAAGCAAAAAAAACAAAAAAAGCAAAAAAGCAAAAGAAAGCAGAAAATAAATAAAAAGAAAGCAGAAAATAAATAAAATGCAAAAAAAAGCAAAAGAAAGCAAAAAATAAATAAAATGCAAAAAAGCAAAAAAAGCAAAAGAAAGCAGAAAATAAATAAAAAACAAAAAAGCAAAAGAAAGCAGAAAATAAATAAAAAGCAAAAAAGCAAAAAAAGCAAAAGAAAGCAAAAAATAAATAAAATGCAAAAAAGCAAAAAAAGCAAAAGAAAGCAGAAAATAAATAAAAAGCAAAAAAGCAAAAAAAGCAAAAGAAAGCAAAAAATAAATAAAATGCAAAAAAGCAAAAAAAGCAAAAGAAAGCAGAAAATAAATAAAAAGCAAAAAAGCAAAAAAAGCAAAAGAAAGCAAAAAATAAATAAAATGCAAAAAAGCAAAAAAAGCAAAAGAAAGCAGAAAATAAATAAAAAACAAAAAAGCAAAAGAAAGCAGAAAATAAATAAAAAACAAAAAAACAAAAGAAAGCAGAAAATAAAACAAAAAAACAAAAGAAAGCAGAAAATAAATAAAAAGCAAAAAAGCAAACAAGCTTTGTTCAAAAAGCAATAAGAAACTCTTGCCGTGAACAGCAATAGGATGAATTTTAAAATCGCGCTGAAAAATTACGAGTAATTTTTTTAAAAGGAATATTGAGTGTAGATTCTTAACCCCTAGCAAATATAAAATAAGATATAAATGATAGTCTCAATTCAGAACGAGCTATCGCCATATCACGTTGAAACATCGGTTCCCCTATGATCATCAAAGGTAAACAACTCCGAGCCTACGAATACCAGGTGCTGTAAGCTTGGATGTGCGGGTGGTGTAATAATGAAATGGCTCGGAATTATTAATCGGAGTTCCCGTTGGGTTCTGCGCAAATACCCTTAGGGAAGGTAAATCCATCTTTTCTCCCCTAGCTATATAGTTTTTTAGTAAAACTTGTACCAATAAATCATTAAAAAAAAAAATCTTACAATCTAAAAATATTTTATGGCTTTAAATAACCTGCAGTGGGTTGATAAATCATTTAAAAAAAACGAATCAATCAACTGAAAATGTTTTTTTGAATTTTTATTTGATTTTTTTTTTTTTTTGGTTCGGTTTGGGAGAATTTTCAGTAAGTCTATGGTTGATATTTTTATTTTTATTTTTGCTTTCGTGTTTTGTTTTGTTTTTACTGAAAAATAACACTTTCCGGTATTTTTCTTTTAGAACTTCAAAAAAGAAATTTCATGAACAATTTCCAAATTTAAAAATACTCCCGACATATTGAACTGCCCCCCACAAAAATATTTTTGCAACGTTTTTTTGTAAAATGATGACCTACTCAACATAAACTGTATTCCATTATAAATAAATAAGTATTAAAAATTATTTAAACCGTATATCCATGATTTTGGTACATTTATTTAAATTATATAAATTATATTTTTATTTTTTAACTTTCATTTTCAAAAATGCGCGGGCAAATTTGACAGCATATTTCGTTATTTTTTGACCTGTTTTATTTTTTTATTAAGCACTGCGGTTTGTTCGTTGTTAAACTTCAATCTTTTTATTGGAGACTAGGTGATATGCTTGGTTGGTTATTTATTATTTATTAAAATGTGCTTTGTTCCGTGCGCTAAATCGAGTGGTACGAGGTTTCACCGCTATTTATCTGCCCTTGAATATGTTCAACGCCGGGCACTGATTTTTAGTTGCTGTTTGTCGTCAGAAGGAAGAAATCCGCTTTGACGTCGAGGATCCTTGTTTCTTGTCAGGTCAGTAAGAAAAGTAAAAAAAACAAAAACAAAATAACAACGAAAAGAACAAATGATTGCATCAGATTTTTGCTGTTTTTTGTTGTGTTTTTTTTTTCACGAATAGGAGCGCTTCCCTCTCTCTCTCTCTCTGCAATCTACATTCTACCTTCATTATTTTCAGAAAAAAATCACTACTGCATTTATTTCTTTTGAGATAAATTTAACAAATAACAGATTTTTATTATTTTTTATCCCACAAGAATTTATTTATATATTTTTGCAATGACTCGCCTGTGCTTAAATTTTTTGAGAGCAATTTGAAATCCGTTCAATGTACATTTCATAAGTTTTTTTTTTTTACTGCAAGTTTTAATACCGACAAAAACATGCACTTTTTCTATTCGAGATTTCTTTTTTATTTCGTATTAAAAAAGAGGAAGTTTTCGAAATTATGCTGTCAAAAGTAAATAAAAAAAAATATAGTGAAGTCTTAAAAAGTCGCTGAATTCTTGTTTTAAAAGTTATTCGCGGAAAAAAAAACATCTTGCAATGTATTTTATCGACATATGTTGCCATGTGATTCATGTGACAGTATCTAACTTTGTTCGAAATTTATAAATAAAAAAATAAAAGACATTTGTTGTCACTGTGTACAAAATGAGTTAAAACTTTTCAATTTTGGAGAATGCTTTCATCATGGTATGCTGATTTTTTTAACGATTTTGTGGGAGTAATTTAAATGTGATTTTTTTTTTTTTTTTTATGCTACAGAGTGTGTGAAAAAAATGGACCACCAGGGAGTTTATTTTTCATGATAAAAAATTTTTCATGATAAAACGTGTTTTATTTTGAACAAATGGAAGATGTATTAAAAAATTTTTCCATAGGCGCCACGGTTGTCCACCGGTGTTTGTAATCGCCTGGATATGTCCTTGAACGATTTTTTTTTTTTTTAAATACATTTTCTCTGAATCTGGATGTTGAGGGACGACAGCTGTGGGTATCTACTACAGACCCCGTTCTCTTCAGATTCGAATGATAATTTCTGATGGTTTGGGCATCTACTGAAACTGAAGTACTCGGTCCATGAAAAATGCGCAACTTGTAGCACGGACCGACCGCCACACACTCATGTAGTGTCCGGTGTTGTGCCATTCTAGACTACAATTGTCACTCTGAAATAAATAAATAAAAAAATAAAAAACTTGGAAATTAGCAATTACCACTCTTAGAATCTCAGTATACTTTTGTTTCAATCAAAATGTGGTGATATTAACAAAAGTAATTTTCAATCGGGAGTTTCTTTCTACACACGTGTAGTGCGGTTCTAGCAATCAACACTGCACAGTGACTATCAGTTTCACACCTTAAGCAATCATCAGATCATGGTTGATTATTTCTATGTCCAACCAAACATTTTATGTAGAAAATCTCTATTACTGATATTGAGAACACTTTCCCCACTAAATATAATACATTTAAATTAAACTAGGCATTTATTTCGACAGTGGTAATTCTTTTAGTTTTACTTTTAGTTTTAAACATGATTTTTTTTCTTGATAATATCGACAAGTCCTGGCTATCAAATTTGGATCTTTTGTGTTGTTAATTCACCTCAAATAAAGTTATCGCAAATATTAATTCACCACAAGAAATTATAAATCAAGGTTTGTTTTTTGGGTTTATTTTTTTTTTAAATTTTTGGCACTCTTCTGAAATTGTAAATTTAAAATCAGGGAGTTATTCGCATTTTATAAATGTGGATGATATCCGAGGCACTAACTAGGAAATTTTTGCAATTAAAAAAAAAAAATCTGTTAGAAATAGCGCACCCGAATCGCTCACATTTGGGGCGATCGCAAAGGTCTACACAACCGGAGTGCAAGGAAGGGCCTTGCTCTGGGAGAATTTGGTATTAATTTTTTTAGTAAATAAATTCTTTTTTTCATTTTGGGGTGAATTAACACTAACAGAAAGGGAAAGCTCAAAGACATTCTCAAATTTTTATTAACCTGTTTTATGTAAATTACAGTTTACATTTTATGTGAATTTATTACATAAAACAACTAATTCAAAAATTGGTAAAATTTTGATAGACTTGAAGTATTACTTAAACTTTTTTTTTTTTAGTGGTTACCCATATTTGAATAGACGCTGTGTTTATTTATTAAACACTAAACAGTATATTCATTCAGTTTGGTCAACCAGTCTGAATATTCGAGGAACCTTTTTTTTTAAGAAAAATATGAGCTTTTCGTCGATCTATTGATAAAATAAAGAAAAACCCTCCTTCAAATCGATAACAAATCAATATTTTTCGATTCTGACAAGTGTCGCGGCCTAAGGAAGTTCAAATGTTAATCTACAAAAATAATTTCCACCAAAAGAACTATCTATTTTCTTTTTTATGAGGGACCATTCTATTTAAGTAGTAGTATATTTTTCTTGTCTGTCGTGGAAAAGAGTCCCTTAAAAAAAAAAAAAAAAATAATATCATTTATCTATTTTTAAGTACTACTTAAAAATAGATAAATGATATTATTTTATTTTTTTTTGTTCGATATTTCGTAAACAATATTTTTAACTAAAATTAAGACATGCTAAGAATGATTAAAAAAATTTCAAAACATATTCAAAAAATACTTTAGTGTTTCTTCTAAATAATGAAATATACATTTAACACGAAGAAAATTTTTTTTCATTAATTTTCAGGCCGTTTTTGTCGAGTTATCTATTTACATGAAGGTTCCTAAGTAAATGGAGTTCAATCTTTTTCATTGATTCGATTTTTAGCCAACAATTATGCTGCTATATCTGGTCTGTGGCTCCTACTACTATTTCTCGAGATTCTTGACAAAATCCAAATGTCCTGACCTGACATTGCGATTACTAACGTGACGTGGCTTCTCTCTGTCTTTTTTTATAAATATTTTCATGGCAATTGCTTTGAGACTTTCCTCTTTGGTACTTCCACCTCATAAAATTAAGGCTAAGCATATTTCTAGATTGGCAACTAGGTCGCATGTTTTGCTGTTGAAATAGCTAGAGATATTTTAAAACGTAAGTTCTATTCAAATAAATAATAGTT
This sequence comes from Acanthosepion esculentum, assembly GCA_964036315.1. Taxonomy (NCBI): domain Eukaryota; kingdom Metazoa; phylum Mollusca; class Cephalopoda; order Sepiida; family Sepiidae; genus Acanthosepion; species Acanthosepion esculentum. The sequence goes on along the minus strand of OZ038519.1, from coordinate 52,557,129 downwards.
TCTTTGTCCCGCCTGTGGAACTCTCATCCAGTTTCTTGCTGTCCTGACGCGTTCAATCTTCAAAGATTTTTTAAATGCAACCCCAATCCATGGTCGGCTCTAGGGTCTCGGCCCCGACCCTGAAGATTTGATAGGGGCCCCCTCTCTACTACATGTCGATTCCAAAGTTTCCCAATTTAGGGGCTATATAAACTCTCGAAGATAAATTGGAGGGGGGGGCGCCAGCGTTTTTTTTTTTTTTTTTTTTTTTTGTAACAATTACCAATATTTTCACGACTAAATTTAACTCGAAAAAATAAAAAAATAATGTTTAAGTTAGAATTTTTTTTTTTTTTTTTTTTTTTTTACATTTTCATAAAGATTAATCGCTGGTGACATATTTTCCCTAAAAAAAGTTTTTAAACACTTCAAAACAACACAAACGGGACTGTCTTAGAAATTTGTTTTAGAAAGTTTTTGTTCTCGGGAAAATTTTCATGTGTTAAAAATAAAATCTTTTTTTAAACATTTTTGTGTTTTTAAGCGATCATTTTCTTGGTTTTATCTTTGAATGTAAAACATAAGGATTAGAAATTTTATTTTAATTACTAGCCGTAGACTTAGTAGTACTGTTTAGTAAAACAAACAAAAAGAAAATACATAATCAGAGATTATTGGAGGATTTTGGAATTAAGTATGATTTTCTTTTACCGAAGTATATTACCTGCTTAATTGATTTAAAAGAACTGTTCAGAAAAAAATTACAATTTTAAAAAAATAAGCGCTACTGAAATTAGCACTTATGCCCCCCCCCCCCTTCGCTCACCAGTAGGGATGAGGCCCCCACGTAGTTGAGAGGTTCGGGGCTGTAAGTACCGGCCCTGCCGATTATTATAGTTGACGACTGACATATCTTAGCTTTAAAAAAAAGTAAAGTGTGCAAATAGAAAAAAAAAAAAAAAATTGTTCAAAAACTAGCCGGTTGGGGGGTTGGCTCCAACCTCGTCGAGGGTTCCTGCGTAAGTACGCACCACACCGGCCATGCAGATATACGATGTATCTTATTCTTATCAGTTGATGACTGACAATGTAACGTCAGTTTTTAAAGATAATTTTATAAAAAATGTCGGAGGTCACAGCGAGGCCTCTAAAATGCCGCCCCCTCCCCGGTTGCGGGTAAGACGCGTCCACTCTGCACCTATTGTCATCATCTGAACCAGCCGTTCTTTTATTGTCCCTTCTCCTCACTAAAAGTTTTAGCATTCTCTTTCACTCCCAGTGAACCGCCGCGCCTTAGTAGCATTATCACTTTCCTTGGGTTGAGAGAGAAAAAAAATTGTAATACTACCAACTTACAAATGTGGGGGCACGCGGTAATAATTTTTGTTACTGCACAATTGAAAATGGCTGATGTAATATAAAGCCAACA
>OZ038519.1:52478221-52550721 GCA_964036315.1 Acanthosepion esculentum | reverse complement strand
GCTGGAGGGCACGAAGCACCTGATGAAGGCTGGAGGGCACGAAGCACCTGATGAAGGCTGGAGGGCACAATGGCCAAAATGTAATGATAATAAAGATCAGTTCAGTAGATCTGAGTATAAATAATGTAAATAAGAATGGCTGATGTAGATACTCAGTATTTGGTTGTTGAAAAATTATTAGCGTGACCACTTCCCAAAATCAGAACAATGTTTTTATTCATTTATTTTTTAAAGGCTTCTTGGTCAGGCTGAGAACTTTTCAGGCAGCTACACGAAAAGAGCCAAATTCACTCATTGTTTTTTTTTTTTGTTTTTTTTTTGTTTATTGTTTTTTATTCATTTATTTTTTTAAGGGCTTCTTGGTCAGGCTGGGAACTTTTCAGGCAGCTACTCGAAAAGAGCCAGAATATGCATATATTCATTTTCACCAATTGTTTTTTTTTTGTTGTTGTTTATTTTTTTTTTTTGTTTTTATAATTTTTTAATTTTCCCGACGTTTTGTTTTTCATGCTTCATAAATTTTTTATTTGTTTTTTACTTTTCCATTTTTTTTTTGTTTTTTACTTTTCCATTTTTTTTTCTTTTTTACTTTTCCAATTTTTTTTGTTTTTTACTTTTCCATTTTTTTTTTCTTTTTTACTTTTCCATTTTTTTTTTCTTTTTTACTTTTCCATTTTTTTTTTCTTTTTTACTTTTCCATTTTTTTTTCTTTTTTACTTTTCCATTTTTTTTTTCTTTTTTACTTTTCCATTTTTTTTTTCTTTTTTACTTTTCCATTTTTTTTTCTTTTTTACTTTTCCATTTTTTTTTTTGTTTTTTACTTTTCCATTTTTTTTTTGTTTTTTACTTTTCCATTTTTTTTTTCTTTTTTACTTTTCCATTTTTTTTTCTTTTTTACTTTTCCATTTTTTTTTCTTTTTTACTTTTCCATTTTTTTTTCTTTTTTACTTTTCCATTTTTTTTTTCTTTTTTACTTTTCCATTTTTTTTTCTTTTTTACTTTTCCATTTTTTTTTCTTTTTTACTTTTCCATTTTTTTTTTCTTTTTTACTTTTCCATTTTTTTTTCTTTTTTACTTTTCCATTTTTTTTTTCTTTTTTACTTTTCCATGTTTTTTTTCTTTTTTACTTTTCCATTTTTTTTTCTTTTTTACTTTTCCATTTTTTTTTTCTTTTTTACTTTTCCATTTTTTTTCTTTTTTACTTTTTGATCATTTTATTCTTTAACACTTTTTCATTTTTTTAACCATTTTTTCTATATTTTTTTTTATTGCTTTTTCTGTATTTGCTTTAACGCTTTTTCTAAATTTTTTCCTTTATTGCTTTTTCGATATTATTTCCTTTATCGCTTTTTCGATATTTTTTCTTCATCGTTTTTTCCTTTCTTTTCACTTTTTTCTTTTCACTTTTTACACTTGTTTCTTTGATACACTTTTTTACTTTTTTCACTTTTCTATTTTTCTTTTGTTTTCGTATATTTTGCATTTTCTTTTTTTTTTTTTGCTATTCATTTTATTCTTTTTCTTTTACATTTTTTGTGAAAAATTTAATTTAAAAAAAAAAAAATTTAGACTGCATTATCCATTCTTCATTTAACCCATTCCCACCCCTTCACCGTTGAAACTGTTAGGTGTAGACGTCTTTTCTACTCCAATAGCTTCATGTCTCGCACATCTCGCCTATGGAACTCCCTTCCCTATTACTGTTTCCCTGACAAATACAATCTCCAACGGTTTAAGTGTAGCGTCAATCGTCATCTCCAATTGCCTTGATCTATCCACTTCCTGACATCTTTCATTCCTATCTGCTCTCGCTCTATATCTCCCTTAACCCCCCCTACCTCGATCGACCCTCCGTCCTTCTCTTTCTCCACATCCTTTACCACTCCTATCTGCTCTTCCTCCAACCCTTCTGTAACCCCTTGCATGATAGTGGCCACCGGCCTTGCTTGGGGTGATACGCTTAAAAAAAAAAAAAAAAAGTACCTAATGAAAGTACACATGCCAAAAAAGCAGCATTTGCAATGTTAGTAAACAAAAAAAAATTTTAAAAAAATCATGCTAAAAGCAAAGGTTACACGAAACCGTCTGCTTCATGAAAAACTGGGTGAATTTTAATACCACGTGATTATTCCATGTGCCTTGCAGTCAGTCACCTGAGATATCTATTTTCAGTTTATTCACACAGTAAATACAGCATTTTCCTAAGGTTACAAAAAGGTCATAAAAATGACAGCTTTTTGTCAATAAAGTTATGATTTTAAAACAATGTCTTTGCGTTAATAGCTGTAAAGAAACACTCCTATTTTCTTACAGCTTTTTGTTTATTTTCTGTTTTCTTTTCTGTTTATATTATTTTTCTCCTTTTCACTTATTTGCTTTTCCTTATGTATTTATTTTTTTATTCTTTACTTGTTATTCTTCTCACATGCTTACTTTTTCTTTCACTTGATGTATTTCTCTCTTTCATGCCGATTTACTTTCTCTCTTTCTTTTCGCGTATTTCTCCCTCCCTCCCTCTCTCTTTCTTTTCGCGTATTTCTCCCTCCCTCCCTCTCTCTTTCTTTTCGCGTATTTCTCCCTCCCTCTCTCTTTCTTTTCGCGTATTTCTCCCTCCCTCTCTCTTTCTTTTCGCGTATTTCTCCCTCCCTCTCTCTTTCTTTTCGCGTATTTCTCCCTCCCTCTCTCTTTCTTTTCGCGTATTTCTCCCTCCCTCCCTCCCTCCCTCCCTCTCTCTTTCTTTTCGCGTATTTCTCCCTCCCTCTCTCTTTCTTTTCGCGTATTTCTCCCTCCCTCTCTCTTTCTTTTCGCGTATTTCTCCCTCCCTCTCTCTTTCTTTTCGCGTATTTCTCCCTCCCTCTCTCTTTCTTTTCGCGTATTTCTCCCTCCCTCTCTCTTTCTTTTCGCGTATTTCTCCCTCCCTCTCTCTTTCTTTTCGCGTATTTCTCCCTCCCTCTCTCTTTCTTTTCGCGTATTTCTCTCTCCCTCTCTCTTTCTTTTCGCGTATTTCTCCCTCCCTCTCACTTTCTTTTCGCGTATTTCTCCCTCCCTCTCTTTCCGCGTATTTCTCCCTCCCTCCCTCTCTTTTCGCGTATTTCTCTCTCCCTCCTTCCCTCTCTCTTTTGTCTCATGTATTTACTTTATTATATTTTTAGTATTTTCATGTATTTTTCTCTTTCTTCTCGCGTACTTCCTTTCCCTCTCTTTCTTCTCGCGTATTTACTCTCTTTCTCACTCTCTGTCTTTCTCCTTGCGTATTTATTTATTCTTGTGTAGGGTTAGGGTATTTACCTCTCTTTTTCTTCTCGTGTATTTCCTTTTTTTTCTCTTTCTTCTTGTGTATTTACTTTTATTCTCATGTATTTTTCTCTTTTGTCTCTTGTATTCTCTCTTATTCCCCCTCTCTCTCTCTTCTCGCGTATTCCCCCCTCTCTCTCTCTTCTCGCGTATTCCCCCCTCTCTCTCTCTTCTCGCGTATTCCCCCCTCTCTCTCTCTTCTCGCATATTCCCCCCTCTCTCTCTCTCCTCGCGTATTCCCCCCTCCCTCTCTCTCCTCGCGTATTCCCCCCTCTCTCTCTTCTCACGTATTTACTCTCTCTCTCTCTGCGTATTCATTTATTTCTGTGTATTTATTTCTTCTTCTCGCGTATTTTTCTCTTTCTTCTTGCACATTTACTTTTTTCTTTCTCTTCGCGTATTTAAATTTTAAATGTAGTTGGAGGTTGGCTAATTACAGAGTAGTCTTCCTTTATTTGTCATTAATTATAGCATAAATTCACTAGAAAGTGATTGATTTAAAGATTAACAGTAGCCATCATCGGACTTTAAACGAGTGCTAAAAAATCTTTTTTAAAACTAAAATTAAAGATGAAAATTAGTGTGAAAATCACTCCCTCCCACCTTGTGTACTTTGACCTTAGGTTCACCATTCTGATACTCTACCCCCTTATCATTACAAGAATTCATGCTGCAATGTAAGTAGATAACCTGCAACCAGAGGGTGTAGGGGTGGCAAGCCTCTTTTTATCAAGGTTTGCTCTTACTTTCTCAACTGACATTCAGTAGCCATGTTATTCCTTTATTTGAATTGGTTCTTTACCTGTTGCTGACAACAAGATGATCAAATTTCAAGTCTAAATTGTTTGTCTATTTAAAATGTAACATTTATTAGAAAATGTATTTAGTTTAAATACAGAAGTCATTTATTTGAACTGGCTTTTATGATTCTACTTTGGTACATGTCACTTTGCTGATGGCAAGATGATCAAATTTCAAATCTAAATTATTTGTTCATTTAAAATACTACATTTATTAGAAAATGTATTTTACTATCCATCAGCATGGAACAACTTGTGACGCCTTGGTTTCACATTTTTAAATTGACATAAACCGGATTGATTATATTGAATCAATTCCTCGGTCTGCTGCTAGGAAAGTTGGTTCAATATGTCTTGCAAGAATTAGTCTTGCACATTTATAAATCTTGCCATTATATGGCTTCTCTCTGTCTTTTCTATAAATATTTTCATGGCAGTCGTTCTAATGAGCTTTCCTCCTTGGTGCCTCGACCGCATGAATTTAAACCAGTGGTCCTCAAATGATTTTGTGCCATGACCCACTGTGGTATTTCTAAAATTTTGGTGCCTCACCCTACGGTAATAATTAATCTTTACATATTTAAAATTTTACTGCAATTCACGTGAAGGAAGCTTAAAAGGCCATTAACTTGGTCTCTAAACAAGCCTCCAAAGACCATGGCGTCCATGAAAGAGGAAAAAAAATTTTTTAAATATATATAGTTTCCAAATATAGAGAACTGAAAGGCAGAAATCTAAAATATTTGAATGAAAGCTTATTCTGTAATATACTTTGATCATTTTAATTGTGAAATAATAATGCAAAATGAAATTTGAGCTCACTAGAAAAAAATTCACTGTTAATAACTCATTCTTGAAATGTCCCCTTATTCTTTTATAATAAGCCGAAGGGTGCACATCCTACGAATGCCCCACCAAAATATTACCATGCCCCACCAGTGGGGCATACACCCCATGTTGGGAATCATTGATTTAAACGTACTAATAGATTTGCTGCAATGTCTCAGTTTTATTCTTGAAATAGATGGAATGGTAAGTTCTCTTTTAATAGTTTCTTTTTTCACCTGTGGAAATCTGGTCTGGTTTCTTACTTCCCTGTCACCTACAATCTTCAAACATTTAAAAGCAATGCCAATTGCCAACTTCTGTCTTCCAAAATCCTGTTCTTTTATTGAGCCTTCTTTGTATGTCTTCTCATTCTCTCCCACTCTCAGTAACCACTTTGCATCATAGTGGCTTTAATGCCTTGCTTAGAATTAAATGATTAAAAGAATAACCCAGTAAATAAATTTATAGCTTCAAATGAGATACTTCTGAAAACTTAGTTTTTTTATATTTTCAGATACTTTTTAAAATATATAAATAAATAATTTTTTCGTTGATGATATTTTTTAATCTTTCAGCTAATTCTGATATTTTACTAATCAAAATTAACAAATTTATATCAGAATAGTATTTTTTTTTTTTTTTTTTTTTAAACAAGTGCTTTCGACATTTTCTAAGATCATCTTCAGGGGTAAATTAGAAAGGCAAACTTATTGTAACTGTGATAAAATCTGTATCCTGTTGTGATGGTGATTTTAAAAAAAAGTGCGAATGCATATTTTTAAAAAAGCTCTGGCACCTTCCTTGATAGATTTCATCTCAATGTCAAGAAACTGATTAAACAACTGGAAAGGATCAGTATAAAAATAAGTAGACATAATATGTCTATATTATTCAATGAAACATAATTGTAGGCCTGTGTTGGTCAGGGTTGACCCTGGGTAGCATCCTAGTTGTCTGCTTAGCTGGAGCATCGATGTCTGTGACTGTAGAGGCCGATGCAGAAGTGACACTCTGTTACAGAGGTCACATGTGTGTTCTATTTCTAGTCTGTTGGAGCTATCACTTTGCTTTCTGTGGGCCCGCCTTTCCATGGTGACTTGTGTCAGTTTCTCCTCCCCTGACTTTAGGTGTTTGGTCAGGGTTCCTCTTCATTTGGATCATATGGCTGCCAGGACTCTGTGTTGATGTCCATAGCTTTCATATATAATGTAAATGCATTGCTAATTTTACTATGTGATATGTAGGCCTCCATCGGTCAGAGTTGACCATAGGTAGCATCCTAGTTGTCTGCTTGGCTGGAGCATCAACGTCTGTGACTGTAAAGGCCGATGCAGAAGTGACAACCTGTGTTGCAGAGGTCACGTGTTCTGTCTCTGGTCTGTTGGAGCTGTCACTTTGCTTTCTGTGGGTCTGCCTTTCCACGGTGACTTGTGTCAGCTTCTCCTCCCCTGACTCGAGGTGTTTGGTCAGGGTTCCTCTCCATTTGGATCGTATGGCTGCCCATCTCTCCCACGACTGTGTTGATGTCCACAGCTCTCATGTCGTGTTTCACAACATCGCAGTACTGCAGCTGTGGTCGCCCAGCACATCTCCTTCCAGCAGCCAGCTCTCCATACAGGAGGTCTTTGGAGATGCAGCTGTCTGGCATGCGATGGGCGTGGCCCAATCAGCGGTGTCTGAGCAGTGTGAACATGCTGGGCAAACCTGCTCGAGACGGGACCTGAGTGTCGGGCACCTTATCTTGCCGCCCTCTTCCCAGGATGCGGCGGATGCTTCCCATGTTAAAGGTGTTCAGACCTGTTGATTGCATCAAGCATGAAACAGCCTGTCATCTCTGAGTGTTGACTTCAATATTCACTTTTAGATTTACATATGCTCTATCTCTGATATTGAGCACTTTATCCCATAAATATAGCACACCTTAAAACTATATTTCTTTATATGAAATTGTGTATTTTGGAAGCAAAACCTCGACACACTCCCTGACCACTTACCAAATTCAATATAAACCCAGGAAAAGTTCTCTCTACCCTTTTGCCAGCAAGTGGGACAGCCTGATCCACTCCTCAAACCACCAAAGAACTAAAGTAAAACAACTGTCTACTACAAAGAATAACAGGTCTCACACTCCCTTTCTCTCTCACTCTGTTCCAACGTACCAGAAGCTACAAGTTCTGTTGCAAAAGGATATAATTTATATTCATTAAAAGAAAATAAACCTTTCAAAATAACGTTTGCTCAGCATTCATTTCTTTTGAATATAAAAAATAACATTCTATACCAAGCACCATATTGCGAACCAGGTGTGAATAACAACGAAGGAGTATTCAATAAATGACTAACTGGCCTAGTTTTGTTTTTGTTGTAACCTAGAAAAGGTTACTAAATGAGCAATAACCAAAACAGGGGTTGGAAATGAAATGGTAATCTTTATAACATCAACAAAATACAATACTTGCCAGCAGCATGAAGTAGGTAAACCACTGCTAGTGGTGGACTACTTAGACAAAATATTACCCCCACTTACAAGTGTTCAACGTATTTATATGGATTGGGACATACTCATTAGTGTTCATAGGTACTGTATATATCAATAAAAATCATTTGCAATGCATTCTTATCGTAAAAATCCTTTGCAATGCATTCTTATAGTAAAAATCATTTGCAATGCATTCTTATAGTAAAAATCATTTGCAATGCATTTTTATAGTAAAAATCATTTGCAATGCATTTTTATAGTAAAAATCATTGGCAATGCATTTTTATAGTAAAAATCCTTTGCAATGCATTTTTATAGTAAAAATCCTTTGCAATGCATTTTTATAGTAAAAATCATTGCCAATGCATTTTTATAGTAAAAATCATTTGCAATGCATTTTTATAGTAAAAATCCTTTGCAATGCATTTTTATAGTAAAAATCATTGCCAATGCATTTTTATAGTAAAAATCATTGCCAATGCATTTTTATAGTAAAAATCATTTGCAATGCATTTTTATAGTAAAAATCATTTGCAATGCATTCTTATCGTAAAAATCATTTGCAATGCATTTTTATAGTAAAAATCATTTGCAATGCATTCTTATAGTAAAAATCATTTGCAATGCATTCTTATAGTAAAAATCATTTGCAATGCATTTTTATAGTAAAAATCATTTGCAATGCATTTTTATAGTAAAAATCTTTTGCAATGCATTTTTATAGTAAAAATCCTTTGCAATGAATTTTTACAGTAAAAATCATTGGCAATGCAGTTTTATAGTTGTTGTAACCAAGAAAAGGTTATTGAATGAGGAATAACTAAAATGGCAGTTGGAAATGCAATTGTAATCTTTATAACCTCAACAAAATACAATACTTGCCAGCAGTATGAAGTAGGTAAACCACTGCTAGTGGTGAACTACTTAGACAACATATTACCCCCACTTACAAGTGTTCAACCTTATTATATGGATTGGGACATACTCATTAGTGTTCATAGGTACTGTATATATCAATAAAAATCATTTGCAATGCATTCTTATCGTAAAAATCATTTGCAATGCATTCTTATAGTAAAAATCATTTGCAATGCATTCTTATAGTAAAAATCATTTGCAATGCATTTTTATAGTAAAAATCCTTTGCAATGCATTTTTATAGTAAAAATCATTTGCAATGCATTTTTATAGTAAAAATCATTTGCAATGCATTTTTATAGTAAAAATCATTGGCAATGCATTTTTATAGTAAAAATCATTGGCAATGCATTTTTATAGTAGAAATCATTTGCAATGCATTTTCATAGTAAAAATCATTTGCAATGCATTTTCATAGTAAAAATCATTGGCAATGCATTTTTATAGTAAAAATCATTTGCAATGCATTTTTATAGTAAAAATCATTGGCAATGCATTTTTATAGTAAAAATCATTGGCAATGCATTTTTATAGTAGAAATCATTTGCAATGCATTTTCATAGTAAAAATCATTTGCAATGCATTTTTATAGTAAAAATCATTGGCAATGCATTTTTATAGTAAAAATCATTGGCAATGCATTTTTATAGTAAAAATCATTGGCAATGCATTTTTATAGTAAAAATCATTGGCAATGCATTTTTATAGTAGAAATCATTTGCAATGCATTTTCATAGTAAAAATCATTTGCAATGCATTTTTATAGTAAAAATCATTGGCAATGCATTTTTATAGTAAAAATCATTTGCAATGCATTTTTATAGTAAAAATCCTTTGCAATGCATTTTTATAGTAAAAATCATTTGCAATGCATTTTTATAGTAAAAATCATTTGCAATGCATTTTTATAGTAAAAATCATTTGCATTGCATTTTTATAGTAAAAATCATTTGCAATGCATTTTTATAGTAAAAATCATTTGCAATGCATTTTTATAGTAAAAATCCTTTGCAATGCATTTTTATAGTAAAAATCCTTTGCAATGCATTTTTATAGTAAAAATCCTTTGCAATGCATTTTTATAGTAAAAATCCTTTGCAATGCATTTTTATAGTAAAAATCCTTTGCAATGCATTTTTATAGTAAAAATCATTGCCAATGCATTTTTATAGTAAAAATCATTGCCAATGCATTTTTATAGTAAAAATCATTTGCAATGCATTTTTATAGTAAAAATCATTTGCAATGCATTTTTTATAGTAAAAATCATTTGCAATGCATTCTTATAGTAAAAATCATTTGCAATGCATTCTTATAGTAAAAATCATTTGCAATGCATTCTTATAGTAAAAATCATTTGCAATGCATTCTTATAGTAAAAATCATTTGCAATGCATTCTTATGGTAAAAATCATTTGCAATGCATTTTTATAGTAAAAATCATTTGCAATGCATTCTTATAGTAAAAATCATTTGCAATGCATTCTTATGGTAAAAATCATTTGCAATGCATTTTTATAGTAAAAATCATTTGCAATGCATTTTTATAGTAAAAATCATTTGCAATGCATTCTTATCGTAAAAATCATTTGCAATGCATTCTTATCGTAAAAATCATTTGCAATGCATTCTTATCGTAAAAATCATTTGCAATGCATTCTTATAGTAAAAATCATTTGCAATGCATTCTTATGGTAAAAATCATTTGCAATGCATTTTTATAGTAAAAATCCTTTGCAATGCATTTTTACAGTAAAAATCATTGGCAATGCATTTTTATAGTTGTTGTAACCAAGAAAAGGTTATTGAATGAGGAATAACTAAAATGGCAGTTGGAAATGCAATTGTAATCTTTATAACCTCAACAAAATACAATACTCTCCAGCAGCGTGAAGTAGGTAAACCACTGCTAGTGGTGGACTACTTAGACAACATATTACCCCCACTTACAAGTGTTCAACCTTATTATATGGATTGGGACATACTCATTAGTGTTCATAGGTACTGTATGTATCAATAAAAATCATTTGCAATGCATTCTTATCGTAAAAATCATTTGCAATGCATTCTTATAGTAAAAATCATTTGCAATGCATTTTTATAGTAAAAATCATTGGCAATGCATTTTTATAGTAAAAATCCTTTGCAATGCATTTTTATAGTAAAAATCATTGGCAATGCATTTTTATAGTTGTTGTAACCAAGAAAAGGTTATTGAATGAGGAATAACTAAAATGGCAGTTGGAAATGCAATTGTAATCTTTATAACCTCAACAAAATACAATACTTGCCAGCAGTATGAAGTAGGTAAACCACTGCTAGTGGTGGACTACTTAGACAACATATTACCCCCACTTACAAGTGTTCAACCTTATTATATGGATTGGGACATACTCATTAGTGTTCATAGGTACTGTATATATAAAAAAAAATCATTTGCAATGCATTCTTATCGTAAAAATCATTTGCAATGCATTCTTATAGTAAAAATCATTTGCAATGCATTTTTATAGTAAAAATCTTTTGCAATGCATTTTTATAGTAAAAATCCTTTGCAATGCATTTTTATAGTAAAAATCATTGGCAATGCATTTTTATAGTTGTTGTAACCAAGAAAAGGTTATTGAATGAGGAATAACTAAAATGGCAGTTGGAAATGCAATTGTAATCTTTATAACCTCAACAAAATACAATACTTGCCAGCAGTATGAAGTAGGTAAACCACTGCTAGTGGTGGACTACTTAGACAACATATTACCCCCACTTACAAGTGTTCAACCTTATTATATGGATTGGGACATACTCATTAGTGTTCATAGGTACTGTATATATCAATAAAAATCATTTGCAATGCATTCTTATCGTAAAAATCATTTGCAATGCATTTTTGTAGTAAAAATCATTGGCAATGCATTTTTATAGTAAAAATCATTGGCAATGCATTTTTATAGTAGAAATCATTTGCAATGCATTTTCATAGTAAAAATCATTTGCAATGCATTTTTATAGTAAAAATCATTGGCAATGCATTTTTATAGTAAAATCATTGGCAATGCATTTTTATAGTAAAAATCATTGGCAATGCATTTTTATAGTAAAAATCATTGGCAATGCATTTTTATAGTAAAAATCATTGGCAATGCATTTTTATAGTAAAAATCATTGGCAATGCATTTTTATAGTAAAAATCATTGGCAATGCATTTTTATAGTTGTTGTAACCAAGAAAAAGTTATTGAATGAGGAATAACTAAAATGGCAGTTGGAAATGCAATTGTAATCTTTATAACCTCAACAAAATACAATACTTGTCAGCAGTATGAAGTCGGTAAACCACTGCTAGTGGTGGACTACTTAGACAACATATTACCCCCACTTACAAGTGTTCAACCTTATTATATGGATTGGGACATACTCATTAGTGTTCATAGGTACTGTATATATCAATAAAAATCATTTGCAATGCATTCTTATCGTAAAAATCATTTGCAATGCATTCTTATCGTAAAAATCATTTGCAATGCATTCTTATAGTAAAAATCATTTGCAATGCATTTTTATAGTAAAAATCTTTTGCAATGCATTTTTATAGTAAAAATCCTTTGCAATGCATTTTTATAGTAAAAATCATTGGCAATGCATTTTTATAGTTGTTGTAACCAAGAAAAGGTTATTGAATGAGGAATAACTAAAATGGCAGTTGGAAATGCAATTGTAATCTTTATAACCTCAACAAAATACAATACTTGCCAGCAGTATGAAGTAGGTAAACCACTGCTAGTGGTGGACTACTTAGACAACATATTACCCCCACTTACAAGTGTTCAACCTTATTATATGGATTGGGACATACTCATTAGTGTTCATAGGTACTGTATATATCAATAAAAATCATTTGCAATGCATTCTTATCGTAAAAATCATTTGCAATGCATTCTTATAGTAAAAATCATTTGCAATGCATTCTTATAGTAAAAATCATTTGCAATGCATTTTTATAGTAAAAATCTTTTGCAATGCATTTTTATAGTAAAAATCCTTTGCAATGCATTTTTATAGTAAAAATCATTGGCAATGCATTTTTATAGTTGTTGTAACCAAGAAAAGGTTATTGAATGAGGAATAACTAAAATGGCAGTTGGAAATGCAATTGTAATCTTTATAACCTCAACAAAATACAATACTTGCCAGCAGTATGAAGTAGGTAAACCACTGCTAGTGGTGAACTACTTAGACAACATATTACCCCCACTTACAAGTGTTCAACCTTATTATATGGATTGGGACATACTCATTAGTGTTCATAGGTACTGTATATATCAATAAAAATCATTTGCAATGCATTCTTATCGTAAAAATCATTTGCAATGCATTCTTATAGTAAAAATCATTTGCAATGCATTCTTATAGTAAAAATCATTTGCAATGCATGTTTATAGTAAAAATCCTTTGCAATGCATTTTTATAGTAAAAATCATTTGCAATGCATTTTTATAGTAAAAATCATTGGCAATGCATTTTTATAGTAAAAATCATTGGCAATGCATTTTTATAGTAGAAATCATTTGCAATGCATTTTCATAGTAAAAATCATTTGCAATGCATTTTTATAGTAAAAATCATTGGCAATGCATTTTTATAGTAAAAATCATTTGCAATGCATTTTTATAGTAAAAATCATTGGCAATGCATTTTTATAGTAAAAATCATTGGCAATGCATTTTTATAGTAGAAATCATTTGCAATGCATTTTCATAGTAAAAATCATTTGCAATGCATTTTTATAGTAAAAATCATTGGCAATGCATTTTTATAGTAAAAATCATTGGCAATGCATTTTTATAGTAAAAATCATTGGCAATGCATTTTTATAGTAAAAATCATTGGCAATGCATTTTTATAGTTGTTGTAACCAAGAAAAGGTTATTGAATGAGGAATAACTAAAATGGCAGTTGGAAATGCAATTGTAATCTTTATAACCTCAACAAAATACAATACTTGCCAGCAGTATGAAGTAGGTAAACCACTGCTAGTGGTGGACTACTTAGACAACATATTACCCCCACTTACAAGTGTTCAACCTTATTATATGGATTGGGACATACTCATTAGTGTTCATAGGTACTGTATATATCAATAAAAATCATTTGCAATGCATTCTTATCGTAAAAATCATTTGCAATGCATTCTTATAGTAAAAATCATTTGCAATGCATTCTTATAGTAAAAATCATTTGCAATGCATTTTTATAGTAAAAATCCTTTGCAATGCATTTTTATAGTAAAAATCATTTGCAATGCATTTTTATAGTAAAAATCATTGGCAATGCATTTTTATAGTAAAAATCATTGGCAATGCATTTTTATAGTAAAAATCATTGGCAATGCATTTTTATAGTAGAAATCATTTGCAATGCATTTTCATAGTAAAAATCATTTGCAATGCATTTTCATAGTAAAAATCATTTGCAATGCATTTTTATAGTAAAAATCATTGGCAATGCATTTTTATAGTAAAAATCATTTGCAATGCATTTTTATAGTAAAAATAATTGGCAATGCATTTTTATAGTAAAAATCATTGGCAATGCATTTTTATAGTAGAAATCATTTGCAATGCATTTTCATAGTAAAAATCATTTGCAATGCATTTTCATAGTAAAAATCATTGGCAATGCATTTTTATAGTAAAAATCATTGGCAATGCATTTTTATAGTAAAAATCATTGGCAATGCATTTTTATAGTAAAAATCATTGGCAATGCATTTTTATAGTTGTTGTAACCAAGAAAAGGTTATTGAATGAGGAATAACTAAAATGGCAGTTGGAAATGCAATTGTAATCTTTATAACCTCAACAAAATACAATACTTGCCAGCAGTATGAAGTAGGTAAACCACTGCTAGTGGTGGACTACTTAGACAACATATTACCCCCACTTACAAGTGTTCAACCTTATTATATGGATTGGGACATACTCATTAGTGTTCATAGGTACTGTATATATCAATAAAAATCATTTGCAATGCATTCTTATCGTAAAAATCATTTGCAATGCATTCTTATCGTAAAAATCATTTGCAATGCATTTTTATAGTAAAAATCATTTGCAATGCATTTTTATAGTAAAAATCTTTTGCAATGCATTTTTACAGTAAAAATCATTGGCAATGCATTTTTATAGTAAAAATCCTTTGCAATGAATTTTTACAGTAAAAATCATTGGCAATGCATTTTTATAGTAAAAATCCTTTGCAATGAATTTTTACAGTAAAAATCATTTGCAATGCATTTTTATAGTAAAAATCCTTTGCAATGAATTTTTACAGTAAAAATCATTGGCAATGCATTTTTATAGTTGTTGTAACCAAGAAAAGGTTATTGAATGAGGAATAACTAAAATGGCAGTTGGAAATGCAATTGTAATCTTTATAACCTCAACAAAATACAATACTTGCCAGCAGTATGAAGTAGGTAAACCACTGCTAGTGGTGGACTACTTAGACAACATATTACCCCCACTTACAAGTGTTCAACCTTATTATATGGATTGGGACATACTCATTAGTGTTCATAGGTACTGTATATATCAATAAAAATCATTTGCAATGCATTCTTATCGTAAAAATCATTTGCAATGCATTCTTATCGTAAAAATCATTTGCAATGCATTTTTATAGTAAAAATCATTTGCAATGCATTTTTATAGTAAAAATCTTTTGCAATGCATTTTTACAGTAAAAATCATTGGCAATGCATTTTTATAGTAAAAATCCTTTGCAATGAATTTTTACAGTAAAAATCATTGGCAATGCATTTTTATAGTAAAAATCCTTTGCAATGAATTTTTACAGTAAAAATCATTTGCAATGCATTTTTATAGTAAAAATCCTTTGCAATGAATTTTTACAGTAAAAATCATTGGCAATGCATTTTTATAGTTGTTGTAACCAAGAAAAGGTTATTGAATGAGGAATAACTAAAATGGCAGTTGGAAATGCAATTGTAATCTTTATAACCTCAACAAAATACAATACTTGCCAGCAGTATGAAGTAGGTAAACCATTGCTAGTTGTAGACTACTTAGACAGAATATTATCCCCACTTACAATAGTATCCAACGTATTTATGAGGATTGGGACATACCTATTAAGTGTTTATAGGCACGGTATATAACAGATAGTAACAATGATAGTGGGAGAATAGAGGGATTTGCAATCTACAGCATCTTACCAACTGAAAAAAGGTGTCAATAAGAAAATGAGATTGTCCATGCAAAATGAAGAAATCAGGATTGAAGTTGAGAATTCTGTAGAGCAGATTTTTTACTATCTTAGATAAGTCATTTAAGAAAGACGACCTGAGGTTATATGTGAAACATGGTGTTCATATAAAAATCTTTTGAAGAAAGAGTCAGATACCATAGATTAGTTTCTCAACTCTCATGAAAAGAATGTCAAAGAGCTACAAAGGCACAACGTCATTTTACCTGTGGTAGTTCTGGCTATGCAACTTATTGACAGCACTGGATTGGATAAAAAAGACAAAATTGTTCTTACAACAGTTGATTAAACGAAGAAAGAGGAAAAGTGTTGTAACCTAAAGAAGGTTATGAATGACAAATAACCAAAATGGAGGTTGGAAATGAAATGATAATCTTTATATCAACAAAATACAATACTCGCCAGCAGCGAGAAGTAGGTAAACCACTGCTAGTGGTGGGTTACTTAGACAGCATATTACCCCCACTTACAATAGTGTCAGCATATTTATGATGATTGGGACATACCCATATTCATAGGTCTGGTATATAACAAGAACAAAGGCCAATAACTCTGTATAGCCATATATATATATATATATATATATATATATATATATAGAACATTTACAGTAACAAAAATATTGTTGAGGAAAAAAAATGTTTATCAATCTCTTGTATTTGCAAACAGGTAGACATAATCCACACTGTTTAAAAGTTACAGGGCGTCTACTCAAACATGGGTATAATGTTTACAGTAGCAGGAAATATATACAGGGTGTGTGAAATTGGGTATACAGTAAAAAAAAAAAAAAAAAATGCTTATGAAACATATTGTATTGATTATACAAACATATCAATAATAAACATGAATAATAAACCTATCAATTCCTCTAATGTTCAAACATTTTATCTCCATCATTCAAACACTCCTCTTTACCCGCAAAACATTTATTTTTATTATTACTTATTGAAAAATAAAAATTACAATAAATGTATTATCGTTGTAACCTACAAAGGTTTACTGAATGAAGAATAACCAAAATGGAGGTTGGAAATGAAATGGTAATCTTTATAAAATCAACAAAATTTTACCCCCATTTACAATAGTGTCCAACGGTATATAACAATAGTGACTTAAAAATATAACAGACCATTTTTATGGTGAAAATTATCAGAATTGTACATCTTCATTGTAAAAAAACAAATGCTAAAACATGCATAGTGCTTGGGCTTTGTTCTTTGTTAGGGGCTGCGGTTGGAGTCTTAAAAGTGGCTTATGTTAAGTCTTGGAGGCATCATCACAGTTCTGTTTTTAGAAAAGGTTTTAAACTTTATATTTCATGTCTTGTTACACATTTTATGCAGTATTTTTGGTTGTATCGATCTATGTGTAATTAAAAACGGTTATTGTACGTATGAAAGAAAATTTACGCTAAGTGTATGGTCAGCAATACTATTTTTCAAAACTGTTTTAAAAAGGGCCTGAAATGTTTCTAAAGTGTTTAGGATGAAAGTTTAAGGTACATGGGGTTTTATCAATCAAAATAGGTACTTATAAGCACTTTTAGGTGGGGTACAAGTATTCGCGGATTCTAACTATTCACGGCCAGTTCTGGTGCCTAACCCCCACAAATATGGGGGATCCACTGTAATAACATTTCTTTGATTGTGTTAGAAATTCTGAAGTGGGGGAGTTAAGGGGGTACTTTAATTTACCCAATCACACTGACCTAATACGTGTTGGTAGGGTGGATGTGACACACTTTGGCAATCATATCCCTTTTCTATTCTGTGTCTTACCCAAGGGTATTTGTAGAAATGAATACAACTAACCCAACTCTCTAGTTTATTGTTCTGAGCCAATATCCATCAAAGGACCAGCATATCCAAACTTACAGCACCTGGTATTCCTAAGAAGTCACCCATTTAGGTACTGACCAGGCTTGACTTTACTTAACTTTGATGATCATATGGGAACTGCTGTTTCAATGTGATATGGTTATTGGCCTATAAAGTGTGTTTAAAATTTTTTAAATGAAACAAAAAGAAATGTCCGAAGAAATTTTGAAGGTCAGTGAAACGGGACATTCCTTGGGACAAGATGGCAAAAAAATTTCCATTTTAATATCTCGTTCAGATTCTCAATAGGGATTTAATCAGATATGCCACAGGGGAAGAAGAAAATAACAGCTGAATTACTTTTTACAGTTTAATTTAACTATTAAATTGGTTGGCATTCATCCGTGTGTGTTTTGATATCCTGTCGTTTAAGATTTAAATAAGGCAAACGCATAAACATTTCTCTAGATAAAATCAATGTGCTCAATTAGGTATCTTCTGTGTCATGACGATCATGGCTCTCCACAACTTCCTGTCCTTTGTAGCTCTTAATAAACTTTGTCTTTTTGTTAACTCTCTTAAACTCTGTTCTGTCATCCATTTACACAAACTCACTCTTCTATGTGCCATGTTCCTTCATGACATTGACGATCATGGCTCTCCACAATTTCCAGGAAGTAGTGGAGAGCCATTGTCACCAACAATTTGGACTCAAAACTGGCACTGAAGAATTATCTGTCAAACAAAAAGATTTCATCAAAATTGGAAGAAAACTGGAAATGCATAAACAACATCCGATCACACACACACACACACATTTTGGGAATTATAGATGTAGATTACTAGGTCAGCTGCTAATAAAGTTTGTTCACTGTGTTGTGCTAGACAATTTTTCTCTCCAGAATCTATCTTACTTATCTCTAAGTCTACCATTCATCCATGCATAGAATATTACTGTTACACATGGTCTAGTGCTCCTGCTATATACTTAGAGATTCTTGATAAAATCCAAAGGAGAATCAGCAATATTATTAATCCTGACCTGGCATCTCAGCTTCGGTGACTTGACCACCACCATAAAGTTGCTTCCCTATGTCTTTTCTATTAATACTTTGATGGCAATTGTTAAACTATTTGCTATGGCATCTAGACTTTATGATTTTAAGCATAGTATTAGATTTGCAATAAGGTCTCGTCAATTTCCAGTTGAATTGGTTAGATGTGACTGTAAGGTCGATGCTAATGGTTTCATTTCTTGCACTTCTTGCATGTGGAACTCTTTTGTGGCCGCATCTGGAAGAGACATGACACATAGCAGATGATTTATTAATACATTTAATTTTTTGTTTATTTTTTAGATTTTCTAATTTGGAGACAAAATGGGTGACACGAAAGGAAAGAAAAAAGTTGTCCTTGCTTATAGCGGTGGACTTGATACATCATGCATTCTTGTGTGGCTTAAGGAGCAAGGATATGAAGTCGTTGCATTTTTGGTAAGTATTTTTTTTTCCTTTCTGCACAGCATCTGATGTTGGTTGTTACTGAATTTCATTTTCAGACAGGTGAGCGGTCTGCCCTGGGGGTGACATTTTTATGAGGTTGCTACTTTGATGTTGCCTGCTGTATAAGCCTGTATAGGTCGTATTGAAATAAGTGTTCTTAATGATGGGACATTGTTTATTCAAAATTGTAGAACCTTTTCAATAAGGATTAACTTAAACATATGGGCAAGCATGGAACTTTGTGCCCACAAAAAAAAACAGAGTGACAAAAGGACAATTTTTCCATTGACACTGCTACCTTCACTCTTCATTCTTAGAATTCTAATCATCACTTTTTAAAACAATAAACAATGCCAAGGAGTGAAGGTAGTTAAAATAATAGCGGCATCAAAGGAAAAAAAATGTCCTTTTGACACACTGTTTTATTTCTGCTGGCACAAAGTTTCAAGTTTACCACTGATTATTTGTTCTTTTTATCAAATACTTTTAGAAGTACTCTTGCTGTTCCTAGCTGGCATGCTTTTTGCAATTATATTACCTTGAAGAAGAAATTAATTTTCCCTTTAATTCGATGGAGGAAAGCTATGCATAATCTACCTAACAAGCTTTTGTAAATGGTTGGCAGAACAGGGATTAGGAGAGATAGCAAAAAGACAAACCTTACTCAGAGCTGGAAAGGACAGGAAAAAGTGGAGAGCCATGATCACCAATGTTGTGAAAGGACATGGCACATAGAAGAAGAATGAGCTTGACTAAATAGTTGGCAGAACAGAGATTAGGAGAGATAGCAAAAAGACAAACCTTACTAAGAGCTAGAAAGGACAGGAAACTGTGGAGAGCCATGATCACCAATGTTGTGAAAGGACATGGCACATAGAAGAAGAATGAGCTTGACTAAATAGTTGGCAGAACAGGGATTAGGAGAGATAGCAAAAAGACAAAACTTACTCAGAGCTACAAAGAACAGGAAACTGTGGAGAGCCATGATCACCAATGTTGTGAAAGGACATGGCACATAGAAGAAGAATGAGCTTGACTAAATGGTTGGCAGAACAGAGATTAGGAGAGATAGCAAAAAGCGAACCCAAAAGCTACAAAACATAGGAAGTTGTGGAGAGCCATGATCATAATTCATGATAATGATTGAACAAGCTCCTTGCAAGTTCAATGTCTATAAAATACCCATGTAAATTCCCCTATAACATTGTTACATATTTGAGCTTAACAATTTTAATAAAATATTGATATACAGTGTAACCCGGATATAAGAGAGTTGTTGGGACCGGAGAAGAAGTCTCTTATATCCGGGTTTGGTCTATTTTGTTTTATTAACACAGGCTCTAATTTGGGACCAGATATAATCTCTCTTATATCCGGGTTTCTCTTATATCCGGGTTACACTGTACAATCATAAGCATGAATGCAGGTCATTAATTAAATAAGTAAGAGGGTACAAATGAAAAGATTCGAAATTGAAAATTTTTCATTTCATTGAAACAGATGTTAAATTCATGAGAGCATTATTGCTTTCTCGTCAAGGTCTCATCAGTTGAAATGGCCAAATGTAACTATAAATCCTATGCTGACAGTTTCTTTTCTCACACGTCTCGCTTGTGGAACTCTCTTCCAGCTTCTTGCTTCCCTGTCAAATTTGATCTTCAAAAATGAAAATGCAGTGTCAATTATTATCTACTGTTTTCTTATATCTTCTCTCCTTAATAGTATATATTTATCGTATTCTTTAACACTGTCACCCCCCCTTGCATCTTAGTGGTTTTATTACCTTACTTGGGGTGAAATGATTAAAAAAAATGTAATAATTCTGTATGTTATTTTTTTTTTTGTTTTTTTTTAAATGAACAGTATTTAAATTTAGCTGTTAGATAAAATTCTAATTTTATATCTTACATTAATTTTTGGGACAAAAAAGGGACTATTTTTCGAGTCTGGTTCCATGTCTACAAGGGACCCTCATTTCGAATGTGTGGGTGTTGAATGTCTTGATATTTTATATTTGTTTTATTTATCATTTTATTTCTTACTTGTTTATTTGAATTTTTTCTTTTCTTTTTTCCCAAGGCCAATATTGGCCAGGATGAAGATTTTGATGCGGCCCGAAAAAAAGCAGAGTCCCTTGGGGCTGTGAAGGCAAGTAATTTGGAACTTTTTAACCTTTGTAATTCAACAATCTCTTGTCATTTTTATTATTACAGCTTTCTAGAATGCCCCCCCCCCCCACTCTTTTCCTCGTCTCTTCACTTTCAATCTCAGGTATGCATCAAGGTAATATCTGCATTCTGAATGACTAGTTGAGTATGTTGACTATGGGTGCTGTATAGGCAATCCTAAATTAGGCACTTGTGTTTATGGAAAATGATATCGTCTTTCAGTTTGGAATGCTTCAACCAAGAACAGTGCCAGACTTACAGAGAAATAATTCTGTGGCACGTTTTTATCTCTCATTTCTAGGGCCTTGTGCCAGACTTAACATTTATTATAATATAATTAGTAAGCTAGTCACAAAGATCATTTGTTGCAATTTACTAAGCTAAGCATGGTTTGGGCACAAGTCCCCAACTTTGAGACACCCAGTGAGGATCAAACTCGCTACTCTGTAGCAGTGCTCAACTTGACTAGCTCATTAACCATTACCCAACACTGCAAAGCATCATGACTTTATAGATGTCATTTACTTAGGTTAGACACAAGGCTCTAAGTATGGGGTACCCAGTCAGGATCAAACTCACTACTTGGTAGCAATGCACAACATGACTAACTCATTAATCATTACCCAGAGCATGCTAGCTCCAAACCCCACAACTGGAGGGAAAGCCTGATTGGTTGACCCAGGCATTGCGTTGTGACCCTTGCTATCTTATCAACATTTGCTTTTTTCTACCCACGTTTATATACATTATAAATTAAACTAAGCATGACTATTAAAGGATGAAAAATGTTTACAGATTTTTACGTCCTTCTGCAAGCTGGTTTTGTCCAAATCGAAATTTGTTTTGCTGATGCTAAATCTGAAAAAACACTATATGAAATTCACTATTTATTTTTTTTATCTATAATATTGAATGTAATAAAATTCAACTTTTTAACAAGAAAAGTGTTATCTCTATCTATAAAAGGCAGGATGTGTGTGTGTGTGTGTGTGTGTGTGTGTGTGTGTAACGAATACACGGCCGCAATTTTCGACGGATTTGCACCAAAATTTACATGCACATGCTCCAAGTTAGTGGAAAGGCCAAGAACGACTTTGCATTTGCCAACTCCCATCGATAGTGGAAATAATCAATTTTTTTCATGCTTCTACGGTAGTTTTCATGTAGTTTGCGGGCATTTTCTACTGGCCAGAGTCAGAGCATATAGCTGGCTGCCACTAATAGGCAGGAAGATTCTATTGGCCAGCGTGAGAGCCAACAGCTGAATGACACGAATGTTAACTAGCATGCTAGCATGCAAAAAAAATTGATAGCTGCATTCGTCACAAGTGGGAAAAATTTAAATCTGCATGGCACTTTACTCCAATTGGCTCATTCGCTTGCTTAAACTCACCGTTGATTCTGATTCCGCAGAACTGGGTTGGGTATGAAAAAGTATTTGTTGTTAACATTCTTTTTTCATTCGTTTTTTCCAGTTACAAGTCCTTTTTTAAAGCTGATCGTTTTGTGTTCATTTTGTTTAGTTCTTTTTTCGTAATAGATTTAATGTTTAGTATAGAGCTTAGAAAAAATTTGCAGTGTGAGATAGGCAAGAAGTAAGGCATGTAGCAACATAAGCATGGCAAAGGGCCCTCCTTTAAAGGAAAGGAAGGGTAAAAATATTTTAAGTCAAGTGATAGCGATTGCTGTATGAGTCGTACGATTTTTGAATCAAGCGCAGGCAACGCCGGGCCATGCTGCTAGTATTTTATAATTGTAAATGTAATTTCTAGCAGATACACATGTTTGAGTAGACCTCCTGTTCTTATTTTTTTTAAAAATAGTATGAATTATATCTACTGGCTTGTGCATTTGAGAAACTAAAAAAAACGTTCCCTAGCAGTGTTTGAACCTGCGTCGTCCTTTGTAGGGGAAACAACCATCTGATTTACAATTTTTGAATCAAGCATGGGTAACGCTGAGCCATGCTGCTAGTATAGGAATAAAGTGTCACTGCCAACACTGGAGTTGGAACATGGATTGCCAGTGAGCAAACACAGGCAATGCGATTATTGAATTAAGTAGACCACATGACCATAGAGGAAACGCATAAGTAGGAATTAGCTTTGCGTCTAATTGATCACTATTCCTAGTCTATCCTCTATACTATACAGACTGCATTTCTATTCTATCCTCTATTACTAGACAGACTGCTATTCTCTACTCTGTTCACTATACTATTTCTCTATTCAGATCACTATACAGTGATTACTATTCGACTGAGTATTCAAAAGAAAGCTATTTGAAAGCGTCTGACACTGGTGTTTTTCAACGGTGTTACTATAGTTGCAACTGCGATTACAAAGTCTCTACTACAACAAGCATTACAAAAGTGATGAGTATTTATTGGCATCACAAAAGTGGCAATGAGTGTTCGTTGAGTCACAAAAATAAGTTTCAAGTTGATGTTAAAACTTGACACAAAACATTGTTGATTTATTCATGATGGAATGATCTATTATGACATGTCTCTAATTATTCGGACTATTGTCCTCATCTTTGACGCCATATTTATTACAACGTTTCGGCCGTTGTACACTCCAGCCTTCTTAAGGAATCAGCACATATTCTAAGCCACAAAAATCTCCTGAGCCGACCAAGCATAGAAATGAATACAATATGGAAACCAGTAATAAGGAGTGCCAGAGAAAAGCGATAATAACAACAAAAATTGCAATATGAGCTGTGGTAAAAAACATGAAATGATAACAGCAAAAATTGTAATATGAGCATTGGTAAAAAATGGTTACTGAAGACATTAGGTTTATTTAGATCAAGGCGATCAATAACTCAATCCTGGCAAGCTTACAACTGGGGGGAGGGACATGTGGAGACCTAAATTACTACTAAATAAAAATTTCAGAGACTATTTTTAGCAAGGAACTTGTTAGTAATAAGTGGTAATTAGTTAATTACCAAGTTTACATAGTATTAGAAAGCAGCTTACAATTATTGACTTATTTCCATAAATGTTAATACACAAAGAAAGAACAAAAATAACTTTCAGTATCTGTCTATATTTCTGAGATGAGGTATTATGTACACTATTTACATTATTCGGACTATTGACCTCATCTTTGTCACCATATTTATTACAACGTTTCAGCCGTTGTACACTCCAGCCTTCTTAAGGAGTCAGCTCATATTCTAAGTCACAAAAATCTCCTGAGCCGACCAAGCATAGAAATGAATACAATATGGAAACCAGTAATAAGGAGTGCCAGAGAAAAGTGATAATAACAACAAAAATTGCAATATGAGCTGTGGTAAAAAAAACATACAATGATAACAGCAAAAATTGCAATATGAGCACTGGTAAAAAATGGTTACTGAAGACATTAGGTTTATAATACCCAGAAATTCATACACAGATGTTCCTCAAGGACACATGGCACAGTGCATAAAGGCGTTAGTTAGATCCAGTGACAGGACCCAAAGAGTGTGAGTTCAATACCCGGTTAAGGCAGTGGAGAAGTTGGAGAGGGGAATTAACAGGAAATAACTGACATCCATTAAACATAGGACGTGGAATTAGAACAGTCTACCCCAGTGAGTAAAATAAAGGGTTCAGTTTGACATTCCAACCACCTGAAGAAGGCCGGAGCGAAATATGGCGACAAAGATGAATAGACTGAATAATGTAAATAGAATACATTTGAGCATACAACTGTGTTCAAAATATTTAAATTTTACCATTAAATAATCCATAGAGGTTGATATACCACTAAAGAAAATCAACCACCTGAAAACGTTGTAATAAATATGGCGACAAAAGATGAGGACAATAGTCCAAATAATGTAAATAGTGTACATAATACCTCATCTCAGAAATATAGATAGATACTGAAGAGCTGAAATATTGTAATGGATATGGTGACAAAGATGAGGACAATAGTCCGAATAATGTAGATAATGTACATAATACCTCATCTCAGAAATATAGACAGATACTGAAGAGCTGAAATATTGTAATGGATATGGCGACAAAGATGAGGACAATAGTCCGAATAATGTACGTAATACCTCATCTCAGAAATATAGACAGATACTGAAGAGCTGAAATATTGTAATGGATATGGTGACAAAGATGAGGACAATAGTCCGAATAAAGTAAATAATGTACATAACACCGCATCTCAGAAATATAGACAGATACTGAAGAGCTTAAATATTGTAATGGATATGGTGACAAAGATGAGGACAATAGTCCGAATAATGTAAATAATGTACATAACACCTCATCTCAGAAATATAGACAGATACTGAAGAGCTGAAATATTGTAATGGATATGGTCACAAAGATGAGGACAATAGTCCGAATAATGTAAATAATGTACATAACACCTCATCTCGGAAATATAGACAGATACTGAAGAGCTGAAATATTGTAATGGATATGGTGACAAAGATGAGGACAATAGTCCGAATAATGTAAATAGTGTGCATAATACCTCATCTCAGAAATATAGACAGATACTGAAGAGCTGAAATATTGTAATGGATATGGTGACAAAGATGAGGACAATAATCCGAATAATGTAAATAGTGTAAAAAAATAACCTTCTCTACCATAAAATAACTTTTTTATAGCTATTTTTAGTTATCCAAGGCTTATTAAAAACAGTGTCAATTTTTTTTTTTTTTTAAATGATTGATGGTCCTGTTGTTTGACTGCATCAACAATATATAAAACGTTTTCTTATAAAAAAATTGACCTTTTATGAATAGATTTATCGGTTTGGACATCCATACTTCAGAAATTCTGCATCTATATATATATACAAAAAACAAATCAAAATTCTTTTAAAAATAATCAGGGTCTTCAGATTGTAATAAACTTTAAAATATATGATTAGTAAATATAGTTTTACTTAATAACAATATTCCCTAAGAATTATCTCATTAAAATTGAACTTTAAAAGATTCAAAAACTATATAAATTATTCAATTTTAAATTGTAAAAAATGAAAACAAATCTTGTAAAAATTCATTTTTTTTGTCTTTAATATATATTATTCATAAAAGCAATTAGAAGTTTCTCTAAGTAAGTAATATCTTAGTTTTTTATTTTAAATTCTTCAAAAACTTCTACTTTTAACTAATATAGTCACTAAAAAATTATCTCGATGAATTTCTCAAGCTTTAGTAAAAGTAAGTAAAGGGGGGAAAAACACACATAAAAAAAAATATTTTTACCAAGATTTTCGAATAAAAAAATTTAAAAAAAATCATTCATTTGTGAATAAGTGCTGAAAAATTCATTAAAATCCAATTGATTTTTGCAAGAATTTCCAAATTAATGTGTCTGTCACCGCAAAACAAAAAGAGGCAAAGATTTGCTATGCTTAGTACAACCACTGATTCAAGAAAAACAAGTTTCTTAATCAAAATGTTGAATGTTCTAAAAAGGATTAAAAAATTTAATAAAATAATTAAAAAAATACTTTGACCCTTCCTCTTCATAATAACAAAGATTTTGGTGATAAAAAAAAATTGTTTTCATTACGTTTGGTCCAAACGGTCTGGAGCATTTTTTTTTTTTTTTTTTTTCACAATCTTGTAGAGGTACCTTGTTTTTCCATTTTTAACAATGATTCCAGTAAAGTTCAACATACACTTTTTGAATACCCATAAATAATTTTTTTTTTAAATTTTTAAGTCAATATATTTGTTATGAAGAATAATATCATAGGAAAAATATTGAATGGAATTTTTATTCAATTTTTTATCAAACGGGCAAATTTCTGTAGTAGAAAATGTAAATTAGCGGTGTAAAATAGTTACATTCCTTTTTTTCTGTTTTCTTACAAGACCGTATCAACATACTACGTGTATTATAAAAAAAAAAAAACACAAATTATTCATTAAGAAATTAATTTTATTATCATCAAAATATTTGTTATTATGAAGAATAGGGTAATTTGCTTTTTAAGCACCGCGCTAAGTACCTAATAAAAGTTTCTGGAATCGTTATATTTAGGTGTAAATTTAAATGCTTAATTAAAAAATAATGGAGAAATTTTGATAAAATCTACCGTTTTGGAGTTATCAACAATAAAAGTTCAGACTCACTCCCGTTCAGCTGTCTTTCTTTTCTGTTAAAAAAGCAAATTACCCCAAAATAATAACATAAAGAAAAAAAAAATTAAATTCACTTGATTTTTGCAAGAATTTCCAAATTAATGTGTCTGACAAAATTCTTAATAATGATATTTTTTTTTTGTAAATTTTGCTGTTAACCGGAGAAAAGTTTAAAAAAAAAAAAAAAAAAGACGATATTGACAAGATAATGTCATCTCTTTTACATTTTTGTGGTATATTTTTAAAAATAGTTGTAAAATATTAAATTTATTATTGAATTTAATTTTTGACATTAACTTTTGGTGAAAAATTTGGTTAATTTGCAAATTAGGACCCACACTCAGTTTGCAATAAAAATTTTCTCGAATACTTACATTTAGGTGTAAATGAACATGCTTCATTTGAAAATGACTTAATAAATTTGATAAAATCTACTGTTTTGGAGTTATTGACAGTAAAAGTTCAGATTCATTCATGTTGTTGGTGGCAGCCATTAACGGCGTTGTTTGCTTACATTTGCTGCGGAAAGCTAAGTGTGAAAGAACATAGTTAAAAGCCTTTCTTTTTTTTTCTTTCTTTTTTTTCTTTCTTTTTTTTCTTTCTTTTTTTCTTTCTTTTTTTTCTTTCTTTTTTTTCTTTCTTTTTTTCTTTCTTTTTTTTCTTTCTTTTTTTCTTTCTTTTTTTTCATTCTTTTTTTTTCTTTCTTTTTTTCTTTCTTTTCTTTTCTTTCTTTTCTTTTCTTTCTTTTCTTTCTTTCTTTTCTTTCTTTCTTTTCTTTCTTTCTTTTCTTTCTTTCTTTTCTTTCTTTCTTTTCTTTCTTTCTTTTCTTTCTTTCTTTCTTTTCTTTCTTTCTTTCTTTTCTTTCTTTCTTTCTTTTCTTTCTTTCTTTCTTTTCTTTCTTTCTTTCTTTTCTTTCTTTCTTTCTTTTCTTTCTTTCTTTTCTTTCTTTCTTTTCTTTCTTTCTTTTCTTTTCTTTCTTTTCTTTCTTTCTTTTCTTTTCTTTCTTTTCTTCTTTCTTTTTTTCTTTTTTCTTTTTTTAGTGATCTTAGTCATCTCAACTTGTCTCAATTACTGCACAAAAGAACTATATTGCATGCGCAATAATCAAGACAAGTGAATATTCCACTCATTGCTGTCCTGCAGCAAATGTATGCAAACAACGCCAGTAATGGCTGCCATGACACAAAGGAATTCAAACTTTTACTGTTGATAATTCCAAAACAGTGGATTTTATCAAATTTATCAAGTCATTTTTAAATGAAGCATGTACACTTAAATGTAAGGTAAATTTTCATTTTAACACCCGAGCGCTAATATCCCTTCAAATTTTTCCAAAATAGTCTTATTTCCGTGCAAATGTATATGCTAAACTCAAATCAACAATTAGATATTGAAGAAACCTACCTTTTTGGATGTTAACGACCCGAAAATATCAGACTTTTTCCTGGTCTTTCTTCAGCCATTACCAGCTTATTGATAAGTAATTCAGTGCTGACAATTTCCTGCGTAGTTATAAAATTTGACCCTATTACTTCCCTAAACAGGAAGTTCTTCAAGAAATTAGTACGCGCTTCCATAAAGAAGCAATTATTTAATTTAATGTTTTTTATTTTTCTTTAGGGTTAGGAGTAAAGGTTGGGGGGAGGGGTTTTCTTTCTGTTTTTAAAAACTAATGAAATAATAGAATCAACCCTTCTACTTTACCAAGTTTGTGCATTAATTTTTGTATTATTTTTATATATTTGAAAGTTAATTTTCTTCTTAAAAAAAAAATTACTTTGTTATTCTTTTATTTGTCGATATTTACATATATTTGAATGAAAGTTAACTTTCTTCTTAAATTAAGTACAAAAAAAATCGCTTTCCGGAAGAGTGTACTAATTTCTGAAAGAAAATAGTGCAGCAGTTATTATAATAGGAAATTTTCATTTTAACACCCGAGCGCTAAATTCACTGCTGAATGGGCCTATTTACTTCCTTTCCTTGCAGAAATTAGTACGCGCTTCCGTTAAGTAATTTTTTTTTATGAAGAATGAAAAGAAAAATTAATCGTTCTCTCTAACCCCAAAAAGATTAATTAATCGTTCTCTCTAACCCCAAAAAGATTAATTTAATGTTTTTTATTTTTTAATTTGTTCCCTTCTTCTTTAGGGTTAGGTGTTAGGGGGAGCGGGTTTCTTTCTGTGTAGAAGAAGGGGACAAGTGAAAAAAAATAATGAAAAAATAGAATCAACCCATCTACTTTAACAAGTTTGTGCATTAATTTTTAGCGGGTACTAATTTCTGCAAGGAAAGGAAGTAATTAGGCACATTCAGCAGTGAATTTAGCGCTCGGGTGTTAAAATGAAAATTTACCTTTATACTTACCATGGTCATTGTTGAAGAAAAATATAGAAAAATATTAAATTTAAATTATGTGATAAATTCTTTAATGACACCTGTGAATTTCGCATCAAAAAAGTTTGTTTAAAGATAAAATATGCAAAGTTCAAATAAAATGAATAAACATTATACTTACTTCAGTATCTTGAGTAATAGATTTAGGTTAATCCAAAGATAAAAATATAAAAATTTCTTTAAAAAGAAAATGAATTTTTTTAATCCAATACCAGCAATGAACTTTCCCATGTTAATCATTCGACCCCCTCCCAGTCACTGTTTTGAGGCCTGACTTCTGGATCGCCTTGATTTATACATTGTATTTATTTTCTAATTGAATTGTTCACCTATATTGCATACCTGTAACAGACTAGGAATCACACTTTTCATATCAGCAACTGGGAGCAAATTTTCTCAGTCACCAGATAATTTTTTTAGCTGGTAACTCTGTTTTCATTGCTCCAACACACATTTCTGAAAGAAAATTCTCACCCATCAAATTTATTTCAATTGAGAGTCTGTATTTTTATCATAAATTACATTTTGATTATTATAAATTCATTAGTATACTGTAGTATAGTTTAAAAAGTCAAAATTGAATTTTATTGAGATTTTTTTTTTTTTTCCATTATTAATTTTATTGAACTACTGTATTAATCAATGTTTTAATCTGCTAAACTATTATAAATTTGCAATTTTTGTTAAATTAAAATTTATTAGAATATAGAAAATAATTATTTTTACAAAAGTTTTTCTTCATAATAACAGCAGAAGTATTCTTTGAAATTTTTTAAAATTTCACTTTTTCAACTAACCATCCACCATATTTTAAAATCTCTCCATCTTGTTCCAACTTTATTAACAACTATTTTAATTTTAATTTCTCCCATCTGCCATTCTGTTAATATATTCAGATAAACTTTGCTATAATAATTTTGTATGAACATTTTTCTTTACAATAACAATGTGTCCGTTGAACAAAAATTGTTTTAATAAAACACCTTTGAACTTTTCCCAAAATAGTTTTTTGTACTTCAGCTGCATTAAAAAAAATTCTTCTTTTCTTATCTCAGATGATATAAAATCATCACAAGTATTCTTGATTAGTTGGAATATTGTGGGAAATTTGTCCCGGCTTTCCCACATGAAAGGGTTGAGGTTAATAATGCAACAAAACTGAAAAAAAAAAAAAGCAACAAAATTGACCATTATGATTTGGTGCCAGCAGTTACCTGCTACAAATCAAACAATCAAAAGTTCGTCTAGTCTTCTGATTTTTTTTTGTTAAAATTTTTGAAAACTTGACGTTTGAATGTTACCATGCATGTATATGCACAAACATTTCTTCCCTATTGAAAAATGGAATGAATGTTTCAACACTGGTCTCAAATTGAGGAAGCAGTTCGTTACCTTGGTAACTCGAAAATTGAATGAAAGAAACAGGTTTTAAGACAACATATCGAAATTATGTTGCCACGAATAGTTGGTAAAAAAGTTTGTCAGAAATTCTTGTCAAATATTTTGCAACATTTTGGTCTCTTTATAAGAGAAAATGAGATGATTACAAATTACCTAGCATGAAAATATAGGGTGACCCAAAAAAACAGGAACTTTTTAACAATCCAATAAAACCAAGAGTGATGGAAGAAAAATATTTAATTCATAGTAATTGAAACCTTTAAACATGCCATTTAAGAAACAATGATGGAATTTTCATTTTTTTAAAATTACGTCCAGTAGATGGCATCCTCCTGTACGAATGCATTCTTGAAATCCGCTGTTGAGATTCCTCGTTGACTGCTGCAACATCTCAGCTGGGATACTGTGAATTTCATTCTCGTTACTAAAATGGCGAAATGTTTACTTGCTCAAGGTCACTGCCTCACAGTGTTGCCACTTGCTCAGGTCTGGCAATACGCACATCAAAAATTCCCGTTTTTTTGGGTCACCCTGTACTAGTTTTGAAGGTAGATGATCTGAATTTTCTTGATATGTTTAACAAAATGTTAGATGAACAGAAACAAATGTTTCATCTTAGTTGATGAATTTATGTTAAAGTGAGCTTACAATACCAAGAAAAAAACTTATTTGGTTTTACCAAAGATTCTGAAGAGGCATTATCAAAAACTGTATTGTATATTGTGATCAAATGTTTACACAGTGGACCAAAAGTTTTGATTAAGATGATCCCAGTTTTGCCAAACTAAATTCAGAATTCTTGTTTCAAATATTAGAAATGTTGTTGATTTTGTCAATCATTTGAAAGGTCATGCAATTGTAGTTATTTGTGACAATAATCAGACTAATCAAACTTTATTATCATCCTGGGTAAGACGTTAAACTACATCCAGCAGCAAGGCCTCTGATCAGGAGGTTTTGAGGAGCGTGGAACCATGTCTTAATTGCTGGTGTTCCCAAGTCCACCCTGACCCGGAGTGGTAGCACCTGTTAGGGTCCCAGCTATGGGCAAATAGTTAACTATTACCAACAATACTTTTTTGAAAAAAATTATACCAGCAATATAATTTTGAAGGAAAAATATTACCAGAAACAGATTTTTTGACAAAACAAAATATTACCAGCAATAAAAAATGTTGTCGGCATTAAATAACCCATTGAGGTTGATATGCCGTAAAACAAAATAAACCCAACCAAACTTTATTCAAGAAATTTGTTACTGTTGCAAATAAGCCTTGGGTTGCTAAAAATAGTTTATATTTGCTTTTCGTTTATGTACATATATTTAAAAGTTTTCACAATAACTGGATAACTGAGGCTTGTTCTGAATTGCCATTCTATTCTGATGGCAAAGAAATGACAGCAAAATGGAAAATAATGAAACAACTTTTTACACATGAAAAAAATCAATTAAGTTATCAAAACTAACAGAAATAATGGTTCTTCCAAAACCAGTTGAGACAAAAAATTTCCCACTGAAAGTGTTTTGTGATGACTTTGTAACCTACGGAAGATTACTGAATACAATAATCGCATGAAGGTTGGTAATGAACGATAATACTTAGTACAAGAACAACACATATAAGATTTGCCAGCAGAGCATAGAAAAAATAGTCAACTGCTAGAAGTGAGTCAAGTGAATTGCACAATTAATTTCCAACTGTAGGATATCTACCAACTGCCCCACATGGCAAGATGTGGTACAAGGCCGAATTTAATGTGGCGTATCTGAGCCTGTAGGCTCGGCCAAAAATTTCTCATAGGCACTGTGTAAAATGGAGTTGGGTAGGTGTTTCTCGAGACAAGACTCTGCCCTTTGACATAACCTTGTCTGGAGATGAATCTCCAACTGCAGAATATCTGCCAACTGCCTCACATGGGCAGATGTGGCATAAGGTTGAATTTAATGTAGGGTATCCGAGCCTGTATGCTCGGCCAAATATTCCCCGTAGACCCCGTATAAAATGGGGCTGGGTAGCTGCTTCCCGAGACGAGTCTCTGCCCCTCGACACGGCCTTGATTGGGGATCCTCTCTGCCCGGAGGCAAAGAGTTTTACCAGTACAGCTGGAGACGAATCTCCAACTGCAGACCAACATACAGTATTTACTACTGTATCGTCTGTAGGTATGCTACAACAAACTTTAACTGCAATGAAAACTCAAGCTGAAATTTTAGTTTGAACTTTGTTTTTGGATTATTTTATGTGAAATGAAGACTATAGCCAAAATTTTGTGTTGAAAACAATCAAAATGAGGACAGTTTAAATTTTTGGTTAGTAAAACACATATTATCACATTTGAACAAACTAAGTTTCCATGCTTGATATCATCATCTGGTGCGGATCCCCCCCCCCCTTTTTACAACAATATACAAATCATAATCTTTTGACACACGTACAAATTCTTTAAAAAAAAACGCATAGAAATAAAAATCACTCATTGAAATATTATACATTTGCATTTGTTTATTCAATGTTACCTGTCTCTTCATTTATAGGAATTCGTCAATAATCGTCAAATTTACCAGTTAGCACATTGTGGTTCTTGTTTAGATATGTAAAACACTAAAACATTAAACTAAACTCACAGGGAATTTTTCCCTCTGTTTACAACTGCTATATTGATTATCTAAGAAAATTCACATTGCCCCCATTAAGAGACACCAGCTGCATGAGTGCCTGGCCTGTTATAGGTATGGCTTTGCCTATGACCTATTATTGTACATAAATTAGTTTTTTTAAGCTTTTCACCCCAGGCAAGGCTGGAAGCCACTAGCATGCAAGGGGTTACAGAGGATTTGGAGCGAGAGCAAATAGGAGTGTTAGAGGAAAGGATGTGGAGAAGGATAGAGGATAGATCAAGGCAACTGGAGATGTCGATTGACGATACACTTGAATAGTTGGAGATCATAGTCATCAGGGAAACTGGAATGAGGAAGGGAGTTCCATAGGCGTGAGGTGCGAGATATGAAGCTATTGGAGTAGAAGAGACGTCTACATTTAACAGTTTCAACAGTGAAAGGGTGGAAACGGGATGCCAGCCTCGTAGGACGCTTGAATTCATGTAGCCTGGGAACCAGCGATAGCAGCTCATCAGAGCAATTACCATGGAAGTATTTGTAAAAGAGACAGAGAGAGGCGACTGTGCGTCTGTGAGAGAGAGAGACTGCAGACGAGGAGCCAGATCAGGGTCAATTACATTGCATACCCTAAAATTTTAAGAGGTGATTTAAAATTTATATCTTATATTAATTTAATAATATCTTATGAAAATAAGTAGAGTGAGGTTGATAAGCTGTAAAAAACAAACAAATCAATCAAATACTAATTGGCGACACAGGCATAACTCTTAGATTTACTTACATTCTCTGGAAGATAAATATATATAAACTACCCCGGCCACAAAGTGAGGGATCATTTTATGTAGTGATTGTAATATAGAATTGATTCCCCACTTTATATCCACATTATAATTTCTTGTTTACCAAATCCTGATCAGGTATGAATCCACCTCTACTTCCCCCCCAGCTATGGGTAAATTAGTAAGTCTTGTATCACTAACTCATTATCTAAAAGAAAAAAAAAAATTCTTACAATCTAAAAATATCTTCTTGTTTTAAATAACCTGCAAAGGCTTGATAAGGTGTAGAAAGAAAATCAATCAATCAAATACTAATTAGCTACACGGGCATATTTTTAGATTTATATACATTGTCTGGAATATTAATGTATATAAGCTACTCTGGCCATAAAGTGAGGGATCAGTTTATGCAGGGATTGTAACATAAAATTGATAACCCACTTTATATTCACATATTTTCTTGTAAGACGATAAACTACGTCCAAGAGCAAGGCCTCTGATAAGGAGGCTTTCAGGAGCGTGGAATCACCTCTTAATTGCTGGTGTTCCCAGGTCTACCCTGACCCGGTGTGGTAGCACGTGTTAGGGTCATAGTTAACTCCGAAACTGAGGTAAAAAGCATTATGAATGTGTAAAACTAGGTTTTAATACCAGAAATACTTTGTAAAAAAAATTATTACCAGAAATAAGTTTTTAAGAAAAACTATTACCAGCAATACGTTTTTTTAAATTATATTACCAGCTATACATTTTTGAGGAAAAAAATATTAGCAGAAATAGATTTTTGACAAAACAAAAATATTACCAGGAAAAAAAAGTTGTCAGCATTGACCCATTGAGGTTGATATACCGTAAAACAAACAAACAAACTGATTAGGTACGAATCTATATTTTCTCCCCCCAGGTATGGGTTAATTAGTTATACTAAACCATTATTATTGCAAAAATAAAAAATTCTTACAATCTAAAAATATTTTCTGGCTTTAATTAACCTGCAAAGGGTTGATAAGACATAAAAAATGAATCAATCTTCTCCCCTAGCAAGAATTAAGGGAAATAATTTAATCCTGCCGGCACTTGTATTTGTCATCCAAATAATTATTTTACTGCCTGTTTGAACAATGTGTGATACAAAAAATTTCGAGGATCATGTGTACAGCGTGTCGCCATTTTATATTTTTAATTTTGCTCATGCGTGTTGTTTGTTTTTGATTTTGTCAACTGCACAATATAGTAGGGTACCGTTCGTGAGAAAAAGAGCCCCATGATGCAATCCACTCTGCCAGAAATTTGGAAATGGCATGCTGTACTGCTTGGCATTCATGCCAGAAGCTCCAATACAAACATTTCAGAGTGTTTGGGTGTCAATCAGTGCAGAGGATTCGGGAAGAGTTGGATGAGTCTAATGGTGATTACGAAGGTGTTTGGAGTAATCACTAGTGATGGTGATGTTATACCTCCATTCATATCCTCACGGGGCCTCACACTCAACATGGTGGCCTACATAAAGTTCCTTGAGGAGGTAGTGTTGCCTTGGGTCAAGAGGGTGGCTGCTGCAAGAATCTATCTCTGGCAAAAGGACTCTGCACCATGCCACACAAACAGAAGAACCCAGTCATGGCTTTCAGACAATTTTTGCGACCACATCAGCTCCTTACATCTAGCCACCTAACTCCCCAGACTGCAACTCTTTTGATTATTATGTGTGAGGGTGCAGTTGAGCAAGTAACCAACAAAACTTCTTGTAATGCCAAAGATGAACTGAAGGCAAAGATTATGGCAGCATTCACCAAGAAAACTGTTCAGAAGAGTTGCAAGAGATTCTGTAGTTGTCTGGAGACCTTGATTGAAGCCAATGTCGATTTTTATTGAATAAATTTATTCGTTCAAATTTCAAGATATTTTTGTGTAATTTTGGTAAAAAAAAAATATCTGTGAAAAATGAGATGTTGGTGTTATTTTGTATTTTTGTGTAATTTAGACGACAATTTATCCATCGCACCCTGTACTTGATACCAGAGGCCAAAAATGTGTCCTCGTTTTGGAAGGTGTATGAGGCACCTTGTATTAACCCTAGCCCTCGCCCGTGGGAAAGTTAACTAATGACTATTCCTAGAACTTATCTAATTGCATGCATTTAGCAGGTCAGAATTTGACCTTTTGAATTTAAAATAATCTATCCTCACTGCCACATGAATTTACACAGTGACTGGCAGCTGGTGTCACAATACTTCTATGTATTGTGTTAATAATTTGAGATCTGCTTTCAATGACATGTTCCATCCAGACCCCATCCCTAACCATCAGGGCCCGATGACATTTTTATCTCTGATAGTAAAGTGTTGTTCTTAACTGCTGTCGCCTAGGAGCCTCAAGACTAGAAACCTCCACCCCTACCCCAGGCTACTTGAAGTTGACAATTTTACCAACAAATATAATTACTTTCTTTTCAGCTGTGGTGATCTAGGACCACAAGGCTATACCAAGTCAGAATTTTCCTTCCCCACCATCTTTGTTTTTAGGATACTGGTGAATGTGAATGCTAAAATTTCAGTGTAATGCAAGCCCTTGATTTCCGATACATTTCTTTAGGATGTAATGTTCGGATAAAAAAAATATGAAGTTGCTAATGAATTAAATTGGATGAGTTCCAAAATCATTAAAAATTTTTACTTGTTTTATGCCATAAAGCATTAAATATCTTTTGTTTTCATAGACACAGAGCTTCCGAATTCCATTAGCCCATGAGGGGGCTTCCAAATTCTATTAGCCGTCAGCAGGGAGATCCAAATTCTATTAGTCCAGGGAACTCTGAAAGCCTAAATCTAGCTCTGCAGTTGGAGAAAATGACAGTTGGGCAGTGCCGGATTTAGTAACCAGATGGGCTAGTATGGGCTGCAGCCTATGAGCCCCAAAACTTGAAGAACCCTTGGGAGCCTGATAAAACAAAAACAAAATAAAGATATAAGAAGAGAGGTCTGTTTATTTTCAGATTTAATGGGGTTCCTTCGAACTAATTTGAAACAATTTAGATTATTTGGGCCCCTTTTGCTAGTGAATTTGAATACTAGAATTTCAGTGTAATACAGGCCCTTCATTCTAGAAAGATTTCTGTAGGATGCAAATTTTGGATAAAAAAAAACATATCATGAAGTTGCTAATGAAATAAATTGGACGAGTTCCAAAATCGTTAAAAATTTTAATCAAAATGTTTTACACCAAAAAAAGCATCCTGTAAAAAAAAAAAAAAAAAAATTTTTATAGACACAAACACTATAGCAAACATGCATAATGAAGAGGCCTCCAAACTATTGCATCATGGGTATGATGATAAACTACATCCGCGTCCAGGGTAAGACAATAAACTACGTCCAACAGCAAGGCCTTTGATCAGGAGGCTTTGAGGAGCGGGGAACCACCTCTTAACTGCTAGTGTTCCCAGGTCCGCCCTGACCCGTGGTGGTAGCATCTGTTAGGGTCCCAGCTATGGGCAAATAGTTAACCCCAAAACTGTGGTAAAAAGCATTATAAAAGTGTAAAAATAGGTTTTAATACCAGAAATACTTTGTAAAAAAATTATTACCAGAAATAAATTTTTGAAGAAAAAAAACTATTACCAGCAATACGTTTTTGAAAAAATAATATTACCAGGAAAATTTTGAGGAAAAAATATTAACAGAAATAGATTTTCGACAAAACAAAAATATTACTAGGAAAAAAGAGTTGCCGGCATTAAATGACCCATTGAGTTTGATATGCCATAAAACAAACCAAACCAAACCTCCAAACTATTAGCCCAGTGGCTTCTTAAGGCCTAAATCCAGCCCTAGATGTAGATAATCCCACATTTTTATATGATATAGAAAATGCCAATTTTTTTTTTTATTGGACATAGATGATGCCTAAATATTTTTATTGGATGTAGACAATACCTAAAGTATTTTTAAATTCGACCAACAAGGTCTCTGTTTAATTTTTATTGTATATAAATATTGCTAAAATACTATTACAATAAGGAAACACAATATACTACAACATCTTGCATGCAAAGTATTATGGATATCATGTGGATGACATTCTATTGTAACAGCACACCACATTCCTGATGCAAAAATGGTAGCAGAACAGGTTGAACCATATTCTGAATGTACTTGGCACTATTCACTATTCCATCTAAGGTGTGCAAGTATTCTAATTGTGATGGAGTAGGACTGTGTACTTCCTTCTCTTACCTACTACAGTGACTATGGACTGCTCCTCCTTATAAACATAGCAAGTAGCCACATTAGAGGAGGATTTGAGTAGTATTTGATTTACTCTTCTCCTGGATTCTTTTGGAAGGATTGGCAGAGGAGGAGAAGGATTTTTCACCCCATTGGAACAAATACCGCAGATGTAGTATCTGTTCTGTGCCAGAGACATTCTCTCATCCCTTTTGCCCCATCACGTAAAATCTGTTCTGTAGCGCTGGTATGACCAGCTTAGACCAGCAGAGAAACACTCATGTCCCCACATTAAAAACAGATCTTGCATCACAACCTGGCTCAGTGAGGAGTCGAGGTAAATCTCAGGCATTACATTTGGAGATGGCTTGGCTGCAGGAATTGCTGAAAAGCTGTTAGTGTTGACAACCAAATGCCTTCAGGCCCCCATTCTGTGTTATCTGTCTGGATCTATTGCCATAGTCTTTTCTGTGTTTGAATTTGGCCACAAGGCAGCAGAGGTTTAAAAGCAAGGTTTTCCTTCCTCTACATACAAGGTTTGTCTGAAAAATTAAAGGACTGGTGTCACAATTTATTTCAATTCCAAACAACCAACTACATGGTTTCCCCTTCAAAGTAATCCTCCTCAAATCTGATGCACTTTTCCATTCTTCTCTGCCATGCTTCTATACACTGCTGGAAGGATTCTTCATGAATGCCCCCTTAGCTCCATCATTACAGTCCTCTTGTTGGCCTTCACACCTTTAAAACAGGTCTCATGGAGCAAGATCAGATAAATAGGGAGGTTATTCAGGTAGGATGGTGTTCTTGACCAGGGACTGCCAGATGCTCGGGGCATTGTGAGCAGGTGCATTGTCATGGTAAAGCACCCATGATTTGTCCTTGCTGCTTCTCATGCAATGAGAGAAGCAAACGCCACAGGACCTCTTTGTAGACTTGCTGATGAATCGTCTGGCCCTATGGCATGAACTCATTCTGAATGATCCCTCTCGCATCAAAGAAGAAAGAAACCCAGTCCCGTTACTTTCCAGACAGTCCTTGTATCTTCCTAATCTGCACCTGCTTTCTCCGCCTATGTTTATACACTCTACTTTGAGTGGCTCTTAAAGCTCATATTGGGTGAACATTTAGTAAAAACTAGCAGTATAACCCATCTTCGCTCGGGTGTTTCATTACTGGGAATTTTTGCTGTTCAATTGGAACAGTTTTAAGTTTTAAGTCAGCCCACCCCAAAATCAATATTAGTAACAACATTTGGGTGCAATTGAGGCACATCCCCAAATGGGGTGGAGGGTGGTGGTAACAATTTGAGGGGGTGCTGAAAATGGAGCTGTATAATAATAAATAATATTTTTGTAATAATTTAAAGTATTTATTTTTATTAAAGTTTTTATGAAAGATATATATCCAAGAACAGATTGTAAATAGTAAGAGAGTTATAATGGATAGGAAGTAGTGGAGAGCCATTTGGACTCAAAACCGACACTGAAGAATTGTGTATCAAACAAAAAATATTTCATCGAAATCAGATGAAAACTGTGGAAATGCATAAACAACATCCGATCATACACATACACGCACATACATACACACATTTTGAGAATTATAGATATAGATAATATTATTGTAATAATTTAAAGTATTTATTTTTTATTAATTTTTTTATGAAAGATATATATCCAAGAACAGATTGTAAATAGTAAAACATTGCTGAGAGTTATAATAGACAGGAAGTAGTGGAGAGCCATTATTGCCAACAATTTGGACTCAAAACCAACACTAAAGAATTATCTATCAAACAAAAAAAAATTAATCGAAATCGAATGAAAACTGGATATGTATAAACAACATTCGATCACGCACATATATACACACATTTTGAGACTTATAGATATATGAAAATAAAAGACGTGGTTGCTGATTGTCTTGTGATAAATCCATCATCTTGCATACAAAGTAGTATGGATATCAAATGGATGATATTCTGTTGTAACAGCACACCACATTCCTGATGCAAAAATGGTAGCAGAACAGGTTGAACCATATTCTGAGTGTACTTGGCACTGTTCACTATTCCATCTAAGGTATGCAAGTATTCTAATTGTGATAGAGTAGGACTGTGTACTTCCTTCTCTTACCTACTACAGTGACTATGGACTGCTCCTCCTTATAAACATAGCAAGTAGCCACATTAGAGGAGGATTTGAGTAGTATTTGATTTACTCTTCTCCTGGATTCTTTTGAGGGGATTGGCAGAGGAGGAGAAGGATTTTTTCGCCCATTGGAATAGATACCGCAGGTGTAGTATCTGTTCTCTGCCAGAGACCTTCTCTCATCCCTTGCGCCCCCCTCCCCGCTCCCGTTGCGTAAAATTTGTTCCGTAGCGGTAGTTTGACCAGCATAGAAACATTCATGTGCCCACATTAAAAACTGACCTTACGTCACGACCTGGCTCAGTGAGGAGTCAAGGTAAATCGAGATTTGGAGACGTATTTACTCTGTTTGGTACTATGGACACCTTTTACAGTATTTACATTAGTCGGACTATTGTCCTCATCTTTGTCGCCGTTTTTGTCACAACATTTCGGTCGTTGTATTGAACTCACTCTTTGGGTCTGTCACTGGATCTAACCAACGCCTTTATCCACTGTGCCATGTGTCCTTACCCGGTTCAGGCAGTGGAGAACTTTCAGAGGGAAAATTAGCAGGAGATAACTGATAACTGACATCCATCAAACATGGCTCGTGGAACTAGAACAGTCTACCCCAGTGATCGAAATAAAGGGTTCGGTTCGAAATTCCAACCACCTGAAGAAGGCCGGAGCATACAACGGCCGAAACGTTGTGACAAATATGGCGACAAAGATGAGGACAATAGTCCTACTAATGTAAATACTGTACATAATACCTCATCTCAGAAATATAGGCAGACACCTTTTAATTTGCAAATAATACCCTCTACAATGTGCCGAGCTCGATGGGTGTCTATAATTATATGACCGTCCTGAACCTAGTCTGTAGTTGCGTTTCCAACCTTCAGCATATTAACATCTCGGTCAAGGCTTTAGTTCTTACTCAGGATTTGCCCATCAGTCAACCGGTCAGTTTGTAGTGAACACATACTGAGTCTGTATATAGGTGCACCACCTTATGTTGCCATTGTACATAGTGCAAGGTTAATACCCCTTAGCATGGCGCCAGGTTCTGCCAGAATGATATGCTGAGCATCATTTGTTAGACAAAGCCAGCATGCCTCCTCCAGAACAACACCACATCTTTCCAACACCGCACCTGTCTCCAGTGAGCATGCATTACCCCATATGTTAACTTCTTCTCCGGTTACATACCAGTCACCTTGGGTGAAATCATTTTAGTGCACTTTTCTGGTTACTTTAGCCATCATCAGCTTGAGAGGGATGTTGTTCACTGGTGTTATTGCAGTTGCTCACCCCTCTTTACTCCAGTTGTTGTATGAAGCCACCCAAAGACAGGAAAGTGTCTTACCAACTTCCCACAAATGGTAAAGATGTTAAGGCACATAATTAGAGCATTTGTTTGTTTGTTTGGGGTTTTATGGCATATCAACCACTATGGGTTATTTAATGCCACATCCAGTATTTACTAGATATATCAAAAACGTATAGCTGGCAACATCATTGTTTCAAAAACGTATGACTGGCAACATCATTGTTTCAAAAAAGTGTAGTTGGCAACATCATTGTTTCAAAAACGTATCCCTTGCAACATCATTGTTTAAATTTTTTTTCTACTGATTGACCCTAAGCCATCGCTTTCCATCACATTTTAGGGGTAAGGTGTTAGTATATTTAGTGTAGGGTTTGGGTGGGAAAGTTAATTGTAAGTTGTAGTTGTTTTGGGATGGGTTAGATGTGATGGGGCATCACATGAACAGCCGATTGATCGGATCAACGGCCTTTTGGTTGGACGTATTTTCTCGTCATACCCAGGATGCTGATGTAGTTTATCGTCATACCCAGGACGTGGACACTCCTTGGGATTTCACTATTTTCCCATAGCTGGGACCCTAACAGGTGCTACCACCCAGGGTCAGGGTGGACCTGGGAACATCAGCAATTAAGAGGTGGTTCCACGCTCCTCAAAACCTCCTGATCAGAGACCTTGTTGTTAGATGTAGTTTATCGTCTTACCCAGAACTCGGATGCAGTTTAACATCATACCCAGGATGGATAATTAGAGCATAATTTTGTAAAACTTTGTAATTTGGTAGCATAGGTTGATAGGGTGTGGTGAAGGATTGCTTTTAAGATCTAAAGGATTTGTTCACCTGGCATCATTATTAACCATTAAGAAAACAGTTGAATAGAGATGATAGTTTTGACATCTCTGAATACATCAACATCAAAACTTCAATGTATGAAGCAATTCCTCGAAATGTCTATCCAGCTCCTCAAAAGACCAAAACTCAACCCTTCTCAAATGTCTTTAACTGAACCGAGGGAACACATGTCTCTCTTGTTTGTACTTTTTTATTGTTTTTTTTTTGGGTTTTTTTCAGAGATGGTCTATGATTTTATTTTGTGTGAATCATGAGAGTAAATCATATACATGACCATTATAGAAGAGTTAATGTGCCA
Source organism: Acanthosepion esculentum (assembly GCA_964036315.1). NCBI lineage: Eukaryota > Metazoa > Mollusca > Cephalopoda > Sepiida > Sepiidae > Acanthosepion > Acanthosepion esculentum. Next base: position 52,507,473 of record OZ038519.1, on the reverse strand, counting down.
CATTCAAAATCTTATATCATTGATATATCTTTATCAATGTTTGTTTGTTTTTTGCAGATTGTCATCCCAGATTTGAAGAAATCCTTTGTGGAGAATTATATTTGGCCTGCAGTTCAAGCCAATGGTTGTTATGAAGACCGGTACCTGTTAGGCACGGCTTTGGCACGACCCTGTATTGCCAGGTGAGAGAATAAAAAAAAATAGTGGCAATTCCGTATTTTTTTTTCTTCTTCTTTTGTTTTCTCTTGAATTTTTTCCCCCATTTTCTGTTCTTTCCTCCTCGTGCATCTTCCAAATTTTTTCCACCCCACGTTTCTTCCATCTATTTCCAATTATCTCTTGCCAACCCACACCCTATCTGGCTATTTCTACCCCGCGCCCTTCCCGGCTATTTCCACCCCCCACGCCCTTCCCGGATATTTCCAACCCCCCCCGCGCCCTTCCCGGCTATTTCCACCCCCCCCCCGCGCCCTTCCCGGCTATTTCCACCCCCCGCACCCTTCCCGGCTATTTCCACCACCCCCGCGCGCCCTTCCCGGCTATTTCCACCCCGCGCCTCTTCCGACTATCCCCCCGTGCCCCCGGCTATCCCCCCGTGCCCCCCGGCTATTTCCACCCCGCGCCCTTCCCTGCTATTTCTATCCACACTTCTTCTCACTTTTTTTCTTCTTACCCTTTTGACAGCTCTTTCCTCCCCTTATTTTTATCGGCTCTCCCCACTCCCATTCTTCCGGCTTTTTCATCCCCATGTTTTTTTTGCAATGCCTTCAATTTACATGACCCCCTATCATTTTATTTTCTCCTTTCTCAGTGCAATGGTTGAAGTGGCCAAAGAAGAAGGTGCCCAGTTCGTCTCTCATGGGGCCACAGGCAAAGGGAATGACCAAATCCGTTTTGAATTGACTTCATATGCTCTTTATCCAAAAGTTGAGGTCAGTACAATTTTTTTTTTTTTTTCTATTATGGCCTGGAAAGCTTTTATCTCATCAGCAAATAAGAAATAAAAAATTATTTTTTTATTGCTGTAATAAGAAATCATGTCGGATTAAAAATAAAATCCATTAATTCCTTTGAAATTACTTTGTTTACATTTCACATACAAAAATAAAGCCAGCAGGTATAGGCTTTAGAAAAGATCTGAATGAGAAGACGTGTATGGAGGCACTGTGGAGTAATGGATAGCGGCTCGGATTGAGGAATCAGAGAGCCAAGTTCGAATTCCAGTCAAATCCATTACATTCACTTGCGTGCTAATACTCTTGCGAAAGGTACAAATCCTTTTCTTCTCCCCCAGCTATGGGTAACTAACCTGACAGACTGCATTCTATAGCCTTGGGTGGCAACCAGTCTAGGAGAAAGTACCTCTGAATTCAAAATTGTATGTAGCCCTGGTATAGCACATACTATACCGCTTAATGAAAGAATCATTCGTATTGGCTCAATGATCATGACTATGGTTGAATGATGATGTAAAAAGGGTAATTGGACCTTGCTGACGATCCTTTGTTGTCGCGCTGTCAGATGCATGCCAAATCAGATGGTTGTTTCCCCTACAAAGGAGGACGCAGGTTCAAACACTGCTAGGGAACGTTTTTTTTAGTTTCTAAAATGCACAAGCCAGTAGATATAATTCATACTATTTTTTAAAAAAATTAAGAACGGGGGTCTACTCAAACATGTGTATCTGCTAGAAATTACATTTACAATTATAAAATACTTGCCGTGTTTGATTCAAAAATCGTACGACTCATACAGCAATCACTATCACTTGACTTAAAATATTTTTGCCCTTCCTTGCATTTAAAGGAGTGCCCCTTTGCCGTGCTGATGTTGATACATGCCTTACTTCTTGCCTATCTCACATTGCAAATTTTTTCTAAGCTCTATACTAAACATTAAATCTGTTACGAAAAAAGAACTAAACAAAATGAACACAAAACGATCAGCTTTAAAAAAGGACTCGTAACCGGAAAAACTGAATGAAAAAAGAATGTTAACAACAAATACTTTTTCACACCCAACCCAGTTCTGCGGAATCAGAATCAATGTTGAGTTTAAGCAAGTGAATGAGCCAATTGGAGTAAAGTGCCATGCAGATTTAAATTTTTCCCACTTGTGACGAATGCAGCTATCAATTTTTTTTGTATGCTAGCATGCTAGTTAACATTCATGTCAGTCAGCTGTTGGCTCTCACGCTGGCCAATAGAATCTTCCTGCCTATTCGTGGCAGCCAGCTATAGGCTCTCACGCTGGCCAGTAGAAAATGAACGCAAACTACATGAAAACAACCGTAGAAACATGGAAAAATCGATTATTTCCACTATCGATGGGATTTGGGAAATGCAAAGTTGGTCTTGGGTTTTCCACTAACTTGGAGAATGTGCATGTAAATTTTGGTGCAAATCCGTCAAAAATTGCAGCCATGCATTCATTACACACACACACACACACACACACACACACACACACACACACACACACACATCCTGCCTTTTATAGACAGAGATATTTTAAAAAGTTTATTACATTGTTCAAGCTCTGAGATGACCATTTATCATCATAACTTCTAAGGATTACAGCCACATCACATTGAAACACTGGTTCCTGTACAGTCACTGAAGTTAAGCAGCATTGATCCTGGTCACTACCTAGATGGGTGAAAACCTGAGATTACTGGGTGCCATAAGCTTAGATATGATGGGGGTAATGATGGCTCAGAGAGCAGACTTCCTATTCCAGTTGGTTTTGTTATATTCACTTACGCTCAAATACCCTTGGTGAAAGGTATGAATCCATCTCTTCTTCCCCCAGCTATGGGTTAATTAGTTTAACTTATATCACTAAAACCATTATTATCTCTGAAACGAAAAAAAAAAATTGTATACAAAATATTTACATTTCTACATTAAATGACTCATAGAGGTGTTGATATGCCATGAAAGAAAAGCAACCAAAACATCTTTAAATCTCTTCAAAAATACTCATTCACACATACCAAAATGCTGCACTACAACCTGTAAATGACGGAAATATCCACTTGTACTTTGCAAGCTCAGGAAAACATTCTCAGGTTGCATGTTTACATCTGACTCTGCATATTAATCATCTGAAACTCGTTTTCTGTAACACACATTTTATTATGTGTGAAGCTGTTATTTCTTTAAAAGCAAACGTTTTAATTTATGTAGAATTAGGTGCAGTTAATGCAAATATGTGTGCAGAAGAGGGCCACTTACTTTCAAAAAGGTTGAAGACATGAGCCTGCCAATGCCATTGGCTCCATGATACAAAGTAAGACCAGGGCAGACTCATTCCGTCATTTATAACTGAAAATGGTTGATAGAATATCCCGGGTGTGCTGCCTATGAGGTTCATGGAATAACCTGGAGGTGCTGCTTATAGATTAGGATACCTGCCTTCGAACGCATATAATGGCAATGGCAACTGAAATGGAATGTGCATGTGATTCAAAAAGAAAATAATGACATAATCAGGATGTTGATATTCTACATGACTTCAAACAAAAGGTTAGGAAGGAAACAGACATTAAAACTGGAAAGAGTGATAACATTAGATCTGAGAATCTTATTTTCCTGAAAAGCTGTTTAAAAAAAAAAAATTTTATAAATTTCAGCCAATATTAATACTGTTTGGTCATTGAGTACCGAATGTTTACTGTACAGAAAATGGTAGAAACACCTACTATGATCAGTGTTTGTACTGTGAAATCACCATGGAATTTTTTTTAATCATTTCACCCCATGCAAGGCAGTAAAGCCACTAGGACACAAGGGGTTACTGAGTGTGAAAGAATAAGAAAAAAGAGAAACATTATTAAGGAGCGAGAACAATAGAAGAGTAATCAAGAAGGCAGTAGATAATGATTGACATTGCATTTAAATTTGTTTTCTAATCATTTCACCCCATGCAAGGCAGTAAAGCCACTAAGACACAAGGGGTTACTGAGTGTGAAAGAATAAGAAAAAAAGAGAAACAATATTAAGGAGAAAGAACAATAGAAGAGTAATAACGATTGACATGGCATTTAAATTTTTGAAGATCAAAGTTGGCAGTGAAGCATGGAGCTGGAATAGAGTTCCACAAGTGAGAAGTGCGAGAAAAACTGTTAGCATAGGACGTACCGTTACATCTAGCCATTTCACATGTGAATTGATGAGACCCTACTACCAATTTAGTACTACACTTAAATTCATAAAGTCTAGGTACTATAGTGAAAAGTTTATCCAAACAATTACCATGAAAGTATTTATAGAAAAGGGAAGCAACTTTATAGTAGTGTGAAAGTGACTGCAGTGGAGATGCCAGATCAAGATTAATAACATTGCAGATTCTTCTTTGGATTTTATCAAGAATCTCTAAATATATTGCAAGATCACCTGACTGTATATGACAGCAAGATTCAAAGTATGGATGAATGATAGACTTATAGATATGTAAGATAGATTCTGGAGAGAAAAATTGTCTAGCATGAACCAACTTTCTTTAACATTAATACTTTTAAATGCTTTAAAATGTACCCATTCACTTGTAATATGAAAATGTTACACTATAAATTTCTATAAATAATGGGTATTTCCTAAAGCAAGCTTAGAAAAACAACTACAGATTGACTTTGCATATCAATTGTGTGAAACTCGTCTTTTGTTGTACACTTCAAAAGCAAATAGAATTACTTCTAGTTAATACAGATATAATATGTTGTAACCTAGAAAAGTTTACTGAATGAGGAATAAACAAAACGGCAGTTGGAAATTAAATTGTAATCTTTATAACATCAACAAAATACAATACTCACCAGCGGCGTGAAGTAGGTAAACCGCTGCTAGTTGTGGACTACGTGAACAGCATATTACCCCCATTTACAATAGTGTCCAATCGTCCTGGGTAAGACGATAAACTATGTCCAACAGCACCCCAAACCCAGATCACGTCCTGGGTATGACGATAAACTACATCCGCGTCCTGGGTAAGACATCCAACAGCAAGGCCTCTGATAATACGTTTTAGAAAAGATAATGTTGCCAGCTATATGTTTTTTTCAAAAAATAATATTACCAGCTATACATTTTTTAATTAATATTACCAGCTATAGGTTTTTGAAAAAATAGTATTACCAGCTATGTTTTTGTGAAAAATAGTATTACCAGCTATACGTTATTGAGGAAAAGAAATATTACCAGAAATAGATTTTTCACAAAACAAAAGTATTACCAGGAAAAAAAAGTTGTCGGCATTAACTGATCCACTGAGGTTGATATGCCGTAAAACAAACCAAACCAATAGTGTCCAACATATTTATGAGGATTGGGACATACCCATTAGTATTCATAGGTACGGTATATAGCGATAGTAAAAATCATTTGTGATGCATTTTTATAGTAAAAATCATTTGCGATGCATTTTTGTAGTAAAAATCATTAGCAATGCATTTTTATAGTAAAAATCATTGGCAATGCATTTTTATAGTAAAAATCATTTGCAATGCATTTTTAGAGTAAAAATCATTGGCAATGCATTTTTAGAGTAAAAATCATTGGCAATGCATTTTTAGAGTAAAAATCATTGGCAATGCATTTTTAGAGTAAAAATCATTGGCAATGCATTTTTAGAGTAAAAATCATTGGCAATGCATTTTTAGAGTAAAAATCATTGGCAATGCATTTTTAGAGTAAAAATCATTTGCAATGCATTTTTAGAGTAAAAATCATTGGCAATGCATTTTTAGAGTAAAAATCATTGGCAATGCATTTTTATAGTAAAAATCATTGGCAATGCATTTTTATAGTAAAAATCATTTGCAATGCATTTTTATAGTAAAAATCCTTTGCAATGCATTTTTATAGTAAAAATCATAAGCAATGCATTTTTATAGTAAAAATCAATGGCAATGCATTTTGATAGTAAAAATCATAAGCAATGCATTTTTATAGTAAAAATCATTGGCGATGCTTTTTTATAGTAAAAATCATTTGTAATGCATTTTTATAGTAAAAATCATTGCCAATGCATTTTTATAGTAAAAATCATTGCCAATGCATTTTTATAGTAAAAATCATTGCCAATGCATTTTTAGGGTTACTGAATGAGGAATGAGCAAAACGGAAGTTGGAAATGAAATGGTAATCTTTATAACATCAACAAAATACAATACTCGCCAGTGACATGAAGTAGGTAAACCACTGCTACTGTTTTCACACCATATTACCCCTATTTACAATAGTGTCCAACATATTTATGTGGATTGGGACATAACCATTAGTGTTCCTAGGTATCATATATATGATAATACAAGTTCTGTCCAAAAATATCTAGCCTGTTCCTGTAACAACCAAAACAAAAATACCTATCTCAAGTAGTGATATCTTCTTTGAGCCATGTCTCTCAGGGCAAAGATGATCAAAGCCTCTGATCAGGAGATTGGAGGTTTTGAGGAGTGTGGAACCACCTCTTAATTGCTGTTGTCTCCAGGTTGATCCTTCCGGCAGCAAGGCCTCTGATCGGGAGATTGGAGGTTTTCAGGAGCATGGAACCACCTCTCAATTGCTGTTCTTCCCAGGTTCACCTTGTTCACAGCACCTACTAGTGTCTCAACGTCCTGGGTATGACGATAAACTACATCCGCGTCCTGGGTATGACGATAAACTACGTCCAACCAAAAGGCCGTTGATCCGATTAATCGGCTGGTCATGTCATGCCCCATCACATCTAACCCATCCCAAAACAACTACAACTTACAATTAACTTTCCCACCCAAACCCTACACTAAATATACTAACACCTTACCCCTAAAATGTGATGGAAAGCGGTGGCTTAGGGTCAATCAGTAGAAAAAAATTTAAACAATGATGTTGCCAGTATACGTTTTTGAAACAATGATGTTGCCAGGGATACGTTTTTGAAACAATGATGTTGCCAGGGATACGTTTTGGAAACAATGATGTTGCCAGCTATGCGTTTTTGAAACATTGATGTTGCCAGCTATGCGTTTTTGAAACAATGATGTTGCCAGCTATGCGTTTTTGAAACAATGATGTTGCCAGCTATACGTTTTTGATATATCTAGTAAATACTGGATCTGGCATTAAATAACCCATAGTGGTTGATATGCCATAAAACCCCAAACAAACAAACAAAAACTAGTGTCTCATCCGTGGGTAAATAGTCAATCACCAAACAAAAATGAAAACACAGAAAATGTATGAAAACACAGAAAATGTATGAAAATACATTTTTATAGTAAAAATACCAATAATACATTTTATTAGTGAAATGATCAGCAATATATTTTATAGTAAAATTAACAACAATTAATAGTTTAGCAAAATTACCAACAATACATTTTAGAGTAAAATTACCAACAAAACTTTTTTTTATTGGAAAATGACCAGCAATGCATTTTTATAGTAAAATTGCCAAATACTGATTTTTATAGCAAAATTACCAATACATTTTAGAGTAAAGTTATCAAAACTTTTTTATTGGAAAATGGCAGCAATACATTTTTATAGCAAAATTACCAGCAATACATTTTTATAGCAAAATTACCAGCAATACATTTTTATCGTAAAATTACCAGTAATACATTTTTATAGCAAAATTATCAACAATACATTTCATAGTAAAATTACCAATAAAACTTTTTATTGAAAAATGACCAGTAATACATTTTTATAGTAAACTATCAACAATACATTTTTATAGTAAACTATCAACAATACATTTTTAAAGTAAAATTACCAGCAATACATTTTGATAGTAAAATTACCAGCAATACATTTTGATAGTAAAATTACCAGCAATACATTTTGATAGTAAAATTACCAACAATACATTTCATAGTAAAATTACCAATAAAACTTTTTATTGAAAAATGACCAGTAATACATTTTTATAGTAAACTATCAACAATACATTTTTATAGTAAACTATCAACAATACATTTTTAAAGTAAAATTACCAGCAATACATTTTGATAGTAAAATTACCAGCAATACATTTTGATAGTAAAATTACCAGCAATACATTTTGATAGTAAAATTACCAACAATACATTTCATAGTAAAATTACCAGTAAAACTTTTTATTGAAAAATGACCAGTAATACATTTTTATAGTAAAATTACCAACAATACATTTTTATAGTAAAATTACCAACAATACATATTTATAGTAAAATAAAATACATTGTCAAAAATTTTTTTTTAAATCTATTATTAATCCCATAAGGAAATCTTTACTCCTCGTTTAATTTTGTGATATTATTTGGTAAAAAACGAAATGCAGCTAAGTAAGTATAATTTAATCATGAAATAAGTTCATTCATTTGAAGTAATTATAATAGTTTGAATTTTTACATTTAGATTTTGGTATATGAGTTGATAATCCAGTAAACAAAAACAACCAAACCTGCTGTTTTCTGCTGCTTGATTATTGGGTTAAAATTTTTTATTTTTCAGATTATCTCCCCTTGGAGGTTGCCAGAATTTTACAACCGATTCAAAGGACGAGATGATTTAATGGAGTATGCAAAGGTTAGTCAGGTTTTTCTTTTACTCATCATTTCTAAATTACTTTCAGTTGGACATTCTTTGCTGAATATTGATGAAAATCATGGCTCCAATCTTAAAACTCTTTTTAATAGAAGAGTAATGGAAGACATTTTTTAATATTGGTGAGATTCATGGCTCCAGTCATATTCCTGTTTTGAAAAGAATAATGTATAACATTTCCGAATATTACTAGGAATCAATGCTCCAATCATATTTCTGTTTTGAAAAGAAGATTAATGGATAATTGTTCAGAATATTGTGAAGAATATTGGCTCAACTCGTACCTCTTTTTCTAACAGAAGATTTTTGTGAATATTGATAAAATCATGGCTCCAATCATATCTCTGTTTCTGAAAGAATATTAATGTAAGAAATTTCTGAATATTGTTGACAGTCATGTCTCCAATCATCTTTTTCCGAGAGAATATTAATACAAAACTTAATATTGCTGATAGTCATGGCTCCAATCATAACTCTGTTTCTAATAGAATATTAATGGAATACATTCCTGAATATTGCTGATAGTCATGGCTCCAATCATAACTCTGTTTCTAATAGAATATTAATGGAATACATTCCTGAATATTGCTGATAGTCATGGCTCCAATCATAACTCTGTTTCTAATAGAATATTAATGGAATACATTCCTGAATATTGCTGATAGTCATGGCTCCAATCATAACTCTGTTTCTAATAGAATATTAATGGAATACATTCCTGAATATTGCTGATAGTCATGGCTCCAATCATAACTCTGTTTCTAATAGAATATTAATGGAATACATTCCTGAATATTGCTGATAGTCATGGCTCCAATCATAACTCTGTTTCTAATAGAATATTAATGGAATACATTCCTGAATATTGCTGATAGTCATGGCTCCAATCATAACTCTGTTTCTAATAGAATATTAATGGAATACATTCCTGAATATTGCTGATAGTCATGGCTTCAATCATAACTCTGTTTCTAATAGAATATTACTATGACATTTCTAAATGTTGCTGGAACTTATGGCTCCAATCATATTTTGGTTTCTAAAAGAATATTAATGTATGACCTTCCTGAATATTGCTGAATCATGGCTCCAATCATGTCTCTGTTTCTGAAAGAATATTAGTATAAGACATTTTCTGAATGTTACTGAGAGTTTTGGCTCAATCATGTCTCTGAAAGAATATTCTTTTATATTGGAATCATGAATCTTGGTAATATTCAGAAATGTCTTCCATTAGTATTCTTTGAGAAAAAGAAACAAGATTGGAGCCATGACTCTCAGCAATATTCAAAAATGTCTTCCATTAATATTCTTTCAGAAACAGACATGATTGGAGACATAACTCTCAGCAGTATTTGAAAATGTCTTACATTAATATTTGCGAAACAGAGACATACAAGTATATTAATGGAACTGAATGTAACTGTCATGGATGCAATTATGTTTCTGAAAGAAGATTAGTGTAAGACTTCTTAATATTGTTGCGAGTCATAGCACCAATCTTGTTTCAATTCTTGAAAGAATATTAATAGAAGACATTTCCAAATATTGCTGAGAGACATGGCTCCAATCATGTCTCTGTTTCTAAAAGAATATTAATTGTAGACTTTTATTAATATTGCTGAGATTTATAGCTCCAGTCATATGGAAAAATTAATGGAAAACATTTTTGATTATTGTTGTGAGTCATGGCTCCAGTCATGTTTCAATTCTTGAAAGAATATTAATAGGAGAAATTTCTGAATATTGCTGAGAGACATGGCTCCAGTCATATCTCTGCTTCTAAGAGAATGTTAATGGTAGACTTTTCTAAATATTGCTGTGTCATGGCTCCAAGAATATTAATAGAAGACATTTCGGAATATTGCTGAGGGTCACAAGCTCAATTGTGTCTCTGTTTTAGAATATTAATATAAGGCATATCAGGGCGAGAAGAAGTAGGTTCATGCCTAATCATAATTTGATATACAAACAAGAAATTATAATGTGGATTTTTTTTTTTTTTTTTTTTTTTTTAAGCTTATCACCCCAAGCAAGGCTGGAAGCCACTAGCACGCAAGGGGTTACAGAAGGTTTGGAGGAAGAGCAGATAGGAGTGGTAAAGGAGAGGATGTGGAGAAAGATAGTGGATCGATCAAGGCAAGGGAGTTACAGAAAATTTGGAGCAAGAGCAGATAGGAATGAAAGGTGAAAGGATGTGGAGAAGGGAAGTGGATAGATCAAGGCAGCTGGAGATGTCGATTGACGTTACACTTAAATAGTTGGAGATTGTATTTGTCAGGGAAACAGGAATAAGGAAGGGAGTTCCACAGGCGAGATGTGTGAGACATGAAGCTATTGGAGTAGAAGAGACGTCTACATCTAACAGTTTCAACGGTGAAGGGGTGGGAACGGGATGCCAGCCTAAAAGTGGCGGTCAATTCTCTATTGTAATCGGTATATAAACTGATCCCTCACTTTGTGACCACGATAGTTTCTATCCGCTTATATTGCGGAGAATGTAAATAAATCTAAAAGACATACCTGTGTAGGTAAATAGTATTTCATTGATTGATATATTCATTTTTTACGACTTATCAACCCAATGCTGGTTAATGGATACTTATAGTAAATGCTCTGTTTTTATTATTAAACAGTATAAGAACACATATTTTTCTCAAGATTTCCTAAATATTAAGGCCAGCAGATGTAAATAAATAAATATTTTGTTTAATAATAAAATAATAATAAATAGATAATAAATGATAAATAATTATAATAAATAATAATAATAATAATTGTTATTAGTGATTGCACACAAAGAAGGTGCCTCCATATTGATATGTCAGTCCCTGCAGACTGCAATGAATCTTTGAAGATCTTCAAAAAGCTATCAAAATACAAGGACCTTGAAATCGAAATCTCAGAAATGTGGCACATGGGAACATCAACAATCCCCGTTGTAGTTGGAGCCCTCGGATTGGTTGGAAAAGATTCCAGTGGACTAATTGAAGGGATTCCTGGAAGCCCATACCTTAAAGAAATACAAAAAATTGTTCTCACAAGTACTGCCCACACCTTATGAAGGGCTTTATCTATGTAAAATATGTTTCTTTTTTTTTTTTCAGTGGAAAATGTCATGATGTCATTTCTAACCTTAGATCCGGGGGGGGGGGCAGAAAGAAATGAGTACACATCAGAAATTAAAGGAAATAAAATAAAGATAATAATAATAATAAAAATAGATAATAAATGATAAATAATAATAAATACGTAATAAATGATAAATAATAATAAAATAATAATAATACATAATAAATAATAATAAAATAATAATAATAAATGATAAATAAAATAATAATAAATACATAATAAATGATAAATAATAATAAAATAATAATAATAAATGATAAATAATAAAATAATAATAATGATAAATAATAATAAAGTAATAATAAATGATAAATAATAATAATTTAATAATAATAAATGATAAATAATAATAAAATAATAATAATAATACATAATAAATGATAAATAATAATAAAATAATAATACATAAATGATAAATAATAATACATGATAATAAAATAATAATAATAAAGTAATAATAAATACATAATAAATGATAATAATAATAAAATAATAATTAAAAAGAGCATCTACTCAAATATGAATAGCCATTAAAAATAACATTTAAACAAATAAAAAAATTCCAGAGAATGTAAATAAATCTAAAAGAAATGCCTGCAAAGCTGATTAGTAGTTCATTGATGGATTGATTCATTCATTTTTTACAGTTTATCAACCCTGTACAGCTTATCTAAAGCTGGGAAACATTTTTAGATTGCAAGAATTTTTGCAGTTCTAATGATTCATCAGTTTACTTTCATGTGTATTCCTTCTAACTGATAAAAATCTTAGCTTTTTAGTGGCTTTTCTGGTAATAGTGGTGGCATATTCCTTTTCCTTTTACTTGAACTAGATCTGGCTATGGAAGGATTGGTGACAATAACCCAACTTCTTTCTCATCCGTCTCCTCTTTTTTCCTTTCAGAAACAAGGAATTCCTGTTCCTACAACCAAGAAAGATCCTTGGAGCATGGACGCCAATCTAATGCATATCAGGTAAAACTTTAGCATGTATATGGTAGAACTTGTAGCGTAATTGCCAGTTACTGAATTGGGATATTACTTAGTGTTATGTACCGTAGCTATGAATACTAATGGGTATGAGTCAATCCTCATAAACATGTTGGTCACTATTGTAAATTTGGATTTGAATAACAGGGCGAAATGGGTTGGTTGGCAACAAATCTACCGCAGAAAGAAAAGGCAACCTACTACGGGAAAATCTTCTTCCTAGTCAGTCAGGAATCGAAAGAGACATGATCGCCCAAGTGTGTATCACGTGATGGCACTTTACTGGCTTTATCTCTTCTCCCCTTGGCTATGATTTGAATAACAGGACAGAATGGGTCCTATAGCCTTGGATGGCAACAAGTCTACCGCAGAAAGAAATGGCAACCTACTGCGGGAAAATCTTCTGCCTAGTCAGTCATGAATCGAAAGAGACATGATCGCCCAAGTATGTATCACGTAATGGCACTTTACTGGCTTTATCTCTTCTTCCCTCGGCTATGATTTGAATAACAGGATAGAATGGGTCCTATAGCCTTGGATGGCAACAAGTCTACCGCAGAAAGAAATGGCAACCTACTGCGGGAAAATCTTCTGCCTAGTCAGTCATGAATCGAAAGAGACATGATCGCCCAAGTATGTATCACGTAATGGCACTTTATTGACTTTATCTCTTCTTCCCTCGGCTATGATTTGAATAACAGGACAGAATGGGTCCTATAGCCTTGGTTGGCAACCAGTCTACCACAGAAAGAAACGGCAACCTACTGCCTACTCATTTATGAAACTTCTGCCTACTCACTTATGAAAGACATGATATTCCAAGCCTATATATGATATATGTCACTAGACTTCTTTTTTCTTTCTTTTTTTAAAACAATTGTGTCACTTCATCTCTGCTGTAAATTTGACAGTAGAGTATATCAATTTTACTTGATTTCAAACCAAAAGGGAGGTAACTCCCTTTAATGCGTGATAAATGAAACACTCTACTGCCATCATTAAAGAAAATTGTTTATATTTTGGTTTCTTTATTTAAAGTCTTTTTGTGTTTTTCAGCTATGAGAGTGGCATTCTGGAAAATCCATGGACACAGGCCCCTGACGGTATTTACAATATGACCACGGACCCTGAAAAGGCCCCAGACACACCAACTAAACTTGAAATCACCTTCAAGAAAGGCATGTAACTTCATTTGTTATTTCATCTAAACATTTTTGCTTTTTGTTTTTTTAATTAGTTTTAAACTTTGTTTAACATGACACATGGTTTGGCCATGGAAGGTAAAGAAAATTCTTAGCATCTGTGCAGGTTTGCCAACCGTGTCACAAAATGTGGCCTTTTGATGCTGAAGAATGCATCTCACGTTAACTGATGCAGGACACGTTTTTTGTAATACATTTTTGAATCAATAATTCTTTGGCAAATTTTTTTTTTTTTTTTTGTTTTTAAAAAGATGTAATTAATAAATGCACAGTTCTGTTTCACTCTAAAATACTAATCTAAGTGTTATTTTGTACTGACTGTAAAAATATCCGTTACATATGAATTACTTTTGCTCAAAAATAGCAAACTGATTTAATTCAGCTTTGTGCCCCACAACCCAGAAATCTGAGATCCTATGCCCTCAACACTGACAGAAGAGATCCTATGCCCTCGACACTCACAGACGAGATCCTATGCCCTCGACACTTACAGACGAGATCCTATGCCCTGGACACTTACAGACGAGATCCTATGCCCTGGACACTGACAGACGAGATCCTATGCCCTGAGCACTGACAGACGAGATCCTATGCCCTGAGCACTGACAGACGAGATCCTATGCCCTGAGCACTGACAGACGAGATCCTATGCCCTGAGCACTGACAGACGAGATCCTATGCCCTGGACACTGACAGACGAGATCCTATGCCCTGAGCACTGACAGACGAGATCCTATGCCCTGAGCACTGACAGACGAGATCCTATGCCCTGAGCACTGACAGACGAGATCCTATGCCCTGAGCACTGACAGATGAGATCCTATGCCCTGGACGCTTACAGACGAGATCCTATGCCCTGGACGCTTACAGACGAGATCCTATGCCCTGGACGCTTACAGACGAGATCCTATGCCCTGGACGCTTACAGACGAGATCCTATGCCCTGGACGCTTACAGACGAGATCCTATGCCCTGGACGCTTACAGACGAGATCCTATGCCCTGGACGCTTACAGACGAGATCCTATGCCCTGGACGCTTACAGACGAGATCCTATGCCCTCAACACTGACATAACACCCTCAACACCTACATCTGAGATAGCAGTTTTCAGATTCCATATTTAGAAACAATTTTGGAGAATCTTGCAGAAAATGTATTTTCTGGAACACTGACATTTTTTTGGAGCCACATGAAACTGTAATTCATTTTTCATGTTTTACTTAAGTTATTTTATTCTGAGTTAAAATGTTCTTTTGTCTTTCACAAGTTAGATTTTAAGCTTTCCTATCATGCATCTTTCATAAATGCATACTACTTGAATAATGTAGATTTTACAAGTATCTGAACAGACTGTGGAATGTTCTTTTTTTTTTCTTTTTGTTCATTCCTACCTGTTTTCTTTGTGCAATTCAGGTTTACCTGTTAGTGTTAAGAACTTAGATGATGGAACCGTCAAATCCAAACCCTTGGAGCTTTTTCTCTACCTTAATGAAGTTGGGTAAGTAAAGTTAATAACTTTATTGATCGATATTTTAATTATGAAGCTTGAGAATAAAAACAATCTCTTGGAGCACTTTCTGTACCTTAAATGAAGTTAAGTAAAAATTGGTTTGTAACACTCAATCACACCAGAATCAATCAAGTAATTTGATCCACAAACAGATCCTGAACTTTCTGCAATTATGATTAGCAGCTGTACGCGTTGCTTGAAATGCCTATTGGGATCAAAGTTTACCCCCAGACTTCAAGGGGAACTGGTATTGTGGGTGATTATGCATTCTCATCATAGCAGCAGAAATTAGCCTCATGTTCAGAAATAAAAGCCTACTTGACAGGAAATAAAACGTACACAAATAACAGGAAAAGCCTGGCAAATTGTATGTTAATTTCATACAATTTATTCATATTTTTTTTGTTTGTATTAGTGTGTGTATTTTTTGGTTACAATTGTTTTATGGTACATGTAATAAAAATGGAGAAATTTACTCTGTAGTATTACAAGCGATATCACAGAGAGAAGTCGGACGCATGTTGCCCATACCAAGGTTCATGATGAAGATATTCGTGTCAGACAGCTGTTGGCTCTAACGCTGGCCACTAGAATGTTCCTGCCTATTCGTGGCAGCCAGCTATAGGCTCTCACTCTGGCCAGTAGAAAATGGCCGAAAAACTACATGAAAACTGCCGTAGAAGCATGAAAAAATCGATTATTTCCACTGTCAATGGGAGTTGGGAAATGCAAAGTCAGTCTTGGCCTTCCCACTAACTTTGAGCATGTGCATGTAAATTTTGGTGCAGATCCGCCGAAAATTGTGGCTGTGCATTCGTTACACACACACACACACACACACACACATCCTACCTTTTATAGATAGGGATATGCGTGCGTATGCGTATATAGAGATATGCGTGCGTATATAGAGATATGCGGGCGTATGTAGAGATATGCGGGCGTATGTGCGTATATAGAGATATGCGGGTGTATGTATGTATATAGAGATATGCGTGTGTATGTATGTATGTGTGTGTGTGTGTGTATATATATATATATATATATATATATATATATATATGAATTCACTTTCATAACATGTCTAGGTTTTATTCCAATTCTAATCATTCCTTTCCACTTCCCTTCTCCACATCCTTTCACCTTTCATTCCTATCTTCTGTAACCCCCTTGCCTTGATCGATCCACTATCTTTCTCGACATCCTCTCCTTTACCACTCCTATCAGCTCTTCCTCCAAACCTTCTGTAACCCCTTGCGTGCTAGTGGCTTCCAGCCTTGCTTGCGGTGATATGCTTAAAAATAAAAAACAATAAAAATCAATTTCAATAGAAAAAACGCCCTTCTGAGACTTCATTTGTGGGGGGGGGGGGCACAGAGGTCCAAGTTTGCTGATATTTTTTTTTCTATCAATTTTTGATTAGAAAACTTTAACCTCATCGACTGGGATAACTCATGGCCGATAGTTTTCATTATGACACCAACTACAAATTATCTGGTGCTTGGCATTATCTGATACATTTTCATTTGCAGGCGCCAACAGTGAGTTTATTCCCAGTAATACTTTCAATGCGAAAACAATTTTAAACCTTCAGTTGAAGCTATAAATCAACTCATAAATAATTTTATTCCCTAATTTTTCTCACCGGAATCAATCATTACATATATAAAGTCTTCCATTTGTGTCATCCTGGCTTTGAATATGGCTGCCACATATGGTCTAGTGCTCCTGCTACATATTTACAGATTCTTGATAAGTCTAAGAAGAATCTGCAATGTTATTGGTCCAAACTTGGCATCTTGGCTTCTGTCACTTTCTCACTGCCATAATGTAACTTCCCTGTGCCTTTTTCCTTTCATCATAATTTTTCTGATGACCTTCGCTCTATGGTACGTAGACTTTACGAATTTAAGCACAGTACCTTCGCTCTATGGTACGTAGACTTTACGAATTTAAGCACAGTACCTGATTGGCGGCAAGGTCTCATCAATTTAAAATTGAATTGGCTAGATGTAACCGTAACTTCTTTGCTAACAGTTTCTTTTCTCACACTTATCACATGTGGAACTCTTCCAACTGCTTGCTTTCCAGCCAACTTTCATCTTCAAATATTTAAACGCAATGTCAATTACTATCTACTGTCTTCTAGATTCCTCCTCTTTTATAATTCTCACTCCCTAATGTTTTTCTTTTTCTTATTCTTTCATACTTAATAACTCCTTGTGTCTGAGTGGCTTTATTGCCTTGCTTGGAGTGAAAGGATGAAAAAAGAAACAGTTGGCTATTATAAAGTTGGTGTTTTTAAGTCAGATTTTGTAATTGACTTCTGGGGGTCAACGGGTTAACGAACGATATTTATCTGTCATTTTCTGCTAATCATAAACTAAATTTAAAATACAAGGAAGAATTTCAAAGACGTTAAGCAAACACAGAAGATTGAGTGACAACAAGAATTAGTTTTAAATGAAAATGTCTTCATTTTTAAATCTTTTAATATTTCATCTTTTTAAAATTATTTTGTAAACATTTTAATGGTGTTTTTATTATTCTTTGCTACTAACAACCATAAATGGAAGGTAAAAACACAACATATTGATTTTAGAACAGCTTCAAATGTCTTCAAAATGATTAAAAACCTTTGGCACTCTGCATTATTAATATTATTTCCACTGCATTCTTTTTCAAGAGCTTCCAGTTGCATTATCCTCATTGCTAATTTCACTCAAAGTTTTTTCCTGTTGCCATAGCAGGAGATGACAATTATGGAATTCAAATTCAGGATCAGAGTCACCTTCAGTGGCAGGATAAATTTTTTTGTACAGCAAATGAAGTCTCATACAAAGCGATAATGGTTAAATTTATTTTAAGCGGTGGGGTTAATATTGTAATAGTATTTTGTTCTATTAATAGCATGCTTAGTAACAAGTTGAAAGAAGAAACAAAGACGGGTGTGTACTTATACAGGGGTAACCATCATTCTGTTGTGGCACATCTTAGCCCAGTGGTTCTTCCGTCCTCATGCTGAGCAAATGCTGCCTCGATTTCTCTGTCGTTTTCCCCCTGTAGTTCACCCATTTGTTTCATGTAGTTAATTGATTGTTTGTTTGTTTGTTTGGGGTTTTATGGCATATCAACCACTATGGGTTATTTAATGCCAGATCCAGTATTTACTAGATATATCAAAAACATATAGCTGGCAACATCATTGTTTCAATAAAATGTATCCTTGGCAACATCATTGTTTCAAAAAAATGTATCCCTGGCAACATAATTGTTTCAAAAACGTATAGTTGGCAACATCATTGTTTCAAAAAAGTGTAGTTGGCAACATCATTGTTTCAATGTGCTGGAAAAGACCTGGAAGTTCACTATTTTCCCATAACTGGGACCCCCAACAGGTGCTACCACCCCGGGTCAGGGTGGATCTGGGAACATCAGCAATTAAGAGGTGGTTCCACGCTCCTCAAAACCTCCTGATCAGAGGCCTTGCTGTTGGATATAGTTTATCGTCTTACCCAGGACTCAGATGCAGTTTAACGTCATACCCAGGACGGATTTATCTAGTCAGTCAGAGCATAACGACCAGAGAGATGCCAACAAACTCTACGCTATCCAAGACCTCAATTTTCCTGCTTAAAACCAACTTCTGGCTCGACAACGTATCGGCACATTAATTCTCTCTCTGCTGAACAAGATCTCACGAACTCCGAATATTTTGCTTTCAGAAAGTGATATAATTTTTTATTCACTACCGTTTAAGTAAAATACCGAGCAGACTCCCATTTTGATTAACAGTCAAGGGTACGCAACTTTGTACGACAAAAAAAAAACAATTATTCAAAACAAATCAGAACAACATCAATTTATTAACATCCAGACAAGCTTAGTAATATATTACAAGTTCAGACATAACAGCATTCAAGTCGTAATTAAAATTCACACTCAATTGTATATCCTGTTTAATTGTATATAAATGATTGCATTGTTTCTTATGTCCTTTTTGCCTTGTTTTATATTTCATTTGCGTGGAATATCTTATTATTAAGCTCTTGTTGAGGATGAATGTTTTCGTACACGCCAAGCAAAAAGATACCTTCTGATTCATTCAAATCCTTCTGATAAAAAAAACAATAATAGATTGGCAAGTTCCCAACAACTTATTGAGTGTAGGGCTGCTCTGTTTAGATGAAAATTTGAATGCTGCTGATCTCTTCATTCCTGAAATCACTTCAAAATGATCGTCTTTCATTGTAAATAAGGTAATGGTAAATATGAGCAGTGTAGATCAAATGCTTTTATTCAACGTGTGAAGCTCCAATAGCTTAATGTCTCGCACATCTCGCCTGTGGAACTCCCTTCCTTATTCCTGTTTCCCTGACAAATACAATCTCCAACTATTTAAGTGTAATGTCAATCGACATCTCCAGTTGCCTTGATCTATTCACTTCCCTTCTCCACATCCTTTCACCTTTCATTCCTATCTGCTCTCGCTCTAAATCTTCTGTAACCCCCTTGCCTTGATCGATCCACTATCTTTCTCCACATCCTCTCCTTTACCACTCCTATCTGCTCTTCCACCAAACCTTCTGTAACCCCTTGCGTGCTAGTGGCTTCCAGCCTTGCTTGGGGTGATATGCTTAAAAAAAAAAAAAAAGAAAGCAGTACTGTTGGAAGAGGCAATTGTGTAAAATTGAAATGTTGGGAAAAATTAATTTTCTTCCTTGCTCTCACTTATGTTTGAGCCCAGGGTACTTGCCTGGACTACGTTCAGATTTTCTCTAATGCCAAGTGGATAGGTTGCACCTCTGATTTTTATCAAAATCTTGGTGAAAAAAAAGTGCGACCTATCCTCGAATATACACGGTAAATATTTTAGATTATACATAACGTTTGATGTAATTTTTATGTTTTTTCTGATCAACAGAGGCAAACATGGAATTGGCCGAATAGATTTGGTTGAAAATCGTTTCATTGGAATGAAATCTCGGGGTAAATATGAACAGTTTTCATTTTCCTCTCCTTTATCTTAGCATTTCATAAGTAAATAGATTTTTACTTGGGGAAGAAAGAGCACCCATCATGCACCCTCTAAAATATCCATCTCTGTGGCCTTGCAATAACTTTATTTACACTATTTAGTTTCAGACTGTTATCCTCATCCTGGTTGTTTTTATCACAACATTTTATACGATGTGCCCTTCAGATGTCCTCAGGTGTACATCGATCTGGTTAACCTACAGGAAATTCCAAACTGACCCCTTTATTTAATCTAAGAGGGTAGACTGTTCTCATGCCTTATTTTTATTTAGTACTGTTCAGTTATTGCTCACCTGTTGTCACTGGGTGAAAGTACACACTGCTTGTCCCAGGGATTGAACTCACATTCACTATGTCACCAAATTCACAAACCAACACCTTTGCCGATCAGTCCGTTGTCCCGGAGTAAATTCATACCCTTAAACCTAATCTTGACTGCTGAATAAATTTAATCTTTAAAAAAGTTGATACTCTACATAAAATCCTTCTTTGGAACTACATGACCATTATATAGGAGTCAATGTGCCATAAAACCACATTCAACACCAGAACCTTGGAAACGAGATTAAAAATGGTGATAATCTACTTAAAAATATATCACCATTTATTCATCAAAGGCCTGTCAAAATGCCATGATATAAGGCCAGCATTCCAAATTTATGGCATATAGTATACTCCTTACTTTCATTTACATCCTTACAACCTCATTCAGTAACTCTCAACTTTCAGGCATTCACAGCTAAGATCCGCCATGCCATGTACATAGGGTCAACTCCTCCACATTCTCTTAGTATTCCATTGATAAGGAGGAAGTTCCAATCTTCTTCCCCAGAACTATTACCTTGTGGAATAGACTCCCAAGAGTTATCATTCCTACATCTCCTCATAATATACTCGTGCTTACAGAACAATCTCATTCAGTAATGCTCTACCTTGAGTTGCTCTCGGGCATTGCATTAGATGAACAATTATTAAAAAAATGCATATACTAAATGCAAAAGGAGCATGGGAAAACATGCTCCTGCTATATATTGAGAGATTCTTGGTAAAATCCAAAGAAGATTTTGCCATGTTATTGGTCCTAACCTGGCATCCTGGCTTCAGTCACTTTCCTACCACCATAAGATAGCTTCCCTGTGCCTTTTCTATACATACTTTCATGGTAATTGTTCTGATAACCTTTTCTCTATGGTATGTAGATTTTAGGGATTTAAACGCAGTACTAGATTGGCATCAAGGTCTTATTATTTGACAATTTGATATCGAACACTCTTCCCTTATAAATATTGCAAATATTACATTATGGTTGGGACACTCACGTAGAAGAGGAAAGTGCAGTCTCATCTTGATTCCAAGTCTTTTTTATGGCCAGTGGAAGGATTTTTTTTTCAATTTGAGTTTTATAAGTGGCATCAACTTGACCAAAGATGAAAAAAAGAAAAGTCTTTCAATATTGATGTCACATTTGGTCTGGTGCTCTTGGTATATATTTAAAGATTCTTGATAAAATCCAAAGCAGAATCGGCAATGTTATTTGTCCTGACCTGGCATCTCAGCTTCAGTCACTTTCCCACGGTCATGATGTAGCTTCCCTGTTCCTTTTCTATAAATACTTTCATGGTAATTGTTCTGATGAACTTTCCTCTATGGTAGCAAGTCTTTATGAGTGTAAGCACAGTACTAGATTGGCAGCTAGGTCTCATCATTTTACACTTGAAATGGCTAGATATAACAGTAAGTTCTATGCTAACAGTTTCTTCTCTCGCACTTCTCACTTGTGGAACTTTCTTCCAATTTCTTGTTTCTCAGTCAAAATTGATGTTCAAAAATTTAAATGCAATGCCAATCATTATTTTCTGTTTTGGTTCATGTTCTTTTTTTTTCTCTCATATTCTCTAATACTCAGTAACCTCTTGTGTATTAGTGGCTTTATTGCCTTGCTTGGGGTGAAATGATTAAAAAAAAACAGCATGTAACCTGCTTGATGTGTCTGAGTGAATAGATTGTAGACATGGAGAAAGAGAATAAAGAATCAACAGTTAAGAAGTTATGGAGAGCCATTACTGACCATGTTCTGAATGTACTTGGCAGATTAAATAAGGAATATGTTCTCACAATTGAAGTCTGCACCATTTTCCCATCATCCCCCAGTGTTTATGAAAACCACAAGGTTCTCTTGGGTCTTGTATTGGATGAACATATATATATATAAAATATATATATCACAAGAGAGAGCTATGGTAGATAGATTTATTCTCTCATTTAATTTCCCCCATTATGGGCATTATTATATCCATGAATAATAACACTGGGACAGAATGGCTGAAAGGAAAAGGAATGACACACATGCTTTGTTCTCAGAGAACAATATATCATATCTACACAGAAAGCAGAGTGTAAGGAGAAACAAAAAGGAAGAGTCTTACATATAATATGGAGATTCTTCTGTGTTTCTCGAGAAGCCATGTTGAGGACTCCAGTGACAAACAGGCTGGATTCATTAATGATGTCTTATATGAGGACATATTCAATGAAGGGGTTTTTCCCAAATTGAGGACTGCAAGTTGGAGTTTCTTTCTATATCTGGGAAAGATATATTCCCAGAAGGAAATGACAATATGGATTTGTCAGCTGCTGGCGGGGGGGAGATTTAGCCATTGCCCAGACTAAAGAAAGCAACCTCTCGTTTTGGCTACTTTAGACCAACTGAACAACCGGCCACTCTTGTCACTGTATGAAGTGACATCACTAAGCGGCTGTCACATGACCCATGAAACTTATCTCCACTAAAGGGAAGTAATCACATTCTGTATCCCTACATACCCATGTCATGAAGAAACTTGGCACATAAATGAAAAAAAATACACTCTAACATCTTTTTTTAACCCACAGGTGTTTATGAAACCCCAGGTGGCACCATACTGCTAATGGCACATATTGATATCGAAGTCTTTACGATGGACAGAGTAAGTTCAATTCATTTTCAGTGCATTAATTATTTTCATTATCATATTTTATTTTATTTAAATGTAATGACACTACAGATCCCCTACATAGCAGGAACAGAACACCCCCATAGAAGTTCATTGTAAAATGATTTTATCTGAGTATTAAATATTTTGAGTTTTGGCCAGCAGTAAAATCTATGAAGTAGGATCTTCAAAGTAGCCACCCACTTGACCAAAAGGAGAAAAAAAATAGATTAATAAAATCTTTCAAGAGTACTGCTTGGCTGGAAGTTAGGATGTGATGCTCACAGGATTATATAAGCAGTCACAGTTAGAATGGGAATAGTTTCAGGATGTCTGTCGAGAGAGTTCTGATACGGTCTGTTGGCTGGGTACAGGCTGCCTGACAGTGAGTTTGGACGTTTCCCCATTAGAGAGTGAGTTTGGACGTTTCCCCCCATTAGAGAGTGAGTTTGGACGTTTCCCCCATTAGAGAATGAGTTTGAACGTTTTTCCCCATTAGAGAGTGAGTTTGGACGTTTTTCCCCATTAGAGAGTGAGTTTGGACGTTTTTCCCCATTAGAGAGTGAGTTTGGACGTTTTTCCCCATTAGAGAGTGAGTTTGGACGTTTCCCCATTAGAGAGTGAGTTTGGACGTTTCCCCCCATTAGAGAGTGAGTTTGGACGTTTTTCCCCATTAGAGAGTGAGTTTGGACGTTTTTCCCCATTAGAGAGTGAGTTTGAACGTTTTTCCCCATTAGAGAGTGAGTTTGGACGTTTTTCCCCATTAGAGAGTGAGTTTGGACGTTTTTCCCCATTAGAGAGTGAGTTTGGACGTTTCCCCATTAGAGAGTGAGTTTGGACGTTTCCCCCCATTAGAGAGTGAGTTTGGACGTTTCCCATTAGAGAGTAGTTTCAAGCTCTTGAGGGTAATTTGTGAGACATGGACAGGGTGGTATGAAAGAGTCAGAATTTTCACTGGTTAAAGGGTTAAAGCTGTCCTGTTAGTTAATCATGACAGTAGCAGAAGTTGTCCCAAATGTCACCTACATACTGACTTTTAATTACATTGGTTCCAATATTATAATCAAAGGAAATGATATCCTTTTACTATCACTTGGAAACAAATCAGTCATTTCATCTTTGGATCCAATATTATGATCAAAGGTATTCTCATTGTTTTCACTATCATTTGTAAAAGAATCTGATGTTTCATCATTGGTTCCAATATTATGATCAAAGGGAATGTGATCGTCATTGCTTTTGTGACATTGAGGCCATGAGGTGGTTAAAGGCTGGAAGAGTCAGGAAAGGATTAAATCTAAAATGGAAAACAAGCTGGATGATAAAGAGAATGAGAGATTTTTCCTTATTGGAAAGGGCTTTCTTCCCCCCTTAAAGTTTTTTTATATCTATCAAGAACCTGGTAAAACAAATTTACCTCTCCCTTGTAAATTTAATCTTTACCCCATTAAATTCTTTCCAGGATTGTTTCCTCTGCCATGGCATTTTTTTTTTTTTTTTTTTTTTTGAGGGTGCAAAAAAAACATGAGCACTTACTGTTTTAAAATTGTTATAACTTTCTTTGTATTGTGTGTATAGATTTTTATTTTTTGTATAGTAATGAAAGAATGGATGAGTAATAGTCTGATGTAATTACATTTTGATGTTGAAAACAAAAAATTTGAAACCCAAAATAAAAAACAAATACATTTAACATATTTTAACTTTTATTACTCCCTGCGGAGTTCTGGGGGTGCAATAAGAAGTAAAATTGCTAAGAAGGCTTTCATTTTGGTCAAAAGTGACATCCTTCCTCGTGTTTACATATGAGTAGACAGCAGCATTTGTTTGTGCTTTCTTTCGCCTGACGAGAATATTTGTCTCATTGACAAATTTCGTTATCCTTTCATCATTTATAAATAGACAAAATAATTCACCTTCAGAAAGGCTATTAGGTACATCCATGGGGCCAGTAGTTTTCATAGTCAACTATGGATAATAGTAGCCATTCAGTACTTTCGTCATTGCTTTCCTCCCGACCACTTCACTCTCAATATCCACTTGAGTAAAGCCATCAAAATCATCAACGGAATCCAAATCAAAGAAAAACTCCCGAATAAAGGGTTCACTGGATGTTGCTGCAGCTATTTTTGCTTACAAAATATCACAAAAAATTTAGAAAGGGTTTAATCAATGTTGCACCTCATGCAAAGTGTAGAAGAATTTGAAATAGAATTGGAAAACAGAAGTTTAGCCTCGTTTCAAAGAGGTAGTCGGCTATTTCCGGCTTAAAATACTTGAAATAACAGTCGACAAGTGTTTATTTGTAGCAACCCTCTTGAGAATGTGCCTACAGCGTGCAAAGGAAGAGAATTCTCCGGTGATAATTTTCATCTCCACTGTGCTAAAGGTTAAACAAACAAATATCATTAGCAGGAAGGAGGAGGCAGATCTGGATTGCGTAATAAAATCGTCCCGCTGCATCAAGTCGTTCCATTCCTCCCGCATTCAACTTTTCAAGGGTTTGTTAATAGAAATATCAACAGCTTTCATATTGCTCATTTGAAAGCCATTCTATTGTTAGGAATAGCACATTGAAATAAACTATGCTTCTGTACTTGTGCATTTACACATAACTTGTGTACATTTACCAACTTCTAAGCAGGCCTCTCTTCTAGTGTGTCTAGCTAATCCCTATTACAGACACTTGCTCGGGCTACATTTGTATCTCTTCAACACCCATAGAACCAACTTGTCATTTATGTCGTATCTATGTTAAGTGGACCTTTGTTTACATTTTGTTGTAGCATACCTATGGACGATAAGTATGCCCCATTCACGTAAATATAGTAGTGAATACTGTATGTTGGTCTGCAGTTGGAGAGTCATCTCTAGTTGTGCTGGTCAAACTCTCTCCCTCTTGGTAGAGAGGATCCCCAGATGAGGGCAGAGTCTTGTCTCAAGAAACAGCTACTTGACCGCGTTTTTTTACAGGGTCTATGGGGAATTTTCAGCCAAGCCTACGGGCTCAAGTACCCCACATTAAATTCGGCCTTGTGCCACATCTGACCGCATGGGGCAGTTGGTAGAGATCCTGCAGTTGGAGATTCATGGGACTCCCTTCTAGCAGTTGACTACTTCTTCTATGCGCCGCTGGCGAATCTTATATGTGTTGTTCTTGTCCTAAGTATTATCGTTCCTTGCCAACCTTTGTTTGATTATTCTATTCAGTAGCCTTCCCTAGGTCACATTTCAAGCAGGCTTTTAGTTTGGTTTTATGATTACTCCCCCTAAACCGTCTCCATGACCTTTTGTTCTGAAATAATTCTTTCTGGCAATTTTTTTTTTTTTTTCTCCCAGGAAATGCGTAAAATCAAGCGAGAGTTGGACCTGAAATTTGGTGAACAGGTTTATCGAGGTAAGTACCAACAGTTTGGGGTCATATAATAACAAGCTTCTCCTTTCCAAGTATGCCTGTCTGCTAGAGTAGCTAGCTAATCCCTGTTGCAGACGCCTGCTCAGGCACATTTCGGTTTGTTCAACACCCTCAGAAACAACTATGTTGAGCAGACCTTCATTATAGTTTCTGGGAAAGAGCACATAATTTGGTATGAGTAACAGTTTGAACAAATTATTTGTGACTTTTTGCTTGCACAGTCATTGGCAACTTTTAAGCAGTTCCATCTGCCTGACTTCACTCACAAAGCTTGGGTCAATCTCTGGGTATGGATTTCAGGCACCTGCTGATGCCACCATACACTGGGATCTTCTCGCCAGGCTGATATTAACAAGAAGTCAATTCCTTGACAAATCGACCCTGGTGAGATTTGAACCCAGGTCTTAAGGTTGGAATGCTAACTTTCTAACACAATACGAGTTAAATAAACTGGTCCACATATGAAAAATAGGGAAATTCTTCTTTTTTTTTCTTTCTTTTTTTAAATAATTTTTTTAATTAATATTCTGAAGACCTTCCTTAGGCCTCACCACTTGTGAGAATCAAAAAATATTGATTAGTTTTTTAATCATATCACTTCAAGCGAGGAAATAAAGTCACTAAGATGCAAGTGTTTACTGAGTGTGAGAGAATCAATTTAGAAGTGTATGACTCTTTTCTGTCGGTTGGACTTTGGTCAAATGCTACTGCTGGCCGTCAGGTTGGCCACTTTAGTCTAAACCTTTGCTCCGCCCATGTTGTGCTATTTGATCACAGAGCCGGCAAAGATCAAATAGTCATCAGCAAATTGTCATTTTTATATCTACCATGAAATATTACATACCAATGATTTTCAAATTTTGACTATGGAGCTCAGGTAGAAGGGATATAATTGTTCAGGAACACATGGCACAAAGGGTTAATGAGCTCAGGTAAAAAAAAAATAATGGTAATTTCTTTCTTATTTTTATTGGTGACACTTGCGTCTTAGTGGCTTTATATCCTTGCCTGTGTCTTATGTTTTTGCTTTTTTTATATAATTTTTTAGATTAACATTCTTTAGACATTCCTTAGACCTCTACACTTGTCAGAATTGTAAAAATACTGATTTTATTTTCGTTTTTGATTATTTTTGTAATCATTTCACCCCAATCAAGGAAATGTAGCCACTAAGATGCATGTGGTTGCTGAGTGTGAGAGAATATGATAAAAAAAGAAAGCTTTAAAGAGGGAGGACAATAAAAGAACAGGAATTAAGACGATACAAGATAACTATCAGGTTTTATTATGAGGGTCATTCAATAAATAAGGTGAATTTTTTGGTCTAAGGACTTCTAATACAGATAGAAGCTTACTTTTTTTCTTCTTTTTTTTCGTCGTAGTCTCCCAGCACTGTCACACACTTTTCCCATCTGTGCACAAGCTTCCGTATTCCCTCAGCGTAAAAATCTTTTGGACTGATGTCTCAGCCAGTCGCTCACAACACTTTTGACTTCATCGTCACTTTTAAACTTCGGCCCTCTCGTGAACGCTTTCAAGGGACCAAACAGGTGAAAGTCTGAAGGGGCAAGGTCTGGGCTGTAAGGGGGATGAGGGAGCAGTTTCCAGCCCAGCTCGTTGATGGTCTACACCGTTTGGGCTGCTGTGTGAGGCCTTGCGTTGTCATGATGCAAGATGACTCCTTCTGACTGATGACCCCTGCGTTTGTCCCAACAGATAAGCTCAAAGTCCTTGCAATGTCATCCACTGTAACCCTTCTGTCAGACTGAATGAGGTCATTGACTGATTCGATCACCTCAGGAGACCTCACTTCTGTAGGCCTCCCAGGCCTGTCTTCATCCTCAACACTGCTCCGTCCTTCTTTAAACAATTTAGCCCACTTGTAGACATTCTTTTGGCTGAAACATGTGGCACCATACACAGTTGACATTCTCCTATGAATTTCAACTGGTTTGCACCCTTCAGCAATCAAAAACTTGATAACTGACCGCTGTTCAATCCTGGAGCATGCTTCTTGGTTGGTCATCTTTGTTAATCGCCAAAACTCTGAAAGTTTTTTTTTTAGTCTGCAAAAGAAATTAAATCCATGTGAAAAAGAAACAAAACAAAAAAAAAATAAGCTTTTATCTGTATCAGAAGTCCTTATACCGAAAAATGCACCTTATTTATTGAATGACCCTCGTACAATTCTAATCATCACTTTTTAAAACAATAAACATTGCTGAGGAGTGAGGGTAGTTAAAATAATAGTGGCATCAAAGGAAAAGCAAACTGTTGACATTCTGTTTTTTTAACAGGCACAAAGGTACAAGTTTGCCAAAAACTTACAGGCTCACACAATTGGAATGAAATTGAAAGGCACATTTGTGTTACGAAGACTAATTTTCATTCCTGTCTAGCACAAATCGCTGGATAACAGGGAAA
>OZ038519.1:52458221-52473221 GCA_964036315.1 Acanthosepion esculentum | reverse complement strand
TTAAAAACCTTCAAAAAATGCAGCCGGTGTTTCGGCACCAATTATTTGGAGAATTCAGCAGCAATTACACAACTCCGCCCAGAGTCTGACGATAAACTACACCCCCGTCCTGGGTATGACAATAAAATATGTCCAACAGCAAGGCCTCTGATCAGAAGCTTTTAAGGTGTGTGGAACCACCTCCTAATTGCTAATGTTCCCAGGTCCATCTTGACCCAGGGTGGTAGCACCTGGTAGGGTCCCAGCTATGGGTAAATAGTTAAAACCCAAACTGGTGTCAAAACACTATGAAAGTGTAAAAATAGGTTTTAATACCAGAAATACTTTGTAAAAAAATTTTTTACCAGCAATACATTTTTGAAAAAAAAAATATTACCAACAATAAAAATCTTGTCAGCATTAAACAACCGATTGAGGTTGATATGGTACTTTGTGATTCTGTAATAGAAAGGGCTGTAAGACAAGGATATCTTGTCGCCAGACTTATTCAGTGAGGTAATTCTGAGAGAATTAGAAGTCCTACCAAGATTGTCAGCCACAACCTTAACAATATAAGATATGCAGTGTTGATAAAGGAAACTAGAGAAGGTAGTGAAGGAAAGCGAGAAGAAGGGACGAAACATCAACTGCAAGAAGACAAAATGCATGGTTGTCAGCAAAAGGGGTAAGCCCAAAGTGCGAATTGCAAATCGGAGATACCAAAAACAAACAAGTGCGGAACGTGAAACATCTGGGAAGTGTTTTAACAAAGGGTGGAAAATGTAACGCCTGAAATCCAAAGACATACTGAGATAGCTTTTGGAATGCTTCCTTGGCCAAGCATAGTACTGAGAAATAGCAAATTTTCACTAGAAACAAGGAAAAGCGTACTAAACTGCGACGTGATATCTGGGTTTAGTAGAAATAACAGAAAGACAAAGTTTATTAAGACCGACAGAGGGAAGCTGAGGGCAGGTGTGCTCTGGCACCGGGATAACGCGCCCGTTTACATTGCTCAGGTTGCAGTATCTAAAGCAGATAACTGTGGATTTGAATTGCTACCCCATCCTCCTTACTCACCAGATCTAGCTCCATCTGAAATCTTCCTGTTTCCTAAACACTTAGGGTCACCATTTTGGAAACAAAGATGAGATCATATGCCCTGTGAAAGGGTTTTTAGAGGACAAGGACAACACCTTCCGTTATGACAAGTTATTGGTCAAATTGAATTAGACCCGGAAACAGTAGTTTTAAAAATATTAAAATAAATATTAACACCTATACAGCGAGGCGATTCTGAAGAACTAGAAGTCTTACCAGGCGGCCACAATCTTAACATAAGGTATGCAGATGACACAGTGTTGATAACTGACACAGAAAGAAAAGCTACAAAAATCCTACAGAAGGTAGTGAAGAAAAAGTAAGAAAGGATTAAACATCAACTGCAAGAAGACAGAATGCAGGGTTGTCAGCAAAAGGGGTAAGCCCAAAGTGCAAATTGCAAATCGGAGATACCAAAATCAAAGAAGTGCAACATTTTAAATCTCTGCAAAGCGTTTTAACAGAGGACAGAAAGTGCAACACTGAAATTTGAAGGTGCAATGGGATAGCAAAAAGATGCCTTTCAAAAGCGAAGTAAAGTATTAACAGGAAAATTCCACTAGAAACAAAGAAAAGAGAACTAAACTGTTATGTGATACGCCCTCCTGTATGGCAGCGAATGCTGGACAACTCCTCAAAGATGAAGAAGAGACTTGAAGCAACAGAAATGTGATTCTACAGAAGGATGCTGAGAATGCTATGGACCCAACATGTGAGCAACAACTAAGTTTTAGAGACAATGGAAACAGAAAGGTCACTTATATTCAACATCAGGAGATAGTAGAAATTTCTGGGTTACATAATGAGGAAAGAGTGCTTGGAAAATCTGATACACACAGGACAGATCAAAGGCAAGAGAGACAGAAGAAAACAATACATAACATACTTAGTGAGTTTGGGTGAATGGATGGCTTAGGAGAAATAACAAAAAGACAAAATTTATTAAGAGCTCCAAAGGACAGGATATTGTGGAGAGCCATGATCACCTAGGTCCTGAGGGGACATGGCACATAAAGTACACTACAGTGTTTGAAGAAGGATGGTCCTCACTAAAACCTACAGACTTCATTAGCTCAAAAGCATTTTTATTCGTTGACCTGAGAAAGCAGTTGTATACAGCTGATAGTTTAGACATCCAAGCCATGGGCCACACTGCAGCCCACTCTACACCCTAAAATATTTAAGTCTATTTTCATTTACTGTATAAATGTATAATGTATTCTCAGATTATGCTGGTAGGTTCACTTCCCCATTGCATTAAAAGGGGAAGTGGGCAAAGGCCTTTGCCGAGACACACCAACTGGTGCATGGGGCAACAGCCAGAGGTAATTAAAAATTATTTAGCTTATCTAAAAAGCTGTTATGCATGTGGGGTCGTACATACTGCTGTGAACAATTTTTTTGTGCATGAAA
Source organism: Acanthosepion esculentum (assembly GCA_964036315.1). Taxonomy (NCBI): domain Eukaryota; kingdom Metazoa; phylum Mollusca; class Cephalopoda; order Sepiida; family Sepiidae; genus Acanthosepion; species Acanthosepion esculentum. Next base: position 52,470,728 of record OZ038519.1, on the reverse strand, counting down.
AACATCAAAACTGCTAAAAGAAATAGGTTGAGTGATTTTCGTTTAACTAACAGTCGTAGAATAAAGACGAGTATCATAAAGGCAGATCTACCTTGTCAGTCATGTATCGAAAGATACATGATCGCCTTAGCATGTATCACATATAGCACATATCTAACCTCAACTGATTCCAATTTAACTAACAGTCTTAGCATAAAGACGATTATCATAGAAGCAGATCTACCTCGTCAGTCATGTATCGAAAGATACATGATCGCCTTAGCATGTATCACATATAGCACATATCTGACCTGAACTGATTCCAATTTAACTAACAGTCTTAGAATAAAAACGAGTATCATAGAAGCATATCTACCTTGTCAGTCGTGTATCGAAAGATATATGACCGCCTAAGCGTGTATCGCACATGGCACATACCTGACCTGAACTGATTCCCATTTAACTGACAGTCTTAGAATAAAGACGATTATCATAGAAGCAAATATTGACAATATTATAAAAGGAAAGCAATGTCAAGAATCGCATTGAATTTATTTTATTTTGTGTATGTATAACTTTTTACTGCCTATAATACAATAATTTTTTGTAATTATATACATTTGTTATTAAACTTCAATATTCATGTTTTGAACTTTTTAATGCATATTTATATAAAAATCAAAAAGGGGCCATGAATAGAAAAAGATTGTGAACCACAAACCTAAAGACTTCATTTTAATCATTGATCTGGGAAATCAGTTATCTAGAACTGACAGTTTAGATATTTCTCAATGAGTTTGGCATCATCCATATGAAGATCTCGGACTGAGGAAGCTATTTAAGGACAGGACGCAAGGTACTCTAGTTAGAACAAACAACTCTTTGTTCAGAGCTTGATCTTCACCAGGTGTTTGAGTTCTTCCATGGCTTGTGCTGTTCAAGATAGGAATCCTATCTTTAAGTTAAGCAACATTGAGTCTGCTCACTACCTAGATGGGTGACCACTTTGGGATACCAGGTGATGATGGTGAAATGGATAATGGCTCAGATCAGATAGCCGAGTTCCAATTCCAGTCCGGTTCAGTATATACACTTACACACAAATACTCTTGGGGAAAAGTATGAATACACCTGTTCCCCCCAACTATGGGTTAATTAGTAAAACTTGTGTCAGTAAAAATCATTATTTCAAAAAAAAAAAATTTCTTAGTATCTAAAGATATTTCCTGGCTTTAAATAACTTGCAAAGGGTTGATAAGCCATAAAAAATGAATGAATCAAACAATGAAATACTGATTAGATCCACAGGCATGTTTTTTAGATTTATCTACCTTCTTTGGAATATAAATGGATGGAAATTAACATATCTACAAAGTGAGGGATCAGCTTATATATTAATTGTAATATACAATTGATCCCCCGCTTTATACCCACATTTAATTTCTGATTAGGTATGAATAGACCTTTTCTCTCACCCCATTTTAATTAGCAAGACTAAACTTCTACCATGTATTAAAAAAACAAAAAATAAAGGTTCTTACAATCTAAAATACTTTCTAGCTTTAAATAACTTGCAAAGGGTTGATAAACTGTAAAAAAAAACATTCAATCAATCAACCAGGTTTAAGTTAATATCATCCTCATTGGGTGCCTCACAGCTTCCAGACTCTTACCAGTTTCTTATATTTTTTCTTTCCAGGCTTCAAGAATTCTACCGTCTTCGGCAGAAGCAGATTGGTCCCAACAAACCTTACAGTAAGCCGTAATGAGCAGTTAGAAGCATTACTGTACACGTGTGGAAGAGAAGAGACAAAAGGAATAGTCTAATAATAGTTGCAGGTTAATTTTAAGAGTTGGAAAACCAACCATTTACACAGCATCAAGCAGTAAAGTAACCGTCACAAAACTTGTGAAGAACCCTTGTTTTGTTATACATAATTTAGTCTTCTCCTCCTCATGATCAGAGAAATTTATTTTTTCTGTATTAAAGATATTGTTGCAAGAAAAAATATTTTTCAATTTTTGTTTTTTTTATTTTTTATTTTGTCCGTCTTTCTCTCTCTTTAAAAAGAATTAATCCAATAAAAAATGGAAATAAATGAAACAGACAAGTGGAAAATGTCAACTCCAACAACTGGCAATACGAAAAGAAAAAATACTGTAGAATGCGGTAACTGGTTATTGCTTCTTACTCATTAAGGTGTGATCAAGAAAATTAAAATATTTTGCACACCAACTGTAACCCCCTTACAACCCCTCTACTCACCCACTTTCCCATTTCTGTCTCTTCTCTAGTTTAACCCCTCCATCACTAGCTTTGTTAAGTAATACCTGATGTGTTATTTTGATAGGGTTAATTTGAGTTTCCCAAAATCTTATGATATTAGGGATTGACTGCGATGGCTAGTATGAACTCTTCCCTGTGTGTTATGCATTATACAGGGGTTGGACAAAATAATTGGAACAGGTGCAAATTCCACTCTTATATTTCAAAGACCTGTTATATTACGAATTTTAACTAAAACTTCGTAATTGCAGGTTATATCTATTGTAAATACATTTATTTATCTAATTTACTGTCTTTGTCTTATTTACTTTTAGAATTTAGTAAAATTTAAGCTAAATGCGTGACCTCTCCGAGTTCAAAAAAGGGCAAATTGTTGGAGCTCGCATGGCAGGAGCCTCAATCAATAAGGTTGCTGAACTGTTTGGTTTTTCAAGAGTTACTATATCAAGAACTATGACGCAATTCGAGAAACAAGGCAAAACCTCTAGCAACCGTAGCAATTCGGGCCGGACTTGCAAACTTACTGACAGGGACCGACGTGCATTGAAACGCAATGTGGCAAAAAATCATCGGACTATTGCAGCCAAAGTAACTGCTGAATTGAATAATCATCTGAATAGTCCAGTTTCTACTAAAACTGTTCGCCGTGAGCTCCATAAGGCTGCATATCATGGAAGAGCTGCCGTGAGGAAACCTCTTCTCTCCACTCGCAATATTCAGAAGAGGTTGAAGTGGTGCAGAGATCACAATGCCTGGTCTGTAGACCAATGGAAGCAAGTCATATTCTCAGACGAGTCCAGTTTTTTTCTTTTCCCAACTTCAAAGCGAGTTTATGTGTGGAGGCAGCCCAAAGAAGCTTACAACCCTGACTGCCTTCTTCCAACAGTGAAGTATGGAGGTGGATCAGTGATAGTTTGGGCCGCCATATCATGGAAATGTCTCAGTCCAATAGTTGCCCTGCATGGTAGAATCAACAGCAAAGATTACCTGAACATTTTGGGAGATCATGTTCATCAAATGGCCCAGACTTTATTCCCTGATGGCGACTGTATCTTCCAAGACGATAATGCTCCAATACATACCGCTCGAGTGGTTAAGAATTTGTATGAAGAGCATGAAAGTGACCTAGAACACATGGAGTGGTCTCCCCAATCTCAAGATATCAGTATTATTAAACATTTGTGGTGCATTTTGGAGCGACAAGTTAGGAGCCGCTATCCTCTACCGTCGTGTCTTAAAGACCTGGAGCAGGTGTTAATGGAAGAATGGCTGAAAGTTCCTCTGGATGAAGTCAGGAAGCTGTATGATTCCATTCCTAGACGTATTAAAGCTGTATGTGAGGCTAAAGGAGGACCAACTCCATATTAAATAAATTTTCTTTGAATTTAACAAGTGTTTCAATTATTTTGTTCAACCCCTGTAGTTAAGAATGTATAATTCTCAGCCTACAGCCATGGTAGCTTTTGTCTCTTTGCATCCAAGGACAGCTTGCGAAGTCAGGCTGGAAAAAGAATTCCTTCAATAAAATGCACAGCACTGTTATTAACTCTACCAAAAGGTTTATTGAATACAAAAATAAAAGCAGGCTGATTAAAATGTCTACTTCAAAATCAAGTACTCCACTGCGGGACAGTGATTTGAGAAATCTATTTGCAAACACTAAAGTAATAACCAGCTTGTCCATTCTCATTTTTCTGTCATGTGTTTCTGTTTTGTTTTTTTTTCCTCCGGCCATGGGAAATGCAACCAGAGTGAACTTTCCTTGTTGGGCCGATTCTCCATCTGTCTTTGGGCCTGGGGAGTTCCTATTTATATAAACTTGGCTCTAAATTTGACATTGATATATCTAATTTCTCCACCACAACCATCTTAATCTTACGAGATCTTGTTAAAAACAATATAGTATTCATTTTGTTGAGAATTTTCCTAGATATCTTTCTTTGTATAACGATAATGGTGTTTCGAGTTGAAATGCATCAACACAAACAAATCCCAAACTGGGGAATTAAACAAAATCTTTTTTGTTTAAAATAATTTGGATCATTCTTTCCTGTCAGACGATACACATTCTGGACAGATAGCATAATGTAAACAAATCTTCATATTAAATTTCTCAGGACCAAAAAACTCGAACATGTCTTTTTATCAGTAAGAAGTAGATAGGGTAGGAAACTTTGGTTTTGCTCAATTGGCTAAGTTATTTTTGTGTTTGATTCTTCCTAGAACTGTACTTAAATTAATTTTATTATTTTAAAACAATTTTTAATCCATTTCTTTTTCTACTTAACCATCCAACCTACTTTCCCAAGAATTTTAATAATTCTTATCTGATTAGTAGTCCCTCCAAATCATCATCCTGTAATTTCATGCAATTAAAGGTTTAAACAGGGTCAGTACCCTGTTACACATGACAAAGAATATTTCTATAGATCATTACACTTAATCAATCCTTTTGTTTACATAAATATGGTTGTCTTGGTTTAATATAAATTGTCTCAAGGACTTTCAAGTAAGTCAGAATGGGATCTGCTTAAAACTGCTTTCAGTTCTAGGAAGAATCAAACACAAAAATAACTTAGCCAATTGAGCAAAACCAAAGTTTCCTACCCTATTGACTTCTTACTGATACTCATATGGTATCAATTTTGAGCAGATCACATTCTGGCTAGCAGGTGAAAGTTCTTGAGACAATTTATATTAAATCAAGACAACCATCTTTAAGTATTCGATGTTAAGACTTGGTGTGATCTGTCTATAGATATACCCATATTACTATATTATTAATGGGGCACCCTGATGTGGTGTAATGGTTAGAAAGCTTGTCTTGCTACATCAGTTATGATCGAGTAGTGAGTTCGATCCTCATTGGGTGCCCCATACTTTCGGCTTTATGCCACATCTAAGCTGTGCTTAGAAAATCACTATATTATTAACATGTGTGTATTTTTTTTTCTTGTGTTTCCAATTTTTTAGTCGGTGTACAATATTTTAATTTCCTTAATCAACATCTTACAAGTGAGAAGCAATCATTGGATACTTCATGCTATAGTTTGTTTTTTTTTTTTGTTTTGTTGCATTTTTTCTTTCTGATATCTAAGTTCAGAAGAATACTGTATCTCATTTTGAGCGCAAAAGATGCAATGTGGTTTGCAGAAAGAGAACAGCTTTGGTGTTTCATGGAAGGTACAAACATTAACCAGATGCAATGTTGTTTGCAGAAGCAGAACAGATTTTGTGTTTCATGGAAAGCTCGGACATTAACCAGATGCAATGTAGTTTGCAGAAGGAGAAAATGTTTAGTGTTTCTGGAAGGCACAAACATTAAAAAGATGCAATGTAGTTTGCAGACAGATCAGGTTTGGTGTCTCATTAAAAGGTAGAAACATTAAAATGTAGTGTAAATTAACAGCCAAATTTGTGGTTCCCATGCAGTGAAAATGATAGTTAATTTTATAGATATAATAATGATAATGGACACACTTATCGCGAACGATAAATGAGGGTCAGCAGTGGGTGGTGCCTTTCGCTTTACACTTATGCATGCTATCAGGTAAGGGAAAGACATTTCATTTGTGCTTTCTTAAATGTGATACTAGCCCAGGTGACAAAACCACACTGACAGATGAAATTTGTAAAAAGCAGGATTTTGATGGCATCTCTGCTTCAAAGCTTGACAAAACTGATCATGGTGCTTCAGTCTACTGTCTTGAAAACCCTTTAACTTAATTAAGCATGTCTTATGCCACTCCTTTCGGTTTTGATGCTTGGACTTCTGAGGTTGAGACGCTTCAAGTTGTTTTTGTAGCATAAGAGTTTACGCCCAACTCAACTCCATGTTTTCCTTTTTGGAAGCCGATGCTCATCCATTCTCACAACATGACCAACCCACCTAAGTTGTATCTTTGCTAGAATGGTTTCAATGCCTATGATGTTGTTACATCTCTTCAGTATTGCATAATTCTTGACCCTGTTACATATACGCACGCATGTGCGTGTTTCAATCCTGGCTTGAGGCATTCGGAAGTCTAGTCGCACTGAGGAGCTGTGATACAGCGAAACAGTACTGTCTGTGAATGACATTATATATATATATATATATATATATATATATATATATATATATATATATAAAACATAAGGCAGCATGCATTTTATATACAAAGAAACAATCACGCATAGAATCAATCAGCAATATTAATGCGATTATTTGCGATATCACATCGCTAGTAGAATATATTGTATGCATTAAAATACTGTTTAATCCATAGAATGAGGATCACATCATTCTATGGATTAACAGTATTTTACAGAAGTTAAAATGTCCAAAGAATTTAAATTAAAAAATTTTGAACAGTTGAAGATGTACGAAATGCATTGGATTAATTTGAAATGCCATGTCCCACCGGACGTCACTGCTCATGTCTCACAACAGCATCCTTTTGTTCAATTACACTGAAATGGCATTTTTTTTTCTATTTAACTCAAGCATGTGAGGATTAAGTTTTCCAAACCCTCCTTCCTCATTATGTGCCCAAGAAACATCAGCTGTCTCTTGGTTCACATTATCTTCTTTTTCTTACTATTTTTCTTTAAGACTTCCTTGTTGCTTACTCAAACTGTCTAGAGAATTCTCTGTATCCTTCTGTAGAACCACATTTCAGCTGCTTCCAGTTTTCTCTTCATCTGCAAGGAGATTGTCCACCATTCGCTAATATATAAGAGGATGGACAGCACATATTTCCCTTAATAACACTCCTTCAAAATACAATTACGACATGGCAGAAAAATGTTCACTGGGAAGAGAAACTTGAAAGTAATGAAATCGATAAAATATATTCCTTAAAAGGCATACCATGGCTACATGAACTCCAATGATACAAGGGAGGTAATTAAAATGTTTATAAACGATTACCTCCCTTGTATCACCAATTTCTTGCTTACCAGATACATGAAAGGCAGTTTTAAAATTTAAAAAAAAAAAAAAAATTGAACAGACGGGGTGTAGAGAGACAAAAAGACGGTACAGTAAAGAGAGAGATTGAAGAGGTCAACAGAAAATAGAGAATAAGACACAGAGACCAAAAGACAATGTGACACAAAGGATTTGAGAGAGACATTGAGAGTAAAACAGAAAAAGAGAGAAGGATGTAGAGACAAAAAGACAATGCGACACAGAGAGGGGTTGGAGAGGTAAACAGAAAGAGAGAGGGGGATAGAAAATAAAACGAGTGAGATTGACATAGAGAGACAAGAAGACAATATGACAGAGAAATTGGAGAAACAGAGTGGGTCAATGTAAAACAGGAATAGAGAGAGGTGGGGTACACCCAGATGGAGGGGGGGGAGTTAACCTTGTAGCTGCTTGTCGTAAGGGGCTAAATTAAGTCCCATGACCTAATGATCTGTTGAGGGCACTTTTCTATTTAATAATGGTTACAGGCTGAAAAAATACACAATGGAGCATTAAAAAATGAATTATTAAATCCACGTAATTTATACGATTGCTACTAGTTAGAAAGAATCCTCAAATTCCAAATATGGCTGTTTGATGTTTTGCCTGCCAGATTTTCCTGAAATCGAGTTGACATAAAGATTCAGTAATGTTCTGTGTCTGAGTCACTCTCGCTATCACACATAGGATCGTTTTCTATTGCATTATCCTTGTAGGGAGACAAGAATGGTTTCCCCTTGGGTTGATCTTCCATGCATTCAACACCTTCGGACAGAAGAATTCTTATTCATTTTCCTGCTTCTGTTTGAAAGAAAAAAGAAAAAAAAAAGAAAGGAAAAAGAGAAAGAAAAAAGAAAACGAAAAACTTTTGATTCGCCTTGCTATGGACGGTCAAAAGCCATAAGAACTATATAAATAATCATTTGTTTTGGGACATGTACGTAAGCTGTATTTGCCTTAAATGTTTTGTTCATTACGGTGTGAGACTACCCACCTCTGCAACTCGCTGCACAAAGATATAGACCCCACATCGTAGAATTTCTGTGCGGTGGATCGAGCGAGAGGTAGGCTCACAGGTAAAAGAAAAACACAACTACAAACTTGGGTAGGACGAAAAGAGGAGAGAAGGTGTGTGACCTTTTTGTGGATGATAACTCTTGGTTGATTCTCGGCTGGCGGAAAAAATATATCCTAACTAACAATGTCCGGCTGCTAATGGGTCGCTCTTCGATGTTACGTGCTCCGGCCTAAATCAACCTTCCTCGAACCTAAACTAAGTCTAACTACCCGTGGCCCAAAGCGCTCCGTATATATGGAGAATCCTCTTTCATCATTTCCGGACAAGGGACACCCACGAATAAACCCATAACTTTTTCATGACCATTTCTCTCTTTGAAGAAAGTGGACATAAAAGGGTTTGAATTTAATGTCCCTGAATCGGAGTCAGCTAGGCTAAGAAATATTTTTAAGTTTTGACCAGAGCCGGTCTTTTTCCTATCTTAGTATTTTGACAAGTACTTAACACTTATCTACCCTTTTCGCCATATGTCCAAACATGTTTTTATCTAGATTCCTAATCTAATCATTTGGTCTTGAAGTTTGATGCCCAGGTCAAATCTAACTAATCTTCTCGCACATATGTGTGCGCGCGCACGCACACACAGATGTGGGGGTGTATATATACACACACACAGATGTGCGGGCGCACACACACACACGTGTGCGCATATATCCGACTCATAGTGTCACAACGGGCATGTATCTTATCTTTCCTTATTCACATTCAAAGTTAGTGTATCAATGGCTACACTAATGCTAATATCAGAAAATCACATGAATTACTAAAGTTTTTTTTTTTTTTGCTGTTTCAATTTTAACATAAAGTATATATAAATATATATTACTATATAAAAATAACAAAACAAAAGTCATTGAAACAAAGCAAGTTCAGTCGACCAATGATGACAATTCCAGAACAACGTAACTATAAACAATTTTTTTTCTATCCTCTGCCAGCCGCTATGATGGAGAAAGCATTACCTCGAACCGTCGCCAGTGAGACACGCTGCAAGAGCCACTCCGTTTCGCGAGGCTCGGTCCTTAATCGCGCCAACTCAGTGTACAGGAAAGCATTATTCTTCCCAGCACTAAATAGCCAACCAATTATGGTTGGCTTATGAAAGATACTCATTAGCCTGATCTTAAGAATTTATCCTTTCTTCTCTGCCAAGATCTTCATCCTTTTCAACTCTGGGTCTTAATTAGTCAGAATGAGCCATTAGGCCGTTTCCTTTCTTCAATAAAATGGCCACGTTATGTCCCCTTTGCATAATGAAATTAGCTCACTCAAGATTTGCTACGGTCTTTCTCATACCACATCTTTTGATTTGTCGAGTAAGATACTGTTAATGAACATCTTATTTGTCTTTCCATTAACGAAGACGGGCTTTGCAATCTGTCCGCATGTTGAATTGTCTTATAAGTAGTAAACATGGTGATCAAGCATAAAATTGGCTGTGTTAAGTGTTGTTTTTCACAACACCCCACAATTGCCAGAAAACAAAAAACGGCCTCATCAGATCATGTTTATTTGGATGTCATGCATGCCACACAAACTCATTCCAAAATGAGTTGTCAGCTGTATACAACTTTCTTAGATTAATAGTTAAAAATGGCTTTCAGCGTATGAAACCTGTAGGTCTTAGGGAGGACCATCCTGCTTTAAATGAGAGGGAAAAAAAAAATCTCAGTGTGCTGGCCACACAATTGAATTGCAGTGCCCAATCCACTTTTTTGAAAAGTTATCAAAGCTATTGATTAATAATCTGCAAGACATTTAACAAGACTTCTCAGGAACTGGAAATATAGAGAAGGAGAGAAAGGAGAGAAAGAAAGAAAGAGAGAAAAAAAGAAAGAAAGAGAAAAAGAAAGAAAGAGAAGAAAGAAAGAAAGGAGAGAAAAAAAGAAAGAGAGAAAAAAGAAAGGAGAAAAAGAAAGAAAGGAGAAAAAGAAAGAAAGAGAAAAAGAAAGAAAGAAAGGAGAGAAAATGAAAGAGAATGAAAGAAAGGAGAGAAAATGAAAGAGAGAAAGAAAGAAAGAAAAAACAAAGATTTTGATTCACCTTTTCCTTGCAGTGAAGTTTGTTTTAACAATTGTTTATAGAGAGGTGTGAAATATGTGAACAGACTTACTTAATGATGGTCAGTCTAATGTCTTTGTAGACAAAGGCTTAGTAAGCAGTTGCTGGTTAATCCATTCTATGGTGTGTGTGGACAAGGCCTTAGTTGGCAGCTGCTGGCTGTCGTATCTTCTACTGCGTGCGTGTACACAAGTGTAGATTAAACTGGCCTCCCAAATTGGTTTGAATCTCAAGAAGTATTATGCTCTTCTCCTTATATGCAGAAGGGGATTTCATAAACGAGGTGTGAACCTTTTGAATACCAGGTTAGAAAATAACTTCAAAGTGGCTCACAAAAATATGCAAATACACTCAACGTTGGATGTCATCACAGGTGGAGTGAGTGACAAATGATTGGAGAACAGTCACAATTCTGCCACAAATTTACTTTCATCAAATACTTAGGTTTTATTCTAATCATTGCTTTTTAAAACAAACATCGCTGAGAAGTGAAGGTAGTTAAAATTGGTGTCATGGGAAAAACTGTCTTTTTGATGCCTTGTCTTACATGGAGTTCCTTATGCTTCTCACTTTGGTAGACATGGGTCAGCCATTGGCACTTTTGTTTTGGTATAATGCATTTCAACTTGAATAGATCATTGTGCATAAAGTAGAATTAGCCAATGACGACTTCAGTGTAGCAAAAATGTTAAAGCACAACAGTTAGAACAAATGAAAAAGATTCTCTAATCAATTACTTTTCAGACACCTTCCCACCAGTCATGTAGCTTCCCTGTGCATTTTCTAAAATTTCCTGGTAACTGTTGAAGTACCTAGACTATGAATTTAAGCACAGTACTAGAGGATCAGCAAATCATCTTACGGTTGAAATGGCGAGATGTAACCCTAAGTTTTTTTCTACTGCACTTCACTTGTGGAAAACTTTCAACTTCCCATAAACTTTTTAATCATACAAAATTTAAATGCAATGTCAACCATTATTTTTTGTCTGAATTCTTTTATTGTCCTCCCTTTAATAATTTCTCATTCTCTAACTCGGTAACCTTTGCATCCTGGTGGCTTTTTTGCCTTGCTTGTGAAATGATTAAATATATAAAAAGAAGAAAATGTTCTCTTCTACTGTACTCACATAAGACAATTATTCTAGAGTCAGCTATGTTTGTCTTTCCTTATAAAATTAAACACCCATTACAAAATCAAATATCTTGTTTTATTAATTTTCTTCCTACTGCATTCTTTTTCAAGGCCTCTCAATTGCAGTAATCTTATTGTTAATTTAACTCAAGTGGTTTTCTGTTGCCATAGCAGGATATGACAACACAACTATCAGTCACCTTCAGTAGCAGAGAGACTGTTTTGTACAGCAAAGAAAGTCATATACAGAGTGATAAAGGTTGACATTCAAGAACATGGACCTCAGATCCAAGTGCTGAGGGACAACATATACATAGCAGGGTTCATACAGGCCCTGGACACCTTGAAAAATGACAGGGTCTTTCGAACCCTGGAAAAACAGCAATAGCCCAAATGCTCCAGATTTCTAGTCAACAGAAAGTAAGTTCATACTGGGGTGGGGAGGAGAAATAGATACACATAGATGCCATATGCTCCTGTGTCAAACTACATTTGTCTAAATTTTTGCCAAAACAAATTTGACTCAAAAAATGTTGACTGGAAGAATGATAGAATAGAAAATGTCTTAGGTGAGTCTGCCTTTGAAAAAAAAATAAGGACATTATTTTAAAAGTTTTGCAGGCTAATAATGACCTGTTTTTGTAAATCAAAAGATGGAACTTATTTGGCTTTTTATTTCTTGGCTTTAAAAATTCAATCTGGCAACCTTGTCCTACTTTTTGTATTTCTTCCAGAGATGACTGTGAATGAGCCTTAAGACATGGGTGGCAGGAGCAGCTGGACAAAAATAAAAATCCATGCTTATAGAAACTGAAGATTTAAGAAAAAAAAAAAAAAAAGTTTGATAGTTGCACACAAGATTTGCTAAGTCAGCTGACAGCTATGTGGAGAAAGCTGAGCAGACTCATAACTTCACACTTATTGCAAAGTCCAAATCCATCAAAATTGGAAGAGGAACTGTATAGAACAGTACACAAAATATGTAACCTGACTAGTTCTGCATTCAACTGTGTTTTA
>OZ038519.1:52388221-52455721 GCA_964036315.1 Acanthosepion esculentum | reverse complement strand
AATAAACCAGCTTAGTTTTATTTAGTTGCAATTTGTTTTTCTTTTCACTTCTTTTTCGATTCTTCCTCAGCTGCCCGTTTCTCGGCCCGTCTCTGCCTTCGTCCAAAGCAACGTTTGTCAGCACGAGCAGTGGCCAAAGTGTAATAGGCTTTGAATCTTCTCATTTCTCTCGTGACTTTGCGTGGTTTATCTTTCTTCAGTTTGTTTACAATGGGCATCACTGTACCCTTCAACTGAGTAGCTAGTTTCAACTCTTCAGGCTAATGGAGAAATGGAGAAAGGGAAAAAAAAAAACAAAAAAAACATTCAAGATAAAATTGTAGAAGCTGGTTCATACATAGATCAATTTCTAAAATATGACATCTGTCTAAATGGGAGAGGGAAGGACGAAAGAAGAAAAGAAGAAGAAAAAAAAAAAAAGCAGTTTCAGAAGTCCTGGCCAAATATCATAGCAAAATCAGCGAAAGAGATTTGGAATATTTCATCAGCAACTGCTCCCCTTTGGGGGGGTCGATAGGGGGGCAAGAGAGCCCCCAATATATGTATATTTTTTAAAATTATAGCTGTAACTCTCTCTCTCACACACACACACAAACATCCAAAGGCCATTTGGAAATATGTCGGGTAAAAACCAGATATATAATTCACACAGGCTAGTGATGGATGTGCAGGCAGTAATTTCAGAGCCTCGACCACTATATCACCCGGAAAAAAATCCAGTAAGAGATGTGGAAAATGTCATTAATAATTGTAGTCATTGAGCACTAGGCATGAACCCCAGACCTGAGATATGGAGAGAGAGAGAGATAGAATGCTAACTGTAACACGCCTCAACGAAACATCACCGCAAAAAATCCAGCAAGATGTGGTTAATGTCATCAGCAACTGCAGTCACTGAGCACAAGTAGTGTGTGTGTGTTGTAGACAGATTAAAGATAAGGAGTCCTTTATATTTTAAATTAAACCTTTGACTAAGTAATGTATTCTTTTAGGAATCAACACATTCAAAAGTTATCCAAAAAAAAGTTGGGTGAAGATACCAGGCACGACACTGTGCTAAAACCCAACTGGACTTCTTTTCATCTGACTTTTAACCAAAGGTGCAAATTTAAAGCAGCTTATTTCCTGTGAAAACAGAAATTGCAATTTTGAAATCGAAAAAAATGGTGGAGATGGGAGAGGAAAAAAAAAAAGAATCCTTTCTTTTCCCTATCCCACATGGTGACAGAGGTGGAGGACAATGGGTGGATATTCCATCTTGCAAAATTTTTGTTTCACTTTTATTTCGTTTTAATATTGTTACCTATGATGTGATTTATGTACTGTTACATTTTTTCACTAAGTATTATAAGGAAGGAGAAAAAAAAAAATTCAGTTAAACTCGAAATGGAAATTTGTTCGCTCTACAAATCTATCTACCTGCTTCTTGTTAATTAAAGAAAAAAATTCTATACTAATCCCAAACAAAATCCTGAATCTATCTTGGATCAGTAGAAGGCAACTAACTGCACATTACCTACACAACCCAAGGAGGAGAGAGAGAATGCTAACAGCAGTTTCAGAAGTCCTGGCCAAATATCATAGCGGAAAATCAGCAAGAGAGATTTGGAATATTTCATCAGCAACTGCTGCAGCTTTGGGACAGAGTGGATAGGGGAATAAGAGAAGCCTCGTTTTTTTTTTTTTTTAAATTATGGCTGAGTAATGAACTCCTGTAACAATCTCTTCCACCCCCACCCCCCAAAATCATCCAAAGGCAGTTGGAAATAACCTTGACCAAACATACAAAAATCATTCAATTCTTGTAAACTGGGGATATGGGTGGGGTAATTGCATATCAAATAATTCATAACAGGTCACTCTTGCCCCAAGGATTTTCTTCAAATTTTAATCATTAAATCAAGACGTCCTGAAAATTTGAGCCCCTTCAGGGAACATGTCTGGTGTACGGTCCACTGATAAAAAGCAAACATTGAAGCCACAATGAGTCACATGTTTACTGTTTGGTTTTGCCAGAAGTAGAAACAATCAACTCCTGGACAAATATGAAAAAAATAAATTTTTTTTTAAACAAAAAATTGCTCACTTTGCAAACCTATCAACCTGCTTTTTGTTTAAAAAAAAAAGAAAGAAAAGTAAAGTTCAATACTAATGCCAAACAAAAACCCTAAATCTATCTTGGGATCAGATGGCAACCACACAACCCAAGGAGGAGAGAGAAAGAGCAGAGAGAATGCTAACAGCAGTTTCAGAAGTCCTGGCCAAATATCATAGCGGAAAATCAGCAAGAGAGATTTGGAATATTTCATCAGCAACTGCTGTACTTGTGGGGATAGAACAAGAGAGTCTCCAATTTAGATTGGGGGGGGGGGGGTATGGCTGGGAAATGTAACCCGCTAACTGTCCCACAAAGGGGGGGGGGGGGAAAGAGGGAAAAACGTGCAAATTCATCCAACTGTGAGAGAGAAAAAAAAAACCAGCTCAAAAGATGTGGAAAATTTCGACAACTGCTGTCTTTGAGCAATAGCCACTTACAAAGTGGGGCTAAATTAGGAGGTAAGAGGTATATTTATCCACCCCCCTAATTAAATTTGCGTATTAATGATCCCATGCAGAATTCTCCTAAATAGACCCAAAGGCAAAACATTCTAATGAAACCCAAACCGAATTCTTTTCATCCTAATCTAAACCAAACATGCAAATCTACAAAGAAAAAACAAACTGGCTTCTTAATTACAAACAAGAGTGAACCAGTGTGGAAATTAGACAGGAAGAACTCACAACAGCGTGGAGAGAGATAGAGAAAGAAAGAAAGGATGCTAACAGCAGCAGTTTCAGAAGCCCCGACGAAACATCATCAAAAAATCCGACAAGACGTGGATAATGTCATCAGCAACTGCAATCACTGAGCACAGGCCGTGTGTGTGTGTGTGTGGTGGGAAAAGGATAAGAGGTCCCTTATTTTAAATGAAACCTTTGGCTATGTAATGTATTCTTTTAAGAATCACCACAGTCAAAAGTTATCCAAAGGCAGTTGGGTGAAGATACCAGGCACGACACTGTGCTAAAACCCAACTGGACTTCTTTTCATCTGACTTTTAACCAAAGGTGCAAATTTAAAGCAGCTTATTTCCCGTGAAAACAGAAATTGTGATTTTGAAAATCGACAAAAATGGTGGCGATGGGAGAGGGGAAAAAAAAAAAAAAAAAAAAAAGAATCCTTTCTTTTCCCTATCCCACATGGTGACAGAGGTGGAGGATAGTTTGCCATTTCAGAAAGCCAAATCTTACAAGTCAAACTTTTTTCAAAATTGCTATTTAATGATTTCAATAAAGTGACCAAAGAATAATGCAGTTTTTTGTCTCAAGATGACCGTATTACTACTTTTTCTATAGATTTTGCCACTTTCACCTAATTCTTATTTAGGATTGTAGCATTCTTTGCCAGGGTTGTCCCAGAAACTCATTAAATTAGATTATGTGCTGAAGCAAGAGCTTTGAAACCCTATCAAGCAGAAGCAACTTATCCAATGGGTGGATATTCCATCTTGCAAAATTTTCGTTTCCCTTTTATTTCGTTTTAATATTGTTACCTATGATGTAATTTATGTTGTAGTACTGTTACATTTTCTCACTAAGTATTATAAGGAAGGAGAAAAAAAAATTTCAGTTAAACTCAAAATGGAAATTTGTTCGCTCTACAAATCTATCTACATGCTTCTTGTTAATTAAAGAAAAAAATTCTATACTAATCCCAAACAAAATCCTGAATCTATCTTGGATCAGTAGAAGGCAACTAACTGCACATTACCTACACAACCCAAGGAGGAGAGAGAGAATGCTAACAGCAGTTTCAGAAGTCCTGGCCAAATATCATAGCGGAAAATCAGCAAGAGAGATTTGGAATATTTCATCAGCAACTGCTGCAGCTTTGGGACAGAGTGGATAGGGGAATAAGAGAAGCCTCGTTTTTTTTTTTTTTTTAAATTATGGCTGAGTAATGAACTCCTGTAACAATCTCTTCCACCCCCACCCCCCAAAATCATCCAAAGGCAGTTGGAAATAACCTTGACCAAACATACAAAAATCATTCAATTCTTGTAAACTGGGGATATGGGTGGGGTAATTGCATATCAAATAATTCATAACAGGTCACTCTTGCCCCAAGGATTTTCTTCAAATTTTAATCATTAAATCAAGACGTCCTGAAAATTTGAGCCCCTTCAGGGAACATGTCTGGTGTACTGTCCACTGATAAAAAGCAAACATTGAAGCCACAATGAGTCACATGTTTACTGTTTGGTTTTGCCAGAAGTAGAAACAATCAACTCCTGGACAAATATGAAAAAAAATAAATTTTTTTTGAAACAAAAAATTGCTCACTTTGCAAACCTATCAACCTGCTTTTTGTTTAAAAAAGAAAGAAAGAAAAGTTCAATACTAATGCCAAACAAAAACCCTAAATCTATCTTGGGATCAGATGGCAACCACACAACCCAAGGAGGAGAGAGAAAGAGCAGAGAGAATGCTAACAGCAGTTTCAGAAGTCCTGGCCAAATATCATAGCGGAAAATCAGCAAGAGAGATTTGGAATATTTCATCAGCAACTGCTGTACTTGTGGGGATAGAACAAGAGAGTCTCCAATTTAGATTGGGGGGGGGGGGATGTAACACTAACTATCCCACAAAGGGGGAAAAAAAAAGAAAAAAAGAAAGAAAAAAAAAAAAAAAAAAAAAAAAAAAGGAAAAACGTGCAAATTCATCCAACTGTGAGAGAGTGAGACAGTGAGAGAGAAAAAAAAAAAAACCAGCTCAAAAGATGTGGAAAATTTCGACAACTGCTGTCTTTGAGCAATAGCCACTTACAAAGTGGGGCTAAATTAGGAGGTAAGAGGTATATTTACCCACCCCCCTAATTAAATTTGCGTATTAATGATCCCATGCAGAATTCTCCTAAATAGACCCAAAGGCAAAACATTCTAATGAAACCCAAACCGAATTCTTTTCATCCTAATCTAAACCAAACATGCAAATCTACAAAGAAAAAACAAACTGGCTTCTTAATTACAAACAAGAGTGAACCAGTGTGGAAATTAGACAGGAAGAACTCACAACAGCGTGGAGAGAGATAGAGAAAGAAAGAAAGGCTGCTAACAACAGCAGTTTCAGAAGCCTCGACGAAACATCATCAAAAAATCCGACAAGACGTGGATAATGTCATCAGCAACTGCAATCACGGAGCACAGGCCGTGTGTGTGTGTGTGTGGTGGGAAAAGGATAAGAGGTCCCTTATTTTAAATGAAACCTTTGGCTATGTAATGTATTCTTTTAAGAATCACCACAGTCAAAAGTTATCCAAAGGCAGTTGGGTAAGATACCAGGCAAGACACTGCGCTAAAACCCAACTGGACTTCTTTTTATCCAACTTAACCAAAGATGCAAATCTAAACAGAAATTGTGATTTTGAAATCTACAAAAAAAGAAAAGAAAGAAAGAGATGGAAAATTTCATGAACAACTGCGGCCCTTGAACAATAGCTCGTTACAGGTGAGAGGCCAAATTAGAGGTGAGAGGAGGGTTCTTAATGTCTTATCCAGAATTTTTCCAAATATTTAAATACTTGGGCACAATCAAAGAGGAATGTTGGTTGTTATTTTAAAGAGCAGGTACAAATGAAAAGATTTGAAAACTGACAACTTCAATTTCACTGAAACATCTGCTAAACTTTTCTTTCATTTTCTCAGTGAAACTAGTACCCCCAGCCTGTCAAAACTGAATAGTCCATTATTTAAGAGGTATTGGGAGGGAATAATGGTCATGGAAACTAACAAAGTGAGGAGCAAGCTCAATTTCACACTGGCATTTGCACTTTTAGGAGACTAACCAAAGATTTTGGCCAAGGATCGTTGGAAATCAAACAAAACATCTTTTTTTCTTTTCATTGATAAAACAAATTCCTATATTTTTTAGGGTAAGCAATGTTGGGCTTGGCTAGAATCAAGCCTTTTTTTGTTTTTTAAGCAATGGCTTAAAACTGAAACAATTTGGATAATTTCCGAGTGAATGTTACATCTCCTTTTTGGAGATAATTTCACCAGATAAAAGTGCTAGAAATGGATTCATAGCTTTCCCCACTGGGAGGGGGGGGGGGTGAATGTAACTCAACTGGAATTCGATCTAAAGTCTGATTACTCATCCCAAGCTGCTATCCATTACAACCCAATATATATATATATATATATATATATATATATATAAAAACAAAAAAAAAAGACAAGTTTCAAAGTAATCAATGGGGAAAAAAAAAAAAAAAAAAAAAAAAACACAAACTTACAGGAGAGTCTCTCTTGCCAGGTTTGCTTAGTTTTCTGGGGAAGAGGATCAATTTGGAGCGATATTCCGTCAGTCTTTGAGCATTGCGCTGCAAAGCTTCAGCAGACATGCTGCGCCTTCGGAAGTCAACTGCAATACCAATAGTGGGGGCCTCACGCTTGTTGATACCAGCTTTCTGCAAGTAGAATTTGAGGTAGGGGTAGACCCCACCACACACACAATTTAAGCATCTTCAGTCAAGAAATCATGTATCATTTAACAGCAAAGAGAGATTTGAAATTTTATTAATTTAAACCTTTGTCATTTAAGTGGGTATTAAAGAAGATCTTAATAAATTAAAGGCGACTTTAAGAAGGTTCGATATTCGTGCCACTTGAACTGTACATTTACTTTAATTAAAAGCTAATATTCCAACACAACTTAAACTCCTGTTAATCGACTTCCCTCACAAAGATATCAATTGTCTTTAAAAACAGAAGATGGTATCTTATTTGATTGCAACAAGGATCTTTGAATATAAAATCAGCTGAGAGAGACTATTCATATTCTGACAATCGTCCTCATTTTTGTCATCACAATGGATGAAATGTTGTGCCCCCACTCCGGCCTTCCTCAGGTGTATATCAATTTGGGTAAGTTATAGGGAAATCTGAACTGAACCCAGATTGATATACACCTGAGCAAAGCCAGAGTGCACAACACACAAAATATTGGGGTAGCAACAAAATGAAGACAAGAGTCCAAATATAAATAGTGTAAATACTGATAACTCCTCATCCCAGAAATTTGGACAGAAGGCAATCAGGTAATAATAACAGAGATGGGGACAATAGTCCAAATATAAATAGTGAAAATAATGACAATTCCTCATCGCAGAAATTTAGCTAAGAGAAACTCTACAATTAAAATTTGTATTTAAAAGATGTGAGAAAATAATGTTAATACTTAAGGAGTTTGAGATTTATGCAAAGTCATAAATACTGAAATTACAGAGGGGAGGGAGAAACAAAAAAAAAAAAAAAAAAAAATTTTTTTTTGGAAGTCACCTAACCTAGGCTCCAACCAAGGAAAATTATTACCTTCAATTCTTCAAGGGTGAATCCACGTCCAGCCCTGACACGGCTGTTGTATTTGATGCTAGGACAAGTTATGACAGGCCTGAGAAGTCCAGCTGCAGGTCTGGGGGCCACCTTCTTGGCCTTGAGCAACCTCCTCTTAGCCCTACGTTTCTTGCGCATTGGCTGATCAAACCACGTGCGAACATAACGTTGCCAGTCTTTATGGAAGTGCCCATTGGGCACCATTCCATTACCTAGACGAGCCATTGTTAATTACAGCTGAAAGAAAAAAGAAACCATTTACAATCAAGAGGAAACAAAAAGTCAATCATTACTGACACTGATAATACAGCCCCAACTCCATTTTAAAAACAAAATTACAAATAGGGTATACAAGAAACTCCAATTAAACATGAAATATTGATAACATTTACTGTATTTCGCTGCTTATATGCTCAGACCCATTAGAACAAAACCACCACCACCCCAACAAACTAGTGTAATAACTGAATAGCATATTTCAGCATGAAAACCTGACCCATCATAAATTCATTTATGGAAACTTTGTAGAATGAAATCATTAGAAGTGAAGTTCAATTGCATAATACCACTGAAACTTATTGCTGCCTGAAATCCTAATTATAATGAATTTATCACAAACCAGGATGAAGCACCAATTTTAAATTAGGTACATGTTAATTTGGATACTGAAATAAGGAGAAGTTTAATTTACATTTAGGCTAAAATAGTGCTTACCATACTTCTGAATCCTTATACTGATATTATCGTTTGAAATCACCATTACAGGTAATATTGACAAACCCAGTACGCGCACTAACTTTACAAGGTAAAATTTACGAATTTATCACTTCATCACTGGTCTTCAATTTATAAGGGGAAAAAAAAAAAAAAAAAAAAAAAAATCTAAGCAGCATATATGTGGTAACTTTTGAAACCAAGACTATCAACTGACTTAAACAAAATGCAAAGATGGCAGTTGTAAAGATAAATATGAAATCTAAGCATTTCAAAAAATAATTGCATTGGCGCTAAGTGTTTAATAGATGTCGAATTTGAATGACTAATGATAAATCATGTCTCTTTGGCAGAATTTGAAAATGAGATATTGAATAAGTTTCCAGGTCAAATATTTCCCAAGGATTGGATGAACTTCTGTACGCTAACGAAGATGATTAAACATGTTTCCCAAAGGTAAATGAAGACCATCCTTGAAGTGTTGAGTAAAGTGTCCAAGTCAATCACAATGACCAATGCTCTACCAGCAAACATTTCACCCAAACAAGAGGAAATATGAGAAATCTAGATATAATGGTGAAACCAATTGTGTCCTCAGAAATAGGATTTGTGTGTCTGTCACATGAAAAAGGTATCAGAGTGGTGCATGAAGTTTCATCATAGGACGCAAGATGACAGGTTTACCTGTCTGGTCTTATCACTAAATTAAAATATGAAATAGAAAGAAACTAACAGGCAAAATTATTATCTTCGTATATGCATAATTGTACATACAAAAGTCACATCTTTGCATTAAGGAAGCCCCCCCCCCCCTCAACACCGCAGCTGAAGTGATGGGTTCAACCCATACCAGTTTGATGAATTTATTTTTAGAAAAAAGTTTAAATCAGAAATTATTAGATATTTCTCAACCCTCCACATCTTAATGGTTCATTAGGTGCAGTGCATGTAACCATCTAATGCTTTTAGTGTAGCCTTGTGCCAGTTTAAATTTAGATCAGTTCCTAAGTCTCCACAGGAAAGCAGCCTAAAAAATGCAAGCTCCAATTGCAGAGGACCAACTTTAAGTGCACTTCACACGAAAAATTCTTATGTTCTCAGGGATAAATTCATTAGAATTTTGTACAAAGGGAATGAAGTTTTACTTCCAATGACATCTCAAGTAGGAACAAAAAATCTTGCGACAAAGCAAACGTTTTTATTTATTGCTTTGTGCCACTAATAAGCCTCATCGTTAGAGAAAAGACTGATAGGCAAATGATAGAAATGTCCTCAGAAATAGGATTTGTGTGTCTGTCATATGAAAAGGTGTCAGAGTGGTGCATGAAGTTTCATCATGGGACATTTACCGGAGAAAAAGTCTAAGACATTTGCACACTTCTTTTCAATTAAATTTTATCAAAAAGCATTAAACCCTATTTATAATCGAGTAGTTTTCTAAGGTGTCAATTATTTTAACAGGTCATTGCTAAGAGCGGAAGAGAGAAGTAAAACAATCAAAATCATTTCCTTCATAGCTTTAAAATGCCAGAAACTATGCCATCAACAATTTGAGAAAGGTGACACCAAAAAGTCTAAAAGATTCACTTTGTGATATAAACTTTTCTGGTTGCAAAGGAACAAAAACCCTGATTAGTAAAAGCAAATAGATATACCAAGTGGCCTCAGAAAATTTTATCAATCACTGAAAGAAAATATGAACGCTGTGAGAAAATTTGTCATCATCAGTCACCAGGTAAATGGTTAAAGTTTTTGAATTAGTACAAAAATAACAGGACAAACATCTAGAAGACAACTGTAAAACCGCAAGAAAAATTAAAATCAACGAATTTTTTTAATTGCCATTTAATTGTTTTTGAAAGTTTGCAAAAAAATTGAATAAAATAAACAAAAATAAATTGCTGATGGATTTCCAGGAAAATAGTTTTTTAACCTACATTTTGTTTCCTTTTATGGCAGAGATGATTTTATTATTGAAACTTAACATGAATGAATTTAATCTAAAAACTAGCCCCCTCATGTGCCCTCAGTGACAAAATTCTCCCCCCCCCGCCCTCACACACTTTGAAAGGAAAATAGATCCAGAAGTGAGATTATCTCCATGAGACACAAGTTTGCATTTTGTCCTTTAGGACTTAATCAGACAAAATAGGAATTATTTGTTGTACACCCTTCCCCAAAATTGTTCGATATTGTTATCTTTGTTCAAAATAAGGGAGAATTAGTGAGACCCACTCTCATGTGGCAACATGTCATCCTAAGTATCGATTAGTTCATATGTCTACCAACGAAAAGCCTTCACAAGAAAGACAGCTATGCCCATGACAGCAATTGCAGTAAAGCAATTTTAAGTGAAACTAAGAAAAAAAAAAATTATCTTATATAAATTCCTTAGTTTGTACCATGGAAATTAGGTCCACTAATATACAATACCCGATTTTTAAAATATAATTTTCATAAATGAAAAAGTTAAAGGATTAAATTTACTATTTCCAGTAATTAAAATACGTTGGTGTATTTCAAATAGAAATTATATTCATTGCAATCTATTTTTTCCCTCTTTTCATTGAATGTAATTCTCTGTACTAAAAAAGACGTTCCAAAAAAATCTAAGATACATTTCTGAAATCGTAGAATATTAGCTGATTTAAAGTATAATTAATCTGATTTGGGAAAATAGCATGCATTTGCTTTAAGAAATGCCTTTTTAAAACAGTAGTTGTGTTTTTAACTGACATTGGCATGATTTATTTAATTGACAAGGCAATGACAGATTGGAAATAAACCTTTCCCTAAGATGGCAACACCCTTAAATCTTATTTATAAAAGAAATTAAAACATTTTCTAATTAAATAATGCCAGTTTTATTGCATTTTTTTTTAAAAAAAACAGTACAGGGCAGATTTTCAGGAAATGAGTAGCAGTTTGAAAATTCATGATTTATGTTCTCCAAAGAGTCCTGCTTTTAATAAAAAATTTGGTGATGAGAATTTTATTTCCCAAAATTCCACGGAAACCTGACAATTTTTACAAGAATTCCCAATTTAGTACATTTCTCAGAAGAAAAGGCACGAAACACTAATTGTAAATATTACATTGGTGACAGATTGGTGGTGGTGGTGGGGGGGGGGGTGCAAACAAATAGCCTTTTGATGCTAAAACTTTGTTTTTATTAAGTTTGGGGCCCCTTTTCATCATGCAATGTAGTTTTGTTCAGTGAAAAGTGGAGGTACCCCATGGAAATGAAGTCAGAAGTTTTGCTACAAATGACAACTAAAGAATGAACAAAAAATCTTGTAGTAAAGTAAATGATTCGTATCTTAAAATAATTCCTTCTAATGAATTCCCTAAGTCCCAAAACTTTGTATTTTTGGTAAAGATTCATCATGAGAGAAAGGCAGGCAAATGATAGAAATGTCTTCAGAAATAAGATTTGCGTACCCGTCACATGAAAAACGTGCCAGAGGGGGTGACATTTACAGCCTTTTTCTTGTAAAGAAAAATGATGACTTGAAAATAAAGGCCTTTCTCTTTTGTTCTAAATGAAAATTGAAGAGGTGGCTGCCATCTTTTGGTCTGAAGCAGCAACCATGTCACACTGGTGGAGCCATATCAAGAACATCAATGTAACGACAAGAATTCAATACAAAAATCAACAGAACTGAACACAGATTTTGTATCTTAATTCATAGTTTTGAGAAAGAGGAAGTTCAAGATGGAAAAACTCATTTTTAAAAGTAGCTATGGTTATGTATTTGTCAATTAGTATAATGTACTATTTTATTGCAATAATTTTAAGTGAGATAAAGAATAAATTTACAAACTAGATAAATAAATTTGAGTTGCCAGTTCATTATAAATGATAACCCTACCATCAATCTTCCAGTTTCGTGTCCAAAATACTAAATCACCTCTTAGATTGTTTTTCAGTAGCATAAGATTTACAGACTATACCCCCCACTGCCTGACATTTGTAAATGAATAAATTTACCATGTGAAAAACAATGAATAAATTTACCATGTGAAAAACAATGAATAAATTTACCATGTGAAAAACAATGAATAAATTTACCATGTGAAAAACAATGAATAAATTTACCATGTGAAAAACAATGAATAAATTTATTCACAAATGTCCTACCATCATCAAACACATAGCGAGATTGTTAGAAGCTGTTCATCTAATTAAATTAACATTGCACTTTGGACAATATTTTTCATATATCTCTTTTCAGATACATATGTTAAGTCTGATACCCCACCTTATTATTTTGGTTTTAAAATTTCATCTATGGAAAAGAAAATGCGCTCATAATACGAAACTAGGTAAAACAATTCATTTTCTGCCCCTAAGACAGAAGATGCACAAAAATTTATAGATACCTCTTATTTATGAAATTTTAAATTTATTTTGTTACATAGTATTTTAAATTTTATTATATTCCCAGAAAGCATCTTCAAAGATAAAGGACTTAATAATTAATAAAATATTAGATTGCTTAAAATATTTCTTAATTTATAAAAATTACTGGGTTCTTAAAATTTGAAGTGTTGAGTAAAGTGTCCAAGTCAATCACAATGACCAATGCTCTACCAGCAAACATTTCACCCAAACAAGAGGAAATATGAGAAATCTAGATATAATGGTGAAACCAATTGTGTCCTCAGAAATAGGATTTGTGTGTCTGTCACATGAAAAAGGTATCAGAGTGGTGCATGAAGTTTCATCATAGGACGCAAGATGACAGGTTTACCTGTCTGGTCTTATCACTAAATTAAAAAAATAAATAGAAAGAAACTGACAGGCAAAATTATTATCTTCGTATATGCATAATTGTACATACGAAAGTCACATCTTTGCATTAAGGAAGCCCCACCCCCCAACATCACAGCTGAAGTGATGGGTTCAACCCATACCAGTTTGATGAATTTATTTTGAGAAAAAAGTTTAAATCAGAAATTATTAGATATTTCTCAACCCTCCACATCTTAATGGTTCATTAGGTGCAGTGCATGTAACTATCTAATGCTTTTAGTGTAGCCTTGTGCCAGTTTAAATTTAGATCAGTTCCTAAGTCTCCACAGGAAAGCAGCCTAAAAAATGCAAGCTCCAATTGCAGAGGACCAACTTTAAGTGCACTTCACACGAAAAATTCTT
Organism: Acanthosepion esculentum; assembly: GCA_964036315.1. Classification (NCBI taxonomy): domain Eukaryota; kingdom Metazoa; phylum Mollusca; class Cephalopoda; order Sepiida; family Sepiidae; genus Acanthosepion; species Acanthosepion esculentum. The sequence continues at coordinate 52,442,416 of OZ038519.1, read as the reverse complement.
ATGTTCTCAGGGATAAATTCATTAGAATTTTGTACAAAGGGAATGAAGCTTTACTTCCAATGACATCTCAAGTAGGAACAAAAAATCTTGCGACAAAGCAAACGTTTTTATTTATTGCTTTGTGCCACTAATAAGGCTCATCGTTAGAGAAAAGACTGATAGGCAAATGATAGAAATGTCCTCAGAAATAGGATTTGTGTGTCTGTCATATGAAAAGGTGTCAGAGTGGTGCATGAAGTTTCATCATGGGACATTTACCGGAGAAAAAGTCTAAGACATTTGCACACTTCTTTTCAATTAAATTTTATCAAAACGCATTAAACCCTATTTATAATCGAGTAGTTTTCTAAGGTGTCAATTATTTTAACAGGCCATTGCTAAGAGCGGAAGAGAGAAGTAAAACAATCAAAACCATTTCCTTCATAGCTTTAAAATGCCAGAAACTATGCCATCAACAATTTGAGAAAGGTGACACCAAAAAGGCTAAAAGATTCACTTTGTGATATAAACTTTTCTGGTTGCAAAGGAACAAAAACCCTGATTAGTAAAAGCAAATAGATATACCAAGTGGCCTCAGAAAATTTTATCAATCACTGAAAGAAAATATGAACGCTGTGAGAAAATTTGTCATCATCAGTCACCAGGTAAATGGTTAAAGTTTTTGAATTAGTACAAAAATAACAGGACAAACATCTAGAAGACAACTGTAAAACCGCAAGAAAAATTAAAATCAACGAATTTTTTTAATTGCCATTTAATTGTTTTTGAAAGTTTGCAAAAAAATTGAATAAAATAAACAAAAATAAATTGCTGATGGATTTCCAGGAAAATAGTTTTTTAACCATTTTGTTTCCATTTATGGAAGAGATGATTTTATTATTGGAATTTAACATGAATGAATTTAATCTAAAAACTAGCCCCTCATGTGTCATCAGTGACAAAATTCTCCCCCCGCCCTCACACACTTTGAAAGGAAAATAGATCCAGAAGTGAGATTATCTCCATGAGACACAAGTTTGCATTTTGTCCTTTAGGACTTAATCAGACAAAATAGGAATTATTTGTTGTACACCCTTCCCCCAAAATTGTTCGATATTGTTATCTTTGTTCAAAATAAGGGAGAATTAGTGAGACCCACTCTCATGTGGCAACATGTCATCCTAAGTATCGATTAGTTCATATGTCTACCAACCAAAAGCCTTCACAAGAAAGGCAGCTATGCCCATGACAGCAATTGCAGTAAAGCAATTTTAAGTGAAACTAAGAAAAAAAAAAAAATTACTTATATAAATTCCTTAGTTTGTACCATGGAAATTAGGTCCACTAATATACAATACCCGATTTTTAAAATATAATTTTCATAAATGAAAAAGTTAAAGGATTAAATTTACTATTTCCAGTAATTAAAATACGCTGGTGTATTTCAAATAGAAATTATATTCATTGCAATCTATTTTTTCCCTCTTTTCATTGAATGTAATTCTCTGTACTAAAAAAGACGTTCCAAAAAAATCAAAGATACATTTCTGAAATCGTAGAATATTAGCTGATTTAAAGTATAATTAATCTGATTTGGAAAAATAACATGCATTTGCTTTAAGAAATGCCTTTTTAAAACAGTAGTTGTGTTTTTAACTGACATTGGCATGATTTATTTAATTGACAAGGCAATGACAGATTGGAAATAAACCTTTCCCTAAGATGGTAACACCCTTAAATCTTATTTATAAAAGAAATTAAAACATTTTCTAATTAAATAATGCCAGTTTTATTTCATTTTTTTTTTAAAAAAACAGTACAGGGCAGATTTTCAGGAAATGAGTAGCAGTTTGAAAATTCATGATTTATGTTCTCCAAAGAGTCCTGCTTTTGATAAAAAATTTGGTGATGAGAATTTTATTTCCCAAAATTCCACGGAAACCTGACAATTTTTACAAGAATTCCCAATTTAGTACATTTCTCAGAAGAAAAGGCACGAAACACTAACTGTAAATATTACATTGGTGACAGATTGGTGGTGGTGGTGGGGGTTTGCAAACAAATAGCCTTTTAATGCTAAAACTTTGTTTTTATTAAGTTTGGGGTCCCTTTTCATCATGCAATGTAGTTTTGTTCAGTGAAAAGTGGAGGTACCCCATGGAAATGAAGTCAGAAGTTTTGCTATAAATGACAACTAAAGAATGAACAAAAAATCCTGTAGTAAAGTAAATGGTTTTATTTAAGGATTCGTATCTTAAAATAATTCCTTCTAATGAATTCCTCCAGTCCCAAAACTTTGTATTTTTGGTAAAGATTCATCATGAGAGAAAGGCAGGCAAATAATAGAAATGTCTTCAGAAATAAGATTTGCGTACCCGTCACATGAAAAACGTGCCAGAGAGGGTGACATTTACAGCCTTTCTCTTGTAAAGAAAAACGATGACTTGAAAATAAAGGCCTTTCTCTTTTGTTCTAAATGAAAATTGAAGAGGTGGCTGCCATCTTTTGGTCTGAAGCAGCAACCATGTCACACTGGTGGAGCCATATCAAGAACATCAATGCAACGACAAGAATTCAATACAAAAATCAACAGAACTGAACAGATTTTGTATCTTAATTCATAGTTTTGAGAAAGAGGAAGTTCAAGATGGAAAAACTCATTTTTAAAAGTAGCTATGGTTATGTATTTGTCAATTAGTATAATGTACTATTTTATTGCAATAATTTGAAGTGAGATAAAGAATAAATTTACAAACTAGATAAATAAATTTGAGTTGCTAGTTCATTATAGATGATAACCCTACCACCAATCTTCCAGTTTCGTGTCCAAAATACTAAATCACCTCTTAGATTGTTTTTCAGTAGCATAAGATTTACAGACTATACCCCCCACTGCCTGACATTTGTAAATGAAGCATGTCATTTCCATGTGAAAAACGATGAATAAATTTACCATGTGAAAAACGATGAATAAATTTACCATGTGAAAAACGATGAATAAATTTACCATGTGAAAAACGATGAATAAATTTACCATGTGAAAAACGATGAATAAATTTACCATGTGAAAAACGATGAATAAATTTACCATGTGAAAAACGATGAATAAATTTACCATGTGAAAAACAATGAATAAATTTACCATGTGAAAAACAATGAATAAATTTACCATGTGAAAAACAATGAATAAATTTACCATGTGAAAAACAATGAATAAATTTATTCACAAATGTCCTACCATCATCAAACACATAGCAAGATTGTTAGAAGCTGTTCATCTAATTAAATTAACATTGCACTTTGGACAATATTTTTCATATATCTCTTTTCAGATACATATGTTAAGTCTGATACCCCACCTTATTATTTTGGTTTTAAAATTTCATCTATGGAAAAGAAAATGCGCTCATAATACGAAACTAAGTAAAACAATTCATTTTCTGCCCCTAAGACAGAAGATGCACAAAAATTTATAGATACCTCTTATTTATGAAATTTTAAATTTATTTTGTTACATAGTATTTTAAATTTTATTATATTCCCAGAAAGCATCTTCAAAGATAAAGGACTTAATAATTAATAAAATATTAGATTGCTTAAAATATTTCTTAATTTATAAAAATTACTGGGTTCTTAAATAAGTTCTTAAAATTTGAAGTGTTGAGTAAAGTGTCCAAGTCAATCACAATGAGCAATGCACTACCAGCAAACATTTCACCCAAACAAGAGGAAATATGAGAAATCTAGATATAATGGTGAAACCAATTGTGTCCTCAGAAATAGGATTTGTGTGTCTGTCACATGAAAAAGGTATCAGAGTGGTGCATGAAGTTTCATCACAGGACGCAAGATGACAGGTTTACCTGTCTGGTCTTATCACTAAATTAAAAAATGAAATAGAAAGAAACTGACAGGCAAAATTATTATCTTCGTATATGCACAATTGTACATACGAAAGTCACATCTTTGCATTAAGGAAGCCCCACCCCCCTCAACACCGCAGCTGAAGTGATGGGTTCAACCCATACCAGTTTGATGAATTTATTTTGAGAAAAAAGTTTAAATCAGAAATTATTAGATATTTCTCAACCCTCCACATCTTAATGGTTCATTAGGTGCAGTGCATGTAACCATCTAATGCTTTTAGTGTAGCCTTGTGCCAGTTTAAATTTAGATCAGTTCCTAAGTCTCCACAGGAAAGCAGCCTAAAAAATGCAAGCTCCAATTGCAGAGGACCAACTTTAAGTGCACTTCACACGAAAAATTCTTATAATGTTCTCAGGGATAAATTCATTAGAATTTTGTACAAAGGGAATGAAGTTTTACTTCCAATGACATCTCAAGTAGGAACAAAAAATCTTGCGACAAAGCAAACGTTTTTATTTATTGCTTTGTGCCACTAATAAGGCTCAGCATTAGAGAAAAGACTGATAGGCAAATGATAGAAATGTCCTCAGAAATAGGATTTGTGTGTCTGTCATATGAAAAGGTGTCAGAGTGGTGCATGAAGTTTCATCATGGGACATTTACCGGAGAAAAAGTCTAAGACATTTGCACACTTTTCAATTAAATTTTATCAAAACGCATTAAACCCTATTTATAATCGAGTAGTTTTCTAAGGTGTCAATTATTTTAACAGGTCATTGCTAAGAGCGGAAGAGAGAAGTAAAACAATCAAAATCATTTCCTTCATAGCTTTAAAATGCCAGAAACTATGCCATCAACAATTTGAGAAAGGTGACACCAAAAAGGCTAAAAGATTCACTTTGTGATATAAACTTTTCTGGTTGCAAAGGAACAAAAACCCTGATTAGTAAAAGCAAATAGATATACCAAGTGGCCTCAGAAAATTTTATCAATCACTGAAAGAAAATATGAACGCTGTGAGAAAATTTGTCATCATCAGTCACCAGGTAAATGGTTAAAGTTTTTGAATTTGTACAAAAATAACAGGACAAACAACTAGAAGACAACTGTAAAACCGCAAGAAAAATTAAAATCAACAAATTTTTTTAATTGCCATTTAATTGTTTTTGAAAGTTTGCAAAAAAATTGAATAAAATAAACAAAAATAAATTGCTGATGGATTTCCAGGAAAATAGTTTTTTAACCTACATTTTGTTTCCTTTTATGGAAGAGATGGTTTTATTATTGGAACTTAACATGAATGAATTTAATCTAAAAACTAGCCCCTCATGTGCCCTCAGTGACAAAGTCCTCCCCCCGCCCTCACACACTTTGAAAGGAAAATAGATCCAGAAGTGAGATTATCTCCATGAGACACAAGTTTGCATTTTGTCCTTTAGGACTTAATCAGACAAAATAGGAATTATTTGTTGTACACCCTTCCCCCAAAATTGTTCGATATTGTTATCTTTGTTCAAAATAAGGGAGACCATACTCTTTAAATCCCACTCTCATGTGGCAACATGTCACCCTAAGTATCGATTAGTTCATATGTCTACCAACGAAAAGCCTTCACAAGAAAGACAGCTATGCCCATGACAGCAATTGCAGTAAAGCAATTTCAAGTGAAACTAAGAAAAAAATTTCTTAAATTCCTTAGTTTGTACCATACCCCACCTCTCTCTCTCTCTATATATATATATATATAAATAAATAAATCAGTTTTCGATTCTACCAAGTATCAATAGCTAAAGGCAGTCTAGAAAATAGTAATGTACTGTTTTTCTTTTTAAATTAAAATTCACTATTTTTAATGAGTGAACCGGTCTATTTTTTTCCCTCGTAATAAATCATTGTTTAGAAAAGTTACCAGTCACGGCTCGATACAGGAGTTCGACGTAGCCCTAAAATTTAAATTGGAGGTAGTGTTAACTTTACACATGCACAGTAGGTCTAACTTGATACACGCCGGTGGAGCGGAGGAAGGGTGGGGTGTGGGGGATAACTGACCCCCGCTGTGACCTCAGAATATATTTATCAATCACGTTGAAATAAGAACGCTGTGGAACTAAAATATCATCATTAGTCACAACTTAGGGTACCGTAAATAAAAAGTTTTGGCACGACACAACTGTTAAAAGTTTTGATAGGTAGCTGTTAAAAAAAAAGAAAAAAAAAAGCTTTATCCTGATAAAGCTAACGGAACCCCATTCTTAGGAATCTCCAACCAGAAATACATAGACGTGATACACAAAAATTGGTAATATACAAAAATAAGGCGACTATTTCGAATACGAAGTGTCCACTAAAACAATGTACTTTGAAGTAATGAAAATGTCTTAGTGAAAAATTAAATAAACCATTTAATTCTTTACTGTAGTAAAATTAACAGGATTTCCCAATATATCATGAAATGAATAACACTAAGTCAATGTTTTTAAATGAAATCCCTCTTTTTTTAACCCCACAAAAACTGACGATTGAAATTGGTCATTTTTTGGTGAAGGATGGTATTATTTGTAAACTTATTATAAAAAAGGTAAGGAGAGCAGTAAAATATTTTCGGGAGAACCTAATTCGACAAAATAAAATATTTGACTTGAACCAACAGCAAATGAAGTGGAATAAAATATTAAAATATTAATGGTTATTTATAATTTTACCGTAAAAATAACCATGGATTCGTACCATAAAAAAAGTCTTGTAAAATTCAGGAGGTGCCATTTTTTTTTTCTTTTCCGTTCAGATTTAAGAAAAAAATTGAATGACCACGTGTACAAATTTTACAATACTAGTGAATATTTATAAATTAGTCAGAAATTAAGTTATATTAAATATTTAGTTAAGAATTATTTTAAATCTTAGACTGAAATTTGGCCAATAAAAAAAATAAAGGAAACCCGATTTCAGTAACAGATTTAAAAAAATAAATAAACGAAAGTAACTACTTCGGGAGTTGGGAACATGAAAATTAGTAATTGTTAACAGATATAAATTAAAAATTCATTTTTTCACTACCAAGGTAAACTAATCACGTTAATATTTTTAGGGTTTTCACAATATACGAGTTTTTAGTCACGTATAAGAAATTAAAGAAAAAAAAAATTAAAAGCATTTAAATCAAATACAAGAAAATTATTTTTTCCTCAAAAACCTAGCGCAAAGTCAGTTGAATATAACAAATATTTCCTTTATAGGTTTCACGACGACAATTGTAGAGAATCGCTGAAATAAAATCGCTTATAAAAGACAACCATGTGGATTTGAAGACCTTTCACATGGCTTCATATTCATTAAGTCTGTATTTATATAAACACATAGAAAAGACTAATAAAAATAAAGGAGTTCAAACATTATGAGCAGATGTACAACATGTATCTATTTAGACAGGATTTATTCGTGAAATTGACAAGATTAAATTAGAAAAAAAATAGTCTTTACGACTTTACGTGTTAGATGCCGACATAATTCTTTCGTATTACACTCTTACTGAAAGCACATTTTCATATTGGATTTTTAGCAGCCAAAACATAATTTAAAAACAGAAAATATTGACAGATAGGCTTCAAATTGAAATATGAATGCAAAACGCATAAAAAAATGTGAAAATTAAAAAGCGATGATAATGGATTTTGACAATGAAATTCAACGACAAAAATCATAGAAACTTACAGTATGGCGACTTAACCGGAAAAGGATGACCAAATTGAAAAAGGAAGTGAATGTACCGGAAGTAGAAAAGGGCGCCTTCTGGGTGACAGAAGAAACTAAGGGACGTAACTCTAAAATTACTGACGCTTTAATTTTATCAAAGTTAGAACATTCAGCTTGTTTTCGAATTTTATTATGTATTTTCTTTTTGTTTATTTATAATTTGATTATTTTCATTCATTGATTTATTTTTTTTGATTATATGCTTAACTTAAAAATATGTATTATTTTGCACAATAATTTCGACGTGGTGTACTTATTAAGCTTGCCTTGTTAGCTAGATCAATTACGACTGAGTTCGATCCTCACTAGGTGTTCCATATTTTCGGCGGTGTGCCACATCCAAGGTACGCTTAGTAAATCGCAGTTTTTACTTTTTTTTAAGTACAACCCCAGACTTACTAAAAATAGCTAAAAAAGTTATTTTACATAAATGTTAATTTTTAAAATGTATTCGAAGTTAAATTTTGGATTTATATTTGAAAGATAAAGTTAAAAATCCTTAAAAAAAAAAACAGAAAACATTATTTCAAACATTTTTAAATAAAATAGTTATCGCCAAAAAATATGAAGACAAAAAAATTACAACTCTCTGTTTTTTTTAAAAATTGCCAAAACATGACAGAATTATCCAATCCAAACGAAATGTGAATAATGATAATACTTCATCCCAGGAGTTCAAACAAAATTTTAGATCCATGTGTAAACTTCAAGAATTCTGAGGTAACTCATTTACACAGGAAGTCACAAAATTATAAGTACCTACAGCTATTACCTATGAGGCAGTTGATTGCATACTACTTCCTATGAGTCAGTAACACTACACTACAAATTCTTTCTCTTTTCTTTACCAGACATCAAAATGTAGGGACTGTCGGAGTTAGCTCCTCGTCATTTCCTTAATCCTTCAACAGGGGTCTCTCGCCCACGAGTATAAATACTGGCTGACCCTTCTCTCTCTCTCTCTCTTTTTTGACTCAGGCCTTGGGCCGCAACCTCACACGGAGACTAGGTAAAAATCGTTCTTTTTCCACTTACACCAATATGTGACCTCTCACACATACAGCGTTTCCCATATTCTGTGAACACGCTAAGGACAATACACGTACGTACGGACACTCAACACAACACACACACATAACTTCTCCATACAAACACTATGTAACTTTTCATGTCTTCGTGTATTAATATATTTGTTTACCCATGATATATATTTGTTTACCCATATATATCGGTCTTGTTTGTTTTCTTTTGTCTTCTTTGGACTTCATTAAAGTCCAACATTCCTATGTAGCTGGATTGACTAGCAGGAAATCTTAACCCAGAGATATCTCTTCACATATCACCCCCACGGTCCGCTACAGGACCTCCACAAAAAATGTAATACCTAAGGTTTAAGATTATTTAAAAAAAATGTAAAACCTTTCTTAAAGCTTTTATTTTAGTTTTAATTTCAAGCTAATAGATTAAATATTTGCAATAAGCAAAATACTTTGCTGTATTTCAAAATCTAATTTAAATTGACTGAAAGAAGTTTTTTTGTTGTTGTTGTTAAAATAGCTGATTTGATTGGCATTTGGCCAATGTTTTTAGGTGTCATGATTGTTACTAATGGAAGTGTCCTCCAGCGCTCTATCCTTGGTTCTTAATTTTCATTAATGACCATCTTGATGGCATCAGCTCACAAATTGGTATCTTGGCACGAAGGCATTATCATTTAATCCAGTCTCAATAGTAACTCTGATCAGTTTGATACGGTCAAATTGACAGCTGATGTCAAAAATGACCTACAGTCCGTTGTTAACTGGAGCAACGGATGGCTTGTTAATTTTAACACCTCCAAAACAAAACTGCTTTCTATTAATCATCTGAGAAACCCCTTTTTACTTTCCATCAGCATCACTCCACTCCTCCAGGGGAGTGACTCATTGCACCTTCTTGGGCTAAGATGTTTGGCTGATGTGAAGTAGAAAGATTATATTGAATCCATTGCTAGATCTGCTGCAAGGAAAGTTGGTTCACTGTGTTTTTCCCTCCAGAATCTATCTTACATATCTATAAATCTACAATTCGCCCATGCTTAGAATATTACTGCTACATATGGTCAGATGCTACTGCTATATATTTAGAGATTCTTGATAAAAATCCAAAGAAGAATCTGCAATATTATTAATCCTGACCTGGTATCTTGACTTCAGTTACTTCCCCACTGCTATATCGTAGCTACCCTGTACCTTTTATGCAATTACTTTCATGGTAATTGTTCAGATGAACTCTTTGCTCTAGTACCTAGACTTTATGAATTTCAGCACAGTACTAGATTGGCAACGAGGTTTCATCAATTTACAGTTGAATTGGCTAGATCTAACCGTAAGTTCTATGCTAACAGTTTTTCTTAAACTTCTTGCTTGTGGAACACTCTTCCGGCTCCATTCTTTCTGGCCAACTTTGATCTTCAAAAATTTAAATATAATGTCAATCATTATCTACTGTCTTCCTGATTACTCTCCTATTGTTCTCATTCCTTTATAATCTTTTCTATTTTCTAATTCTTCCACACCTAGAAACCTCTTGTGTCTTAGTGGCTTTACTTCCTTGTTTGGGGTAAATTTCAATTACAAAAAACAAAAGCAAAAAAACAAAAAAAACAAGCATCTTTGTAAGTAAGGCTATAAACTTTATATAGCCTTACTTTAAAAAAAGTAAACCTCAGGTCATGAGTTGTTTGCACGTCGTTGCAGAAGTTTTGATTTAAAAAAGTTTGCATCTTCAGTTTGAATTTATTTAAGAAATATGCAGTGATACTATCTGTAATTTTATTATTAATTTCTTTGTTATGTACCTAACAAGCTAGTATAATTTTAACTGTTGTTCTTAATTGCTTTTTAAAATATAGGAGTCCAAATATGGTATTTTGTCCTAATTCATAAAAGACAAAAAATGACTAAGTCGAGCACATGTGTAAAAATAAAAATAAATCTGCCAAAATTAAACGGTTCGAGATATTTTGATGAAATAAGAACTGCTAAGTTTCTTTAATCATGTAGATTAAGAAGATGCAATCAGATAACACCTAGTTTGAAATTTTCATCTGTGATACCTACAATTACCATGTAATTTGCTATAGTACCTAGACTTTTAGAATTTAAATACAGTACTAAACTGGCAATGAGATGTCATCAATTTATAGTTGAATTGGCTTTAACCATAAATTCTATGCTAAAAGTTTATAGAAAAGGTACAGGGAGACAACCTTACAATGGTGGGAAATTGACTGAAACCAAGATGCCAGATCAGGACTAGTAATATTGCTGATACTTCTTTGGATTTTATCAAGAATCTCTAAATAAATAGCAGGAGAACTGGACTATTTGTGGCAGCAATATTCAAAGTATTGGTGAATTATAGACATATAGATATTCAAGATTGATTCTAGAGAGAAAACTTGTCTAGCATGATACAGTGAACCAACTTTCTTAGCAACTGACCTAGGATTCAGTATAGTCTTTCCATTTCCTGTCAGCCATGAATGTTAGCCTGAAAAGTTATTACAGGAACATACAAGGATTAAATTTTCAACAGCGTGTATTCGTCAAAATTCAGAATATATACATAGTTGTTTGAAAAGTGGCAAAAATTGTACTTGTGTGGTTTTCAGTTGCTGTTGGTATGGAAAGCAATTAAGTGAGAGGGTGTTGTCGGTAGAGTAAGGAGTTAACTGATTTCTTGGGTTGGTCGGCCGAGGTCAAAATTTGGGTCAGAGGATAGGTTTATAGCAGATTAGTGAAGCCAAATGTAGTGTTGATAGAATCGTCCATATTTTCTACTCACCCCCGAGATAAAATACACTCTTCCATCAGAATCAGTTTTAACCAACCAACACCTCACATTGCAAATCTCAACTTTTTATTGGTTGAGACAACACCAAAATGTGTAACAATTGTTGAAAACCTATTTCGTGCCAAGTTCCCTGGAGCCTAGTTTGGATTCCCAAAACAAATAAAAAGGACCATTTCGACCCAATTCACCAGTCAGTCACTTAGCTTCAGACAGATGCCACATGAATTCACGCGTGTCACTATTTTGACTTAAGAAACTTTTTGCGCGTCAACTGCTGACTCAAATGCCAATATCATTCTCTCAAAATTCACTTACAACTTTTTAAGAAAAGTGTTCTTACACAGTACTAAAATAGAAATTGTACTTAGCCAAAGATAAATACGGAACAATCCAAGGTAAACAACTCTAGAAAATTAAGATATTTATACTCTACTTTATTCAAGCATACAAACTACACAAATTTCTGTATAAGTAATATTTTCCATTTTACTCTATTTGACCAGTTTAAAGAACAATTTCGAACTGTAAATCAATAAGACACCCAATTTATACATGGTCAAATCTTGCATTATCAAACCACAAGTTTTCTGATTGTATATTAATTGTATATAAATGTGTTGTTTTTTATTGAAACCTTAATTACTGTTGTTTCTTATTCAGTTGCCTTGTGATTGATTCGTTTTGAATGCCTATATTCTATATTGTTGTGGATTAATATGGTGAACATGCCCGTAAACTAACCATCTTAATATTAAAACCTTCTTATAACAAATTCAAACTCATAGCAATCCCAACAAAATTGGTGACCGCCAACGTTTATCTCAAGAAAAATTGGCCACCCTGACGCTTGTGTCCCAATAAAAATTGGTGATCGCCAACATTTATCTTAAGGAAAATTGATAACGCTGACATTTGCATTATAACAATTACCATATTGTTCGGAACACCTCAGTCGACATGGCAGAACCCATACTGCCAACTGAAGCTGCACTGAGATTAAAACTCCCTACCTACAACACAAATGCACAGACATGGTTTATTCAGCTCGACGCGATTTTTCAAGCCAGACACTTAGCAATCCCAACAGTGTCATTGTTGGGGTTTGACGTACACCTTTCTTCAGGGTTGAAATTGGCACCAGTGATGTGTTTGATGGTCTTAGTAATCATGTGGCAAGGCCAAAGTGTTGAAGCCGAACTGCCTGTCAATGGCGAGGAGTGCCATTTTTATATCTTTAGTTTAACAAGTGTAGGCTCCCGGGAACATTTTTTTTTTGTGGGAATATTCGTGATTGGCTATTGCATTTTTTGATTTTTGCAGGGAATTTGTTTTGTGGATTGGATATAATGTTTAGAACCTCTGCACAGAAGACAACATTTTTTATTTTGTCTATTGCTTTCTTAGCATTCACATCCAGTCCACATGTCTGGTGAAATGTATTTATAATTTGTTGGTTTTGTTTATTTTGTTTTACAGTATATCAACCTCGATGGATTATTTAATGCCTACATGATTTTTAGTATATGTTTGTAGGAAGAGAATATGTATTTTTTGTAAGAAATCAGTTTGTAGATCAGGTTTTATTGACATGTTTTTGTAAAGAGGCTTTTGGTCGAGCGTCTGATTTGGTTTGGTTTATTTTGATTTACGGCACATCAACACCTCAATGGGTTATTTAATGCCAACAAGATTTTTAGGATAGATTCGTATGAATAGAAGAATATGTACTTTTTGTAAGAAATCAGTTTGTAGATCAGGTTTCATTACCGTATTTTTGTAAAGAGGGTTTTGGTCGAGCGTCTGATTTGGCTTGGTTTATTTTGATTTACGGCACATCAACACCTCAATGGGTTATTTAATGCCGACAAGATTTTTAGGATAGCTTCCTATGAATAGAATATGTATTCTTTGTAAGAAATCAGTTTGTAGATCAGGTTTCATTGACGTGTTTTTGTAAAGAGGGTTTTGGTCGAGCGTCTGATTTGGCTTGGTTTATTTTGATTTACAGCACATCAACACCTCAATGGGTTATTTAATGCCGACAAGATTTTTAGGATAGCTTCCTATGAATAGAATATGTATTCTTTGTAAGAAATCAGTTTGTAGATCAGGTTTCATTGACGTGTTTTTGTAAAGAGGCTTTTGGTCGAGCGTCTGATTTGGCTTGGTTTATTTTGATTTACAGCACATCAACACCTCAATGGGTTATTTTTAGGATAAATTCGTATGAATAGAATATGTTCTTTTTGTAAGAAATCAGTTTGTAGATCAGGTTTCATTACCATATTTTTGTAAAGAGGGTTTTTGTCTAGAGTCAAATGTATTGCTGGTAATATATTTTTTTTTCAAAAAATGTATTGCTGGTATTTTTACTATAAAAATTTATTTTTACTTTCATAGTGTTTTGACGCCAGTTTGGGGGTTCACTATTTTCCCATAGCTGGGACCCAAACAGGTGCTACCACTCCTGCTTATAATTTGTGAATCAGAAAGAGATCTTGATTAAATAGTATAAGAGTTATAATATTGTGTTTGTATGCACAACAAAATCATACATTTTTTGCTACAAAATCAATTTAAAATATATTTCAATGATGAAACATGCTAAAAGTTTTGTTCTACAAAATATCCTTGTAAAATAGGATGACATTGTGGAATCTTCCACAACAGCCAGTTAACCCCTGCTAGGAAATGCACTATTCCTGTTATGATTTTTACCAACATCATACTTACAAAATATATAACAAGCATTCATTGGTTAACTACCTTCAATCTAGCTCGCTGATTGGTCAGTTTCGACCAATCAAATCACCCCCATGCGACAGATCTATTTTGGCGCCAACTCAGTTTGAGCCTGTCACGTGGTACAACAAAATTATAAAAACCAAACACGAGTGTTTCTCTCTCTCTCTTTTTCATTTTCTTCCTCACTCGTGCCTCACTCTCTTCGTCACTCGTGCATCTCAACTCCGCTGCCAAAATGTGACCCTTAAAGTACTCCTGTCTTGACTAATGCAGTCAGACGTAAAAGAACTTTACAACTAATCACGCAAGTACAACTGTTAACTTTCTGAACTCTTACCAACTTGTACAATACACAATTCCAAACATGCAATGACTCATTCTTCTACAGTTTAATAATCAATTTATTCTTTATGAGCTTAGGTACAAATATTACCTAGTCTCAGAGACACAACTCTGTCCAACCTTTCAGTTCACATGCATGTACATCAAATACTTAATAAATTCAATTGTTATGTTTTCAACCTTACGTTCTGTTTTGTATTTTATACCATGTGCTATTTTACGTCAAATATAAATTGCATTGTGACCACCACATTGGATAGCGACCTCCAGCATAATGGCATGATCCTTTCCACACCTTTCCTAGACAAAATAAAATAATTGTGGCAAACACCCTTCACGCATTCGCGCTACAAATTTGGTGACGCCGACGTTCACCGCTGCAACATTGTATGCAACAGCAAATATTGTATATTATGCCTTTAAATTCCTTGAGGGCCACAAGATATTGTGGTTTCTATAACAAGCTAGTTTTTAAGTGAGTAGGTTGTTAGCCTACTAAAACAGCAGGTTTTGAATTCAGATTTTGTTTTTTTCCTAGACCATTTGCCATCCAAGGCTATAGAACCCGTGAGGGAGAAGAAGAGGATTCATACCTTTCCCAAGGGTATTAGCACGTAAGTGAATGTAATGGATTCGACTGGAATTCGAACTCGGCTCTCTGATTCCTCAATCCGAGCCGCTATCCATTACTCCACAGTGCATCCTTTTTATTATAATAAATTGTTTTGTTTGTGTTAATAAATAAATCAGGGGAGAAGAAGAGGATTCATACCTTTCCCAAGGGTATTAACACGTAAGTGAATGTAATGGATTCGACTGGAATTCGAACTCGGTTCTCCGATTTCTCAGTCCGACCCCTATCCATTACTCTATAAAGACGGTATATTTCTTTGAATTAGTTTTGCCCAATCTAAGGGAGATAATCCAAGGGAAGTAATTCTTTATTTAAAGTTGATTGTTATTTTTTTTTAAACTACATGCGAACTGCTGGTAAGTCTCTGCTATCTTCTGTTTTTTTAAAATATTTTCCAAAAATCAGAAAAATATGATTCAAACGGAATTTTCAGCACTTATTCATTAATTGTATACTAAATATATACAATTCAGTATATAATTAATAAGTATTGAAAATTTTATTAGAAAACTTTGTAGAAATATTTTTTGTAGGGTAAACTAAAAAAAACATATCCAAATGTGGGTGTGTTTACCGGACCCCCACTTTTTTCGATATCTCGTGTGTACTTTTTAATTTTGGGAGGGGGGAGTGTTCATCAATCTTTTTTCTTACAGTTATAAAAAAAAATCTTTCAAAAAATTTCATTAAAAAATGCAAACAACTGTGAACATACGAAAAATTTGCCCCACATCTTGCAAAAATAATTCAATAAAAAACTCATTTCTTTTCAAAATTCATGCTTGCATAATTTAATAAAACACGTTTTATTTTCTTTCAGATTGGACAAAAAAAAATCTACATTTTGTTAAATTTTCATTTTAACACCCGAGCGCTAAATTCCCTGCTGAATGGGCCTATTTACTTCCTTTCCTTGCAGAAATTAGTACGTGCTTCCGTTAAGCGATTTTTTTTTTTGTACTTAATTTAAGAAGAAAGTTAACTTTCATTCAAATATATGTAAACATCGACAAATAAAAGAATAACAAAGTAATTTTTTTATGAAGAATGAAAAGAAAAATTAATCGTTCTCTCTAACCTCAAAAAGATTAGGGCAATTGAAGCAATTATTTAATTTAATGTTTTTTATTTTTTAATTTGTTCCCTTCTTCTTTAGGGTTAGGTGTTAAGGTTAGGGGAGGGGGTTTCTTTCTGTGTAGAAGAAGGGGACAAATGAAAAAACTAATGAAAAAATAGAATCAACCCATCTACTTTAACAAGTTTGTGCATTAATTTTTAGCGGGTACTAATTTAGCGCTCAGGTGTTAAAATGAAAATTTACCAATTATTTATTTAATAAAAAAAGAAAAAAAAGTAATTGTAATTTTTCAATGCGATTTTGAGATTAATTAATCCTGTTACTGTTCATCACAAAAGCTTCTTTTATTAAATAAAGACATCTTTTTATCTTTGGAGTGTCGAAAAATATAAAGTTTAATGCCATTTTCGTGTATGAAGGTTTTTTTGAAAGAATTTTCCTTTTAGTAACTGTTAGATTATTTTTTTGTATGGATGTACATAAGGGAAATAATTGTAATTTCTCGAGGATTCCTTAGAGTAGACCAATATCCTTAGACTAGGTTCCCATAATATTTTTTAGACGAATGTACCTTAGATTAATATTCTTGAGATGAATGTAACTAAATCTGCAAAAAAAATGGTCACAATATATAGAAAAAAGGTGTCAATTTAAGGTGATGCCAGGAAGATATGAGTTTAGGTGTATAAAATATATTTTAGTGATATTTACTTACTAGTAAGCTTATTTCATGTGTTGGGATTGCTATGAAATCAATTTGTAATCAGAAGGTTTTTTGTTTAAGATGATATGTGTGAAAAGCATGTTCTTCATATTAATCACAACAATATTAAGCATAGACATACAAGTTGAATAAATCTCAAGGCAAAATTGAACAAGAAACAACGGTAGTCATGAATTCAATTAGAAAACATCAAACATTTATATACAATTAATACAATTTGAAAAAGCTTGTGTTTTGGTTATATGAAAGTTGATGAAGAGTGAATTAAGTATCTTAATGAATTACAGTTCAGGAATGTTCAATTGTTGAAGAAATGTTCAAATAGAATAAGAAAGGAAAATTTATCAAAAAGGTAATTTAGGTAGTAAATATGCAAGAATAAAGTAGGATATGTTTTTCTTATTCTTCCAGAGTTATTTACCTTGGACTGTCTTTTGTTGAAATTACAATTTCTATTTAGTAGTAGGAAGGAACACTTTTTAAGAAAGTTGTAATGGATTTAGAGAGAGAATGATGTTGGTGGTTGAGTCAGCAGTTGGCGCACGAAAAGTTTCTTAAGTCAAAATAGTGACACGCGTGGATTCGTGTGGCATCTCTCTGAAGCTGAGTTACTGACTGGTGAATTGGACTGAAATTTGTCCTTTTATTTGTTTTGGGAAACCAAGGTAGGCTCCAGTGAGCTTAGTGGGAAAAATAGATTTTTGACAATTGATACACATTTTAGTGTTGTCTTGACCAATAAAAAGTCAAGATTTGCAATGTGAGGTGTTGATTGGTTAAAACTGATTCTGATGGAATGGTGTATTTTTTACAGGAGGTGAGTAGAAAATATGGACGATTCTATACATGTATAAATCTAAAGACCATAACACCAGCATCTTCTTTTTCTTATCATCATCATCATCATCATCATCATCATCATCATCATCATCATCATCATATTGTTGTTGTTGTTGCTGTTGTTTTCCAAAAGTATTTTCTTTTTTTGCAGACCTTTTACTCCAAAGCTTATTTCATGTGCACATGTAAAGTCTATCAGTGACGTCACTATTTGATTATTATTATTATTATCATTTGTGTATGTTATGTTTCCTGCTTTGACTCCTGTAGACCTGGGTCCAAACTATGGCCCTTAGGTCCTGTAGGAAAATTGTTATTTAATTGATAGCATTTTTCTTAGTATATGGGATGTTCCTAGTAGGGCAATTTTCTGGGCAACTTGTATGTTGATGCTACCTGGGACACTGTTAGTAAAATTGTCCATTCCTTTTCTCAGAAGACCCAGAGCTCTGATTATTATTGGTACAGTCTCAGTCTTCATTCCCCACATCCTGTTAATCTTGGTCCTTGTATTTGGACAATTGATAATTTTCATTGAGGTGTTTCTTTCAGATGGTACTACTATACCAATAAGCATACACTTCCTGAATTTCTTGTCTTTTATGATAATATCAGGTCTGTTGGCTTTTATTTCTCTCTCAGTTTTAATTGGCATGACCCGGAGGACAGTTACATCGTTATTTTGGGTGACTATGTCTGATTGGTGGTCATACCATCTCTCAGTAGTTTTGATTTTGTGCTTCTTGCATATCTCCCAGTGCACATATGTCACTACCTTGTTATGTTTGTGGGTATATTAATTTTTTGCTAGTTCAAGACATCCTGAAATAATATTGTTCACAGTTTCATCAGATCCTTCATTTCGGGTTAGTTCCATCCTTGATTATGTGATATTAAGAGGATCTGATTGCAAGACTTTGGTCCCGAGCTGAAGTAATTAGGCCTTCTGTCTCAGCTTTCAATCCAATGCTTCTCAGCCACTGATTTGTTTTCTGTTGGACCACATCTGCTTTTTTCTTTCTTTTTACATATTTGCCATGCCATGCCTTGTCCTCACAGATTTTTTTTTTTTGTTTTTTTTTTGTAATTTAATTTGGCTAAGTTATTTTGGTTTCTGTTTTACTCGTGAGACGTAGATGGTATTCGCTTTGTTTTTTGTTGGTAAGGTTTTAGGCATATTAAGCTGTTTCTTGGCGAGTGCAGCTTCTTTGCTGATAGAGTGGATTTGGTGTTTTACTGTTTGTAGGAGAGGGTCATTGGTTTTTGTGTGGTATGTTTCCAATCTGATTGTTGTATCAGTTCAAACCTGGCATCTCTTGATAATTTTCATGGCAGTGTTTCTCTCAGATAGTAGCATACACTTCTTGAATTTCTTGTCTTTTATGATAATATCAAGTCTGTTGGCTTTTATTTCCCTGTCAGTTTGAATTGGCATGTCCCAGAGGATAGTTACATCGTTATTTTAGGTAACTGCGTCTGGTTGGTGTTCATACCATCTCTCAGTGGTTTTGATTTTGTTTCCAATGCACATATGTCGCTACCATCTTATGTCTGTGGGTATATTCATTTTTTGGCTAGTTCTGGACATCCTGAGATAATATGGTCGACAGTTTCATCACATTTTCTGCAGATCTTGCATTTTGGGTTAGTTCCATCCTTGATTATGTGACATTGATAGGATCTGGTTGCAAGGCTTTGATCCTGAGCTGCAATAATTAGGCCTTTTGTCTCAGCTTTCAATCTGGTGCTCCTCAGCCACTGATGTGTTTACTGTTGGTCAACATCTGCTTCTTCTGTTCTTTTTAGGTATTTGCCATGCAACACCTTGTCCTCCCAGATTTTTTGTAATTTTATCTGATCAAGTTGTTTTGCTTTCTGTTTTACTTATTTGGTGTAGATGGTATTTGCTTTTTTTTTTTTTTGATAGGGTTTCAGGTATATTAAGCTGTTTCTAGAAGAGTGCAGCTTCTTTGTTTATGGAGTAGATTTGATGCTTTACCATTTGTAGCAGAGAGTCATTGGTTTTTGTGCGGCATGTTTCCAATTCGATTGTTGGAGTTTTTAGAGAAAGTTGGATTAGACCTCAGCCTCCTAAATCTCTTTGTACAACATCTGATTCCGGGTGGTGCATCCTCATTTGAGCAAGCATTTTTCTGGTCTTGGCATCCAATCTTTTAATGTCATTCAACTTCCATTTAATAATGTTGAAGCTGTATCTTACTACAGTTACAGCTAAGGTGTTGATAGCCTTCATTTTATTGGCCCCATTAAATTCGCTTTCTAGTATTAAACACTCTCTCCTATAATATTCTTTCCAGATCTTTTTCTTCATAACTGAATGTTGTATTAAATTCGCTTTCTAGTATTAAACACTCTCTCCTATAATATTCTTTTCTGATCTTTTTCTTCATAACTGAATGTTGTATTAAATTCACTTTCCAGTATTAAACACTCTCTCCTATAATATTCTTTTCAGATCTTTTTCTTCATAACTGAATGTTGTATTAAATTCGCTTTCTAGTATTAAACACTCTCTCCTATAATATTCTTTTCTGATCTTTTTCTTCATAACTGAATGTTGTATTAAATTCACTTTCCAGTATTAAACACTCTCTCCTATAATATTCTTTTCAGATCTTTTTCTTCATAACTGAATGTTGTATTAAATTCGCTTTCTAGTATTAAACACTCTCTCCTATAATATTCTTTTCTGATCTTTTTCTTCATAACTGAATGTTGTATTAAATTCACTTTCTAGTATTAAACACTCTCTCCTATAATATTCTTTTCAGATCTTTTTCTTCATAACTGAATGTTGTATTAAATTCGCTTTCTAGTATTAAACACTCTCTCCTATAATATTCTTTTCAGATCTTTTTCTTCATAACTGAATGTTGTATTAAATTCACTTTCTAGTATTAAACACTCTCTCCTATAATATTCTTTTCTGATCTTTTTCTTCATAACTGAATGTTGTATTAAATTCACTTTCTAGTATTAAACACTCTCTCCTATAATATTCTTTTCAGATCTTTTTCTTCATAACTGAATGTTGTATTAAATTCACTTTCCAGTATTAAACACTCTCTCCTATAATATTCTTTTCAGATCTTTTTCTTCATAACTGAATGTTGTATTAAATTCACTTTCTAGTATTAAACACTCTCTCCTATAATATTCTTTTCAGATCTTTTTCTTCATAACTGAATGTTGTATTAAATTCGCTTTCTAGTATTAAACACTCTCTCCTATAATATTCTTTTCAGATCTTTTTCTTCATAACTGAATGTTGTATTAAATTCACTTTCTAGTATTAAACACTCTCTCCTATAATATTCTTTTCTGATCTTTTTCTTCATAACTGAATGTTGTATTAAATTCACTTTCTAGTATTAAACACTCTCTCCTATAATATTCTTTTCAGATCTTTTTCTTCATAACTGAATGTTGTATTAAATTCACTTTCCAGTATTAAACACTCTCTCCTATAATATTCTTTTCTGATCTTTTTCTTCATAACTGAATGTTGTATTAAATTCACTTTCTAGTATTAAACACTCTCTCCTATAATATTCTTTTCAGATCTTTTTCTTCATAACTGAATGTTGTATTAAATTCACTTTCCAGTATTAAACACTCTCTCCTATAATATTCTTTTCAGATCTTTTTCTTCATAACTGAATGTTGTATTAAATTCACTTTCTAGTATTAAACACTCTCTCCTATAATATTCTTTTCAGATCTTTTTCTTCATAACTGAATGTTGTATTAAATTCACTTTCCAGTATTAAACACTCTCTCCTATAATATTCTTTTCAGATCTTTTTCTTCATAACTGAATGTTGTATTAAATTCACTTTCCAGTATTAAACACTCTCTCCTATAATATTCTTTTCAGATCTTTTTCTTCATAACTGAATGTTGTATTAAATTCGCTTTCTAGTATTAAACACTCTCTCCTATAATATTCTTTTCAGATCTTTTTCTTCATAACTGAATGTTGTATTAAATTCGCTTTCTAGTATTAAACACTCTCTCCTATAATATTCTTTTCAGATCTTTTTCTTCATAACTGAATGTTGTATTAAATTCACTTTCTAGTATTAAACACTCTCTCCTATAATATTCTTTCCAGATCTTTTTCTTCATAACTGAATGTTGTATTAAATTCGCTTTCTAGTATTAAACACTCTCTCCTATAATATTCTTTCCAGATCTTTTTCTTCATGACTGAATGTTGTATTAAATTCACTTTCTAGTATTAAACACTCTCTCCTATAATATTCTTTCCAGATCTTTTTCTTCATAACTGAATGTTGTATTAAATTCACTTTCTAGTATTAAACACTCTCTCCTATAATATTCTTTTCAGATCTTTTTCTTCATAACTGAATGTTGTATTAAATTCACTTTCTAGTATTAAACACTCTCTCCTATAATATTCTTTTCAGATCTTTTTCTTCATAACTGAATGTTGTATTAAATTCACTTTCTAGTATTAAACACTCTCTCCTATAATATTCTTTTCAGATCTTTTTCTTCATAACTGAATGTTGTATTAAATTCACTTTCTAGTATTAAACACTCTCGCCTATAATATTCTTTTCTGATCTTTTTCTTCATAACTGAATGTTGTATTAAATTCGCTTTCTAGTATTAAACACTCTCTCCTATAATATTCTTTCCAGATCTTTTTCTTCATGACTGAATGTTGTATTAAATTCGCTTTCTAGTATTAAACACTCTCTCCTATAATATTCTTTCCAGATCTTTTTCTTCATAACTGAATGTTGTATTCTGTCTCCTTCATTAATTCCTAAGTATTTGTATGTACCATTTTGGTCTAGTTCCTTAATCTTGTTATTGACATCAAGGTCTAAATCTGTAGTTTTCATTAGTTTACTGCCTTTGAAGGTGACTTTGGCACATTTGTCAATTCTGAACTCCATCCTAATGTCTTTGCTGAAAGTTTTGACAATGGTGAGTAGGTTTTTCTGCTGGTTGTCATCCTTGGCAAACATTTTAAGATCTTCAATATAGAATAGGTTTTCCATTCTGCGACTTGTATCCATAGCTACTGTTGTTCAGTTGACAAGCTGAGTGGTGCTAATGCAAATCAAAAGAGTAGTGGTGACAATGAATCTCCTTGGAAGATCCTGCTTTTGATGTTGATTGGTCTTGATAATAATTACCGGTTTGTATGGTTTAGGTTCAGTGTAGTCTTCCAGTTTTTCATGCTGTCCATTATGAATTTGACAGTTGTGGAACGTACTCAGTCTATTTTTAGGCTCTTCTGTATCCATGAGTGAAGGTACAAATGCCTTTCTGTAGTTGATCATGTTATCCATAAGTTTCGTTTCCTTGTTTTCACCTCTTCCAATACTGTTTTATTGATAATTATTTGGTCCTTGCACCTGGAACTTCCTCTCTTACATTCTTTCTGTTCTACTGGGAGTAAATTGTTTTCCTCAAGGAAGTTGTATGTCCTCTCAGTTATTATACAAGTGAGGATCTTCTACATTGTCAGTAGGCAGGTGATGGGCCTATAGTTTTTCAGCTTCTGTATCTCTTCTGTTTTTGGGAGTAGGTATGTAACTCCCCATATGAACCATTTTCCTGGGTTTATGATTATATCATTGTATGCCTGTGCAAGGTCTTGGAGGGTGCTAGATAGGTTTTTTATCCAAAAATTGGCTATTCGATCTATTCCTTGTGCTTTCCAATTTTTGGTTTTGCAGATGGCAATGGTTGTTTCAGCAATATTGATATCCATCCATTTTTGGCACTCTATATATGTGTATTGTTCTTGTTGTCACTTGATCCATGTTGCTCTTTCATTGTGTATTTTGCAGTTTTCCCACATCTTACACCAGACCTCCTCGACTTCCTGGATATTAGATGGGGTCATTTATCTCTATTTTATTTTTTCCAAGTTCTCAATATAGTGTCTTGAGATCTTCTTTTAAGATCTTGTTTCGCCAGAAGAATCTGTTTCTTTTTTCATAACACCTGATTCTCTTCGCCTTCGCTTGAATTTCTTGTTTCAGCTTCTCTTTAAATTTTGGTACATCGGTCTTATTTTTTATGTCAAGGCTTCATTTCAGTTGTGATCTTTTTCTTTCTTTTCTTTCTTCGAGCCTTTGTCTACTTCATTTAGAAATGACAATTGTCCTCGTAGTTTATTTATTTTGGTTTCTATTTTTTCCTTCCAGATTGGATTTTTCTTTTTTTTGTTTACATTGTGTTTTTACTTTTTCACCTATTGTTTCTGCAATCATTGCTGAGGACATATATATAAGATGATTAATTTCTGTCAGGTTCGTCAGTCTTTCCATTTCGTCCCTTATTTTGCTAATTGCTTGCTTAGTGGGATTGATGGTTTCATTCACATGACAGTTCTTTCTTTCTTTTGGAATTGTTGACTTTTCCTCGAAAGAAATTTCCTTTACATTCTCCTATATATATCAGATGTTTTTGTCATTTCTGTTTTTCTCTCATATTTATCATTATCTTCCTCTATTTGCTTGTGTACTTCAGAGGGATTTTTACAACTGGTTTCTATTTGTTCCTCTGCATGTGTCTCTTCTGGTTGTTGGCATTTAAACCCTCAATGATAACATTTAATATATTTTTGATATTTTTGTGGATGCTTTTGAGTTCTATATCACATGTTCTTTTCCTGATGATGTCACACCTGACATAGGCTAGATTGTTGGCATCGACGTTTAATCTGAGGATGTTTTTCTCACCAGATATTATAGGCGGATTTGGTCATCATTGGATTTATCGTAGCAGTGTAAAATTCTATCATTATGTCAATATACTCTTCCCTAGACCATTTATTTATTGTTATTTTTTGTGGGATTTTCTTTTAATGAATATAGAGGACATCTGTGAGGACTGTCCTTGGCATGGTTTTCCTCTAGCTCTCATTGGGTAGAGTCTGTTCCAGTTGCAGACTTTTCAATCCCAGTCTGGTTCCTTACTGGGAATCATGCTCCTTGTTTACCCATGTGATATACAATGCAATATAGCAATATTTTCGTTGTGCCAGCATTATAGCTAGCTCATATTTACCCATACGTGTAAGCTGGTTCGTGGGCACCAGAGCATATCCATTCTATGGTGGGCCATCACGTTCAGGGGGCCACGCCCCCTTCTGCTTTTTTTTAATCTTTTTATTATACTATTGCTATTATTAACAACAACGGTAAAATCTTCATCTATAAGGGTTAGGACCCCAAGGACACATGACATGCTTCATTAGATTCCAACATCAATTTTCAACAGAATTTTCTTTAACTTTTTCTCTTTCATGTTCAATAAACTATATTCAAATCTCCCTAATTCTGTTATTGCACTAATATATTTTACCCATAAATACAATTAATATATAGATACTAATAATATTTAAAGAAAAGTTTATTATAAGTGTTTGTATTGTATTGCTTATTATTATTATTATTATTATTATTATTATTATTAGTTTGTATCAAAAGTATTTTCATTTTTTTGCAGACCTTTACTCCAAAGCTTATTTACTGTGCACATCTAAAGTCTATCAGTGACGTCACTACTTCATTATTATTATTATTATTATTGGTATTATTATTATTATTATATATTAGTTTGTATCAAAAGTATTTTCATTTTTTTGCAGACCTTTACTCCAAAGCTTATTTACTGTGCACATCTAAAGTCTATCAGTGACTTCACTACTTCATTATTATTATTATTATTATTATTATTGGTATTATTATTATTATTTATTAAGGTGTATCAAATGTATTTTCATTTTCATTTAGTAAGAAACAGTAAAGAAATTCGACTAAAAAGTCATCAGAACGTGGTTAATTATTTACATTATTCGGACTATTGTCCTCATCTTTGTCGCCATATTCACTGCAATGTTTCGGCCGTTGTATGCTGCGGCCTTCTTCGGGTGGTTGGAATGTCAAACTGAACCCTTCATTTCGCTCACTGGGGTAGACTGTTCTGGTTCCACGTGCCATGTTTAATGGATGTCAGTTGTCAGTTATCTCCTGTTAATTTTTCCCTCTGAAAGTTCTCCACTGCCTTAGCCGGGTATTGAACTCACACTCTTTGGGTCCTGTCACTGGATCTAACTAACGCCTCTATCCACTGTGCCATGTGTCCTGAAAGTTCTCCATTGCCTTAGCAACTTTCCCTCAATCTGTCTCATGAGTATCAGATTATCTTTTTCTTTTGTTCTTTCTTGTCTTGAAGGCATAATCACTTGTCTATATCCCTTTCGTGTGTGTTAACACCATTCCCTAGCTTGTGATATCGCTAGATCAATTACGACTGAGTAGTGAGTTCAATCCTCACTGAGTACTCCACCCACACTTTTAGCCTTGTGCCACATCTAAGCTACTCTTAGAAATGGATAGTAAGCTTGTTTCTGCTAGATCAATTATGACTGGGTTCTCCATACTTTTCGGCCTTGTGCCACATCTATTCTTAGAAAATTGCTATTCTGAGTTTTTTTTGCCTTATTACTGTTGCTTTGACTAAGACTGATTTTTTATAGTGGCCTCTTGACAAATTAAGTGGTAGGATAAGTCCAACAATTGTATGCGTTTTTTGAAAATCATATAAAATTTATTTAAAAAATAACTTTTATTCAAAAAATAACTTTTATTTAAATGTTGAATTTGTTTTTAAGAAAGTTTGTTGATTAGGAGTTTCATCTTGTAAAATTGTTATTTTGTCTTGGAGTTGCATTTTGTAATATGTGTCTTTATATCATGTCGGTTTGTTACCATTTGTAGAATGGAGTTTAGATTGAGAACATTCAAACGAATTGAATTAAACATTTCGAAATTTGATTGATTTGTTTTTTTTTATATGGCTATTATGATCTTCCATATATGACTATTGTGCTTTTTCTTTCTCTTGTTATTCTTTATTACAAATGTTGGTTGAGCACTCTGCCAATTCCATTTAATCATAGCTATTTACTCTACAACTTATGCTTTCCTGTATTTACATTAGTCGGACTATTGTCCTCATCTTTGTCGCCATATTTGTCACAACGTTTCGGCCGTTATATGCTCCGGCCTTCTTCAGGTGGTTGGAATTTCAAACCGAACCCTTTATTTCGATCACCTGGGTAGACTGTTCTAGTTCCACGAGCCATGTTTGATGGATGTCAGTTATCAGTTATCTCCTGCTAATTTTCTGTGAGTTCAATATCCGGTTAAGGCAGTGGAGAACTTTCACAGGGAAAATTAGCAGGAGATAACTGATAACTGACATCCATCAAACATGGCTCGTGGAACTAGAACAGTCTACCCCGGTGATCGAAATAAAGGGTTCGGTTCGAGAATTCCAACCACCTGAAGAAGGCCGGAGCGTACAACGGCCGAAACGTTGTGACAAATATGGTGACAAAGATGAGGACAATAGTCCGACTAATGTAAATACTGTACATAATACCTCATCTCAGAAATATAGACAGACTCTTATGCTTTCCTTTTTGACAGAGCCTAGAAATAAACCGGCTGTATCCACTACAAAGGGGCAAAACTCCCTTCACTCATAATCTGGGACTCTTTTCCAGTCGATGCTTCCTGGCCCAAGTATAGACCCAAACCAATATTTACTTTCAGGGTTAACATTAGAATTATTAATTCCTTGTGATATTTGTCATGTAAGACTTTGCCTAATTTTGTTTTCATATATTGTTTGATTCATATTATTTCTCTTTTAATTGTAAACTTTGTCAGTTATGTTGATTGTGCATTATTACCAATTACTTTGAACCATGGCCAATTACTATACAACGACTTAAAGATGGAAGAGAGTTATGGAAGAAACATTCATTCTCCCATCTGTACTTCCCCTGTTATGGGCATTATTATATCTGTTATATAATAACACCATATTTCATGAATGGAACAAAATGGCTGAAAGGAAAAGGAATGACAAACATGCTCTGTTTTCAGAGAGACTTTTATACTACTAAAACATACACAAATCTATATATATATGCATATATACACATGTCCCATGCTGAGAATAATATATCATATATATATATATATATATATATATATATATATATATTGTGTGTATTTAGGCAGCATTTTTTCATTCAAGAAAACGATGATAGTCTGTTATTGTTTACATGGATGATTTCCAAGCAACGATAAACACGTGCATATAAAACGCTGAAAGCGAAAATCGCACAACAGCTCATGACGTCACACATGACCACGAGAGAGTGAATCCGATGAGTATTGAGTATGGAAAGCCGTTGGTATGAACCAATGACTTCTGTTACTAATTTTAGGCATTTAAGGATATTTGCGGAGATTTCATAGTTTATTTTGTTCAGGTTAGGTTTCAACTGTTTTATGTATATAGCTTCAAGAATTTTTAGTTTTTGTTTATTGTTTTCATGTTTAAGTATAGTTGTGTTTTCGACAAGGATTTTCCGGAATTGTGTATGCAGCCAGGCATGTTGTTTTAAATGCCTAAAAATGTTAGAGTTATCATTCAAATGTAGTGTCAAGCGTCGTGAAAGCTTTCTTTTTCTTGTTCGTGTATTGCTTAATATATTGTGTAATTGTCATCTTTGATAATGGCTTATGTAAGCTGAAAGCTTAGATTGGATTAAAAATATGTATCAATATTGTGATTTTCTTTCATTGTTTAATGATAATGTTATTAAGCTTATCAGACGATATGAAAAGAACTTACAAAATATATATAGACAACACTTATCTATATTATTTAATGAAACATGTATGAATATATATATATATATATATATATATATATATATATATATATATATATATATATATATGGAAAAACCATGTTTAGAGCTCTAGATTGAAATAGGCTGGATTCATCTATGTCCCTGAAGAGGTCATATTCCACAAATGGAAAACAGTGAATCTTGGTTTTCCAAAATTGAGAACTGCAAGCTGGAGTTTTATTCCATATCTGGGAAAGATATATTCCCAAAGAAAAACAGCACCATAGACTTGTAAGCAGATTTAGCCATGAAGAGCCCAGTCTAAAGAAAGCAACCTTAGTGTTCAGCTGCTGAAAACAAACTGAAATTGACTGCTGCTTTCATCACTGTATGGAGTGACGTCACTAAGTGATCTGTCACATGACCCATGTGACTTACCTCCACTAAAGGGAGATAATCGCTTTTGCATCCCTACAATCTCTTTGTGAGACTTTTAGATGGGTAATTATCATTATCATATCCTTTGCTATCTGTATTTCTGGAGGTGGATGGACAGTTGTATACTGGATATTTGCATCTCAGACAAATGCGTCCCTGGACATTTGCATCCCTAGACAAATGTTTTCACGGATAATTGCATACCTCTAATAATTTTTGAAGTTACCATACTTTCTTTTCTTAAGAGTTGCTAATTGCAAACCGACTTTTAATTATTCTAAACAAGCAAAAAAGTAGTTAACATAAATTTTGAAAGAAAAAAATAACATTTTTTTAAAGAGTTGTTTAATATGGAAATTTTCAAAGCAATACCTTTAAATTACTCTAAACAAGCAGAAAGGTAGTTACCATGAATAAAAAAAGAGATAAAAATTTCTTTTTTAAAGCAAGAGAAAATTAAGCTAGCCGTTTCAGTTCACTCCAGCAGTGTGTACCACAAACATTTAATAGATTCTGGATTTTATAGATTACATGTTTATTTAGAACCCATAACTAAGTTCTGAAAATCAAACACTGGTGGAAAAATATTAGCGGAAAATTACAGCTACCACTCTCGTAAGAAAAATGCAGATGAAACAAAAACATACTGACAATGTGTAGAGTGATCTTGTTAATCTGTCATAAATATTTTCCTCTCCATTTCCATAATTTGTAGTAATGTGAAATATCAGATGACAACAATGCTTATTACGAACACTGTAGGTTTTCTAACTTATGACTTAATTTTGAGAAGGCAGCTCTAAATCTCTATCTATAAAAAGCATGATGTTTGTGTGTGTAACGAATGCACGGCCGCAATTTTTGATGGATTTGCACCAAAATTTACATGCACATGCTCCAAGTTAGTAAGAAGGCCAAGACTGACTTTGCATTTCCCAACTCCCATCGATAGTGGAAATAATTGATTTTTTCATGCTTCTACGGCAGTTTTCACGTAGTTTGCGGCCATTTTCTACTGGCCAGAGTGAGAGCCTATAGCTGGCTGCCACAAATAGGCAGGAAGATTCTATTGGCCAGTGTGAGAGCCAACAGCTGACTGACACAAATGTTAACTAGCATGCTAGCATGCAAAAAAAATCGATAGCTGCATTCATCACAAGTGGGAAAAATTTAAATCTGCATGGCACTTTACTCCAGTTGGCTCATTTGCTTGCTTAAACACAACGTTGATTCTGATTCTGCAGAACTGGGTTGGGTGTGAAAAAGTATTTGTTGTTAACATTCTTTTTTCATTCGGTTTTTCCAGTTACAAGTCCTTTTTTAAAGCTGATCGTTTTGTTTTCATTTTGTTTAGTTCTTTTTTCGTAACAGATTTAATGTTTAGTATAGAGCTTAGAAAAAATTTGCAGTGTGAGATAGGCAAGAAGTAAGGCATGTAGCAACATCAGCACGGCAAAGGGCGCTCCTTTAAAGGCAAGGAAGGGAAAAAATATTTTAAGTCAAGTGACAGCGATTGCTGTATGATTTTTTAATCAAGTGCCGGGCAACGCCGGGTCATGCTGCTAGTGTTTCATATGATGAAGATGAATTTATACAGTTTTTATTCTTGAGAATTTGCAACAAAAATATTAAACACTATTCATTAGATTGTTTATTTACAAGAATAATTTTATATTTACATCATTCTAAAAAGTAATACAATTAAAACTAAAGCATCATTGCTTTATCATTCACCCATTTATATTAAGCACTATTCATTAGATTGTTTATTTACAAGAATAATTTTATATTTACATCATTCTTAAAAATAATACAATTAAAACTAAAGCATCATTGCTTTATCATTCACCCATTTATATTAAACACTATTCATTAGATTGTTTATTTACAAGAATAATTTTATATTTACATCATTCTAAATAGTAATACAATTAAAACTAAAGCATCATTGCTTTATCATTCACCCATTTATATTAAGCACTATTCATTAGATTGTTTATTTACAAGAATAATTTTATATTTACATCATTCTAAAAAATAATACAATTAAAACTAAAGCATCATTGCTTTATCATTCACCCATTTATATTAAACACTATTCATTAGATTGTTTATTTACAAGAATAATTTTATATTTACATCATTCTTAAAAATAATACAATTAAAACTAAAGCATCATTGCTTTATCATTCACCCATTTATATTAAACACTATTCATTAGATTGTTTATTTACAAGAATAATTTCATATTTACATCATTCTAAAAAGTAATACAATTAAAACTAAAGCATCATTGCTTTATCATTCACCCATTTATATTAAACACTATTCATTAGATTGTTTATTTACAAGAATAATTTTATATTTACATCATTCTTAAAAATAATACAATTAAAACTAAAGCATCATTGCTTTATCATTCACCCATTTATATTAAACACTATTCATTAGATTGTTTATTTACAAGAATAATTTTATATTTACATCATTCTAAAAAATAATACAATTAAAACTAAAGCATCATTGCTTTATCATTCACCCATTTATATTAAACACTATTCATTAGATTGTTTATTTACAAGAATAATTTTATATTTACATCATTCTTAAAAATAATACAATTAAAACTAAAGCATCATTGTTTTATCATTCACCCATTTATATTAAACACTATTCATTAGATTGTTTATTTACAAGAATAATTTTATATTTACATCATTCTAAAAAGTAATACAATTAAAACTAAAGCATCATTGCTTTATCATTCACCCATTTATATTAAGCACTATTCATTAGATTGTTTATTTACAAGAATAATTTTATATTTACATCATTCTTAAAAATAATACAATTAAAACTAAAGCATCATTGCTTTATCATTCACCCATTTATATTAAACACTATTCATTAGATTGTTTATTTACAAGAATAATTTTATATTTACATCATTCTTAAGAATAATACAATTAAAACTAAAGCATCATTGCTTTATCATTCACCCATTTATATTAAACACTATTCATTAGATTGTTTATTTACAAGAATAATTTTATATTTACATCATTCTTAAGAATAATACAATTAAAACTAAAGCATCATTGCTTTATCATTCACCCATTTATATTAAACACTATTCATTAGATTGTTTATTTACAAGAATAATTTTATATTTACATCATTCTAAAAAATAATACAATTAAAACTAAAGCATCATTGCTTTATCATTCACCCATTTATATTAAACACTATTCATTAGATTGTTTATTTACAAGAATAATTTTATATTTACATCATTCTAAAAAGTAATACAATTAAAACTAAAGCATCATTGCTTTATCATTCACCCATTTATATTAAGCACTATTCATTAGATTGTTTATTTACAAGAATAATTTTATATTTACATCATTCTAAAAAATAATACAATTAAAACTAAAGCATCATTGCTTTATCATTCACCCATTTATATTAAACACTATTCATTAGATTGTTTATTTACAAGAATAATTTTATATTTACATCATTCTTAAAAATAATACAATTAAAACTAAAGCATCATTGTTTTATCATTCACCCATTTATATTAAACACTATTCATTAGATTGTTTATTTACAAGAATAATTTTATATTTACATCATTCTAAAAAGTAATACAATTAAAACTAAAGCATCATTGCTTTATCATTCACCCATTTATATTAAGCACTATTCATTAGATTGTTTATTTACAAGAATAATTTTATATTTACATCATTCTTAAAAATAATACAATTAAAACTAAAGCATCATTGCTTTATCATTCACCCATTTATATTAAACACTATTCATTAGATTGTTTATTTACAAGAATAATTTTATATTTACATCATTCTTAAGAATAATACAATTAAAACTAAAGCATCATTGCTTTATCATTCACCCATTTATATTAAACACTATTCATTAGATTGTTTATTTACAAGAATAATTTTATATTTACATCATTCTAAAAAATAATACAATTAAAACTAAAGCATCATTGCTTTATCATTCACCCATTTATATTAAACACTATTCATTAGATTGTTTATTTACAAGAATAATTTTATATTTACATCATTCTTAAAAATAATACAATTAAAACTAAAGCATCATTGTTTTATCATTCACCCATTTATATTAAACACTATTCATTAGATTGTTTATTTACAAGAATAATTTTATATTTACATCATTCTAAAAAGTAATACAATTAAAACTAAAGCATCATTGCTTTATCATTCACCCATTTATATTAAACACTATTCATTAGATTGTTTATTTACAAGAATAATTTTATATTTACATCATTCTTAAAAGTAATACAATTAAAACTAAAGCATCATTGCTTTATCATTCACCCATTTATATTAAGCACTATTCATTAGATTGTTTATTTACAAGAATAATTTTATATTTACATCATTCTTAAAAGTAATACAATTAAAACTAAAGCATCATTGCTTTATCATTCACCCATTTATATTAAACACTATTCATTAGATTGTTTATTTACAAGAATAATTTTATATTTACATCATTCTTAAGAATAATACAATTAAAACTAAAGCATCATTGCTTTATCATTCACCCATTTATATTAAACACTATTCATTAGATTGTTTATTTACAAGAATAATTTTATATTTACATCATTCTTAAGAATAATACAATTAAAACTAAAGCATCATTGCTTTATCATTCACCCATTTATATTAAACACTATTCATTAGATTGTTTATTTACAAGAATAATTTTATATTTACATCATTCTTAAGAATAATACAATTAAAACTAAAGCATCATTGCTTTATCATTCACCCATTTATATTAAACACTATTCATTAGATTGTTTATTTACAAGAATAATTTTATATTTACATCATTCTTAAGAATAATACAATTAAAACTAAAGCATCATTGCTTTATCATTCACCCATTTATATTAAACACTATTCATTAGATTGTTTATTTACAAGAATAATTTTATATTTACATCATTCTAAAAAATAATACAATTAAAACTAAAGCATCATTGCTTTATCATTCACCCATTTATATTAAACACTATTCATTAGATTGTTTATTTACAAGAATAATTTTATATTTACATCATTCTTAAAAATAATACAATTAAAACTAAAGCATCATTGCTTTATCATTCACCCATTTATATTAAACACTATTCATTAGATTGTTTATTTACAAGAATAATTTTATATTTACATCATTCTAAAAAGTAATACAATTAAAACTAAAGCATCATTGCTTTATCATTCACCCATTTATATTAAACACTATTCATTAGATTGTTTATTTACAAGAATAATTTTATATTTACATCATTCTAAAAAGTAATACAATTAAAACTAAAGCATCATTGCTTTATCATTCACCCATTTATATTAAGCACTATTCATTAGATTGTTTATTTACAAGAATAATTTCATATTTACATCATTCTAAAAAGTAATACAATTAAAACTAAAGCATCATTGTTTTATCATTCACCCATTTATATTAAACACTATTCATTAGATTGTTTATTTACAAGAATAATTTTATATTTACATCATTCTAAAAAATAATACAATTAAAACTAAAGCATCATTGCTTTATCATTCACCCATTTATATTAAACACTATTCATTAGATTGTTTATTTACAAGAATAATTTTATATTTACATCATTCTTAAAAATAATACAATTAAAACTAAAGCATCATTGCTTTATCATTCACCCATTTATATTAAACACTATTCATTAGATTGTTTATTTACAAGAATAATTTTATATTTACATCATTCTAAAAAATAATACAATTAAAACTAAAGCATCATTGCTTTATCATTCACCCATTTATATTAAACACTATTCATTAGATTGTTTATTTACAAGAATAATTTTATATTTACATCATTCTAAAAAATAATACAATTAAAACTAAAGCATCATTGCTTTATCATTCACCCATTTATATTAAACACTATTCATTAGATTGTTTATTTACAAGAATAATTTTATATTTACATCATTCTAAAAAATAATACAATTAAAACTAAAGCATCATTGCTTTATCATTCACCCATTTATATTAAACACTATTCATTAGATTGTTTATTTACAAGAATAATTTTATATTTACATCATTCTTAAAAATAATACAATTAAAACTAAAGCATCATTGTTTTATCATTCACCCATTTATATTAAACACTATTCATTAGATTGTTTATTTACAAGAATAATTTTATATTTACATCATTCTAAAAAGTAATACAATTAAAACTAAAGCATCATTGCTTTATCATTCACCCATTTATATTAAGCACTATTCATTAGATTGTTTATTTACAAGAATAATTTTATATTTACATCATTCTTAAAAATAATACAATTAAAACTAAAGCATCATTGCTTTATCATTCACCCATTTATATTAAACACTATTCATTAGATTGTTTATTTACAAGAATAATTTTATATTTACATCATTCTAAAAAGTAATACAATTAAAACTAAAGCATCATTGCTTTATCATTCACCTATTTATATTAAACACTATTCATTAGATTGTTTATTTACAAGAATAATTTTATATTTACATCATTCTAAAAAATAATACAATTAAAACTAAAGCATCATTGCTTTATCATTCACCCATTTATATTAAACACTATTCATTAGATTGTTTATTTACAAGAATAATTTTATATTTACATCATTCTAAAAAGTAATACAATTAAAACTAAAGCATCATTGCTTTATCATTCACCCATTTATATTAAACACTATTCATTAGATTGTTTATTTACAAGAATAATTTTATATTTACATCATTCTTAAGAATAATACAATTAAAACTAAAGCATCATTGCTTTATCATTCACCCATTTATATTAAACACTATTCATTAGATTGTTTATTTACAAGAATAATTTTATATTTACATCATTCTAAAAAATAATACAATTAAAACTAAAGCATCATTGCTTTATCATTCACCCATTTATATTAAACACTATTCATTAGATTGTTTATTTACAAGAATAATTTTATATTTACATCATTCTTAAAAATAATACAATTAAAACTAAAGCATCATTGTTTTATCATTCACCCATTTATATTAAACACTATTCATTAGATTGTTTATTTACAAGAATAATTTTATATTTACATCATTCTAAAAAGTAATACAATTAAAACTAAAGCATCATTGCTTTATCATTCACCCATTTATATTAAACACTATTCATTAGATTGTTTATTTACAAGAATAATTTTATATTTACATCATTCTTAAAAGTAATACAATTAAAACTAAAGCATCATTGCTTTATCATTCACCCATTTATATTAAGCACTATTCATTAGATTGTTTATTTACAAGAATAATTTTATATTTACATCATTCTTAAAAGTAATACAATTAAAACTAAAGCATCATTGCTTTATCATTCACCCATTTATATTAAACACTATTCATTAGATTGTTTATTTACAAGAATAATTTTATATTTACATCATTCTTAAGAATAATACAATTAAAACTAAAGCATCATTGCTTTATCATTCACCCATTTATATTAAACACTATTCATTAGATTGTTTATTTACAAGAATAATTTTATATTTACATCATTCTTAAGAATAATACAATTAAAACTAAAGCATCATTGCTTTATCATTCACCCATTTATATTAAACACTATTCATTAGATTGTTTATTTACAAGAATAATTTTATATTTACATCATTCTTAAGAATAATACAATTAAAACTAAAGCATCATTGCTTTATCATTCACCCATTTATATTAAACACTATTCATTAGATTGTTTATTTACAAGAATAATTTTATATTTACATCATTCTTAAGAATAATACAATTAAAACTAAAGCATCATTGCTTTATCATTCACCCATTTATATTAAACACTATTCATTAGATTGTTTATTTACAAGAATAATTTTATATTTACATCATTCTAAAAAATAATACAATTAAAACTAAAGCATCATTGCTTTATCATTCACCCATTTATATTAAACACTATTCATTAGATTGTTTATTTACAAGAATAATTTTATATTTACATCATTCTTAAAAATAATACAATTAAAACTAAAGCATCATTGTTTTATCATTCACCCATTTATATTAAACACTATTCATTAGATTGTTTATTTACAAGAATAATTTTATATTTACATCATTCTAAAAAGTAATACAATTAAAACTAAAGCATCATTGCTTTATCATTCACCCATTTATATTAAACACTATTCATTAGATTGTTTATTTACAAGAATAATTTTATATTTACATCATTCTTAAAAGTAATACAATTAAAACTAAAGCATCATTGCTTTATCATTCACCCATTTATATTAAGCACTATTCATTAGATTGTTTATTTACAAGAATAATTTTATATTTACATCATTCTTAAAAATAATACAATTAAAACTAAAGCATCATTGCTTTATCATTCACCCATTTATATTAAACACTATTCATTAGATTGTTTATTTACAAGAATAATTTTATATTTACATCATTCTAAAAAGTAATACAATTAAAACTAAAGCATCATTGCTTTATCATTCACCCATTTATATTAAACACTATTCATTAGATTGTTTATTTACAAGAATAATTTTATATTTACATCATTCTAAAAAGTAATACAATTAAAACTAAAGCATCATTGCTTTATCATTCACCCATTTATATTAAGCACTATTCATTAGATTGTTTATTTACAAGAATAATTTCATATTTACATCATTCTAAAAAGTAATACAATTAAAACTAAAGCATCATTGTTTTATCATTCACCCATTTATATTAAACACTATTCATTAGATTGTTTATTTACAAGAATAATTTTATATTTACATCATTCTAAAAAATAATACAATTAAAACTAAAGCATCATTGCTTTATCATTCACCCATTTATATTAAACACTATTCATTAGATTGTTTATTTACAAGAATAATTTTATATTTACATCATTCTTAAAAATAATACAATTAAAACTAAAGCATCATTGCTTTATCATTCACCCATTTATATTAAACACTATTCATTAGATTGTTTATTTACAAGAATAATTTTATATTTACATCATTCTAAAAAATAATACAATTAAAACTAAAGCATCATTGCTTTATCATTCACCCATTTATATTAAACACTATTCATTAGATTGTTTATTTACAAGAATAATTTTATATTTACATCATTCTAAAAAATAATACAATTAAAACTAAAGCATCATTGCTTTATCATTCACCCATTTATATTAAACACTATTCATTAGATTGTTTATTTACAAGAATAATTTTATATTTACATCATTCTAAAAAATAATACAATTAAAACTAAAGCATCATTGCTTTATCATTCACCCATTTATATTAAACACTATTCATTAGATTGTTTATTTACAAGAATAATTTTATATTTACATCATTCTTAAAAATAATACAATTAAAACTAAAGCATCATTGTTTTATCATTCACCCATTTATATTAAACACTATTCATTAGATTGTTTATTTACAAGAATAATTTTATATTTACATCATTCTAAAAAGTAATACAATTAAAACTAAAGCATCATTGCTTTATCATTCACCCATTTATATTAAGCACTATTCATTAGATTGTTTATTTACAAGAATAAT
Organism: Acanthosepion esculentum; assembly: GCA_964036315.1. Taxonomy (NCBI): domain Eukaryota; kingdom Metazoa; phylum Mollusca; class Cephalopoda; order Sepiida; family Sepiidae; genus Acanthosepion; species Acanthosepion esculentum. The sequence goes on along the minus strand of OZ038519.1, from coordinate 52,403,735 downwards.
TTTATATTTACATCATTCTTAAAAATAATACAATTAAAACTAAAGCATCATTGCTTTATCATTCACCCATTTATATTAAACACTATTCATTAGATTGTTTATTTACAAGAATAATTTTATATTTACATCATTCTAAAAAGTAATACAATTAAAACTAAAGCATCATTGCTTTATCATTCACCTATTTATATTAAACACTATTCATTAGATTGTTTATTTACAAGAATAATTTTATATTTACATCATTCTAAAAAATAATACAATTAAAACTAAAGCATCATTGCTTTATCATTCACCCATTTATATTAAACACTATTCATTAGATTGTTTATTTACAAGAATAATTTTATATTTACATCATTCTAAAAAGTAATACAATTAAAACTAAAGCATCATTGCTTTATCATTCACCCATTTATATTAAACACTATTCATTAGATTGTTTATTTACAAGAATAATTTTATATTTACATCATTCTAAAAAGTAATACAATTAAAACTAAAGCATCATTGCTTTATCATTCACCCATTTATATTAAACACTATTCATTAGATTGTTTATTTACAAGAATAGTTTTATATTTACATCATTCTAAAAAGTAATACAATTAAAACTAAAGCATCATTGCTTTATCATTCACCCATTTATATTAAGCACTATTCATTAGATTGTTTATTTACAAGAATAATTTTATATTTACATCATTCTAAAAAATAATACAATTAAAACTAAAGCATCATTGCTTTATCATTCACCCATTTATATTAAGCACTATTCATTAGATTGTTTATTTACAAGAATAATTTTATATTTACATCATTCTTAAAAATAATACAATTAAAACTAAAGCATCATTGCTTTATCATTCACCCATTTATATTAAACACTATTCATTAGATTGTTTATTTACAAGAATAATTTCATATTTACATCATTCTTAAAAATAATACAATTAAAACTAAAGCATCATTGCTTTATCATTCACCCATTTATATTAAACACTATTCATTAGATTGTTTATTTACAAGAATAATTTTATATTTACATCATTCTTAAAAATAATACAATTAAAACTAAAGCATCATTGCTTTATCATTCACCCATTTATATTAAACACTATTCATTAGATTGTTTATTTACAAGAATAATTTTATATTTACATCATTCTTAAAAATAATACAATTAAAACTAAAGCATCATTGCTTTATCATTCACCCATTTATATTAAGCACTATTCATTAGATTGTTTATTTACAAGAATAATTTCATATTTACATCATTCTTAAAAATAATACAATTAAAACTAAAGCATCATTGCTTTATCATTCACCCATTTATATTAAACACTATTCATTAGATTGTTTATTTACAAGAATAATTTTATATTTACATCATTCTAAAAAGTAATACAATTAAAACTAAAGCATCATTGCTTTATCATTCACCCATTTATATTAAGCACTATTCATTAGATTGTTTATTTACAAGAATAATTTTATATTTACATCATTCTTAAAAATAATACAATTAAAACTAAAGCATCATTGCTTTATCATTCACCCATTTATATTAAGCACTATTCATTAGATTGTTTATTTACAAGAATAATTTTATATTTACATCATTCTTAAAAATAATACAATTAAAACTAAAGCATCATTGCTTTATCATTCACCCATTTATATTAAACACTATTCATTAGATTGTTTATTTACAAGAATAATTTTATATTTACATCATTCTAAAAAGTAATACAATTAAAACTAAAGCATCATTGCTTTATCATTCACCCATTTATATTAAGCACTATTCATTAGATTGTTTATTTACAAGAATAATTTTATATTTACATCATTCTTAAAAATAATACAATTAAAACTAAAGCATCATTGCTTTATCATTCACCCATTTATATTAAACACTATTCATTAGATTGTTTATTTACAAGAATAATTTCATATTTACATCATTCTTAAAAATAATACAATTAAAACTAAAGCATCATTGCTTTATCATTCACCCATTTATATTAAACACTATTCATTAGATTGTTTATTTACAAGAATAATTTTATATTTACATCATTCTTAAAAATAATACAATTAAAACTAAAGCATCATTGCTTTATCATTCACCCATTTATATTAAGCACTATTCATTAGATTGTTTATTTACAAGAATAATTTCATATTTACATCATTCTTAAAAATAATACAATTAAAACTAAAGCATCATTGCTTTATCATTCACCCATTTATATTAAACACTATTCATTAGATTGTTTATTTACAAGAATAATTTCATATTTACATCATTCTTAAAAATAATACAATTAAAACTAAAGTATCATTGCTTTATCATTCACCCATTTATATTAAACACTATTCATTAGATTGTTTATTTACAAGAATAATTTTATATTTACATCATTCTTAAAAATAATACAATTAAAACTAAAGCATCATTGCTTTATCATTCACCCATTTATATTAAGCACTATTCATTAGATTGTTTATTTACAAGAATAATTTCATATTTACATCATTCTTAAAAATAATACAATTAAAACTAAAGCATCATTGCTTTATCATTCACCCATTTATATTAAACACTATTCATTAGATTGTTTATTTACAAGAATAATTTTATATTTACATCATTCTTAAGAATAATACAATTAAAACTAAAGCATCATTGCTTTATCATTCACCCATTTATATTAAGCACTATTCATTAGATTGTTTATTTACAAGAATAATTTTATATTTACATCATTCTTAAAAGTAATACAATTAAAACTAAAGCATCATTGCTTTATCATTCACCCATTTATATTAAACACTATTCATTAGATTGTTTATTTACAAGAATAATTTTATATTTACATCATTCTAAAAAGTAATACAATTAAAACTAAAGCATCATTGCTTTATCATTCACCCATTTATATTAAGCACTATTCATTAGATTGTTTATTTACAAGAATAATTTTATATTTACATCATTCTTAAAAATAATACAATTAAAACTAAAGCATCATTGCTTTATCATTCACCCATTTATATTAAGCACTATTCATTAGATTGTTTATTTACAAGAATAATTTCATATTTACATCATTCTTAAAAATAATACAATTAAAACTAAAGCATCATTGCTTTATCATTCACCCATTTATATTAAACACTATTCATTAGATTGTTTATTTACAAGAATAATTTTATATTTACATCATTCTTAAGAATAATACAATTAAAACTAAAGCATCATTGCTTTATCATTCACCCATTTATATTAAGCACTATTCATTAGATTGTTTATTTACAAGAATAATTTTATATTTACATCATTCTTAAAAGTAATACAATTAAAACTAAAGCATCATTGCTTTATCATTCACCCATTTATATTAAACACTATTCATTAGATTGTTTATTTACAAGAATAATTTTATATTTACATCATTCTTAAAAATAATACAATTAAAACTAAAGCATCATTGCTTTATCATTCACCCATTTATATTAAACACTATTCATTAGATTGTTTATTTACAAGAATAATTTTATATTTACATCATTCTTAAAAATAATACAATTAAAACTAAAGCATCATTGCTTTATCATTCACCCATTAAAATTAAACACTATTCATTAGATTGTTTATTTACAAGAATAATTTCATATTTACATCATTCTTAAAAATAATACAATTAAAACTAAAGCATCATTGCTTTATCATTCACCCATTTATATTAAGCACTATTCATTAGATTGTTTATTTACAAGAATAATTTTATATTTACATCATTCTTAAGAATAATACAATTAAAACTAAAGCATCATTGCTTTATCATTCACCCATTTATATTAAGCACTATTCATTAGATTGTTTATTTACAAGAATAATTTTATATTTACATCATTCTTAAGAATAATACAATTAAAACTAAAGCATCATTGCTTTATCATTCACCCATTTATATTAAACACTATTCATTAGATTGTTTATTTACAAGAATAATTTTATATTTACATCATTCTAAAAAGTAATACAATTAAAACTAAAGCATCATTGCTTTATCATTCACCCATTTATATTAAGCACTATTCATTAGATTGTTTATTTACAAGAATAATTTTATATTTACATCATTCTAAAAAGTAATACAATTAAAACTAAAGCATCATTGCTTTATCATTCACCCATTTATATTAAACACTATTCATTAGATTGTTTATTTACAAGAATAATTTTATATTTACATCATTCTTAAAAATAATACAATTAAAACTAAAGCATCATTGCTTTATCATTCACCCATTTATATTAAACACTATTCATTAGATTGTTTATTTACAAGAATAATTTTATATTTACATCATTCTAAAAAGTAATACAATTAAAACTAAAGCATCATTGCTTTATCATTCACCCATTTATATTAAGCACTATTCATTAGATTGTTTATTTACAAGAATAATTTTATATTTACATCATTCTTAAAAATAATACAATTAAAACTAAAGCATCATTGCTTTATCATTCACCCATTTATATTAAACACTATTCATTAGATTGTTTATTTACAAGAATAATTTCATATTTACATCATTCTTAAAAATAATACAATTAAAACTAAAGCATCATTGCTTTATCATTCACCCATTTATATTAAACACTATTCATTAGATTGTTTATTTACAAGAATAATTTTATATTTACATCATTCTTAAAAATAATACAATTAAAACTAAAGCATCATTGCTTTATCATTCACCCATTTATATTAAACACTATTCATTAGATTGTTTATTTACAAGAATAATTTCATATTTACATCATTCTTAAAAATAATACAATTAAAACTAAAGCATCATTGCTTTATCATTCACCCATTTATATTAAACACTATTCATTAGATTGTTTATTTACAAGAATAATTTTATATTTACATCATTCTTAAAAATAATACAATTAAAACTAAAGCATCATTGCTTTATCATTCACCCATTTATATGAAGCACTATTCATTAGATTGTTTATTTACAAGAATAATTTCATATTTACATCATTCTTAAAAATAATACAATTAAAACTAAAGCATCATTGCTTTATCATTCACCCATTTATATTAAACACTATTCATTAGATTGTTTATTTACAAGAATAATTTTATATTTACATCATTCTTAAAAATAATACAATTAAAACTAAAGCATCATTGCTTTATCATTCACCCATTTATATTAAACACTATTCATTAGATTGTTTATTTACAAGAATAATTTCATATTTACATCATTCTTAAAAATAATACAATTAAAACTAAAGCATCATTGCTTTATCATTCACCCATTTATATTAAACACTATTCATTAGATTGTTTATTTACAAGAATAATTTTATATTTACATCATTCTTAAAAATAATACAATTAAAACTAAAGCATCATTGCTTTATCATTCACCCATTTATATTAAACACTATTCATTAGATTGTTTATTTACAAGAATAATTTCATATTTACATCATTCTTAAAAATAATACAATTAAAACTAAAGCATCATTGCTTTATCATTCACCCATTTATATTAAACACTATTCATTAGATTGTTTATTTACAAGAATAATTTTATATTTACATCATTCTTAAAAATAATACAATTAAAACTAAAGCATCATTGCTTTATCATTCACCCATTTATATTAAGCACTATTCATTAGATTGTTTATTTACAAGAATAATTTCATATTTACATCATTCTTAAAAATAATACAATTAAAACTAAAGCATCATTGCTTTATCATTCACCCATTTATATTAAACACTATTCATTAGATTGTTTATTTACAAGAATAATTTCATATTTACATCATTCTTAAAAATAATACAATTAAAACTAAAGCATCATTGCTTTATCATTCACCCATTTATATTAAACACTATTCATTAGATTGTTTATTTACAAGAATAATTTTATATTTACATCATTCTTAAAAATAATACAATTAAAACTAAAGCATCATTGCTTTATCATTCACCCATTTATATTAAGCACTATTCATTAGATTGTTTATTTACAAGAATAATTTCATATTTACATCATTCTTAAAAATAATACAATTAAAACTAAAGCATCATTGCTTTATCATTCACCCATTTATATTAAACACTATTCATTAGATTGTTTATTTACAAGAATAATTTTATATTTACATCATTCTTAAGAATAATACAATTAAAACTAAAGCATCATTGCTTTATCATTCACCCATTTATATTAAGCACTATTCATTAGATTGTTTATTTACAAGAATAATTTTATATTTACATCATTCTTAAAAATAATACAATTAAAACTAAAGCATCATTGCTTTATCATTCACCCATTAAAATTAAACACTATTCATTAGATTGTTTATTTACAAGAATAATTTCATATTTACATCATTCTTAAAAATAATACAATTAAAACTAAAGCATCATTGCTTTATCATTCACCCATTTATATTAAACACTATTCATTAGATTGTTTATTTACAAGAATAATTTCATATTTACATCATTCTTAAGAATAATACAATTAAAACTAAAGCATCATTGCTTTATCATTCACCCATTTATATTAAGCACTATTCATTAGATTGTTTATTTACAAGAATAATTTTATATTTACATCATTCTTAAGAATAATACAATTAAAACTAAAGCATCATTGCTTTATCATTCACCCATTTATATTAAACACTATTCATTAGATTGTTTATTTACAAGAATAATTTTATATTTACATCATTCTTAAAAATAATACAATTAAAACTAAAGCATCATTGCTTTATCATTCACCCATTTATATTAAGCACTATTCATTAGATTGTTTATTTACAAGAATAATTTCATATTTACATCATTCTTAAAAATAATACAATTAAAACTAAAGCATCATTGCTTTATCATTCACCCATTTATATTAAACACTATTCATTAGATTGTTTATTTACAAGAATAATTTTATATTTACATCATTCTTAAGAATAATACAATTAAAACTAAAGCATCATTGCTTTATCATTCACCCATTTATATTAAGCACTATTCATTAGATTGTTTATTTACAAGAATAATTTTATATTTACATCATTCTTAAAAATAATACAATTAAAACTAAAGCATCATTGCTTTATCATTCACCCATTAAAATTAAACACTATTCATTAGATTGTTTATTTACAAGAATAATTTCATATTTACATCATTCTTAAAAATAATACAATTAAAACTAAAGCATCATTGCTTTATCATTCACCCATTTATATTAAACACTATTCATTAGATTGTTTATTTACAAGAATAATTTTATATTTACATCATTCTTAAGAATAATACAATTAAAACTAAAGCATCATTGCTTTATCATTCACCCATTTATATTAAACACTATTCATTAGATTGTTTATTTACAAGAATAATTTTATATTTACATCATTCTTAAAAATAAAACAATTAAAACTAAAGCATCATTGCTTTATCATTCACCCATTTATATTAAACACTATTCATTAGATTGTTTATTTACAAGAATAATTTTATATTTACATCATTCTTAAGAATAATACAATTAAAACTAAAGCATCATTGCTTTATCATTCACCCATTTATATTAAACACTATTCATTAGATTGTTTATTTACAAGAATAATTTTATATTTACATCATTCTTAAAAATAATACAATTAAAACTAAAGCATCATTGCTTTATCATTCACCCATTTATATTAAACACTATTCATTAGATTGTTTATTTACAAGAATAATTTTATATTTACATCATTCTTAAGAATAATACAATTAAAACTAAAGCATCATTGCTTTATCATTCACCCATTTATATTAAGCACTATTCATTAGATTGTTTATTTACAAGAATAATTTTATATTTACATCATTCTTAAGAATAATACAATTAAAACTAAAGCATCATTGCTTTATCATTCACCCATTTATATTAAGCACTATTCATTAGATTGTTTATTTACAAGAATAATTTTATATTTACATCATTCTTAAGAATAATACAATTAAAACTAAAGCATCATTGCTTTATCATTCACCCATTTATATTAAACACTATTCATTAGATTGTTTATTTACAAGAATAATTTTATATTTACATCATTCTTAAAAATAATACAATTAAAACTAAAGCATCATTGTTTTATCATTCACCCATTTATATTAAACACTATTCATTAGATTGTTTATTTACAAGAATAATTTTATATTTACATCATTCTTAAGAATAATACAATTAAAACTAAAGCATCATTGCTTTATCATTCACCCATTTATATTAAGCACTATTCATTAGATTGTTTATTTACAAGAATAATTTTATATTTACATCATTCTTAAGAATAATACAATTAAAACTAAAGCATCATTGCTTTATCATTCACCCATTTATATTAAACACTATTCATTAGATTGTTTATTTACAAGAATAATTTTATATTTACATCATTCTTAAGAATAATACAATTAAAACTAAAGCATCATTGCTTTATCATTCACCCATTTATATTAAGCACTATTCATTAGATTGTTTATTTACAAGAATAATTTTATATTTACATCATTCTTAAGAATAATACAATTAAAACTAAAGCATCATTGCTTTATCATTCACCCATTTATATTAAACACTATTCATTAGATTGTTTATTTACAAGAATAATTTTATATTTACATCATTCTTAAGAATAATACAATTAAAACTAAAGCATCATTGCTTTATCATTCACCCATTTATATTAAGCACTATTCATTAGATTGTTTATTTACAAGAATAATTTTATATTTACATCATTCTTAAGAATATTACAATTAAAACTAAAGCATCATTGCTTTATCATTCACCCATTTATATTAAACACTATTCATTAGATTGTTTATTTACAAGAATAATTTTATATTTACATCATTCTTAAAAATAATACAATTAAAACTAAAGCATCATTGTTTTATCATTCACCCATTTATATTAAACACTATTCATTAGATTGTTTATTTACAAGAATAATTTTATATTTACATCATTCTTAAGAATAATACAATTAAAACTAAAGCATCATTGCTTTATCATTCACCCATTTATATTAAGCACTATTCATTAGATTGTTTATTTACAAGAATAATTTTATATTTACATCATTCTTAAGAATAATACAATTAAAACTAAAGCATCATTGCTTTATCATTCACCCATTTATATTAAACACTATTCATTAGATTGTTTATTTACAAGAATAATTTTATATTTACATCATTCTTAAGAATAATACAATTAAAACTAAAGCATCATTGCTTTATCATTCACCCATTTATATTAAACACTATTCATTAGATTGTTTATTTACAAGAATAATTTTATATTTACATCATTCTTAAAAATAATACAATTAAAACTAAAGCATCATTGTTTTATCATTCACCCATTTATATTAAACACTATTCATTAGATTGTTTATTTACAAGAATAATTTTATATTTACATCATTCTTAAGAATAATACAATTAAAACTAAAGCATCATTGCTTTATCATTCACCCATTTATATTAAGCACTATTCATTAGATTGTTTATTTACAAGAATAATTTTATATTTACATCATTCTTAAGAATAATACAATTAAAACTGAAGCATCATTGCTTTATCATTCACCCATTTATATTAAACACTATTCATTAGATTGTTTATTTACAAGAATAATTTTATATTTACATCATTCTAAAAAGTAATACAATTAAAACTAAAGCATCATTGCTTTATCATTCACCCATTTATATTAAGCACTATTCATTAGATTGTTTATTTACAAGAATAATTTTATATTTACATCATTCTTAAGAATAATACAATTAAAACTAAAGCATCATTGCTTTATCATTCACCCATTTATATTAAACACTATTCATTAGATTGTTTATTTACAAGAATAATTTTATATTTACATCATTCTTAAGAATAATACAATTAAAACTAAAGCATCATTGCTTTATCATTCACCCATTTATATTAAGCACTATTCATTAGATTGTTTATTTACAAGAATAATTTTATATTTACATCATTCTTAAGAATAATACAATTAAAACTAAAGCATCATTGCTTTATCATTCACCCATTTATATTAAACACTATTCATTAGATTGTTTATTTACAAGAATAATTTTATATTTACATCATTCTTAAGAATAATACAATTAAAACTAAAGCATCATTGCTTTATCATTCACCCATTTATATTAAGCACTATTCATTAGATTGTTTATTTACAAGAATAATTTTATATTTACATCATTCTTAAGAATAATACAATTAAAACTAAAGCATCATTGCTTTATCATTCACCCATTTATATTAAACACTATTCATTAGATTGTTTATTTACAAGAATAATTTTATATTTACATCATTCTTAAAAATAATACAATTAAAACTAAAGCATCATTGTTTTATCATTCACCCATTTATATTAAACACTATTCATTAGATTGTTTATTTACAAGAATAATTTTATATTTACATCATTCTTAAGAATAATACAATTAAAACTAAAGCATCATTGCTTTATCATTCACCCATTTATATTAAGCACTATTCATTAGATTGTTTATTTACAAGAATAATTTTATATTTACATCATTCTTAAGAATAATACAATTAAAACTAAAGCATCATTGCTTTATCATTCACCCATTTATATTAAACACTATTCATTAGATTGTTTATTTACAAGAATAATTTTATATTTACATCATTCTTAAGAATAATACAATTAAAACTAAAGCATCATTGCTTTATCATTCACCCATTTATATTAAACACTATTCATTAGATTGTTTATTTACAAGAATAATTTTATATTTACATCATTCTTAAAAATAATACAATTAAAACTAAAGCATCATTGTTTTATCATTCACCCATTTATATTAAACACTATTCATTAGATTGTTTATTTACAAGAATAATTTTATATTTACATCATTCTTAAGAATAATACAATTAAAACTAAAGCATCATTGTTTATCATTCACCCATTTATATTAAGCACTATTCATTAGATTGTTTATTTACAAGAATAATTTTATATTTACATCATTCTTAAGAATAATACAATTAAAACTAAAGCATCATTGCTTTATCATTCACCCATTTATATTAAACACTATTCATTAGATTGTTTATTTACAAGAATAATTTTATATTTACATCATTCTAAAAAGTAATACAATTAAAACTAAAGCATCATTGCTTTATCATTCACCCATTTATATTAAACACTATTCATTAGATTGTTTATTTACAAGAATAATTTTATATTTACATCATTCTTAAAAATAATACAATTAAAACTAAAGCATCATTGCTTTATCATTCACCCATTTATATTAAACACTATTCATTAGATTGTTTATTTACAAGAATAATTTTATATTTACATCATTCTTAAAAATAATACAATTAAAACTAAAGCATCATTGCTTTATCATTCACCCATTTATATTAAGCACTATTCATTAGATTGTTTATTTACAAGAATAATTTTATATTTACATCATTCTTAAAAAGTAATACAATTAAAACTAAAGCATCATTGCTTTATCATTCACCCATTTATATTAAACACTATTCATTAGATTGTTTATTTACAAGAATAATTTTATATTTACATCATTCTTAAAAATAATACAATTAAAACTAAAGCATCATTGCTTTATCATTCACCCATTTATATTAAACACTATTCATTAGATTGTTTATTTACAAGAATAATTTTATATTTACATCATTCTTAAAAATAATACAATTAAAACTAAAGCATCATTGCTTTATCATTCACCCATTTATATTAAGCACTATTCATTAGATTGTTTATTTACAAGAATAATTTTATATTTACATCATTCTAAAAAGTAATACAATTAAAACTAAAGCATCATTGCTTTATCATTCACCCATTTATATTAAACACTATTCATTAGATTGTTTATTTACAAGAATAATTTTATATTTACATCATTCTTAAAAATAATACAATTAAAACTAAAGCATCATTGCTTTATCATTCACCCATTTATATTAAACACTATTCATTAGATTGTTTATTTACAAGAATAATTTTATATTTACATCATTCTAAAAAGTAATACAATTAAAACTAAAGCATCATTGCTTTATCATTCACCCATTTATATTAAGCACTATTCATTAGATTGTTTATTTACAAGAATAATTTTATATTTACATCATTCTAAAAAGTAATACAATTAAAACTAAAGCATCATTGCTTTATCATTCACCCATTTATATTAAACACTATTCATTAGATTGTTTATTTACAAGAATAATTTTATATTTACATCATTCTTAAAAATAATACAATTAAAACTAAAGCATCATTGCTTTATCATTCACCCATTTATATTAAACACTATTCATTAGATTGTTTATTTACAAGAATAATTTTATATTTACATCATTCTAAAAAGTAATACAATTAAAACTAAAGCATCATTGCTTTATCATTCACCCATTTATATTAAGCACTATTCATTAGATTGTTTATTTACAAGAATAATTTTATATTTACATCATTCTAAAAAGTAATACAATTAAAACTAAAGCATCATTGCTTTATCATTCACCCATTTATATTAAGCACTATTCATTAGATTGTTTATTTACAAGAATAATTTTATATTTACATCATTCTAAAAAGTAATACAATTAAAACTAAAGCATCATTGCTTTATCATTCACCCATTTATATTAAACACTATTCATTAGATTGTTTATTTACAAGAATAATTTTATATTTACATCATTCTTAAAAATAATACAATTAAAACTAAAGCATCATTGCTTTATCATTCACCCATTTATATTAAACACTATTCATTAGATTGTTTATTTACAAGAATAATTTTATATTTACATCATTCTTAAAAATAATACAATTAAAACTAAAGCATCATTGCTTTATCATTCACCCATTTATATTAAACACTATTCATTAGATTGTTTATTTACAAGAATAATTTTATATTTACATCATTCTTAAAAATAATACAATTAAAACTAAAGCATCATTGCTTTATCATTCACCCATTTATATTAAACACTATTCATTAGATTGTTTATTTACAAGAATAATTTTATATTTACATCATTCTAAAAAATAATACAATTAAAACTAAAGCATCATTGCTTTATCATTCACCCATTTATATTAAACACTATTCATTAGATTGTTTATTTACAAGAATAATTTTATATTTACATCATTCTTAAAAATAATACAATTAAAACTAAAGCATCATTGCTTTATCATTCACCCATTTATATTAAACACTATTCATTAGATTGTTTATTTACAAGAATAATTTTATATTTACATCATTCTTAAAAATAATACAATTAAAACTAAAGCATCATTGCTTTATCATTCACCCATTTATATTAAACACTATTCATTAGATTGTTTATTTACAAGAATAATTTTATATTTACATCATTCTTAAAAATAATACAATTAAAACTAAAGCATCATTGCTTTATCATTCACCCATTTATATTAAACACTATTCATTAGATTGTTTATTTACAAGAATAATTTTATATTTACATCATTCTTAAAAATAATACAATTAAAACTAAAGCATCATTGCTTTATCATTCACCCATTTATATTAAACACTATTCATTAGATTGTTTATTTACAAGAATAATTTTATATTTACATCATTCTAAAAAGTAATACAATTAAAACTAAAGCATCATTGCTTTATCATTCACCCATTTATATTAAACACTATTCATTAGATTGTTTATTTACAAGAATAATTTTATATTTACATCATTCTTAAAAATAATACAATTAAAACTAAAGCATCATTGCTTTATCATTCACCCATTTATATTAAACACTATTCATTAGATTGTTTATTTACAAGAATAATTTTATATTTACATCATTCTTAAAAATAATACAATTAAAACTAAAGCATCATTGCTTTATCATTCACCCATTTATATTAAACACTATTCATTAGATTGTTTATTTACAAGAATAATTTTATATTTACATCATTCTTAAAAATAATACAATTAAAACTAAAGCATCATTGCTTTATCATTCACCCATTTATATTAAACACTATTCATTAGATTGTTTATTTACAAGAATAATTTTATATTTACATCATTCTTAAAAATAATACAATTAAAACTAAAGCATCATTGCTTTATCATTCACCCATTTATATTAAACACTATTCATTAGATTGTTTATTTACAAGAATAATTTTATATTTACATCATTCTTAAAAATAATACAATTAAAACTAAAGCATCATTGCTTTATCATTCACCCATTTATATTAAACACTATTCATTAGATTGTTTATTTACAAGAATAATTTTATATTTACATCATTCTTAAAAATAATACAATTAAAACTAAAGCATCATTGCTTTATCATTCACCCATTTATATTAAACACTATTCATTAGATTGTTTATTTACAAGAATAATTTTATATTTACATCATTCTTAAAAATAATACAATTAAAACTAAAGCATCATTGCTTTATCATTCACCCATTTATATTAAACACTATTCATTAGATTGTTTATTTACAAGAATAATTTTATATTTACATCATTCTTAAAAATAATACAATTAAAACTAAAGCATCATTGCTTTATCATTCACCCATTTATATTAAACACTATTCATTAGATTGTTTATTTACAAGAATAATTTTATATTTACATCATTCTAAAAAGTTATACAATTAAAACTAAAGCATCATTGCTTTATCATTCACCCATTTATATTAAACACTATTCATTAGATTGTTTATTTACAAGAATAATTTTATATTTACATCATTCTTAAAAATAATACAATTAAAACTAAAGCATCATTGCTTTATCATTCACCCATTTATATTAAACACTATTCATTAGATTGTTTATTTACAAGAATATAAAGTATACATTTATCATTCACCCATTTATATTAAACACTATTCATTAGATTGTTTATTTACAAGAATAATTTTATATTTACATCATTCTAAAAAGTTATACAATTAAAAACTAAAGCATCATTGCTTTATCATTCACCCATTTATATTAAACACTATTCATTAGATTGTTTATTTACAAGAATAATTTTATATTTACATCATTCTAAAAAGTTATACAATTAAAACTAAAGCATCATTGCTTTATCATTCACCCATTTATATTAAACACTATTCATTAGATTGTTTATTTAATTTTATCATCATTCTAAAAAGTTATACAATTAAAACTAAAGCATCATTGCTTTATCATTCTCCCATTTATATTAAACACTATTCATAGAATGTTTATTTACAAGAATAATTTTATATTTACATCATTCTAAAATTATACAATAAACTAAAGCATATG
>OZ038519.1:52361940-52388021 GCA_964036315.1 Acanthosepion esculentum | reverse complement strand
GGATAACATTCTGAATAATGTAAATAATCATAATACCTCATCTCAGAGATATAGACATATATTAACGTGTATTTATTGTGGATATCAACATCAAAGAAAGAAGCAAAAATCTAAAAAAATGTTTCAAAATGAATCATTTTAAAGATATGAGATAATCCAACAGAATGAAGGGGAAGAAAATATGGATATCTTTTCATTGAAAAAAAAATGTAAAAGGGTTACTAAAACCCAAATCAATAATGTTTTATTGCACATGTAACTAGATACGGGTATTGAGATGACCAGAAATTTCTGGAAGAAGTTAGGAAAACCAAGATTAAAGAAAAGCCATGTTCATTTGAATCAGTTTGATGGATCTGTGATAAAAACGTTAGGCCATTTTGAAGCCTACATGGAACAAAAATAAATAAATTTGACATATTACTAGTTATCATGGCGAACTGGAAAAAAATGGTATACAGGAAATGATGAATAGAAAATAAATTTGACGTATTACTAGTTATCATGGCAGACTGGAAAAAAAATGGTATACAGGAAATGATGTATTGAAAATAAATTTGTCATATTACTAGTTATCATGGCAAACTGGAAAAAAAATGGTATACAGGAAATGATGTATTGAAAATAAATTTGACGTATTACTAGTTATCATGGCAGACTGGAAAAAAAATGGTATACAGGAAATGATGTATTGAAAATAAATTTGACAAAAATAAGTGAACAAAATCAAGGCAAAAGAAACTGGTAAGTTAAAAGACTATGGAGTGAAGTTAAAACTAATGGAAAATGTCTCCCCCTTATATTTTGAAGCATGAAAAGTCCTAGCCCATTTACAACCAATAGTTGTGGAAAAATCTTTAAAATTACTGGAACAACATCTATGAGAAGGAGTTCCCCCAGTAGGGAGCAAATGGGTCACTCTGTTAGTAATTTTAAGAAAGATGGATGGGGATCTGCACATATGACTACAAAATAGGTGTAAACCACAAAATATGTGCAGATTTATATCCTATCCTCAATGTATAATGGGCTTTGAACTTTCTTGTCATTATGAAAACATACTCTAAAATTGATCTAAAATTGGCATACCATCAAATACCTATTGACAAACACTTTAAAGAGGTCACGACAATAAACTCACTAATAGGCTTATTAAGATGGAAAAGAATGCTATATGGAATTAAAACCGCAAGTGGGATTTTCCAAAGGTCTATAGAGCAAGTTATTGGTAGCAACATAAAAAAATACAATATACTACCAGGATGACATTTGGATTGATAACAAGAAAATTTAGACAGACAAAAACATACATGGCCTAAAGAGTCCCAACTTTGGGACAGAGAACACATGAATCATGCTCATACTAATGGAGTAAGATTATTATCAATACTGATAGATTTGTATTCAGGCTGACCATAAGTAATACAGGTCACAAACAAAAGGAGTTTGATCATGAAACACGTATTAAGGATGATATTTTCAAGAAATGGAGTTCTGAAATGATAGTATTTGACAACATCCCCAGAGTTCTGTTATGAGGAACTATGGCAATGGTTGAACAAAATTGGATGCAACCATATAAAACACGTCCTTTATCATCTGCAAGCAAATGCATTAGATGAAAGGATGGTGCAAACTATAAAAAAAACAGATTGAGAATATGTGAAATCCCATGGTATAAAAAGAATGAATCTCATCTCCAGGAGGCAAGATTGATAATGCAAAGTGGATAGAACATTACGATAATTGAAAAAAATGGAAATGGGATATTAGTGCATGGATTGAGAATATGTGAAATCCCATGGTATAAAAAGAATGAATCTCACCTCCAGGAGGCAAGATTGATAATGCAAAGTGGATAGAACATTACGATAATTGAAAAAAATGGAAATGGGATATTAGTGCATGGATTGAGAATATGTGAAATCCCATGGTATAAAAAGAATGAATCTCACCTCCAGGAGGCAAGATTGATAATGCAAAGTGGATAGAACATTACGATAATTGAAAAAAATGGAAATGGGATATTAGTGCATGGATTGAGAATATGTGAAATCCCATGGTATAAAAAGAATGAATCTCACCTCCAGGAGGCAAGATTGATAATGCAAAGTGGATAGAACATTACGATAATTGAAAAAAATGGAAATGGGATATTAGTGCATGGATTGAGAATATGTGAAATCCCATGGTATAAAAAGAATGAATCTCACCTCCAGGAGGCAAGATTGATAATGCAAAGTGGATAGAACATTACGATAATTGAAAAAAATGGAAATGGGATATTAGTGCATGGATTGAGAATATGTGAAATCCCATGGTATAAAAAGAATGAATCTCACCTCCAGGAGGCAAGATTGATAATGCAAAGTGGATAGAACATTACGATAATTGAAAAAAAAATGGAAATGGGATATTAGTGCATGGATTGAGAATATGTGAAATCCCATGGTATAAAAAGAATGAATCTCACCTCCAGGAGGCAAGATTGATAATGCAAAGTGGATAGAACATTACGATAATTGAAAAAAATGGAAATGGGATATTAGTGCATGGATTGAGAATATGTGAAATCCCATGGTATAAAAAAAATGAATCTCACCTCCAGGAGGCAAGATTGATAATGCAAAGTGGATAGAACATTACGATAATTGAAAAAAATGGAAATGGGATATTAGTGCATGGATTGAGAATATGTAAAATCCCATGGTATAAAAAGAATGAATCTCACCTCCAGGAGGCAAGATTGATAATGCAAAGTGGATAGAACATTACGATAATTGAAAAAAATGGAAATGGGATATTAGTGCATGGATTGAGAATATGTGAAATCCCATGGTATAAAAAGAATGAATCTCACCTCCAGGAGGCAAGATTGATAATGCAAAGTGGATAGAACATTACGATAATTGAAAAAAAAATGGAAATGGGATATTAGTGCATGGATTGAGAATATGTGAAATCCCATGGTATAAAAAGAATGAATCTCACCTCCAGGAGGCAAGATTGATAATGCAAAGTGGATAGAACATTACGATAATTGAAAAAAATGGAAATGGGATATTAGTGCATGGATTGAGAATATGTGAAATCCCATGGTATAAAAAGAATGAATCTCACCTCCAGGAGGCAAGATTGATAATGCAAAGTGGATAGAACATTACGATAATTGAAAAAAAAATGGAAATGGGATATTAGTGCATGGATTGAGAATATGTGAAATCCCATGGTATAAAAAGAATGAATCTCATCTCCAGGAGGCAAGATTCATAATGCAAAGTGGATAGAACATTACGATAATTGAAAAAAATGGAAATGGGATATTAGTGCATGGATTGAGAATATGTGAAATCCCATGGTATAAAAAGAATGAATCTCACCTCCAGGAGGCAAGATTGATAATGCAAAGTGGACAGAACATTGCGATAATTGAAAAAAAAATGGAAATGGGATATTAGTGCATGGATTGAGAATATCTGAAATCCCATGGTATAAAAAGAATGAATCTCATCTCCAGGAGGCAAGATTGATAATGCAAAGTGGATAGAACATTGCGATAATTGAAAAAAAAATGGAAATGGGATATTAGTGCATGGATTGAGAATATCTGAAATCCCATGGTATAAAAAGAATGTATCTCATCTCCAGGAGGCAAGATTGATAATGCAAAGTGGACAGAACATTGCGATAATTGAAAAAAAAATGGAAATGGGATATTAGTGCATGGATTGAGAATATCTGAAATCCCATGGTATAAAAAGAATGTATCTCATCTCCAGGAGGCAAGATTGATAATGCAAAGTGGATAGAACATTACGATAATTGAAAAAAAAATGGAAATGGGATATTAGTGCATGGATTGAGAATATGTGAAATCCCATGGTATAAAAAGAATGAATCTCATCTCCAGGAGGCAAGATTCATAATGCAAAGTGGACAGAACATTACGATAATTGAAAAGAATGGAAATGGGATATTAGTGCATGGATTGAGAATATGTGAAATCCCATGGTATAAAAAGAATGAATCTCATCTCCAGGAGGCAAGATTAATAATGCAAAGTGGATAGAACATTACGATAATTGAAAAAAAAATGGAAATGGGATATTAGTGCATGGATTGAGAATATGTTAAATCCCATGGTATAAAAAGAATGAATCTCATCTCCAGGAGGCAAGATTGATAATGCAAAGTGGACAGAACATTACGATAATTGAAAAAAAAATGGAAATGGGATATTAGTGCATTGATTGAGAATATGTGAAATACCATGGTATAAAAAGAATGAATCTCATCTCCCGGAGGCAAGATTGATAATGCAAAGTGGATAGAACATTACGATAATTGAAAAAAAAATGGAAATGGGATATTAGTGCATTGATTGAGAATATGTGAAATCCCATGGTATAAAAAGAATGAATCTCATCTCCAGGAGGCAAGATTCATAATGCAAAGTGGACAGAACATTACGATAATTGAAAAGAATGGAAATGGGATATTAGTGCATGGATTGAGAATATGTGAAATCCCATGGTATAAAAAGAATGAATCTCATCTCCCGGAGGCAAGATTGATAATGCAAAGTGGATAGAACATTACGATAATTGAAAAAAAAATGGAAATGGGATATTAGTGCATGGATTGAGAATATGTTAAATCCCATGGTATAAAAAGAATGAATCTCATCTCCAGGAGGCAAGATTGATAATGCAAAGTGGACAGAACATTAGGATAATTGAAAAAAAAATGGAAATGGGATATTAGTGCATTGATTGAGAATATGTGAAATACCATGGTATAAAAAGAATGAATCTCATCTCCCGGAGGCAAGATTGATAATGCAAAGTGGATAGAACATTACGATAATTGAAAAAAAAATGGAAATGGGATATTAGTGCATTGATTGAGAATATGTGAAATCCCATGGTATAAAAAGAATGAATCTCATCTCCAGGAGGCAAGATTCATAATGCAAAGTGGACAGAACATTACGATAATTGAAAAGAATGGAAATGGGATATTAGTGCATGGATTGAGAATATGTGAAATCCCATGGTATAAAAAGAATGAATCTCATCTCCAGGAGGCAAGATTGATAATGCAAAGTGGATAGAACATTACGATAATTGAAAAAAAAATGGAAATGGGATATTAGTGCATGGATTGAGAATATGTTAAATCCCATGGTATAAAAAGAATGAATCTCATCTCCAGGAGGCAAGATTGATAATGCAAAGTGGACAGAACATTAGGATAATTGAAAAAAAAATGGAAATGGGATATTAGTGCATTGATTGAGAATATGTGAAATACCATGGTATAAAAAGAATGAATCTCATCTCCCGGAGGCAAGATTGATAATGCAAAGTGGATAGAACATTACGATAATTGAAAAAAAAATGGAAATGGGATATTAGTGCATTGATTGAGAATATGTGAAATCCCATGGTATAAAAAGAATGAATCTCATCTCCAGGAGGCAAGATTCATAATGCAAAGTGGACAGAACATTACGATAATTGAAAAGAATGGAAATGGGATATTAGTGCATGGATTGAGAATATGTGAAATCCCATGGTATAAAAAGAATGAATCTCATCTCCAGGAGGCAAGATTGATAATGCAAAGTGGATAGAACATTACGATAATTGAAAAAAAAATGGAAATGGGATATTAGTGCATGGATTGAGAATATGTTAAATCCCATGGTATAAAAAGAATGAATCTCATCTCCAGGAGGCAAGATTGATAATGCAAAGTGGACAGAACATTACGATAATTGAAAAAAAAATGGAAATGGGATATTAGTGCATTGATTGAGAATATGTGAAATACCATGGTATAAAAAGAATGAATCTCATCTCCCGGAGGCAAGATTGATAATGCAAAGTGGATAGAACATTACGATAATTGAAAAAAAAATGGAAATGGGATATTAGTGCATGGATTGAGAATATGTGAAATCCCATGGTATAAAAAGAATGAATCTCATCTCCAGGAGGCAAGATTGATAATGCAAAGTGGACAGAACATTACGATAATTGAAAAGAATGGAAATGGGATATTAGTGCATGGATTGAGAATATGTGAAATCCCATGGTATAAAAAGAATGAATCTCATCTCCCGGAGGCAAGATTGATAATGCAAAGTGGATAGAACATTACGATAATTGAAAAAAAAATGGAAATGGGATATTAGTGCATGGATTGAGAATATGTTAAATCCCATGGTATAAAAAGAATGAATCTCATCTCCAGGAGGCAAGATTGATAATGCAAAGTGGACAGAACATTACGATAATTGAAAAAAAAATGGAAATGGGATATTAGTGCATTGATTGAGAATATGTGAAATACCATGGTATAAAAAGAATGAATCTCATCTCCCGGAGGCAAGATTGATAATGCAAAGTGGATAGAACATTACGATAATTGAAAAAAAAATGGAAATGGGATATTAGTGCATTGATTGAGAATATGTGAAATCCCATGGTATAAAAAGAATGAATCTCATCTCCAGGAGGCAAGATTGATAATGCAAAGTGGATAGAACATTGCGATAATTGAAAAAAAAATGGAAATGGGATATTAGTACATGGATTGAGAATATCTGAAATCCCATGGTATAAAAAGAATGTATCTCATCTCCAGGAGGCAAGATTGATAATGCAAAGTGGACAGAACATTGCGATAATTGAAAAAAAAATGGAAATGGGATATTAGTGCATGGATTGAGAATATCTGAAATCCCATGGTATAAAAAGAATGTATCTCATCTCCAGGAGGCAAGATTGATAATGCAAAGTGGACAGAACATTGCGATAATTGAAAAAAAAATGAAAATGGGATATTAGTGCATGGATTGAGAATATGTGAAATCCCATGGTATAAAAAGAATGAATCTCATCTCCAGGAGGCAAGATTGATAATGCAAAGTGGATAGAACATTACGATAATTGAAAAAAAAATGGAAATGGGATATTAGTGCATGGATTGAGAATATGTGAAATCCCATGGTATAAAAAGAATGAATCTCATCTCCAGGAGGCAAGATTCATAATGCAAAGTGGACAGAACATTACGATAATTGAAAAAAAAATGGAAATGGGATATTAGTGCATGGATTGAGAATATGTGAAATCACATGGTATAAAAAGAATGAATCTCATCTCCAGGAGGCAAGATTGATAATGCAAAGTGGACAGAACATTACGATAATTGAAAAAAAAATGGAAATGGGATATTAGTGCATGGATTGAGAATATGTGAAATCCCATGGTATAAAAAGAATGAATCTCATCTCCAGGAGGCAAGATTGATAATGCAAAGTGGACAGAACATTACGATAATTGAAAAAAAAATGGAAATGGGATATTAGTGCATGGATTGAGAATATGTGAAATCCCATGGTATAAAAAGAATAAATCTCATCTCCAGGAGGCAAGATTCATAATGCAAAGTGGATAGAACATTACGATAATTGAAAAAAATGGAAATGGGATATTAGTGCATGAATTGAGAATATGTGAAATCCCATGGTATAAAAAGAATAAATCTCATCTCCAGGAGGCAAGATTGATAATGCAAAGTGGACAGAACATTACGATAATTGAAAAAAATGGAAATGGGATATTAGTGCATTGATTGAGAATATGTGAAATCCCATGGTATAAAAAGAATGAATCTCATCTCCAGGAGGCAAGATTGATAATGCAAAGTGGACAGAACATTACGATAATTGAAAAAAATGGAAATGGGATATTAGTGCATTGATTGAGAATATGTGAAATCCCATGGTATAAAAAGAATGAATCTCATCTCCAGGAGGCAAGATTGATAATGCAAAGTGGATAGAACATTACGATAATTGAAAAAAAAATGGAAATGGGATATTAGTGCATGGATTGAGAATATGTGAAATCCCATGGTATAAAAAGAATAAATCTCATCTCCAGGAGGCAAGATTCATAATGCAAAGTGGATAGAACATTACGATAATTGAAAAAAATGGAAATGGGATATTAGTGCATGAATTGAGAATATGTGAAATCCCATGGTATAAAAAGAATGAATCTCATCTCCAGGAGGCAAGATTGATAATGCAAAGTGGATAGAACATTACGATAATTGATAAAAAAAAATGGAAATGGGATATTAGTGCATGGATTGAGAATATGTGAAATCCCATGGTATAAAAAGAATAAATCTCATCTCCAGGAGGCAAGATTCATAATGTAAAGTGGATAGAACATTACGATAATTGAAAAAAATGAAAATGGGATATTAGTGCATGAATTGAGAATATGTGAAATCCCATGGTATAAAAAGAATGAATCTCATCTCCAGGAGGCAAGATTGATAATGCAAAGTGGATAGAGCATTACGATAATTGAAAAAAAAATGGAAATGGGATATTAGTGCATGGATTGAGAATATGTGAAATCCCATGGTATAAAAAGAATGAATCTCATCTCCAGGAGGCAAGATTGATAATGCAAAGTGGATAGAACATTACGATAATTGAAAAAAAAATGGAAATGGGATATTAGTGCATGGATTGAGAATATGTGAAATCCCATGGTATAAAAAGAATGAATCTCGTCTCCAGGAGGCAAGATTCATAATGCAAAGTGGACAGAACATTGCGATAATTGAAAAAAAAATGGAAATGGGATATTAGTGCATTGATTGAGAATATGTGAAATCCCATGGTATAAAAAGAATGAATCTCATCTCCAGGAGGCAAGATTGATAATGCAAAGTGGACAGAACATTACGATAATTGAAAAAAAAATGGAAATGGGATATTAGTGCATGGATTGAGAATATATGAAATCCCATGGTATAAAAAGAATGAATCTTATCTCCAGGAGGCAAGATTGATAATGCAAAGTGGACAGAACATTGCGATAATTGAAAAAAATGGAAATGGGATATTAGTGCATTGATTGAGAATATGTGAAATCCCATGGTATAAAAAGAATGAATCTCATCTCCAGGAGGCAAGATTGATAATGCAAAGTGGACAGAACATTACGATAATTGAAAAAAAAATGGAAATGGGATATTAGTGCATGGATTGAGAATATGTGAAATCCCATGGTATAAAAAGAATGAATCTCATCTCCAGGAGGCAAGATTCATAATGCAAAGTGGACAGAACATTGCGATAATTGAAAAAAAAATGGAAATGGGATATTAGTGCATTGATTGAGAATATGTGAAATCCCATGGTATAAAAAGAATGTATCTCATCTCCAGGAGGCAAGATTGATAATGCAAAGTGGACAGAACATTGCGATAATTGAAAAAAAAATGGAAATGGGATATTAGTGCATGGATTGAGAATATGTGAAATCCCATGGTATAAAAAGAATGAATCTCATCTCCAGGAGGCAAGATTCATAATGCAAAGTGGACAGAACATTGCGATAATTGAAAAAAAAATGGAAATGGGATATTAGTGCATTGATTGAGAATATGTGAAATCCCATGGTATAAAAAGAATGTATCTCATCTCCAGGAGGCAAGATTGATAATGCAAAGTGGACAGAACATTGCGATAATTGAAAAAAAAATGGAAATGGGATATTAGTGCATGGATTGAGAATATGTGAAATCCCATGGTATAAAAAGAATAAATCTCATCTCCAGGAGGCAAGATTCATAATGCAAAGTGGACAGAACATTGCGATAATTGAAAAAAAAATGGAAATGGGATATTAGTGCATTGATTGAGAATATGTGAAATCCCATGGTATAAAAAGAATGTATCTCATCTCCAGGAGGCAAGATTGATAATGCAAAGTGGACAGAACATTGCGATAATTGAAAAAAAAATGGAAATGGGATATTAGTGCATGGATTGAGAATATCTGAAATCCCATGGTATAAAAAGAATGAATCTCATCTCCAGGAGGCAAGATTCATAATGCAAAGTGGACAGAACATTACGATAATTGAAAAAAAGATGGAAATGGGATATTAGTACATGGATTGAGAATATGTAAAATCCCATGGTATAAAAAGAATGAATCTCATCTCCAGGATGCAAGATTGATAATGCAAAGTGGACAGAACATTGCGATAATTGAAAAAAAATGGAAATGGGATATTAGTGCATGGATTGAGAATATGTGAAATCCCATGGTATAAAAAGAATGTATCTCATCTCCAGGAGGCAAGATTCATAATGCAAAGTGGACAGAACATTGCGATAATTGAAAAAAAAATGGAAATGGGATATTAGTGCATGGATTGAGAATATGTGAAATCCCATGGTATAAAAAGAATGAATCTCATCTCCCGGAGGCAAGATTGATAATGCAAAGTGGATAGAACATTACGATAATTGAAAAAAAAATGGAAATGGGATATTAGTGCATGGATTGAGAATATGTGAAATCCCATGGTATAAAAAGAATGAATCTCATCTCCAGGAGGCAAGATTGATAATGCAAAGTGGACAGAACATTACGATAATTGAAAAAAAAATGGAAATGGGATATTAGTGCATGGATTGAGAATATGTGAAATCCCATGGTATAAAAAGAATGAATCTCATCTCCAGGAGGCAAGATTGATAATGCAAAGTGGACAGAACATTACGATAATTGAAAAAAAAATGGAAATGGGATATTAGTGCATGGATTGAGAATATGTGAAATCCCATGGTATAAAAAGAATGAATCTCATCTCCAGGAGGCAAGATTGATAATGCAAAGTGGATAGAACATTACGATAATTGAAAAAAAAATGGAAATGGGATATTAGTGCATGGATTGAGAATATGTGAAATCCCATGGTATAAAAAGAATGAATCTCATCTCCAGGAGGCAAGATTGATAATGCAAAGTGGACAGAACATTACGATAATTGAAAAAAAAATGGAAATGGGATATTAGTGCATGGATTGAGAATATGTGAAATCCCATGGTATAAAAAGAATGAATCTCATCTCCAGGAGGCAAGATTGATAATGCAAAGTGGATAGAACATTACGATAATTGAAAAAAAAATGGAAATGGGATATTAGTGCATGGATTGAGAATATGTGAAATCCCATGGTATAAAAAGAATGAATCTCATCTCCAGGAGGCAAGATTGATAATGCAAAGTGGATAGAACATTACGATAATTGAAAAAAAAATGGAAATGGGATATTAGTGCATTGATTGAGAATATGTGAAATCCCATGGTATAAAAAGAATGAATCTCACCTCCAGGAGGCAAGATTGATAATGCAAAGTGGATAGAACATTACGATAATTGAAAAAAAAATGGAAATGGGATATTAGTGCATGGATTGAGAATATGTGAAATCCCATGGTATAAAAAGAATGAATCTCATCTCCAGGAGGCAAGATTGATAATGCAAAGTGGACAGAACATTACGATAATTGAAAAAAAAATGGAAATGGGATATTAGTGCATGGATTGAGAATATGTGAAATCCCATGGTATAAAAAGAATGAATCTCATCTCCAGGAGGCAAGATTGATAATGCAAAGTGGATAGAACATTACGATAATTGAAAAAAAAATGGAAATGGGATATTAGTGCATGGATTGAGAATATGTGAAATCCCATGGTATAAAAAGAATGAATCTCATCTCCAGGAGGCAAGATTGATAATGCAAAGTGGACAGAACATTACGATAATTGAAAAAAAAATGGAAATGGGATATTAGTGCATTGATTGAGAATATGTGAAATCCCATGGTATAAAAAGAATGAATCTCATCTCCAGGAGGCAAGATTGATAATGCAAAGTGGATAGAACATTACGATAATTGAAAAAAAAATGGAAATGGGATATTAGTGCATGGATTGAGAATATGTGAAATCCCATGGTATAAAAAGAATGAATCTCATCTCCAGGAGGCAAGATTGATAATGCAAAGTGGACAGAACATTACGATAATTGAAAAAAAAATGGAAATGGGATATTAGTGCATGGATTGAGAATATGTGAAATCCCATGGTATAAAAAGAATGAATCTCATCTCCAGGAGGCAAGATTGATAATGCAAAGTGGATAGAACATTACGATAATTGAAAAAAAAATGGAAATGGGATATTAGTGCATGGATTGAGAATATGTGAAATCCCATGGTATAAAAAGAATGAATCTCATCTCCAGGAGGCAAGATTGATAATGCAAAGTGGACAGAACATTACGATAATTGAAAAAAAAATGGAAATGGGATATTAGTGCATTGATTGAGAATATGTGAAATCCCATGGTATAAAAAGAATGAATCTCACCTCCAGGAGGCAAGATTGATAATGCAAAGTGGATAGAACATTACGATAATTGAAAAAAAAATGGAAATGGGATATTAGTGCATTGATTGAGAATATGTGAAATCCCATGGTATAAAAAGAATGAATCTCATCTCCAGGAGGCAAGATTGATAATGCAAAGTGGACAGAACATTACGATAATTGAAAAAAAAATGGAAATGGGATATTAGTGCATGGATTGAGAATATGTGAAATCCCATGGTATAAAAAGAATGAATCTCACCTCCAGGAGGCAAGATTGATAATGCAAAGTGGATAGAACATTACGATAATTGAAAAAAAAATGGAAATGGGATATTAGTGCATGGATTGAGAATATGTGAAATCCCATGGTATAAAAAGAATGAATCTCATCTCCAGGGGGCAAGATTGATAATGCAAAGTGGATAGAACATTACGATAATTGAAAAAAAAATGGAAATGGGATATTAGTGCATGGATTAAGAATATGTGAAATCCCATGGTATAAAAAGAATGAATCTCATCTCCAGGAGGCAAGATTGATAATGCAAAGTGGACAGAACATTACGATAATTGAAAAAAAAATGGAAATGGGATATTAGTGCATGGATTGAGAATATGTGAAATCCCATGGTATAAAAAGAATGAATCTCATCTCCAGGAGGCAAGATTGATAATGCAAAGTGGATAGAACATTACGATAATTGAAAAAAAAATGGAAATGGGATATTAGTGCATGGATTGAGAATATGTGAAATCCCATGGTATAAAAAGAATGAATCTCATCTCCAGGAGGCAAGATTGATAATGCAAAGTGGACAGAACATTACGATAATTGAAAAAAAAATGGAAATGGGATATTAGTGCATTGATTGAGAATATGTGAAATCCCATGGTATAAAAAGAATGAATCTCATCTCCAGGAGGCAAGATTGATAATGCAAAGTGGATAGAACATTACGATAATTGAAAAAAAAATGGAAATGGGATATTAGTGCATGGATTGAGAATATGTGAAATCCCATGGTATAAAAAGAATGAATCTCATCTCCAGGAGGCAAGATTGATAATGCAAAGTGGATAGAACATTACGATAATTGAAAAAAAAATGGAAATGGGATATTAGTGCATGGATTGAGAATATGTGAAATCCCATGGTATAAAAAGAATGAATCTCATCTCCAGGAGGCAAGATTGATAATGCAAAGTGGATAGAACATTACGATAATTGAAAAAAAAATGGAAATGGGATATTAGTGCATGGATTGAGAATATGTGAAATCCCATGGTATAAAAAGAATGAATCTCATCTCCAGGAGGCAAGATTGATAATGCAAAGTGGACAGAACATTACGATAATTGAAAAAAAAATGGAAATGGGATATTAGTGCATTGATTGAGAATATGTGAAATCCCATGGTATAAAAAGAATGAATCTCATCTCCAGGAGGCAAGATTGATAATGCAAAGTGGATAGAACATTACGATAATTGAAAAAAAAATGGAAATGGGATATTAGTGCATGGATTGAGAATATGTGAAATCCCATGGTATAAAAAGAATGAATCTCATCTCCAGGAGGCAAGATTGATAATGCAAAGTGGACAGAACATTACGATAATTGAAAAAAAAATGGAAATGGGATATTAGTGCATTGATTGAGAATATGTGAAATCCCATGGTATAAAAAGAATGAATCTCATCTCCAGGAGGCAAGATTGATAATGCAAAGTGGATAGAACATTACGATAATTGAAAAAAAAATGGAAATGGGATATTAGTGCATGGATTGAGAATATGTGAAATCCCATGGTATAAAAAGAATGAATCTCATCTCCAGGAGGCAAGATTGATAATGCAAAGTGGACAGAACATTACGATAATTGAAAAAAAAATGGAAATGGGATATTAGTGCATTGATTGAGAATATGTGAAATCCCATGGTATAAAAAGAATGAATCTCATCTCCAGGAGGCAAGATTGATAATGCAAAGTGGATAGAACATTACGATAATTGAAAAAAAAATGGAAATGGGATATTAGTGCATGGATTGAGAATATGTGAAATCCCATGGTATAAAAAGAATGAATCTCATCTCCAGGAGGCAAGATTGATAATGCGAAGTGGACAGAACATTACGATAATTGAAAAAAAAATGGAAATGGGATATTAGTGCATGGATTGAGAATATGTGAAATCCCATGGTATAAAAAGAATGAATCTCATCTCCAGGAGGCAAGATTGATAATGCAAAGTGGACAGAACATTACGATAATTGAAAAAAAAATGGAAATGGGATATTAGTGCATTGATTGAGAATATGTGAAATCCCATGGTATAAAAAGAATGAATCTCATCTCCAGGAGGCAAGATTGATAATGCAAAGTGGATAGAACATTACGATAATTGAAAAAAAAATGGAAATGGGATATTAGTGCATGGATTGAGAATATGTGAAATCCCATGGTATAAAAAGAATGAATCTCATCTCCAGGAGGCAAGATTGATAATGCAAAGTGGACAGAACATTACGATAATTGAAAAAAAAATGGAAATGGGATATTAGTGCATGGATTGAGAATATGTGAAATACCATGGTATAAAAAGAATGAATCTCATCTCCAGGAGGCAAGATTGATAATGCAAAGTGGATAGAACATTACGATAATTGAAAAAAAAATGGAAATGGGATATTAGTGCATGGATTGAGAATATGTGAAATCCCATGGTATAAAAAGAATGAATCTCATCTCCAGGAGGCAAGATTGATAATGCAAAGTGGATAGAACATTACGATAATTGAAAAAAAAATGGAAATGGGATATTAGTGCATGGATTGAGAATATGTGAAATCCCATGGTATAAAAAGAATGAATCTCATCTCCCGGAGGCAAGATTGATAATGCAAAGTGGATAGAACATTACGATAATTGAAAAAAAAATGGAAATGGGATATTAGTGCATGGATTGAGAATATGTGAAATACCATGGTATAAAAAGAATGAATCTCATCTCCAGGAGGCAAGATTGATAATGCAAAGTGGATAGAACATTACGATAATTGAAAAAAAAATGGAAATGGGATATTAGTGCATGGATTGAGAATATGTGAAATCCCATGGTATAAAAAGAATGAATCTCATCTCCCGGAGGCAAGATTGATAATGCAAAGTGGATAGAACATTACGATAATTGAAAAAAAAATGGAAATGGGATATTAGTGCATGGATTGAGAATATGTGAAATCCCATGGTATAAAAAGAATGAATCTCATCTCCAGGAGGCAAGATTGATAATGCAAAGTGGATAGAACATTACGATAATTGAAAAAAAAATGGAAATGGGATATTAGTGCATGGATTGAGAATATGTGAAATCCCATGGTATAAAAAGAATGAATCTCATCTCCAGGAGGCAAGATTGATAATGCAAAGTGGACAGAACATTACGATAATTGAAAAAAAAATGGAAATGGGATATTAGTGCATGGATTGAGAATATGTGAAATCCCATGGTATAAAAAGAATGAATCTCATCTCCCGGAGGCAAGATTGATAATGCAAAGTGGATAGAACATTACGATAATTGAAAAAAAAATGGAAATGGGATATTAGTGCATGGATTGAGAATATGTGAAATACCATGGTATAAAAAGAATGAATCTCATCTCCCGGAGGCAAGATTGATAATGCAAAGTGGATAGAACATTACGATAATTGAAAAAAAAATGGAAATGGGATATTAGTGCATGGATTGAGAATATGTGAAATCCCATGGTATAAAAAGAATGAATCTCATCTCCAGGAGGCAAGATTGATAATGCAAAGTGGATAGAACATTACGATAATTGAAAAAAAAATGGAAATGGGATATTAGTGCATGGATTGAGAATATGTGAAATCCCATGGTATAAAAAGAATGAATCTCATCTCCCGGAGGCAAGATTGATAATGCAAAGTGGATAGAACATTACGATAATTGAAAAAAAAATGGAAATGGGATATTAGTGCATGGATTGAGAATATGTGAAATCCCATGGTATAAAAAGAATGAATCTCATCTCCAGGAGGCAAGATTGATAATGCAAAGTGGATAGAACATTACGATAATTGAAAAAAAAATGGAAATGGGATATTAGTGCATGGATTGAGAATATGTGAAATCCCATGGTATAAAAAGAATGAATCTCATCTCCCGGAGGCAAGATTGATAATGCAAAGTGGATAGAACATTACGATAATTGAAAAAAAAATGGAAATGGGATATTAGTGCATGGATTGAGAATATGTGAAATCCCATGGTATAAAAAGAATGAATCTCATCTCCCGGAGGCAAGATTGATAATGCAAAGTGGATAGAACATTACGATAATTGAAAAAAAAATGGAAATGGGATATTAGTGCATGGATTGAGAATATGTGAAATACCATGGTATAAAAAGAATGAATCTCATCTCCCGGAGGCAAGACTGATAATGCAAAGTGGATAGAACATTACGATAATTGAAAAAAAAATGGAAATGGGATATTAGTGCATGGATTGAGAATATGTGAAATCCCATGGTATAAAAAGAATGAATCTCATCTCCAGGAGGCAAGATTGATAATGCAAAGTGGATAGAACATTACGATAATTGAAAAAAAAATGGAAATGGGATATTAGTGCATGGATTGAGAATATGTGAAATCCCATGGTATAAAAAGAATGAATCTCATCTCCCGGAGGCAAGATTGATAATGCAAAGTGGATAGAACATTACGATAATTGAAAAAAAAATGGAAATGGGATATTAGTGCATGGATTGAGAATATGTGAAATCCCATGGTATAAAAAGAATGAATCTCATCTCCCGGAGGCAAGATTGATAATGCAAAGTGGATAGAACATTACGATAATTGAAAAAAAAATGGAAATGGGATATTAGTGCATGGATTGAGAATATGTGAAATCCCATGGTATAAAAAGAATGAATCTCATCCCCAGGAGGCAAGATTGATAATGCAAAGTGGACAGCACATTGCGATAATTGAAAAAAAAATGGAAATGGGATATTAGTGCATTGATTGAGAATATGTGAAATCCCATGGTATAAAAAGAATGAATCTCATCTCCAGGAGGCAAGATTGATAATGCAAAGTGGATAGAACATTACGATAATTGAAAAAAAAATGGAAATGGTATATTAGTGCATGGATTGAGAATATGTGAAATCCCATGGTATAAAAAGAATGAATCTCATCTCCAGGAGGCAAGATTGATAATGCAAAGTGGACAGAACATTACGATAATTGAAAAGAATGGAAATGGGATATTAGTGCATGGATTGAGAATATGTGAAATCCCATGGTATAAAAAGAATGAATCTCATCTCCAGGAGGCAAGATTCATAATGCAAAGTGGACAGAACATTACGATAATTGAAAAGAATGGAAATGAGATATTAGTGCATGGATTGAGAATATGTGAAATCCCATGGTATAAAAAGAATGAATCTCATCTCCAGGAGGCAAGATTGATAATGCAAAGTGGATAGAACATAACGATAATTGAAAAGAATGGAAATGGGATATTAATGCATGGATTGAGAATATGTGAAATCCCATGGTATAAAAAGAATGAATCTCATCTCCAGGAGGCAAGATTGATAATGCAAAGTGGATAGAACATTACGATAATTGAAAAAAAAATGGAAATGGGATATTAGTGCATGGATTGAGAATATGTGAAATCCCATGGTATAAAAAGAATGAATCTCATCTCCAGGAGGCAAGATTGATAATGCAAAGTTGAACAGAACATTACGATAATTGAAAAAAAAATGGAAATGGGATATTAGTGCATGGATTGAGAATATGTGAAATCCCATGGTATAAAAAGAATGAATCTCATCTCCAGGAGGCAAGATTGATAATGCAAAGTGGACAGAACATTACGATAATTGAAAAGAATGGAAATGGGATATTAGTGCATGGATTGAGAATATGTGAAATCCCATGGTATAAAAAGAATGAATCTCATCTCCAGGAGGCAAGATTGATAATGCAAAGTGGATAGAACATTACGATAATTGAAAAAAAAATGGAAATGGGATATTAGTGCATGGATTGAGAATATGTGAAATCCCATGGTATAAAAAGAATGAATCTCATCTCCAGGAGGCAAGATTGATAATGCAAAGTGGATAGAACATTACGATAATTGAAAAAAAAATGGAAATGGGATATTAGTGCATTGATTGAGAATATGTGAAATCCCATGGTATAAAAAGAATGAATCTCATCTCCAGGAGGCAAGATTGATAATGCAAAGTGGACAGAACATTACGATAATTGAAAAGAATGGAAATGGGATATTAGTGCATGGATTGAGAATATGTGAAATCCCATGGTATAAAAAGAATGAATCTCATCTCCAGGAGGCAAGATTGATAATGCAAAGTGGATAGAACATTACGATAATTGAAAAGAATGGAAATGGGATATTAGTGCATGGATTGAGAATATGTGAAATCCCATGGTATAAAAAGAATGAATCTCATCTCCAGGAGGCAAGATTCATAATGCAAAGTGGACAGAACATAACGATAATTGAAAAGAATGGAAATGGGATATTAGTGCATGGATTGAGAATATGTGAAATCCCATGGTATAAAAAGAATGAATCTCATCTCCAGGAGGCAAGATTCATAATGCAAAGTGGACAGAACATAACGATAATTGAAAATAAATGAAAATGGGATATTAGTGCATGGATTGAGAATATCTGAAATCCCATGGTATAAAAAGAATGAATCTCATCTCCAGGAGGCAAGATTGATAATGCAAAGTGGACAGAACATTACGATAATTGAAAAGAATGGAAATGGGATATTAGTGCATGGATTGAGAATATGTGAAATCCCATGGTATAAAAAGAATGAATCTCATCTCCAGGAGGCAAGATTCATAATGCAAAGTGGACAGAACATAACGATAATTGAAAAGAATGGAAATGAGATATTAGTGCATGGATTGAGAATATGTGAAATCCCATGGTATAAAAAGAATGAATCTCATCTCCAGGAGGCAAGATTGATAATGCAAAGTGGACAGAACATAACGATAATTGAAAAGAATGGAAATGGGATATTAGTGCATGGATTGAGAATATGTGAAATCCCATGGTATAAAAAGAATGAATCTCACCTCCAGGAGGCAAGATTCATAATGCAAAGTGGACAGAACATTACGATAATTGAAAATAAATGAAAATGGGATATTAGTGCATGGATTGAGAATAGGTGAAATCCCATGGTATAAAAAGAATGAATCTCATCTCCAGGAGGCAAGATTCATAATGCAAAGTGGACAGAACATAACGATAATTGAAAAAAATGGAAATGGGATATTAGTGCATGGATTGAGAATATGTGAAATCTCATGGTATAAAAAGAATGAATCTCATCTCCAGGAGGCAAGATTCATAATGCAAAGTGGACAGAACATTACGATAATTGAAAATAAATGAAAATGGGATATTAGTGCATGGATTGAGAATAGGTGAAATCCCATGGTATAAAAAGAATGAATCTCATCTCCAGGAGGCAAGATTCATAATGCAAAGTGGATAGAACATTACGATAATTGAAAAAAATGGAAATGGGATATTAGTGCATGCAGAACAAGTTAGATTGCAACATGATAGCAATGAAGAAACGTATAGTGATCCTGAGAGTAATGAAGGCGAAAGTGTCATATCAAAGCAAGATGAACTAGACAGCGAAATCAAGAGTAATATAGACTCTGAAGATGAACAAGGACAATGATTGGAGAAACACTCCTTTGAAAAAAGAAGGTCAACATCTGCCATATCTAGATAATCTCTTAAGGATGAAGATAGTGAGGAGACAAACGCTCCTAGACTTTGTACCAGGGAAAATAAAGGGATAAAACCTCTTTGGTACAGAGAGATGAGGTGACTCATTTACATATGAAATCATAAATTGCCCATGAGGCAGTTGAGTGCATACTACTTACCACTAGTAGGTAACACTACACAACAAAACCTCTACTCCTGTTCAAAATACTGGGAAGGAGTGTGATCTGTTTACAAAATAAGGATATCTATCCAAGTAAATCAGTCTATAATGATGGCAATTCTTTATTGATGAAATATTGGTCCTATGGATATCGATAAACTATATCCGGCAGCAAGATTGCGAGATTGGAGACTTTGAGAAGCATGATGCCACCTCTTGATTGCTGTTGTTCCCAGATCAACCTTGACCTGGGGTGGTAGCACCTGTTTGAGTCCCAGTTATGAGCAAATATTGCCCCCCCCCCCCGAACTAAAACAAAACCGTTTGAAAGTATAAAAATACATTTTTATAGTAAAAAATACCAGCAATAGATTTTTATATTAAAAAGTTACTATCAATACATATAACAAAATGAATAACAAGACATTTTATCTGTAGTTCCCGGCTACATCTTTGGTTATGATCCAAGTTGAGATTCCCAACCTCCCCAGTTTGTTTTGGCCCCATCTTATCTCAACTGGGTCAGCTTTTTCTTTCTCATGTCTGTGTATATTTTCTCATTTTCCCACTCCTTTAGCGAGAGAGCATCTTGATTTTGTCCAATGGGCAGAATACAGCGGCCTCTCTTTTTTTGAGGGTTGAACGGACCATACTATCAGTTATGTTTAGTTTATTTTGTGTTCATGTTTAGTTTGTTATTGGGTTCATCTCCCTTCCCTCTCATTTTTTATCTTTATATTTTTATATATAATTTATTATCATTAAATTTTTATGGCATGGGGCGGGTTTTGTAGCCCCCCCCCCCTTTGAGAGGATGCGGTATTATGGTGTATGGAGGATTGATTGGTGATGGACGAGTTTTTGTGGAGAATGTGCAAATTGTAATGAGTGAATGGGTCGTGAATTGAATTAGCTATGTATAGGATAGTTAGTGAAAACCAGCCTCCCTTTTTTTGGCCTTGTGTCATAATTGTATTCTTATATACAATAAATATCCATTTTATCTGTAGTTGAAGGCATACAATTGCATTCAAAATATATTTAGTTGAAGCCATAAAATTGTGTTCAAAGACTTTGGATTTTGGTATTGAATGACCCATAGAAGTGTTGATATGCCGCTAAATAATAGGAGTAGGTAGGCTTTCCTACCGCCCGGTCTACACTCCTCCCCCCTCTATTGGACACGTTCCCCGGATTTCTCTCTCTCTGTCTCTTTCCCTTCTCCACATCCTTTCATTTCTCATTCCTATCTGCTCTCGCTCCGGATCTTTTTTGGCCCCCTTGCCTTGATCGACCCACTGTCTTTCTCTTTCTCCACATCCCCTCCCTTGCCACTCCTATCTGCTCTTCCTCCAACCCCCTCTTTAACCCCTTGCGTGATAGTGGCCTCCGGCCTTGCTTGGGTTGATATGATTAAAAAAAAATAAAATAAAATAAAATCAACTAACCAAAATGAAAGAACTCTCTCATGACATTTAATCCATGTAATATCCTACAATTTCTTGAAGAAATCAAATTGTATTCCAAAATATAATTCCAATAAAACTACAACATAAAACACACATATCACCGCCTCTAGTAATTATGTCCACGCAAACATGTAGAAGCTGAGTATCGTCTACCATGTATTCAAATGTGAAAGCAGAATAACATATATCATATTTTTATTACTTCAAAGCTCCAAAGTAAATTAAATTTTGGCATTAAATGACCCATAAGGAGTTGATAGACCATTAAACAAATTAATCAATCTGTGAAATAGCCAAATGCTATGATTATAACAACCAAGATAATGGCGAACTAATCTCTGTTGCAGGCGCCTGCTCAGGCACATTTGTGCTTCTTCAATATCCACAGAGCCAACCTATGGTTTATAAGGCAACTATGCTGAGTGGGCCTTAGTTACAGTTTTCTGGGAGAGAGTACATAATCTGGCGTGATCAAAAATTTTGAACAAGGCCACTGTACTCACAACCCTTGATCATGACATCTGAGCAGAGTCATCTACCAAATTGAACTCACAACGCCTAGGTCAAAACATAAGCTGGTTTTCAGGCATTTCCAAACTGGGATCATCTCCCCAGTAAAATATTATCAAGAAGTCACCACTGTAAACAAATTAACCATTGTGAGACTCAGACTACATAGTCGGAGCACTAACATCCTCGCTACTCATCCATATGCCCATGCCATGAGCAAACACACACACATACATAAAGACACTATATATATATATATATATATATATATATATATATATATATATATATATGTGTAAGCAAATATGTGGATGTAGATCCGACGGTATGATGAAAAATATGGAAAAGACAAAACAAAATCTGAATATGCAAGTTTACTGTTTTAATGTTGCTTTACTTGACAAACGTACTTATAAGCTTTAGATTCAAATAGAATTCCTCTTTTTCACTTAAGATAAAGTCTCTATCTTGGGAGCGCGTTTTTCTCAGCATCGCCCGCATGACCCCAACGTGGCGCCAACCTGACCGAATCCTAATAAAAGGAACGCTGACATTAGGTTTTTAGTTGTTCTGTTTCTGATTAGTCTTGTGTCTATCGTCTTTTCATGTTGACTTAAATATCGTCTAATCCTAAGTATGTTTCTAATAACCATGTCCTGATGATGGTCTACTAGACCGAAACATCTGACGTCAACAGTAAAACAACATTAAAACAGTAAACTTGCATATTCGGATTTTTTTTGTCTTTTCCATATTTTTCATCATATATATATATATATATATATATATATCTAAATACAAAAAATGAAAAAGAGCTCTTTGAGTAAATTAAAGAAAAAAGAATGGAATCAATTATCATGTTTAGACTTTGAGAAACTTTTGCAATGAATGCCAAAAATTTGTGCTGCAGTAATCAAGGCTAAAAGAGGATATTTTGACAAGAGCAAAACTTAATCTTAAAATACTTTTTTTTCTTTTTGTCATAATAAAATTTATAATTAAAAATTATGTCTCTGTTATGGTGAAACACACCTAGTCTATAGATAATAGACTCTCCCACCTAATATAAGTAGCAGTCAGTGAGGGTCGACTGGGAGTCGAATACGAAAGTAGTCAGCTACCACAACTAGATTACTCTGCATAATACTTATTATAACAAGTTCCTAACGTTTTTGTACGTTGAACCTATTTAGGACCGAATTTAGTCCAAATACAGTTTCCCCTGCGGAAAGTAACTCTCCAACAGTCTCACTTTTTAAACCATGCATAATAATTTTCTCTTATTTAAAGTACAAAACTAGTATGTTTTGGGTCAATTTAAAAAATTACCAGGGTTCGCTTCAAACTTTTGAACTGTAGTGTATTGTATTAAATCTGCAAAAATTTCAGATAAAGCATATCTGTAAAAGGGCATTATTAATAAAGACAAAAGAAAGAATTATCTTATGAATAAAAAAAAAATCTATGTTTTATGACTAATAAAAAAATATACCATTTAACCAATCTGATATTTAGCAAATATCAAATTTTTATATTGAGTAAAGGTTACCAAAATACCAATACACATGGTATTGTTTGAACTAATTTCCTTTCGGTTGTTGCTTCTTTTCCCATAAAATTGCAGACATATACACTCTGGCCTTCCTTGGATAACTTTTGAGATCTGCTAGCTTGTGGAAAAAACTCCTGAGAGGATGCTTCCTTGATCACTATAATATTAACCTCTTCAAATTTAGGGTCAACTGTTATCTATCCTACATATCCTCAGAGTCTGCACTTCCTTCCAGCTTTTACCTCCATATAACAATCATATTCAGTAATCCTCTACCTTTAGCAGCTCTTGTGACTTGTATTGGGTGAACATTTAGTGAAAAAAAACTAGTCTGAAGAAGGCCATAGGGTAGATAACTGAAATGTTATGAGAAAAGAAACAACAAACAAAAGGAAATTAGTTTTAGCAAAATTATATGCAATAAATCCCCCCATAGTCTACCAAAAATCATACAGGAACTATTACCAATTTATGTGTGTGTGTGTATATATATATATACACACACACACATTATTAATTAATCTTATAGATTATAATATATCTGGTAATATATTGCAATGTTTATAATATATTTAAATTTTGTAGCGTATTCTTCGATCTTTTGGCTTGTGTATTGGAAATCTTTTTCACGGTGTCACATGATAAAAATCTACGCCATGCACGTGATATAACATCATCGCGTCTTTTGAATTTAAAAGGAATTTAACGTTTTTAGTTTGTAAAAAAGTAGCAACATGATTACGCTACAAGATAATTGGCAAATGTTTGTTTAAAAAAAAAAAAATTGTGACTAAAATATTGACCCTGAAGATGAACAATGATGTTCGAAAGCGCTAGGTCATCGTATGGAAAATACATATTTCGGAACTATTTTCAAATAAAAAGTCTCATTAGAATATGAGAAAATTCAAAAGAAAATATGTAAGACTATGTTGTCTTTAACATTCAACACTACATGTTTGAAAGAAAAGTTGCTTCCAAATTACACATATATATATATATATATATTTGTCATCCACAGACAGACTGTTTCGCTGTTTCACAGCTCATCAGTGTGGCTAGACGTCCGGTTGCCTCTAGCTATGATCAAAACCCGACTGAATTGGCGTCAGTCGGAACTTCTCCCACTAAGCCGTCGGCGCACAGCAGGGATGAAGGTGAATTTTAGCGTGTTTATTTTTAGATTTAGATAAACACACAGTGACTGACAGTGACTCAATTCTGCCGAAGAGTCGTGCAATATTAGCTTAAATAGTCACTGTTTACAAACCCACACCTCAAACCAAAGAGCTCAACCGAAATTAATTTTTCGGGAGCCAATATATATATATTGACAATATTAGTGGTAAATATACACATACATATGCAATTATATATACACATACATATATGTATAAAAATAATTCCAAGAGGATATGATCCAGGTAGAACTCAATGTCCAGGACAGAGTAAGGATATAATAAAAAGATTTGAACACTAATATTCCATGGTCATAATTTATTCCATTGGAATCGTAAAAACGATCCAATTCATCAGACCTACAGATTCAAAAAGAAAACAGAAAAAACAACTCCGGGAAAAAATTAGTAAGAGTATATGTGTGAGAGTGTGGGAGGACATGAGATCTATATAGAGGGGTAACAGACGAGGGGGGCAGGGAGGTCATAATATATATTTATTTATTTATTATAATTTTATCATATAGAGAAAACCATTTTACTCACTACAAAGATGCAACTTGGTTTCAGTGCATTTCAACTGCACTTCGACGGGTGAGAATCGAAAATGGTTATGAACAATCCTGCTTGTAGTCAAGCTGATTGTGAAACGTCACTTCTTTTTTTCCGTTTGTTCGAGAAGAAAAATATACATAAAAAAAAAAGAGGAAAATTTTACCTATGTCGGTTTTGAGGTTAATTTTAGATGGTGGGTTAAACCAAGTTATGTTGCATTTTCTGTGTTTATGTGTTTTGTTGTCAGTTTTATTATTGTTGAGGAATTCTAGATTAATTTCATGTTTGGTTATTATTATAGCATCTATATATTTAGTTTTATATTTGTCAAAAATAACTTTATTACTAGAGTGAGTAGAGAGCCTATGTTGCAAGGATTTGTGCAAGTTATTTAAAATTCCTAATCATAGATACATTAGCAAAGAATCTAACCATCCCAAGGAATTTTAAATAATTTGCACAAATCAGTGCAACATAGGCTTTTTTATATTTTACATATACATATATATATATATATATATATATATATATA
>OZ038519.1:52331940-52359440 GCA_964036315.1 Acanthosepion esculentum | reverse complement strand
TTTCTTTCTTTCTTTCTTTTGTTCTTTCTTTCTTTCTTTCTTTCTTTCTTTTGTTCTTTCTTTTACTCCTCCAATTTCTTTCTTTCTTTCTTTCTTTTACTCCTCCAATTTCTTTCTTTCTTTCATTTTTTCTTTCTTTTTACTTCGGTCTTTCCTTTCATCTCAAGCTATCCTTCTTCCTTTTATCCTCCAATTTCTTTCTTTCTTTCTTTCTTTCTTTCTTATTTTCTTATCATCTCAGTCTTTCCTCTCTTCCTTTTCTCTAATCCTTCCTTCCTTCCTTCCTTCCTTCCTTCCTTTCTTTCTTTCTTCTCACCTTAGTTTTTCCTTCTTTATTTTTCTCCTCCAACCTCAGTCTTTCTTTCTTTCTTTTCTTCTTCAACCTGTCTTTACTCACTTCTTTCTTTCCACATTGGTCTTTCGTTTTTTCGTCTAGGTCTTTACTCACTTCTTTTTTTCTTTTTTGTTTGTTTTTTCTTTCTTTCTACCATCCCCCACCATTGCCTTTGCTTTCCTTTTTCTTACTCCTCTCCCACCAGTCTTTCCACACTTCTTTCTTTTTAGCCTTCCAACAACAACTTCCACCCACACAATCCTATCATAAATCTGGAAATGTTCCGACCATTTTCCCTTAATTCTCTCCATTCATTTCCATATTCCGCAGACCAAACCTCATTTTGTTTCTACAATTCCCCCCCACTTCATTCAAATCCAGATTTCAAAATCCAAATCAATGGCCTTGAAATAAACGCAAACCATTTTCCATCAGATCTAACATTATGATTCCTTTTCCTTCTTCGTCTTCTTCATATTTCCAATATTCTACAGAGTTTAGAAATTTTTTCTCCTTCACCGTTAAAGACCCCCCACACACACACACACACACAATCCACCACCACCACCACTACTACTACCACACCCACCACCGCACACTGCCCAAAACTAATCTGCCATCTTGAAGGTCAGGACAGAAATTAAAATGTGAGTTCTGAGGGGGGGGGTGATTGACTGACATCTTCTCCTATAGAAACTTACATGCAGTTTTGATAGGTTCAGCTCATAATTAAATATTAATTATATTTTGTGTTGTATGCAATTTTTAAACTTAGGGATTATGGGAATTAGAGATATAATAGGCTAATATATTTGTTCAGTCACAGATGCTTGTATTCATTTGTGAATCCTAATGATCCATTGCTTCCTCATATCCAATGCATTCATATAGTAAAATCATTAGCAATACATTTACATTATACATATAATAGCCCTATTCTATCAGTAATGCTTGCATTCATTCCTGACCACTGACAATCCCTTTCTTCCTCATTTGCAATGCATTCCTATAGTAAAATCATTAGCAATGCATTTCCATTATACATATAATAGCCCTATTCTATCAGTAATGCTTGCATTCATTCCTGACCACTGACAATTCCTTTCTTCCTCATTTGCAATGCATTCCTATAGTAAAATCATTAGCAATGCATTTACATTATACATATAATAGCCCTATTCTATCAGTAATGCTTGCATTCATTCCTGACCACTGACAATCCCTTTCTTCCTCATTTGCAATGCATTCCTATAGTAAAATCATTAGCAATGCATTTACATTATACATATAATAAACCCTATTCTATCAGTAATGCTTGCATTCATTCCTGACCACTGACAATCCCTTTCTTCCGCATTTGCAATGCATTCCTATAGTAAAATCATTAGCAATGCATTTACATTATACATATAATAGCCCTATTCTATCAGTAATGCTTGCCTTCATTCCTGACCACTGACAATCCCTTTCTTCCTCATTTGCAATGCATTCCTATAGTAAAATCATTAGCAATGCATTTACATTATACATATAATAGCCCTATTCTATCAGTAATGCTTGTATTAATTCCTGACCACTGACAATCCCTTTCCTTCTCATTTCCACTGCACACCCTATAGATTAGGTGAAGTGTGTTAGGCAGTTAGAAAATCTTCAATTTAATTGTTTGATAACTATAATATTTGACACTACTGTACATATATATTGGTATACCTTGATCTACATTGTTTCTAGTTAAGTGGTTCTCGGTTATGCGTTGTTTGTCCAAAAAATATATGGAGAAATAAAAATCAAGTTTAAGTCATTTTATTCAACTTTTTTTCTGTCTGTCACAAATACTGATGTCGAAATATCTCTAGATAAGTGTTAAATGCCCATAAA
Organism: Acanthosepion esculentum; assembly: GCA_964036315.1. Classification (NCBI taxonomy): domain Eukaryota; kingdom Metazoa; phylum Mollusca; class Cephalopoda; order Sepiida; family Sepiidae; genus Acanthosepion; species Acanthosepion esculentum. The sequence continues at coordinate 52,357,225 of OZ038519.1, read as the reverse complement.
ATCATGTCACGGTACATTAAGAATAAAAAAATATAAAATCATATTAAAATACGTACATTTACAGTAAATGTTAATATCATCATCATAAATCCTAGAGAACAAAATATGAAAACATCTATGACTCTATGTTGTTTTATTTAGTGGTCATTAAGAGCTCAATATTGGCGTTTTTCATGGCAGTTCCAATATCACTCTATTAAGAAGCAAGGAGAAAGTGCATCAGCTGATAAACAAGCAGCAGCCGATTTTCCTAAAGCATTGCCTGAGATCATCAAAGAAAACGGGTTTCTTCCTGAACAGATTTTTAATGTTGATGAAACTGGATTATATTGAAAAAAAATACCAGACCTTTCTTTCATTGCTAATGCTAAGCGTAAGGCTATATCGCTGATAAATTATTTTATTTAGAATACTGTATGTACATATCATAAATACTGTAATATGCAATATTTATATATTTTATAGCGTGTTTATGTCTGCATAGACACCACATTTTTTAAACAGTGTGTATTACCTCTACCACCCTGAAATAGTGAACCCCCAAACTGTGAAAGTATAAAAATACATTTTTATAGTGAAAATACCAGCAATACGTTTTTATAGTAAAAAAGTACCAGCAATACATTAAAAAAATACCAACATTTTTGTAAAGAAAATGACTGATAAGGAGTTGATATTTTTGTAATGCTTTCGTTTTCCTCGGTTTCCATTTTGATCTATTGAAACCGGTTCGCCAACTCTGCCCCAGGTAGCAACAAAAGAACTAAAATTTAATTTTGACTCCAGATTAATATGTCAATACAAACATTTATATGCACAAAAGCTGAGTATATTCTACCATGTATCCAAATGTGTAAGCAGAATAGCATATATTTTTATTACTTCAAAGCTCCCAAGTAAATTGAATTTCAGCATCAAATGACCCATAAGGAGTTGATATGCCACTAAACAAACAAACAAAAAAAATCTACTGCCCTACACACTCAAGAAAACTTAATGAAAATGTTCTCTCTAGCAGAATATGAACATGTGTCCCCAGACTAATAGAAAAAAACCACCATCTGATCTGGTATATTTTAGACAGCTCTATCCCGGAGACGGTCACAGCCCACAAGGTGTCTATTTACCAATTTTAAGGGATGCCCATTGTAGTAAAGTAATCAGGAGTAATCTCCCTTGTTTTATCAGAACTCTTTCGTTTGCAGAGTACTATAAATAGTCACTACACATGGCATCAATTATTCTCAGCAGAATAAAGCTTCCTTAAGCCTAATCTTGTTCTCATTTGTTATTACAGACGTTTTCTTGTTCAGATTTTCTTGAAAGCTCATATCTGCTTAGTTTTGCAACATAAACATAAATAAAGAAATCTCTAAAAAATTACTGGATTTATTTTTAATCTAATTTTTTTTTTACTGCAAACAGTATTTTTAGTGGATACCCATATTTGAGTAGATGCCCTGTATTTTAAACAGTGTGTTTACGTCTACTGGCCTGCACACTCTAGAAAATGTAACAGGTTATCTACTCAAATACAGATATCCAGTAAAAAGATATTTAAAGTTATCTACATATAACAGCAAAATTGTTCAAATCCTGTGACAACAAAATTATCCAATTGATAGATTAAACTTTAAGCATTGATTAAGCTTTATATCTTAGAAATGATTAAAGATATCTTAATGGAATTCTCCAAGGTTTTTATAACACTATTGGACTCTAATTTGAGCAATAAGAATGTATAATTACTTTCCAAGCTTAACAGAATTGTGATGAAATTGATCATAATGAATCTTCTTCTACTCCCACCAGCTATGGGTAAATAGCAGGACAGACCGGATTCTATAGCTTTGGATGGCAACTGGTCTACTGCAGAAAGAAATGGCAACCTACTGCAGGAAAAATCTACCTTGTCAGTATGTATCGAAAGATACATGATCGCCTAAGCGTGTATCACTCATGGTGCATAACTGATTGACTAGATTGGCGTCAAGATCTCATCCATTTACAATTGAGTTGGCTAGATGTAGCCATGTTCTATGCTAACGGTTTCTTTGCTTGCACTTCTCGCTTGTGAAACTAACTTCAAGCTCCATGCTTTCCAGCCAACTTTAATCTGCAAAAGTTTGACTGCAATGTCAATCGTTATCTACTGTCCTCCTGATTACTCTTTTTGTCTTTCTGCTCATCATTAATGTTTCTGTTCCTAATTCTTCCACACCCAGTAACACCTTGTGTTTTAGTGTTTGCGGTGATTCCAATTAAATATATGTGTGTGTAAAAATTCCAGATAGAATATATTTGTAAAAAGGACAATATAAATAAAGACAAAAAAGAAAACTTATCTTAGCCAAAATGTTTCATCCTCTAAGGGACTTTATTAAGGCTAATGTGAGGATTTTATTTTGTAACACATATTTATATACAAAAGCAAAAATATTATTGGTTTTTCAGAAGTTTTAAGTGTAAGAATACTCATAAATATTTAGCAGGTTAGTTGAAAAGTCAGGTAAGCTATGGAGGACACGAAGTGATACAATTCAATATCTGATCAATGAAACTGAGTAAGTGATATTTTTATCCTTATATATATATTGTGATGTTTTATCCTTTTAAAATATATATATATATATATATATATATATATATATATATATATATATATATATATGCACATTTCATTAAAAACGACTGACAAGGTGCTTTTATTTATTTTTTATACAATTTTCTCATGCGATCTAATAATGTTTTTCTTTTCGGATGATAAATTATATAAAAACTGTCCGAATGTTCTTTTTATCTGAGCGCTTTCGGCTATACATTTAGCCATTTTCAAGGATTATATTTTAACTGTTAGAATTAGAAATAGTTTGTTATATGTATGTTTTATAAAGTGATTCATATTTTTGTTTTAAACCACGGTCAAGATATTATGTCCATGTTCAAAGTTAATATTATTAAGTGTTGGTTTGTTTGTTTTTATTAATAAGGCATCCATTATTTTTAGCCTTTTTTGCATGTGGATGATGCTATTATATTAGTGTAGTCGACAAGTATATTCCGAATAGATTCTTTCTTTCTTTCTTTGCTGTAACTACCATAACTGTCATTCAGATCTTTCTTTCTTTCTTTCTTTCTTTCTTTCCTGTAACTACCATAACTGTCATTCAGATCTTTCTTTCTTTCTTTCTTTCTTTCTTTGCTGTAACTACCATAACTGTCATTCAGATCTTTCTTTCTTTCTTTCTTTCTTTCTTTCTAGTCACTCCTCACCTCTTAACTCTAACCCTTCTTCCTCCCTTTATTTCTAATTTCTTTCCTTCTTTCTTCTTCTTCTCCTTACACTTTTGTTTCCTTGCATTTCTTCTCACAGACCCCATTTCTCAGACTTCTGAGTGCAGAACTCCCAACTGCACCCTCCCCCACTATACTCACCTTCATTCCTGTGTCCTAAGAGAATTAAAAAAAGGAAAACGACTATTTTGCCATTTTGTCTTGATAAGGCCGTTGGTCACCTGAGACAATCTGGTGACATTTAATTGTCAACTGAAGACATCTTGCCAATCTTAATGAAGGTAATTAAGAAAAGAAAATTTAAAGGCTTTTTTTTCGCTCATTGGCCTAATTTGTTGTTAGATTCTGTTTGGACCCTCCCACCCGCACACTCTCCCAAATCCCCCCCCAACCGTATCCTCTCTCACCAATGCGAATGTTTATTTCTTTCCTAATCAGTTTCAGTTTACATATGTTGATTGTGTGATTTGTTTTTTATGTCTTACCAACCTTTTGCATGTTATCTAAAGACAGAAAATATTTTTTAGTGTTGTGAAGCCCTAAGTCCTTCGTGTTACTATTCAACGCTCCCATGTAGTGTTTTTCTTCCTCCTAATTAGAGTAGTTATATAGCCTGGGTATTCCGGCTATGTTAATTTTGTTAATCTACATACCACTACATTAAGATTGTAAGTTTTTTTTCGAAGTAATAATGATTTACTAATACAAGTCCTATTAATTAACCCATAGGTGGGGGGAGAAGAAGTGAATTCATAACTTTTCCAAGAGTATTTGCACATAAGTGAATATAACGAACCTGACTGAAATTAGAACTCGGCTCTCCGATTTCCAATCCCAAGCCATTATCCACTACACTACCTTCACATCCAAGCTTACAGCACCTGGTATTCCTGAGTGGTCACCCATCTAGTTAACCTTTACCACACTGCAGGTGAAAATAGTCACTGTAGAATTCTCTCCCTTTGCTACTCTTGGCACATTCAGTCGCCTTGAGATGATTGCTATAAATAAACACTTGTCATCTGTTATTTCCGGTATTTTAAGCTGGAAATCACCTACTACTGCTTTGGAACAAGGCTAAACTTCTGTTTTCCAATGCCAAGTTGAATTCTTCTAGACTCTACACAAGGTGTAACATTGATTAAACCCATGTTAATGTTTTTGCAATTTTTTTGTATACAAAAATGGCTGCATCAATATCCTACAAAACTTTTATTCAGAAGTTTTTCTTTGATTAGGACTCCGATGATGATTTTGAAGGCTGTTCTCAAGTGGATATTGATGGTGAATTGGTCGAAGATGATAACCACACTAGGTGTTCATGTTTTTGCACCCTCAAAAAAAAAATGCTGTGGCAGGGGGAACAATTCTAGAAAGAAATTACCATGACAAGGCTTAATGACCAGGCTCAATGTTGTTTAACTTTGGTAAATTTTTATGGGTCCCTATTTGAAGTCAATCACCCATTATATTTTTTCTGTTATTAAAGTTTTATTTATATTATTTACATGCTGACTATTGTCCTCATCTTTGTTGTTATTATTACAATGTTTCAGCCATTGCACCCTTTGGCCTTCATCAGGTGTTTGTTGACATGGGTTACCTTTGGGAAATTTCGGACTGAATACTTTTATTTTTGATTTACGGTAATTCCCTATATATAACATGCATTTTTTTATAAAAAATAATAAGCAAAACCAGGTGTGCGTATTATGCACAGCTAAAAAAAACTTTAAAAAATTGCCATAAAATAAAATAAGAATTATCATAAAACTAAAAATGGTTTTAAACATAGAATAATATTATTTTAATATTATTCTATGTTTAAAACTATTTTTTTAAATAAGAATAGGAAATGCCGTCTGTAATGAAATTGGAGAGGTAGAATTTATAGGGTAGATTACCAAACAAGGGGTGCGTATTATGCATGAGTAGAAGCATTTTCTCAACACTTTCAGCACAATTTTAGGGTTGCGTATTAATGTTGAAGGCGTATTATACATGGGGAATTACAGTATTTGTTCTGTTTTTGATCATCATCATCGTCTTCTTCTTTTGTTCCTCCTCCTCCTTTCTGCATTTTGTTTCACTTTCTTCATCTTTTACATTTTTGTCATGTAGCACTCAGTTCCATTTCAGCTGAATCATTTTTCAAGCAGAAAAGATTCTTCATCTTTCACCTCCTCCTACTTCTTATTTTTTTCTTCTTCTCTTCCTCCTACTCCTTCATATTCTTTCTGCTCCTCCTCCTCCTCCTCCTCTTTCTTCTTCTTGAATCATTTTTTGTAGAAAGAGGATAATTCTTTATTATTCATTTTCTTTTTCCCTTTTTCGTTCCTCCTCCATTTTTTTTTTGCATTTTTTTCCTTTTTCTTTCTTTTCATGTAACACTCGGTTTCATGACAGTTTCAGCTGAATCATTTTTTTGTTGTGCAAAAAAGATTCTTCTTTCTCCTCCTCCTCCTCCTTCTTATTTTTTCTTCTCTTCCTCCTCCTCCTCCTTATTATTCTTTCTGCTCCTCTTCCTCCTCCTCCTCCTCCTTCTTCTTCTTCTTCTTGAATCATTTTTTTTGTTCAAAAAGAGAATCATAAACGCACGAGAATTTGGATCTCCACTTTTGAATTTTCCAACCAATAGAAACGCTTGTAGCGAACACTAAATTTTACATCTGCACTTCAGGGTTATTGAGTTCAAAATTAAAAGCAAATCAAAGCAGCTTTTCCAACACAGAATTCTGTCATCTATTTTCCTATCCAATAAAAATGGTCATGTGGAATTACACAAAGAACTTGGAACAACCGCGAGATGGTGTTGCCAACGTACTATATAAGCAAAGGTTCTCTTCCCACAGAATACATGAGAGATTAGAAATATCTCGTTATCCTCTTGGGGGACCACTTAGCCTCTAGCTAACCTCATGTCATACTGAACGCAATACACAGCATACAATGTCCTCGGCTTATTTAACTAGACACAAGCATACCTAATAATAGTTCTATTTTGTTTCCTACCTTTTCTTTAATTGGTGCATATGTTAGACCATACCATTGCTAGATAAAAAATGGACCATTCCTGTTTGCTTGCAAGGATAGACAGAAAACAATGATACATCAAAGGTGCTGTTTGGTTTTAGGGAAATGGGATGTGTGGGTGGTGTAATAGGTATTAGCTTGGAACAAGAAATCAGGGAACCGAGTTTGAATTCCAGTTACATTCACTTATGCACAAATACCATTGGGAAAGGTAAGGATCCATCTCTTCATCCACCAGCTATGGGTTGAATAGCAGGACAGACTAGGTCATATAGCCTTGATTGGCAACCAGCCTACAGCAGAAAGAAATGGCAATCTACTGTGGGAAAATCTTCTGCCTAGTCAGTCACTAGTCGAAAGAGGCATGATCGCCCAAGTATGTATCATGTATGGACCTTAACTGATTGAACAGTGAAAATGCCTTTCAAAGCTAAGCACAGTATTAAGAAACAGGAAAATTATGTTAGAAACAAAGAAAAGGGTAAAGATGCTAAGTGATATAATTTAATGTCTAATAAAAGAAAGTGAGTGAATGATTCAACTTTCATTTACAGTGTAACCTGGATATAAGAGAGTTGTCGGGACTGGATAAGAAGTCTCTTATATCCGGGTTTCTCTTATATCAGGGTTTGGTCTATTATATATACATTAACACAGGCTCTAATTTGGGACCAGAGAAAATCTCTCTTATATCCGGGTTACACTCGTAAAAATCATTTGCAATGCATTTTTATAGTAAAAATCATTTGCAATGCATTTTTATAGTGAAAATCATTTGCAATGCATTTTTATAGTGAAAATCATTTGCAATGCATTTTTATAGTAAAAATCATTTGCAATGCATTTTTATAGTAAAAATCATTTGCAATGCATTTTTATAGTAAAAATCATTTGCAATGCATTTTTATAGTAAAAATCATTTGCAATTCATTTTTATAGTAAATATCATTTGCAATGCATTTTTATAGTAAAAATCATTTGCAATGCATTTTTATAGTAAAAATCATTTACAATGCATTTTTATAGTAAAAATCATTTGCAATGCATTTTTATAGTAAAAATCATTTGCAATGCATTTTTATACAGTGTAACCTGGATATAAGAGAGTTGTCGGGGCCGGAGAAGAAGTATCTTATATCCGAGTTTCTCTTATATCGGGGTTTGGTCTATTATATATACATTAACACAGGCTCTAATTTGGGACCAGATAAACTCTCTCTTATATCCGGGTTACACTGTATTAGACACCAGGTTTAAAAATCTGTGCAGATTTTTAAACTCATTAAGCCCCAAACTAAAGGAACCTCTGGTCCAAATTAGAAAACAGCAATGATAATTTTGAAGAAATAGCTTTGAATTCGCCAATTCACTCCATGGAACTTCAAAACCTCAGCTTTAACTCTGATTCAGGCTATAAGTCCAATTCCGGCCAAAAGTCTGCTTTGAGCTGAAACTTTGATTTGGACTGAAATTCCAATTCGGGCCAAAAACTGAGTTCTTCAAATCACAAACTCTGCAGAACTTCAAAACCTCACTTTAACCCTGATTAAATCCAATTCCGTCCAAAAGACCGATTTTGTCCGAAATTTCAATTCGGGCCCAAAAATCAAGTTCTTCAAATCACAAACTCTGCAGAACTAGAAAACCTCACATGTCACAAAACCTCTCACTTTAACTCTGATTCCTTGGTATTTTTAATAAATAGAATTGATTTCTTCACTTTTTGGGGATATTTTAAACTGAATTTAAAACAAAAAATTTAAATTCACAAAGTTTCTCTGTTACTTTAAACTCAATATGAGAACTTTTAAAACTTTTAAAATCACTAATTTTTTTTCAGTTATTTTAAAATTTGAATTTTTAACTATCCAGACACAAATCCCAATGCTGGACGTTCAAGCACCAGATGAAGGGCAAATTTTAAATCCCAGGGTTATTCCGATTCCCAAAAGGCATCATATGTCTGGGTAGAGCAAGTGTGGCCTGAATTAAAGGGGTTTCAGACAGACAGACAGACAGACAGAATTTGCCATTTATTTATTTAGATTAAATTATATCACTTAGCATCCTCTATAATCTACCTAAACTTTTCAGTTAATCTGACGAATATTTATGTGACTCACTTATTTTGAAAAACTAATATTTTTACTTTTGTTGCAAAATACAATTTCAGCTGAACACGTCAGCTAAGATAATTTTTTCCTTTTGTCATTGTTCATATACAGGGTGTCCATAAAGTTCATGTGCACTTTAAAAAATTTATAACTTTATTTGTATTTGCGATAGAAATAATTTGTAAAAAGGATTAGATTGAAATTTTATTTAAGTTTCCACATGTCCTCCATCATTAGCAATACAAAGGGTAATACGATTTTGCAGTTCACGGAAAACATTTGCCAACTGATTTACAGTAATGCCTGAAATCACATTAGTTATTTTAGCTATACTTAAAACTAGGTACATTAAACTTTATAACATTTTTACAGATTATTTCTATCGCAAATACAAATAAAGTTATAATTTTTTAAAACATTTGCCAACTAATTTACAGTAATGCCTGAAATCACATTAGTTATTTTAGCTATACTTAAAACTAGGTACATTAAACTTTATAACATTTTTTACAGATTATTTCTATCGCAAATACAAATAAAGATATAAATTTTTAAAACATTTGCCAACTAATTTACAGTAATGCCTGAAATCACATTAGTTATTTTAGCTATACTTAAAACTAGGTACATTAAACTTTATAACATTTTTTACAGATTATTTCTATCGCAAATACAAATAAAGTTATAATTTTTTAAAACATTTGCCAACTAATTTACAGTAATGCCTGAAATCACATTAGTTATTTTAGCTATACTTAAAACTAGGTACATTAAACTTTATAACATTTTTTACAGATTATTTCTATCGCAAATACAAATAAAGATATAAATTTTTAAAACATTTGCCAACTAATTTACAGTAATGCCTGAAATCACATTAGTTATTTTAGCTATACTTAAAACTAGGTACATTAAACTTTATAACATTTTTACAGATTATTTCTATCGCAAATACAAATAAAGATATAAATTTTTAAAACATTTGCCAACTAATTTGCAGTAATGTCTGAAATCACATTAGTTATTTTAGCTATACTTAAAACTAGGTACATTAAACTTTATAACATTTTTTACAGATTATTTCTATCGCAAATACAAATAAAGTTATAAATTTTTTAAAGTTCACACAAACTTTATGGATACCCTGTATATTCATACATTTAGACATTTTAAATTTTGCTGATAGAGAATAACAAAGAATAATTGTCATGATGACAATAAAAAGAACATTTACATTGTTAATTTCTTTGTTGTTTTTTATGTCCTGGTGTTGTGTGTATTTTAAAACATAAAAATACCCATAAATATGATTTGTGATATAATATTTCAAACAAACTTCCGACATGAATTCAATTTGTTTTATGCCTTCTACACATATAAACTGATACATTTCTTTATTGTTCTCTATTTTTTTTTGTTTTTTTGTTATTCTTTATTTTTATTAAAAAAAAAATCTTTTTTGTCTTTCCTGCTTGTAATACAGACTTTATCTAATGCCAGGGCTGGATTTTCACCTGCTGAGGCTCTAAGTTTTATGGAATTCAAGGCTCTTCTCTAAAAAAATTGGGTAAAAAAATCTGAGATATTTATGAATTTTATTTATTTATACTATTTACATTTGGACTGTTATCCTCATCTTTATTGCCATATTCATGACGTTTCGGCCATTTTACATTTCGGCCTTCTTCAGGATCCGTCTAAATTTCTAAGATGAGGTATTGTAATTATTTACACTATTTACATTGTTTGGATTGTTGTCCTCATATTTATTGCCATATTCATGATGTTTCGGATGTTGTATGCTCCAGCCTTCTTCAGGATCTGTCTATATTTCTGAGATGAGGTATTATAATTATTTACACTATTTACATTGTTCGGACTGTTGTCCTCATATTTATTTTCATATTCACAACATTTTAGCCACTGTACACTCCAGCCTTTTTTAGGTGATATACATAGGTTGAGATTTTCAAACCAAACTCTTTATTTAGTCCACAGGTGTTGATTTGTCGTATCCTGTCAGCACTCCCATATTTTTTTAAAATAACGGAAAGAAAAAAGCTTAACTAGAGATTGTTGTAAAACTCATCCAGTATAAAAAGGCCTCAAAGCATATAGGTCTGCAGTCAAGATGGCGTTAAGTGTTAGACGGTCGAACTCTCTGCCTCTGTGCAGAGAGGAGCCTGGACGAGGCTCCGCCGAAGGGCAGAGTCTCATTCGGAGAGGTTGATGAACCCGATCCCGTTTATACAGGATCTATGGGCATTTTTTGGCCGAGCCTATGGACAGTAAATACTGTCAAGATGGCGAGGATCAAAGTGTAGTATCTGTTCTAGCTGCCGGACCATGACGCCAGCCATCAGCAGCAGTTCCAGCAGGCCAGCCATCATCATCTCCAGCTCACCATCCGTTGCCTCTTCAGCCATCTTCAAGTGGGCCTCCAGCTTCTGTTGCTCCAGACATACCGTCAACAGCAACGATATGCAATAAATTGTCCTTTTCAGGACGACACTCTTCTCACCCTGTCCATGAGCAGATAAAAATATTTCTTACCTCATGCACTGTAACCTTATTTTTACACTATTTACATTGTTTGGACTGTTATCCTCATCTTTGTTGCCATACTCACAACGTTTCAGCTGTTGTATGCTCCACCTTTATTCAGGTGATTGGAATTTCAAACTGAACTCTTTATTTCGTTCACCGGGATAGATTGTTCTATATATATATATATATATAATAAAATATATATTGTAAATATATGTATAGGTTACTTAATTGAGTAGATAGCATAATTATTTAGTTATTTATTCTTATTAGGCCATCAACTTATTTTAGTTGGTAAATGACAAAACGTGTATACAGGGTTTTTTTTTTTTGACCTGATAATAAGAATGGCGAATTTCTTTTGAGAAAGTGCTAGTATAGATTAGTTTTGAGTTGGGTATGAGTGTAGGTTTAGTATCTATATGGGATTGGTATTTAATATGTAAAACATGGACTTAAACAATGCAATAAAGATACCAGCTCACCTCGGTATGAATTCCGGAAGTAATAAATCTAAACCGGATGTAGTAAAAAGACACCACTATATAGAAGAGTTATGTGAAAAGTCCTGTTTTCATTGGCTGACTGACATATGTCAATAAGAACGGTCGACGTCCGGCCTTGCTAGTTTATCAAAATTACTGTTTTTTGTAATGTCGCAGTGCATAGCACGATGCTTTCAAGGAGGTGGCCTGACTCGTCTAGAATCAGGTCGGGGTTGCTGTTGGAGCCGATATGATGCGAAACCTGAAATCGGCGATGAGAACAGTGTATCACTGAAGACCACCCTTGATGCATCTAAAATGTATGATTTAACTAATGATATATAATGTTTGTATTTTTAAGCATTTCACCCCAAGCAAGGTGGGTGTGTGTTGTAGAGTTATTTCCTCAGTGGAAACTGTATTTGGACTAAATTCGGTCCTAACGTACAAAAACATTAGGAACTTGTTATAATAAGTATTACGCAGAGTAATCTAGTTGTGGTAGCTGACTACTTTCGTATTTGACTCCCAGTTGACCCTCACTGACTCCTACTTATATTAGGTGGGAGAGTCTATTATCTATAGACTAGGTGTGTTCCACCATAACATAGGTAGATAGATAGATTGTTGTAGAGTTATTTCCTCAGTGGAAACTGTATTTGGACTAAATTCGGTCCTAATGTACAAAAACATTAGGAACTTGTTATAATAAGTATTACGCAGAGTAATCTAGTTGTGGTAGCTGACTATTTTTGTATTCGACTGCCAGTCGACCCTCACTGACTCCTACTAATATTAGGTGGGAGAGTCTATTATCTATAGACTAGGTGTGTTCCACCATAACAGAGTGCAACTGGTTCGTTGGGCGTTAAATAGAGTGAAGTTGAGTGAAAAACTGTATAGAGAGGATGAGGAGAGGATAAAAGGTAAATGGGATTCAAGACATCAGTAGATGGCGACTGACATTGCATTTAAATTTTTGAAGATCATAGTTATGAGGGAAGCAAGTAAACAAAATGGAATTCCACGGGCAGAAAGTGTAAGAAAAGAAGCTATTGGAATAGAAGCGGTGGTTACATTTAACTAATTCAGTGCTAGAAGGGTTGGGGCCTAGATCCTAGTCTAGTAGCACACTTAAATTTATGTAGTCGGGGCACCAGAGAAAAAAGCTTGACAGAACAGTAGCCATGGAAATATTTGTAGAAAAGACAGAGAGAAGCCACGTCACATCTGTGAGAAAGTAACTAAAGCTGAGATGCCAAAGCAGTATTAATTACATTGCAGATCTTTCTTCGGATTTTGTCAAGAACCTCAAGATGAACAGCTGGGGTGCCAGACTAAACATGGCAACAGTACTCAATGCATCGACAAATGGTTGATTTGTAGATATGTTGGATGGACTCTGACGAGAAAAAACTTCAAGCACAACACATGAGCAAGCTTTCCTTGCAGCAGATGCAGTTATTAATTCAGTGTAGTTGTTCAACTTTAAGTCCTTCGAAAGTATAAGGCCAAGAAGATGCATGGACACACTTTCCTACTAATGACGGAGAGGGAGTTGTCTTTGTGGTGGTTGGGTACCTCTCAGTATAATTTTCCTCAGTTGCGACTCTGTCTTTTGAAGGAGTTGTCCCTGAGCACCCTCTGCTCAAAGACAGAGACACAACTGAGAGATGATAAATAATGTCTGTCTCAAGGACACATGGCACAGTGGATAAAGGTGTTGGTTAGATCCAGTGACAGACCCAAAGAGTGTGAGTTCAATACCCGGTTCAGGCAGTGGAGAACTTTCAGAGGGAAAATTACCAGGAGATAACTGATAACTGACATCCATCAAACATGGCTCGTGGAACTAGAACAGTCTACCCCAGTGATCGAAATAAAGGGTTCGGTTCGAAATTCCAACCACCTAAAGAAGGCTGGAGTGTACAACGGCCGAAACGTTGTGACAAATATGGCGACAAAGATGAGGACAATAGTCCGACTAATGTAAATACTGATAAATAATGTGTTACAAACCACTTGGGAGAGAGTAATCCGTGCTCACACTTGATCCTTGTCAACGGCCACCAATGATGTAGCCATATGTTCTGCATTGATCCTCAAGTTCCTTCAGACCACTGTGGTTACCATCTAGCTGACTCCTCAGTCATTAATGTGTGGCTTGTTTGTCGCTTGTATTGTGATGGTGAGCACAGTTCCACTCAACTTAGCTGGCATTTGTCTGTTCATGACCATTCACTTCTCTGTCACATTGTGTTTTTTGATCTCAGAGGATGAGAAGATTGCTGATGAAGCAAACTGAAGTGAAGACGTTTCAACAGCTGGGAGCTACACAAAAAAAGAATCCTTTAGAATAAAGAATTAACTCAGGTTAACCCTAGGACACTAACCATCAATTAAAGTTACACTACTACTAACCATGGGTATATCATACCCGATTTTGAAAATATCAAAAAAAATATTATATATAAATCTTTATTTGAAATATTTTACTTATTATTGGCACTTCAAACTTTGTACTTTGAGTTAGCATTAATAGGAACTGAAAAACAGGTACTGAAAATTGTAATTAAAAATAAGAATATTTGCGCTGGGTACTATATACCCATGGTAAGTGATCTAGGGTTAAAAATGTCACAATGATTTGGTTTATATATGATTTGTTATATACAGTGGTATTAACCTTTCCCACTTATAATAAAATGACACTGGGATCTCCTCTGAAGTCTGCAGCTTGTTTAGTAATAACTTAAATTTCTAAGTTCTGGTCTTCAGGACTGGCACCAGGCCTTGGTTAGGATGTCTCTGTGAATGATGTTGATTCCAGTAGCCATAATATGGGAATTCTACAAGTTGTCCAAATCTCCAGCTTATATAGATTCCTGTGTCTGGCAGGAGTAGGATTGATCAGAGTTTGTGCTCAGTTGTCTTTCACCCTTAGCATCAACCTTTTTCTAAAATTCCATATTCTCAAAATATATTTACTCAAGTGGTTTTCCAAGTTTGGCGTTGTCCAGGCCCCTTTTGAAAGTAGTCAGAGGAATCAAGCCGCCCCTTAATTCCAACTCTCTTCATGTCTTATCTCACACCATTGCTCCATATAGGTGGTGCTAATCTATCTCTTCCTTCTCCCACTTTCTCAGCATCTACCCTCAGCCAGCTCCAAGGACTAGTACACTATCTTCGTGACAAATCCAACTTCCAGATATCAAAAGGGGTTTTCAGTCATTAATCTTTCTCAATCAACCAGTCCACTTAAGAATTGTTATGGGTTGGAAAGAAAATTATTCATAATGTCTTTAGTTATAAAAACAAAAATTTATCTTTCCTCTGTCTATGCATTTTGCGATCAGCAAAACCACACAACCTTTTTTCCATAGTAACTCCAAGATAGTCATTAATTTTTCTTTATCATTTGTATCTAAAGGAATCAAAATTAATATTTGGATATAAAGTTTTTATGGGCGAATGTCACAGAAATTATAATGAATGAATGCATCAGGCTGAACCCTATCTCTGTGGGAATACTTCTCTTCTGGCTGGCTGATTCAAACCAAATGTTTCTTTTTCTTGGATTTTTCATTCAGAGCAATCTTTAAATGTTATTTTGGTTACTACTCGGATTTCTTTATCAATAATATGTTTTTTTTTATTTGACATCTTCACAGATACACTAATGGTCTCTTTCTCATCGGTGGGAAGTGGAGAATGATGGGTTGTCTTGGTTTTGCTCAATGTTACTGGATTCAGTCTAGTTAACTTTGGGTTTGATTTTCCTTGTAATTATTTTAAAACATGATTTTTTAACACATTTCATTTTTAATTTTCTTTTCAATCCATCTTCCTGTAAATTTCAACAATTACCATCCAGTTAGTAGACTCTTTCCTCTTCCTTCTTTCTTTGATCAATCCCCCCTATACTCAATCATTTCTCTCACTTTCTCTCTATGTAGCCCCCTGTGTACTAGTGGTATTCCACCCTTGCTGGGAGTAAAATGATTTAAAAAGTGTATACAGTGTAACCCGGATATAAGAGACCCTGATATAAGAGAAACCCGGATATAAGATAGATTTTCTCTGGTCCAAAATTAGAGCCTGTGTTAATAAAACAAAATAGACCAAATCCGGATATAAGAGAAACCCGGATATAAGAGACTTCGTCTCCGGTCCCGACAACTCTCTTATATCCGGGTTACACTGTATATCTAAGTCTGTTCTTATCTATCTATCTATCTATCTATCCCAGTCTGTTTTTTTTAATATCTATTCATCTATTTATCTATCCCAGTCTGTTTTTTTTTATATCTATCCATCTATTTATCTATCAGTCTGTTCTCATCTATTTATCCCAGTCTGTTCTTATCTATCTATCTATCCCAGTCTGTTTTTTTTATATCTATCCATCTATTTATCTATCAGTCTGTTCTCATCTATTTATCCCAGTCTGTTCTTATCTATCTATCTATCTATTTATCTATCTATCCCAGTCTGTTTTTTTATATCTATCTATCTATTTATCTATCAGTTTGTTCTCATCTATTTATCCCAGTCTGTTCTTATCTATCTATCTATCTATCTATCTATCTATCTATCTATCTATCTATCTATCTATCTGATTCTGTTCATATCTATCTATCTATCTATCTATCTGATTCTGTTCATATCTATCTATCTATCTATCTATCTATCTATCTATATATATATATATATATATATATATGTATCACAGCCTGTTCATTATCTGTCTATATATCTATCTATCTATCTATCTATCACAGCCTGTTCATTATCTATCTATCTATCTATCACAGCCTGTTCATTATCTATCTATCTATCTATCTATCTATCTATCACAGCCTGTTCAATATCTATCTATCTATCTATCTATCACAGCCTGTTCATTATCTATCTATCTATCTATCTATCTATCTATCTATCTATCTATCTATCACAGCCTGTTCATTATCTATCTATCTATCACAGCCTGTTCCTTATCTATTTATCTATCTATCTATCTATCTCAGTTTGTTTCTATCTAACTGCATGTGTGTTTCTGTGTGGTATCTTCTTCAGCCTACATACACTTGATATATATATATATATATATATATTGTTATTATAATTCTGCTTGATATTTACTATATTTTTATCCTGCCTTGTCAAGCAGTGTCAATAATGGAGGCAAATATTCCCATATCCTACTGCAATATCCAAAAGGTCAACATAATGGCCACCAGATCCAAGGACACAGCAATCGTTACTTCTGACCCATATTGCAGAGATGATGACAGTATGTCTCTTTAGCAATTCTCTCATCGTCACGCAATTATGTATGGTGACAGGATAAACAAAAAAAATATGTATATATATTTTTAATTTTTTTTGAGCCATAACTTTCCTCTCTTAATATGGTGACCTTTCAACTCAGAATGTGACTCATAAAGTTTTTTTATAAATATGAGACTTTTTTTTCTCCCTTCCCTCATCTCATTTGGCCAAGAAGTGAAATATCAACATTACAAGATGAATTATTCAACCTGGTATCCTCATCTTTGTTGTTTTGATCACGCATTTAACTTATATGTGTTGAAGCTTTCCTTATATTGGACTAACATCTGAAATGAAGTCTTATAATTATTCTAACATTTACTCAAATGTGCGAGCATGACATATGGTTTACAGTTACGTTCTAAAATTGTCGCAAAGTGGAGGCACCTCCCCAGGCCAACAACATCAAGAAGTCACTCAACCTCTTGACAAAATGACCATAGTGGTATTCAAACCTATGTGATATGGTAGAAAAGTATATATACACACACACACACACACACATATATATATATATATATATATATATATATAATTTCATGACACAGGACCATATATATATACAGTGTAACCCGGATATAAGAGAGTTGTCAGGGCCGGAGAAGAAGTCTCTTATATCCGGGTTTGGTCTATTATATATACATTAACACAGGCTCTAATTTTGGACCAGATAAAATATATCTTATATCCGAGTTTCTCTTATATCCGGGTCTCTTATATCCGGGTTACACTGTACATATATATATATATATATATATATATATATATATATATATATATGTATGGTGGACTCTTGCATCATATTTGATGTATGAGGGTCAAGTATCTCAGTTCCTAGGAACCGACAGCCCAGATACCAGTACATATATAGTGGTGAAGGCTTTATGAAGGGACAAATACAGAGACCTGGTGCACTATGTGCTACAAGGTCCCCAATCAACCCTCTGCAGGTTTTGAATTCAGAGTTGTCTTTCTCCTAGACCAGTTGCCATCCAAGGCTATAGAACCCAGTCTGTCCTGCTATTTACCCAAATCTGGAGGAAAAGAAGAGGATTCATAACTTTCCCAAGGGTATTAGCACATAAGTGAATGTAATGGATTCGACTGGAATTTGAACTCGGCTCTCTGATTCCTCAATCCAAGCCGCTATCCAGTACTCCACAGTGCCTCCTTTTTATTATAAATTATAATAAATTGTTTTGTTTGTGTTAATAAATAAATCAGGAGAGAAGAAGAGGATTCATACCTTTCCCAAGGGTATTAGCACGGAAGTGAATGTAATGGATTCGACCGGAATTCGAACTCGGCTCTCTGATTCCTCAATCCGAGCCGCTATCCATTACTCCACAGTGCCTCCTTTTTATTATAAATTATAATAAATTGTTTTGTTTGCGTTAATAAATAATTCAGGAGAGAAGAAGAAGAGGATTCATACCTTTCCCAAGGCTATTAGCACGGAAGTGAATGTAATGGATTCGACTGGAATTCGAACTCGGCTCTCTGATTCCTCAATCCGAGCCGCTATCCATTACTCCACAGTGCCTCCTTTTTATTATAAAATATAATAAATTGTTTTGTTTGTGTTAATAAATGAATCAGGGGAGAAGAAGAGGATTCTTACCTTTCCCAAGGGTATTAGCACGTAAGTGAATGTAATGGATTCGACTGGAATTCGAACTCGGCCCTCTGATTCCCCAATCCGAGCCGCTATCCATTACTCCACAGTGCCTCCTTTTTATTATAAATTATAATAAATTGTTTTGTTTGTGTTAATAAATAAATCAGGGGAGAAGAAGAGGATTCATACCTTTCCCAAGGGTATTAGCACGGAAGTGAATGTAATGGATTCAACTGGGATTCGAACTCGGCTCTCTGATTCCTCAATCCGAGCCGCTATCCATTACTCCACAGTGCCTCCTTTTTATTATAAATTATAATAAATTGTTTTGTTTGTGTTAATAAATAAATCAGGGGAGAAGAAGAAGAGGATTCATACCTTTCCCAAGGGTATTAGCACGGAAGTGAATGTAATGGATTCGACTGGAATTCGAACTCGGCTCTCTGATTCCTCAATCCGAGCCGCTATCCATTACTCCACAGTGCCTCCTTTTTATTATAAATTATAATAAATTGTTTTGTTTGTGTTAATAAATAAATCAGGGGAGATGAAGAGGATTCATACCTTTCCCAAGGGTATTAGCACGGAAGTGAATGTCATGGATTCGACTGGAATTCGAACTCGGCTCTCTGATTCCTCAATCCGAGCCGCTATCCATTACTCCACAGTGCCTCCTTTTTATTATAAATTATAATAAATTGTTTTGTTTGTGTTAATAAATAAATCAGGGGAGAAGAAGAAGAGGATTCATACCTTTCCCAAGGGTATTAGCACGGAAGTGAATGTAATGGATTCGACTGGAATTCGAACTTGGCTCTCTGATTCCTCAATCCGAGCCGCTATCCATTACTCCAGAGTGCCTCCTTTTTATTATAAATTATAATAAATTGTTTTGTTTGTGTTAATAAATAAATCAGGGGAGAAGAAGAGGATTCATACCTTTCCCAAGGGTATTAGCACGTAAGTGAATGTAATGGATTCAACTGGAATTCGAACTCGGCTCTCTGATTCCTCAATCCGAGCCGCTATCCATTACTCCACAGTGCCTCCTTTTTATTATAAATTATAATAAATTGTTTTGTTTGTGTTAATAAATAAATCAGGGGAGAAGAAGAGGATCCATACCTTTCCCAAGGGTATTAGCACGGAAGTGAATGTAATGGATTCGACTGGAATTCGAACTCGGCTCTCTGATTCCTCAATCCGAGCCGCTATCCATTACTCCACAGTGCCTCCTTTTTATTATAAATTATAATAAATTGTTTTGTTTGTGTTAATAAATAAATCAGGGGAGAAGAAGAGGATTCATACCTTTCCCAAGGGTATTAGCACGGAAGTGAATGTAATGGATTCAACTGGAATTCGAACTCGGCTCTCTGATTCCTCAATCCGAGCCACTATCCATTACTCCACAGTGCCTCCTTTTTATTATGAATTATAATAAATTGTTTTGTTTGTGTTAATAAATAAATCAGGGGAGAAGAAGAGGATTCATACCTTTCCCAAGGGTATTAGCACGGAAGTGAATGTAATGGATTCAACTGGAATTCGAACTCGGCTCTCTGATTCCTCAATCCGAGCCGCTATCCATTACTCCACAGTGCCTCCTTTTTATTATAAATTATAATAAATTGTTTTGTTTGTGTTAATAAATAAATCAGGAGAGAAGAAGAGGATTCATACCTTTCCCAAGAATATTAGCACGTAAGTGAATGTAATGGATTCGACTGGAATTCGAACTCGGCTCTCCGATTCCTCAATCCGAGCCGCTATCCATTACTCCACAGTGCCTCCTTTTTATTATAAATTATAATAAATTGTTTTGTTTGTGTTAATAAATAAATCAGGAGAGAAGAAGAGGATTCATACCTTTCCCAAGGGTATTAGCACGTAAGTGAATGTAATGGATTCGACTGGAATTCGAACTCGGCTCTCTGATTCCTCAATCCGAGCCACTATCCATTACTCCACAGTGCCTCCTTTTTATTATAAATTATAATAAATTGTTTTGTTTGTGTTAATAAATAAATCAGGGGAGAAGAAGAGGATTCATACCTTTCCCAAGGGTATTAGCACGGAAGTGAATGTAATGGATTCAACTGGAATTCGAACTCGGCTCTCTGATTCCTCAATCCGAGCCGCTATCCATTACTCCACAGTGCCTCCTTTTTATTATAAATTATAATAAATTGTTTTGTTTGTGTTAATAAATAAATCAGGAGAGAAGAAGAGGATTCATACCTTTCCCAAGGGTATTAGCACGTAAGTGAATGTAATGGATTCGACTGGAATTCGAACTCGGCTCTCTGATTCCTCAATCCGAGCCACTATCCATTACTCCACAGTGCCTCCTTTTTATTATAAATTATAATAAATTGTTTTGTTTGTGTTAATAAATAAATCAGGGGAGAAGAAGAGGATTCATACCTTTCCCAAGGGTATTAGCACGGAAGTGAATGTAATGGATTCAACTGGAATTCAAACTCGGCTCTCTGATTCCTCAATCCGAGCCGCTATACATTACTCCACAGTGCCTCCTTTTTATTATAAAATATAATAAATTGTTTTGTTTGTGTTAATAAATAAATCAGGGGAGAAGAAGAGCATTCATACTTTTCCGAAGGGTATTAGCACGTAAGTGAATGTAATGGATTCGACTGGAATTCGAACTCGGCTCTCCGATTCCTCAATCCGAGCCGCTATCCATTACTCCACAGTGCCTCCTTTTTATTATAAATTATAATAAATTGTTTTGTTTGTGTTAATAAATAAATCAGGAGAGAAGAAGAGGATTCATACCTTTCCCAAGGGTATTAGCACGTAAGTGAATGTAATGGATTCGACTGGAATTCGAACTCGGCTCTCTGATTCCTCAATCCGAGCCACTATCCATTACTCCACAGTGCCTCCTTTTTATTATAAATTATAATAAATTGTTTTGTTTGTGTTAATAAATAAATCAGGGGAGAAGAAGAGGATTCATACCTTTCCCAAGGGTATTAGCACGGAAGTGAATGTAATGGATTCAACTGGAATTCGAACTCGGCTCTCTGATTCCTCAATCCGAGCCACTATCCATTACTCCACAGGGCCTCCTTTTTATTATAAATTATAATAAATTGTTTTGTTTGTGTTAATAAATAAATCAGGGGAGAAGAAGAGGATTCATACCTTTCCCAAGGGTATTAGCACGGAAGTGAATGTAATGGATTCAACTGGAATTCGAACTCGGCTCTCTGATTCCTCAATCCGAGCCGCTATCCATTACTCCACAGTGCCTCCTTTTTATTATAAATTATAATAAATTGTTTTGTTTGTGTTAATAAATAAATCAGGAGAGAAGAAGAGGATTCATACCTTTCCCAAGGGTATTAGCACGTAAGTGAATGTAATGGATTCGACTGGAATTCGAACTCGGCTCTCTGATTCCTCAATCCGAGCCACTATCCATTACTCCACAGTGCCTCCTTTTTATTATAAATTATAATAAATTGTTTTGTTTGTGTTAATAAATAAATCAGGGGAGAAGAAGAGGATTCATACCTTTCCCAAGGGTATTAGCACGGAAGTGAATGTAATGGATTCAACTGGAATTCAAACTCGGCTCTCTGATTCCTCAATCCGAGCCGCTATCCATTACTCCACAGTGCCTCCTTTTTATTATAAATTATAATAAATTGTTTTGTTTGTGTTAATAAATGAATCAGGAGAGAAGAAGAGGATTCATACCTTTCCGAAGGGTATTAGCCCGTAAGTGAATGTAATGGATTCGACTGGAATTCGAACTCGGCTCTCTGATTCCTCAATCCGAGCCGCTATCCATTACTCCACAGTGCCTCCTTTTTATTATAAATTATAATAAATTGTTTTGTTTGTGTTAATAAATGAATCAGGAGAGAAGAAGAGGATTCATACCTTTCCCAAGCGTATTAGCCCGTAAGTGAATGTGATGGATTCGACTGGAATTCGAACTCGGCTCTCTGATTCCTCAATCCAAGCCGCTATCCATTACTCCACAGTGCCTCCTTTTTATTATAAAATATAATAAATTGTTTTGTTTGTGTTAATAAATAAATCAGGGGAGAAGAAGAGCATTCATACTTTTCCGAAGGGTATTAGCCCGTAAGTGAATGTAATGGATTCGACTGGAATTCGAACTCGGCTCTCTGATTCCTCAATCCGAGCCGCTATCCATTACTCCACAGTGCCTCCTTTTTATTATAAATTATAATAAATTGTTTTGTTTGTGTTAATAAATGAATCAGGAGAGAAGAAGAGGATTCATACCTTTCCCAAGCGTATTAGCCCGTAAGTGAATGTGATGGATTCGACTGGAATTCGAACTCGGCTCTCTGATTCCTCAATCCGAGCCGCTATCCATTACTCCACAGTGCACCCTTTTTATTATAAAATATAATAAATTGTTTTGTTTGTGTTAATAAATAAATCAGGGGAGAAGAAGAGGATTCATACCTTTCCGAAGGGTATTAGCCCGTAAGTGAATGTAATGGATTCGACTGGAATTCGAACTCGGCTCTCTGATTCCTCAATCCGAGCCGCTATCCATTACTCCACAGTGCCTCCTTTTTATTATAAATTATAATAAATTGTTTTGTTTGTGTTAATAAATAAATCAGGAGAGAAGAAGAGGATTCATACCTTTCCCAAGCGTATTAGCCCGTAAGTGAATGTAATGGATTCGACTGGAATTCGAACTCGGCTCTCTGATTCCTCAATCCGAGCCGCAATCCATTACTCCACAATGCCTCCTTTTTATTATAAATTATAATAAATTGTTTTGTTTGTGTTAATAAATAAATCAGGGGAGAAGAAGAGGATTCATACCTTTCCGAAGGGTATTAGCCCGTAAGTGAATGTAATGGATTCGACTGGAATTCGAACTCGGCTCTCTGATTCCTCAATCCGAGCCGCTATCCATTACTCCACAGTGCCTCCTTTTTATTATAAATTATAATAAATTGTTTTGTTTGTGTTAATAAATAAATCAGGGGAGAAGAAGAGGATTCATACCTTTCCGAAGGGTATTAGCCCGTAAGTGAATGTAATGGATTCGACTGGAATTCGAACTCGGCTCTCTGATTCCTCAATCCGAGCCGCTATCCATTACTCCACAGTGCCTCCTTTTTATTATAAATTATAATAAATTGTTTTGTTTGTGTTAATAAATAAATCAGGAGAGAAGAAGAGGATTCATACCTTTCCCAAGCGTATTAGCCCGTAAGTGAATGTAATGGATTCGACTGGAATTCGAACTCGGCTCTCTGATTCCTCAATCCGAGCCGCAATCCATTACTCCACAATGCCTCCTTTTTATTATAAATTATAATAAATTGTTTTGTTTGTGTTAATAAATAAATCAGGGGAGAAGAAGAGGATTCATACCTTTCCGAAGGGTATTAGCCCGTAAGTGAATGTAATGGATTCGACTGGAATTCGAACTCGGCTCTCTGATTCCTCAATCCGAGCCGCTATCCATTACTCCACAGTGCCTCCTTTTTATTATAAATTATAATAAATTGTTTTGTTTGTGTTAATAAATAAATCAGGGGAGAAGAAGAGGATTCATACCTTTCCCAAGGGTATTAACACGTAAGTGAACATAATGGATTCGACTGGAATTCGAACTCGGCTCTCTGATTCCTCAATCCGAGCCGCTATCCATTACTCCAGAGTGCCTCCTTTTTATTATAAATTATAATAAATTGTTTTGTTTGTGTTAATAAATAAATCAGGGGAGAAGAAGAGGATTCATACCTTTCCCAAGGGTATTAGCACGTAAGTGAACATAATGGATTCGACTGGAATTCGAACTCGGCTCTCTGATTCCTCAATCCGAGCCGCTATCCATTACTCCAGAGTGCCTCCTTTTTATCATAAATTATAATAAATTGTTTTGTTTGTGTTAATAAATAAATCAGGGGAGAAGAAGAGGATTCATACCTTTCCCAAGGGTATTAGCACGGAAGTGAACATAATGGATTCGACTGGAATTCGAACTCGGCTTTCTGATTCCTCAATCCGAGCCGCTATCCATTACTCCACAGTGCCTCCTTTTTATTATAAATTATAATAAATTGTTTTGTTTGTGTTAATAAATAAATCAGGGGAGAAGAAGAGGATTCATACCTTTCCCAAGGGTATTAGCACGGAAGTGAATGTAATGGATTCGACTGGAATTCGAACTCGGCTCTCTGATTCCTCAATCCGAGCCGCTATCCATTACTCCAGAGTGCCTCCTTTTTATTATAAATTATAATAAATTGTTTTGTTTGTGTTAATAAATAAATCAGGGGAGAAGAAGAGGATTCATACCTTTCCCAAGGGTATTAGCACGTAAGTGAACATAATGGATTCAACTGGAATTCGAACTCGGCTCTCTGATTCCTCAATCCGAGCCGCTATCCATTACTCCAGAGTGCCTCCTTTTTATTATAAATTATAATAAATTGTTTTGTTTGTGTTAATAAATAAATCAGGGGAGTAGAAGAGGATTCATACCTTTCCCAAGGGTATTAGCACGTAAGTGAACATAATGGATTCGACTGGAATTCGAACTCGGCTCTCTGATTCCTCAATCCGAGCCGCTATCCATTACTCCAGAGTGCCTCCTTTTTATTATAAATTATAATAAATTGTTTTGTTTGTGTTAATAAATAAATCAGGGGAGTAGAAGAGGATTCATACCTTTCCCAAGGGTATTAGCACGTAAGTGAACATAATGGATTCGACTGGAATTCGAACTCGGCTCTCTGATTCCTCAATCCGAGCCGCTATCCATTACTCCAGAGTGCCTCCTTTTTATTATAAATTATAATAAATTGTTTTGTTTGTGTTAATAAATA
>OZ038519.1:52299440-52324440 GCA_964036315.1 Acanthosepion esculentum | reverse complement strand
TTACAGCAGCTTTTTTTTAAAGAATGAAGATGTATAAACTTATTCTTCATAAAAAAAAAAAACTTTGAGAAAATTAGAAAAACTGAATAAAATAAATTTATATAATTTTCCATGTCCATCACATTTAATGAGGCTTTTATATAAAAGAAAGTTTACTGGCAAGATATATGCAATGTATCTATATGACACTGTTATAGTTACATTTGAAAAATATAATGAAACCTCAACTGTCATGCTGCTAAATACAAATTGAATTTCTGGAAGAATTTACAGCCTGCATTAGGCATTATAGTCAGTTGAACAGCCTCAAGTTCTTCGTTTCTGCAGCCTCTTTTGTTGAACAGCAGGGATGAGTCATGCCGAGAGCGATTCCTTGTTGAATTGACAGATGAATCAGATCTACTTACATTGGCACTGGTTGAGTGTTACAAGTTAATATATGCATATGTGAAGGTCACATCATGTCTACACACACATGCCTGCTCATTTACAAGTATATGCCTCATTAGAGGTTATAAAATGTTCTTAAATAAAGTATGTATATATATATATATATATATATATATAAATATAAAAGTGAACATAGAAGTCAACACTTAATTGCCTCTAAGTGTTGACTTCTATGTTGACTTTTATATTTACACACGCTCTATCTCTGATATTGAGCACTTTATTCCATAAATATAGCACACTTTAAGACTTTATTTCTTTATATATATATATATATATATATATATATATATATATATATATAATTTAAATAAAAACAGACCACTCTAAGGTTCCATATAATAAATTATTTCACCACAGCCCTTTTAAAGGACAGCTTTTTTCGTTTCAACCTTATATAAGGTTATATAAAATCTGATGATCCGCTGTCCTTTAAAAGGGCTGCGGTGAAATAATTTATTATATGGAACCTTAAAGTGGTCTGTTTTTATTTAAATTATTAGCTCTGATTTACATTGAGCTCTCTGGATTTTATCCTCCTCGGGTCTACCCATACGGATTACCTAGTTTTTCGTAAACTATATATATATATATATATATATATATATATATATATATATATATATATATATATATATAGGTAAAAAAATCTGTGTGTAAGTAATCCAAATAGTTCCAATTAATATAAAATATTAAAACTGATCCACAAAGGAGAGCTCAATATAATATTTATTATAGAGCATATAAATGAATTACAATTAATGAGATCAAAATGATTTACCTCATACAGATGATCATTTCGTCCATCTGGCATCTAATCTACAATTGCTATCCCAGACATACTCTGTCCTCTCTCTGTCTCTTCTACAAATACTTTCATGGCAACTGTTCCACTGAGCAACCGTTGCTGGTTCCCGAACTTCATTAATTTAAACGTGCTACCAGGCTGGCATCTTGGTCTCACGTGCTACCAGGCTGGCATCTTGGTCTCACCCTTTCACTGTCAAAACGGTTAAATGTAACCGTCTCTTATTTGCAAACAGCTTCTTCTCCCGCACTTCCCATCTGTGGAACTCCCTTCCCCTATAATCTTCCAATATTCAAGTGTAATGTCAATCGACATCTGACACTCTGAGCTTGTTTCCTGTCCTCCTCTGTATCCTTTCCTCAAACGTGTCTCTTTGCTTTTGTTCTAAATCCTCTGTAACCTCTTGCGTGCTGGTGGCACTCCCGCCTTGCTTGGGATAAATTGCCTTTAAAAAAAAGGAAAAAAAATGCAATACTACCTATTAACTGCATAACATCCACTATCCACCCCACAAATCTATCTCATCTAAACAACATCAAAATAATTACAATCACATCCAAAACTATTATGGATATGATCAGAACCAAGAATACCCATAATAATAATAATTCTGAAGCAGGTATATATGAAATAAATTGCCAGAACTGCTCCTCACAATACATTGGGGAAACTTGCAGAAATTTTAAAAAAAATCTATCTATAAACAAAAAAGGGACATTATACAAAACAACACTATTTACATTATTCGGACTATTGTCCTCATCTTTGTTGACATATTTATCACAATGTTTCGGCCGTTTTACATTCCGGCCTTCTTCAGGTGGTTGGAATGTCGAACTGAACCCTTTATTTCACTCACTGGGGTAGACTGTTCTAGTTCCACATGCCATGTTTAATGGATTTCAGTTATCAACAGCCGAAACATTGTGATAAATATGGCGACAAAGACGAGGGCAATAGTCCGAATAATGTAAATAATGTACATAATACCTCATCTCAGAAATATAGACAGATACTATACAAAACAATTTATCAAATGCATTAGTTATACAGAGAAATAAATTCAATCACAACTTTAATCTAAAGAATGCCACACTTATTAAAAGAGAATCCAGTGAATTAATTCTCGAGAGTGCTGCTATTGAATCTTATCAAAATATAAATCTGCGCCCCAGACTTTTTTCAATATCTCCATTCCTGAAAGAATTACTCCTTTTCTAAGCCAAGATACATGACTACAAAAAATTTTTAAAATTAAAAGTAAACAGTTAGATCCATAACCTCTTGTTATTCAAAATATATAACATATAAATTAATTCAAAAACGAAATAATTTAAATGCTAATTGGCATTAAAAAAAAGATTTCAAAAATATAACTTACTCACTTTCATTTATTAGACATTAAATTGTGTCACTTTGTGTCCGCCATAACTTCATTCATAATACGCACCCCTAAAATTGTGCTGAAAGTGCTTCTACTCATGCATAACATGCACCAGTTGTTTGGTAATCAAACCCTGAAATCGTCCTATGAAACGACAATTTTTTAGAGATTTTTTTGTAGCATAATACGCATTGAATTGTGTCACTTTGTGTCATCCATAGTTTGCCTGACATTTCAGCTAACCTGATGAATATTTATAAGTGTTCCTATAACTTACAAATTTTGAAAAACCTAATAACATTTTTGCTCTTGTATTTAAATACTTGTCACAAAATAAAATCCTTTCATTGACCTTGATAAAGTTCCTCAGAGGACGAAACACTTTGACAAAGATAAGTTTTCCTTTTGTCTTTATTCATATTGTCTTTTTATAGATATACTCTATCTGAAATTTTTACACAAATTCTTGCTCTCCCTATATATATATAGATATATATATATATCTTTTTATTTGATTTGATAAAGTCACTCAGAGGAAGAAACACATTGACAAAGATAAATTTTCCTTTTGTCTTTATTCATATTGTCCTTTTTACAGATATACTCTATCTGAAATTTTTACACAAATTCTTGCTCTCCCTATATATATATAGATATATATATATCTTTTTATTTGATTTGATAAAGTCACTCAGAGGAAGAAACACATTGACAAAGATAAGTTTTCCTTTTGTCTTTATTCATATTGTCCTTTTTACAGATATACTCTATCTGAAATTTTTACATTTTTTTATCATTGCTCATATCTTGAGCATTGATTTCTTTGTTTCTAACATAAATTTCCTGTTTCTTTGTACTCTGCTTAGCATTTGGAAGGCATCTTTTGCTATTCCAATGTGTGTCAAATACCAGTGTCAGATTTTTCCATCCTTTGTTAAATTAAGACGAACATGACAACCTCTATACAAGATCAATATTTTATGCTGATTGCTGCTTGATTGTGGTTATCAAAATGTGTTGTGGTCACCAAATATGTTGTGCAAGAATATGTAGCATCGTCCCCCTTTAAAGTGTGGGAAACATATGACATCATAAATATATGAAAAGTTCAAACAAAACACAAAAGTCTTTGTATAAAAACACTTGACTATATATATTTTATATTCAAAATTCTTAATACAAGGTTGCATATATCTACTTGCAAAAGACTGGGTACCTAAAACAATATAAATTTTGTACTTATCTGGTTGTCATGAGCCTGAAAATGTGTGTCTTTTTACAGTAACTTCATAAAGCAAAAAGAGGAAGATTGATTGTACTTAGCAGCATGACAGTTGAGGTTTCATTATAGTTTTCAAATATATCTATAACAGTGTCATATAGATACATTGCATATATCTTGCCAGTAAACTTTCTTTTATATAAAAGCCTCATTAAATGTGATGGACATGGAGAATTATATAAATTTTATTTAATCAGTTTTTCTAATTTTCTCAAAGTTTTTTTTTTATGAAGAATAAGTTTATACATCTTCATTCTTTAAAAAAAGCTGCTGTAAGAATGTAAAAAAAGGTGAATAAAAAAAAAACTCATAATTTTTCAGCAAACATGGAGAAACGTTTGTCTGTATCTCTGAGATGAGGTATTATGATTATTTACATTATTTACATATTCATTGACATATTCACAAAGTTTTGGCCTCTATATCTCTGAAATGAGGTATCATGATTACCTGCATTATTTACATTATTTAGACTGTTATCCTCATTTTCATTGCCATATTCACAAAGTTTTGGCATCTATATCTCTGAGATGAGGTATCATGATTATTTGCATTATTTACATTATTCGGTTTGTTATCTTCATCTTCATTGACATATTCACAACATTTTTGCCTCTATATCTCTAAAATGAGGAATCATGATTACTTGCATTATTTACATTATTTGGACTGTTATCCTCATCTTCATTGCCATATTCACAACGTCTTTGGCCTCTATATCTCTGAGATGAGGTATCATGATTACTTGCATTATTTACATTATTCGTACTGTTATCCTCATCTTCATTGCCATATTCACAAAGTCTTTGGCTTTCCTGCCTAAAGATGTATTGTGCGGGTCTCACCTGCTCACATGAATGTTTATTTATTCTTGTGAATATTTTTAATTAATTTTTATTGCGTTTTTTTGTTTTGTTTTGGGTCAAGGGGACTTTTCGTCTCTTGCTACATGACTAAATTATAGAGAGGACGCAATTTCTCCACCACTAAGAAATATACCAGACTTATGCAGCAAGCCATATGAGAAATGTATTAGAAAATATCTGATAAAATATATATGAAAACAAGTATCTTTTAGGTCATCTACTTTTTAATTAGTGAATGGTAATTGATGTGTATTTGCATGCATGTATATTTATTTGACTGATATAGCTGATTTCATTATGTTTCATGGCTTCACAACCATTGTAATTCAAAGTTTTATCGATCTATGTATCTATCTATTTATTACTCTTTTGTATATAATTATATATACACACACACACAAGGGGTTACAGAAGATTTGGAGCGAGAGCAGATAGGAGTGTTAGAGGAAAGGATGTGGAGAAGGATAGTGGATAGATCAAGGCAAGGGGTTACAGAAGATTTGGAGTGAGAGCAGATAGGAGTGATAGAGGAAAGAATGGGGAGAAGGATAGTGGATAGATCAAGGCAAAGGTTTACAGAAGATTTGGAGCGAGAGCAGATAGGAGTGATAGAGGAAAGGAAGTGGAGAAGGATAGTGGATAGATAAAGCAAAGGGTTACAGAAGATTTGGAGTGAGAGCAGATAGGAGTGTTAGAGGAAAAATGGGGAGAAGGATAGTGGATAGATCAAGGCAAGGGGTTACAGATTATTTGGAGCGAGAGCAGATAGGAGTGTTAGAGGAAAGAATGGGGAGAAGGATAGTGGATAGATCAAGGCAAGGGTTTACAGAAGATTTGGAGAGAGAGCAGATAGGAGTGATAGAGGAAAGGAAGTGGAGAAGGATAGTGGATAGATAAAGCAAAGGGTTACAGAAGATTTGGAGTGAGAGCAGATAGGAGTGTTAGAGGAAAGAATGGGGAGAAGGATAGTGGATAGATCAAGGCAAGGGTTTACAGAAGATTTGGAGAGAGAGCAGATAGGAGTGATAGAGGAAAGGAAGTGGAGAAGGATAGTGGATAGATAAAGCAAAGGGTTACAGAAGATTTGGAGTGAGAGCAGATAGGAGTGTTAGAGGAAAGAATGGGGAGAAGGATAGTGGATAGATCAAGGCAAGGGTTTACAGAAGATTTGGAGAGAGAGCAGATAGGAGTGATAGAGGAAAGGAAGTGGAGAAGGATAGTGGATAGATAAAGCAAAGGGTTACAGAAGATTTGGAGTGAGAGCAGATAGGAGTGTTAGAGGAAAGAATGGGGAGAAGGATAGTGGATAGATCAAGCAAGGGTTTACAGAAGATTTGGAGTGAGAGCAGATAGGAATGTTAGTGGAAAGAATGGGGAGAAGGATAGTGGAAAAGATCAAGGCAATAGGTTACAGAAGATTTGGAGCGAGAGCAGATAGGAGTGAAAGAGGAAAGGATGTGGAGAAGGATAGTGGATAGATCAAGGCAATAGGTTACAGAAGATTTGGAGCGAGAGCAGATAGGAGTGAAAGAAGAAAGGATGTGGAGAAGGTTAGTGGATAGATCAAGGCAACTGGAGATGTCGATTGACATTACATTTGAATTGTTTGCGATTATAGTTGTCAGGGAAACAGGAATAAGGAAGGGTCTTCCACAGGCGAGAGGTGCAAGATATGAAGCTATTGGAATAGAAGAGACGTCTACATTTAACAGTTTCAACAGTGAAAGGGATGCCAGCCTCGTAGGACGCTTGAATTCATGAAGCTGTTTAGAGGCATATCAACTCCTTATAGGTCATTTAATGCTGAAATTTAATTTTCTTGGGAACACTAGTAATTTCTTTAGCAATAATGTATTGCTTGTAGTATTTTTTACCTTATGGAAATGTATTTCTGATAATTTTTATTTTTTTATTTATTTTTTTACAAAAATGTATCACTGGTAATTTTTTACTATGCGAATGTAATGCTGGTAATTTTACTATAAAAATGTATTTTTATACTTTCATCATGTTTTGACCCAGTTTGGGGGTTAACTCTTTGTCCATAGCGGGGACCCTGAGAGGTGCTACCACTCTGGGTCAGGGTGGACCTGGGAACAACATCAATTAAGTGATGGTTCCACACTTCCCAAAACCTTCCAATCAGATGCCTTGCAGCTGGATGTAGTTTATTGTTATACCCAGAACAGGATATATATATATATATATATCAAGTATGTGGTGCAGTTCAATTTACATTACAATGAATCATTCATACAGAAAACATTAACTTCTATATCTGTTTTCTGTATGAATGATTCATTGTAATATATATATATAGGTGTGGCCAGTAGACAACTTACCAGAAATCCTGAACAAGGAAAGAAAAAAGGAAAAAAAAAGACCAAATGGCAAACACCTACCTACACAGCAAATTAAAGTGCTCAACCTCTAGGCTATCAAGACAGAGCAATAACACTTCAGAACATCAACACTCAACGGACAGCTAAAATCATTACTCAAGTTTCATGCTCTTGAGATCTTCAGGCGACTAGAATGCCTGAAGGTTATAAGAGAATGAAAATTGTGTAGCAATTGTCCTTCTTATATATATATATATATATATATATATATATATATATATATATATATATATATATATATATATATATATAAAAAAGAGCAATGTGTAAAAAATGCATTTAAAAAAATGAAAAATCTATCTTGAAATTTTCATTTTAGTTTTAATTTCAAGTTAATAGATTAAATTTAATATTTCAAATAAGCAAAATACTTTACTGTATTTCAAATCAATTTTAAATTTATTAGAATCATTTTTTTCTGATTATCAGCAAAATCTTTAAAATCATCCATATTAAAAATTGTGTCAACATAACATAATTCGATTTAATAAAATATCTTTTAAAAATAAAATATTCTTATCTTAGTTATTATGTTAGAAAAATTATCTAATTTAAAGTTTTATTAATCTGAATTAAAATAAATATTACAAATAACTGTCAAATGAGAAAATCTTGAAAAAAACCTTGTGCTGGAGGCTTACAAAAATAATTCAATCAACACAAAAAATAATTTTTCTTTCGGCATTAATTCTAATAAGGCACATAATTTTCTTTCAGATTTTTTCTTCAGATCTACAATGAATATTTAACAAAGTTTTATAAGAATTATTTTCCATTCTTTTTTTAAAATTTTAATTAGAATAATTTATAAAGTTTTAAGTCTTTTAAAACTGCCTATTAATTCCTCCCAGTAGGTAATATTGTTATTAAGTAAAATTAAACTAAAAGTAACCATTATTTGCATTATTTACATTATTCGGACTGTTATCCTTATCTTCATTACCATATTCACAATGTTTTGCCCATTGTACACTCTGGCCTTCTTCAGGTGATTGGAATTTTGAACCAAACCCTTTATTCCATCCACCGGGGTAGATTGTTCTAGTTCCATGTGCCGTATCTCTTCTGGATGTCTCAGTTATTCCCCTTTAATTCAACTCTCCAAGTATTTGGTTCACCACTGCTATCTGATGATCACAAATGGCGTGAAACCCAGGGTCACAAACTCACATCAATCCAACTATATATATATATATGTCATGCATATTTCATGTATATATGTATATATATTTCATATATGTGTCTGTATATTTTTCATGTGTATTTCATGTATATATATCTGTGTATTTTATGTGTGTATGTATATATATCGCATGTGTCTATGTATGTAGTCCAATGTCTTTGTTGCACTGGAGTGACTTGCCATTTAATGTATGCATACACATTTCAACTGTGCTGAAAATAAGGTAGTGAAATAATTTATTCTCCTCCCACTCAGTCTGGACAACACCTAGCCTGGGCAATAAAATCATAGACCATGAAGATGAGAAAAATTTACTCCCTTCGAAATCAGTTAATTATAAGATTTTTTGAACCATTTGAGAATTATTCAGTAAATAAATAGAATTACTTTTTTAACGTGTTTTCAGTTTAGTATCGGTCTATATTTCTGAGATGAGGTATTATGTACATTATTTACATTATTCGGACTATTGTCCTCATCTTTGTCACCATATTTATTACAATGTTTTGGCCATTGTATGCTCTGGCCTTCTTCAGGTGGTTAGAATGTCGAACTGAACCCTTTATTTCACTCAGTGGGGTACTTTATTGAATCAAAATACATTATTTGAAGACTTTTGTTTCATTGCATCTCACTATTAAAACTTTCTAACAACTGCCATCATTTTTGACGGCACGGCCACACTAGTATTCTAATAAACATATTTGAACAAACAATTTATATTTGAAATTTGATTATCTTGCCGTTAGCAAAGCGACAGGTACTGAACTAATATCTATAGAATGTACTTGCTCGAAACCCTGCCTCCATCCTGAGACACCTAGGTAAATGTATTTTTGAACCCCTGGGAATATATATCTCAATGTGTTCACCAGCCCTGAAAATGGATAATGAAATGGCTGCCTCCATTTTATTGCTTCGTTAGTGATAATCTTTTGATAAAAAAAAAATGAACATTAATAAATAATTGTCAGAAGTGGTTTTGTCGACATTTGAGTTGATTGGAATCAAATACAATTGGACAGCTGCCCAGCTGAAGACATTTTTCCTTCTTTCTTCTTCTTTGTGTGCCATATCCTGTCAGGGATCATGGCTCTTCATAATTTCCTGTCCTTTGCAGCACCTAATAAATTTTGCATTTTCTGTATTTCTCCCAAACCTTGTTCTGCCATCCATTTCCTCAAGGTATGTTATGCGCTGTTGTTGTCTTCTACCACTTTTTCCTGTCCTCTGGGTATCAGATTTTCCAAGCCCTCTTTCCTCCTTATGTTCCCTAGAAATTCCATATCATTCTATACTCGTTAACTTATACTAAATTATACTAGTTAATTCATACTAAATTTCATATGATTCTATATTCACATATAAATATGTGCTATTTTCTTTGACTACTTTTGCCTTCAATCTGTCCTGTGAGTATAAGACTTTCCAAGCCCTCTTTCCTCATTATGTACCCAAGAAATTTCACCTGTCTCTTCCTGATGTTAAATATAAGTTTCCTTTTTATTTCCATTGTTCGGTCCGTAGTATTTATTGTCCCCATGCCAGTACCTGAGAAACACCAGGTTGAAAACAGAGACAGAAGGCATAATAATCACTACATAAAACCAGTTTCACAACCATATTCTATTACCATTGCATCAACACGGATAGCAAAGAACCATAATTTAAGATCTGTAGAAAGTACAATAAAACCGTCTATCATATTGTCTCAGGCTGCATTGAATTGGTAAAGACTGAGTAATTTTGCAGACACAACAATATACATTTGAAAATCTACAGAAGTGACACGATCAAAAGTGAAAAATGCTTAGAACATTAGCTAAACACGTTTATTGAGAATAATGACGTCACTCTAGATGTCACAGAAAATTTGTTATTCTTCTTCTCTGTGCTGCCTCCCTTTATAGCTCTTAGTAAGTTTTGTCTTTTCACCATCTTTCCTTGTCCCTATTCTGCCAACCATTTACACAAGCTTGTTAGGTAGGTTATGCATGTCTTTCCTCTGAACTTCTTGCCTTTAATATGTCCTGTGAGTGTCAAATTTTCTAAGCTCTCTTTCCTCATAATGTGCCCTAGAAATTTCAACTATCTCTTTCTTATGTTTAGTATAAGTGTCATTTTGTTTCCATTTACTCTAAAGTTTTGTTGTTGCTAACATGTTCGGTCCATAGTATTCTCAGCATCCTTCTGTAGAACCACATTTCTGTTGCTTCAAGTCTCTTTTTCATCTGTGAGGAAATTGTCCAGCATCCACTGCCATACAGGAAGACTGACAGTGTTTCTTTTATATATTGTTCTGTTTACGGCATTTCTTTCCTTTTCTTCTCTCCCTCTTTCCAGGGATTTTGATACGTGTGTTTCTGTATGAGATCTCGATGTTGCTTGTCCTATTTTGCACTTGGGTTATTCTTCTTCCATTGTTACATTTTCAACAGATGTTTTGAAATCCTCTTGGCCATCAATCGGTTTTCTGAGTGTCAAATTCTCCAAGCCCTCTTTCCTCATTATGTTCCCTAGAAATTTCAACTGTCTCCTCTTGATGTTAAATATAAGTTTCATTTTTGTTTCCATTTTTCTCAAAAACTTTGTCGTTGCTCACATGTTTGGTCCATGGTATTCTCAACATCCTTCTGTAGAACAAAATCTTTGTTGCTTCAAGTCTCTTCTTCATCTGTGAGGAGAATGTCCAACATTCTGTGTCATATAAGAGGGCTGATATTACACAATTGCCCAGTATTTTTTTTCTTGGTTTCTAATGAAATTTTTCTGTTTCTTAATACCTTGCTTAGCTTTTGGAAGGCATCTTTCACTGTCCCAATGCTCCTTTGGATTTCAATGTTGAATTTTCCATTTCATATTTGTAATTCACATATTGGGCTGTTCTTTTTACTGGCAACCATACATTCTATCTTACAGTTGATGTTTAGTCCTTTCTTATCACTTTCCTTTACTATATTCTGTAGAAGTTCCTGTATTTTCTTTTCTGTGTTTGCTATCATTGTCATTGCTCACATGTTCGGTCCATGGTATTCTCAGAATCCTTCTGTAGAACCACATTTCTGTTGCTTCAAGTTTCTTTTTTTGTCTGTGAGGAATTTGTCCAGCACTCACTGCCACATATCATATAGCAGTTCAGTGTTCTTTTCTCTGTCTCTAAGAAACTAAGACAATAAAATATGAATCCCCTTTTTTCCCTTTAATTTTCGTTTAAAATTTATCATATTGCTGTAGAGTTACTTTCCGCAGTGGAAACTGTATTTTGACTAAATTCGGTCCTAAATAGGTTCAACGTACAAAAACGTTAGGAACTTGTTATAATAAGTATTACGCAGAGTAATCTAGTTGTGGTAGCTGACTACTTTCGTATTCGACTCCCAGTCGACCCTCACTGACTCCTACTTATATTAGGTGGGAGAGTCTATTATCTATAGACTAGGTTTGTTCCACCATAACATAGATAGATAGATTGTTGTAGAGTTACTTTCCGCAGTGGAAACTGTATTTGGACTAAATTCGGTCCTAAATAGGTTCAATGTACAAAGACGTTAGGAACTTGTTATAATAAGTATTACGCAGAGTAATCTAGTTGTGGTAGCTGACTACTTTCGTATACGACTCCCAGTCGACCCTCACTGACTCCTACTTATATTAGGTGGGAGAGTCTATTATCTATAGACTAGGTTTGTTCCACCATAACATAGATAGATAGATTGTTGTAGAGTTACTTTCCGCAGTGGAAACTGTATTTTGACTAAATTCGGTCCTAAATAGGTTCAACGTACAAAAACGTTAGGAACTTGTTATAATAA
The DNA here is from genome assembly GCA_964036315.1 of Acanthosepion esculentum. NCBI lineage: Eukaryota > Metazoa > Mollusca > Cephalopoda > Sepiida > Sepiidae > Acanthosepion > Acanthosepion esculentum. The sequence continues at coordinate 52,312,253 of OZ038519.1, read as the reverse complement.
GTATTACGCAGAGTAATCTAGTTGTGGTAGCTGACTACTTTCGTATTCGACTCCCAGTCGACCCTCACTGACTCCTACTTATATTAGGTGGGAGAGTCTATTATCTATAGACTAGGTTTGTTCCACCATAACATAGATAGATAGATTGTTGTAGAGTTACTTTCCGCAGTGGAAACTGTATTTGGACTAAATTCGGTCCTAAATAGGTTCAATGTACAAAGACGTTAGGAACTTGTTATAATAAGTATTACGCAGAGTAATCTAGTTGTGGTAGCTGACTACTTTCGTATACGACTCCCAGTCGACCCTCACTGACTCCTACTTATATTAGGTGGGAGAGTCTATTATCTATAGACTAGGTGTGTTTCACCATAACACATATTATACCCAAGAAAATACAATATTGTTCTAATAATTTATTTGTATAGATTTATATATCATATATTTCCGTGTATAAAGCGATTTTTAAATCTTAAAAATTACACACAAAAATAGGGGGTCGTCTAATGCAGAAAGCTAACCTTAAATCCTGTGCTGCACCGAAATTGGTCAGTAGGCGAGTATGTTTGTGCCATTGATTGTTTTAGGCTAACACTGCATGGTAACTACTAATGTAAATATTTCTGGTTGAAACAATTCACTTTATAATGATATACGACAGTTATAAATGTAATAAAACGACTTTTACTGATTAGTTTCGTATTAAAATGCAATATTCAAGAGACGATTACACAGAAATTTGCAAAAGTCCTGCCGAGAAACATTCACAAGCATTGTAAACAAATCTTTTGTTCTTGATTTGTATATACCTATGTCTGCGTTCACACCAATCATTATTTTTCATAGTTGTGTTAAACAGCAACATTTAGTATAACATATTATTTTTAAGACATTTTTATGTTTATACGTTCTTTTTATACATACAAATATTTAAGTAAATGCTCTGTTTATAATAAACAGTATTAACAACATTTATCGGCTTGAATGTCTGAGAAATTTTCATAGAAAATATTCGTTCTCCGACACAAATCGAACCTGTATCCTATACAGAACCGTCATTTAGCCTGGTGTGCTCTTAACCGATCGAGCCACAGAGAATCTTTCGATTAGCAAGGTCGAATTTACTGCCTTTAAACTTCAATCTTCCATGATTCTCTCACGTACATTCATATCTGCTCATGGCGTATCCAAATGTAAACAAATGACATCGCACATTATGAAATGGACAAAGTCCGACAATTATTTTTAAGACATTTTTTATGTTTATACATTTTATAGATACAAATATTTAATTAAATGCTCTGTTTATATAATAAACAGTATTAACAACATTTACCGGCTTGAATGTCTGAGAAATCTTCATAGAAAATATGCGTCCTCTGACAGGAATTGAACCTGTATCCTATACGGAACCGTCATATAACCTGATGTGCTTTTACCGATTGACCTACAGAAGCATTTCGGTTAGCAAGGTCGATTTTACTGTTTTTACCGAAACGCTTCTCTGTGGCTCAATCGGTAAAAGCACGTCAGGCTATACGACGGTTCCGTATAGAATACAGGTTCAATTCCTGTCAGAGGATGCATATTTTCTATGAAAAATTTTCAGACATTCAGGCTGGTAAATGTTGTTAATACTGTTTATTATAAACAGAGCATTTACTTAAATATTTGTATCTGTAAAAAGAATGTATAAACATAAAAAATGTCTTAAAAATAATTGTCGGACTTTGTCCATTTCATAATGTGCGATGTCATTTGTTTACATTTGGATACGCCATGAGCAGATATGAATGTACGTGAGAGAATCATGGAAGATTGAAGTTTAAAGGCAGTAAATTCGACCTTGCTAATCGAACGATTCTCTGTGGCTCGATCGGTTAAGAGCATGTCAGGCTAAATGACGGTTCTGTATAGGATACAGGTTCGAATCCTGTCGGAGAACGAATATTTTCTATGAAAATTTCTTGGACATTCAGACCGGTAAATGTTGTTTAATACTGTTTATTATAAAACAGAGCATTTACTTAAATATTTGTATGTATAAAAAGAATGTATAAACATAAAAAAAATGTCTTAAAAATAATTGTCGGGCTTTGTCCATTTCATAATGTATAACATATTATCTGTATTTTCTAGAACAATCATGACTGAGAAGTGAGTTTAATACTCACTGGCTCCCCCATACCTTCGGGCTTGTGCCACGTCTAAGCTACGCTTAGAAAATCAACATATTATAATCTATATTTCTAATTAAAATTCATTATCATTGTGGTGCTAAGTGACAACATTTAATATAACATGGAAACTTTAATTTTCAATAATATACACTTTACGGTATTTGCTTACATTTGCTTAAAACATGATGCCATAAAACTTTATTTCTCATTACAGAATTAAAAAAAAACATAAGTTACCTATATTAGTCAATTATGTGCCATGTGTGATACACGCGTAGGCGGTCATCTATCTTTCGATACATGACTGACGAAGCAGATTTTTTCCCGCACTAGGTTGCTATTAATTTCTGCGGTAGACCAGTTGCCATCCAAGGCTATAGAACCCGGTCTGTCTTGCTATTTTACCCATAGCTGTGGAGAGAAGATTCATACCTTTCCCAAGGGTTGTAGCGCGTAACTGAATGCAATGTATTCGACTGGAATTCGAACTCGGTTCTCCGATTCCTCAATCCGAGCCGCTATCCATATACATAATTAAAACTCTTTAGAATTACTCTGATCATGCAAAAAGCCCATCGTAAACATGCAAAGAGCCCATCGTAAACATCGTCATTTACAGTTTCATTATGTAGGTCCCAGTCGGTCCTCTTATATTACAGATATCAGAGAAAATCACGAAAATTTACTTTGGGTCGCGTCTCATCTACAAGTCGCCTTATACATGGCATAGCTGGCCACTCGTATTCAAGGATACCTATCTACTAGGGTGGTTAGCCAGTCCTAAGCGTCTGCTCAGGCGCATTTGTGTTTATTCAACGCCCACAGGGTCCACCTGCGGTTCATACTACAACTATACTGAACAGACCTTAGTTACAGTTTCTGGGAAAGAGCGTGTTATCTACAATTTGAACAAGGCCAGCACGCTCAAGGCCCTCGGACACAATGACTTGAAATTGGGTAGACGGAACATTTCAAGGCTTGGGTCAAATGGCTTTCCAAAGGTACCTCACGCTGGGATCGACAACTCCAGTCCGATAACATCAGGAAGTCTCCTTCCTTACAAAGAGATTTGAACCCGGGTCTCATGGTCAGAATGCGAATGTTCTAACCAATCAGCCTCTGTAAGGGTTCCAAGGGTTCCATCTACCCAATTTCACTCAAAAGGCTTGGGTCAACCCGTGGTAAGGTTTTTTTGGGGGCGCTTTCCAAAGTTGCCACACGCTGGGATCAACATCTCCATTCCGATAATATCAGGAAGCCTGAGATGGTGAGATTCGAACCCGGGTCTCATGGTCAGAATGAGAACGTTCTAACCACTCGGCCACGTGCTCATAATAATAGGCAGTAAATAGTTTCTTTGTGGCAATTTTAAAGTTTTTTTGTTTTTTTTTGTGAATTTTTATCCTCTTTCGGAAGTTTCAATCCCATTCTTGCCTCATTGTCCTGAAGTTTTCTGATTAGTTGCCCGCGGGTTCCTTTCTTGCTATTCCTCTTTTGAAATAATTCACCTGATATTTATTAATTGCAACGAAGTATTGATTCTTTAACGCTTCTGTAACCGCACTTCAACATTTTCCCTGTTTTCTGTTTGCTATAGGGAACTTCAGATTTCCAATTTGTTTTCGGAAAAAAGGAATGTAGAATCAAAGATAAATTTCATTAAAAAACAAAATAGTGCATTAAAATACATTCTAGTACAGATTTAATCAAAAGACAAGAACATAAGATCAACTTGATGACATATTTTTGCCCGGTTCCAGAATGAACCATCTTAATAGTTTTCAAAACTAAGCACAATTTTAAGAAACATTTGCTTGACGGAAACGGTGACATCAAAATTCAAAGCCGCACTGGTTGAGCGACAGATGCCTTCCAAAAGCTAAACAAAGTATTAAGAAACATAAAATTTTCATAATAGACAAATATATGAGTGCTGGCCTGGTTTATAATATCTAATCTCCGATACGGTATTATATGAGCATTATATAGGAGTCAATGTGCTTTGATGCCACATTCAGAATTAGGATCATGAAGACGGAGTAAAAGAATCATAGAAATTGGATAAAAAAATCTATAAGAATCTCATTTAAATGCCTTTGCTTGGCACTGCATGACCATTATATAACAGTCAATATGTCATGAAAACACATTCAGAATCAGAACCTTATAAAAGGGATTATAGTCTTAAAGAATTTTTTTTTTAGTACTAAATAACCATTACAGAAAAGCTAATGTTCACAAACATCATATATATATATATATATATATATATATATATATATATATATATATATATATATATATATGTAAGTATGTATATTTAGTGCGTGTGTGTATCAATTTGGGGGCGGGTTCCTCACACCAAAACAAGGACAAAATCCAAATTAACATATGTCTGCAAATACATCGTTTTAAGTTAATCCTTAGTTTTGGAGTGGTTAAGTTCAAAGAAAGTAAGCACTGTGTTGTCATGGAGACACACACACACACACACATATATATATAGATAGATAGATAAATATATATACACACACAAATTTGTTATATACATTTGTAAGAAAATACACATTATATTCATTTGTTATATATACACACATTTGCTATATTATATACAGATATATACATTTGTAATATATATGTATTTGTATTATATACATATGTTATATATATATATATATATATATATATATATATATATACACACACGCACACGCACACTTGTTATATCCATTGGTTGTATATAAATATATGTCTATATATGTATATATATATATATATATAGAGAGAGAGAGAGAGACTCGTGGCTTGACGATTGCGTCTAGCATGAAACAGACTGTCGCCTCTAAGTGTTGACTTCTATATTCACTTTTATATTTACACACGCTCTGTCTCTGATATTGAGCACTTTATCCCATAAATATAGCACACGCTAAGACTATATTTCTTCATATATATATATATATATATATATATATATATATATATATACATTTTTATATATATATAAATACACATTTTTATGTCCATATCTATTTATTATTCTATCTATCTCTCTCTCTCTCTCTCTCTCTATATATATATATATATATATATATATATACGATTCAAAAGTAACTTCCTATTTTGTGGATGATGGACTCTGCCATCTTGTAAAAATTAGTTAGACTGGAGTGTCCGTCATGCATAAAATAAGGAGTTACTTTTCAATCACCCTATATATATATATATATATATATATATATATATATATATATATATATATATATATATATATATATATATATATTCTCCTTCTCCTCAATTCCACTTTTCCAAATGTTCGCTTTGTAAATAATGTTCTTTTAATTCTTCCGCACGAGCGAAGGAACCTTGAATGGATCGGGAGTGATTCACATGACGTAAACCGATCCGAGATCATTCCGTTCGGATACGTTTGGCACTTTTTGTTTCAGTGGATTCTTCCACTTCGATCTTGAAAGCTTCACCTTCCTACCCACTTTTCGTTGCTCACGCTCATGCGCGAACGCATACCCCCCCCCCCCACCATACCCTAATATATCCATAGGGTATGTTCCCTCTCGGTGAGTTTAGTTTCTGCGTTCTTATTATGTGCACATCAGCTACCCTCATTGTAACATATTCAGCTGGCCGTGGAGGTATAAAATTTCAATTTCCTAAAAAAAAAGTCGCTGCTTGATGATTGTGCCCAATGAATAAGTTAATAACATTAATGCTCTACCATTTTGGCATCGACCTCGTTTTCTCTCCGGTGTGCTTTTTTAGCATCTTTAGGAGTTGCTTTGTGTTTTTAATAATTATATCTATATATATATATATATATCCGATGCGATGAGAACGAAAGTAATATATAAATTCCAACGTTCGCAGCGTTAATTCAAAAAAGAGCTCGATACCGATAGTAGAGCGATAATTATTTATTTATTATAATTTTATCATATAGACAAAACCATTTTACTCACTACAAGATGTGCAGTTGAAATGCACTGAAACCAAGTTGCATCTTTGTAGTGAGTAAAATGGTTTTGTCTATATGATAAAATTATAATGAATATATATATATATATATATATATATATATATATATATATATATATATATATATGGAGAAAAAATATAGTCTTAAAATGTGCTATATTTATGGGGTAAAGTGCTCAATATCAGAGATAGAGCGTGTGTAAATATAAAAGTGAACATAGAAGTCAACACTTACAGGCGACAGTCTGTCTCATGCTAGATGCAATCGTCAGGCCTCGAGTGTAAATATAAAAGTGAACATAGAAGTCAACACTTACAGGCGACAGTCTGTCTCATGCTAGATGCAATCGTCAGGCCTCGAGTGTAAATATAAAAGTGAACATAGAAGTCAACACTTACAGGCGACAGTCTGTCTCATGCTAGATGCAATCGTCAGGCCTCGATTGCAGTTATTTATGTACTGAAGCCAAGTTGCATCTTTGTAGTGAGTAAAATGGTTTTGTCTATATGATAAAATTATAATGAATAAATATATATATATATATATATATGAAGAAATATAGTCTTAAAATGTGCTATATTTATGGGGTAAAGTGCTCAATATCAGAGATAGAGCGTATGTAAATATAAAAGTGAACATAGAAGTCAACACTTACAGGCGACAGTCTGTCTCATGCTAGATGCAATCGTCAGGCCTCGAGTGTAAATATAAAAGTGAACATAGAAGTCAACACTTACAGGCGACAGTCTGTCTCATGCTAGATGCAATCGTCAGGCCACGAGTGTAAATATAAAAGTGAACATAGAAGTCAACACTTACAGGCGACAGTCTGTCTCATGCTAGATGCAATCGTCAGGCCTAGAGTGCAGTTATTTATCTCGGCTATTTATATATACGGGTCAGTGGTGCATTGTGGGTAGTCTATTTTGGCGGTTATTTTACCGGAAGTCATTTATTTGTTTATTTATTTATTTGGGTTAAATTATTTTGCTTGTTTTTATTTATTTTTATGTTTTCATCTTATATATTTATTTATTTTTGATTTTTATTTTGATTGGTGTTTTTATTAACGTAGTAATTTGTTTATATAACTTATTTAATAGTTTCGTTTTTGTTTGGGAAGATAATTAAAGCTATTTGTTCAATTTTGTGGTTGATTGTTGTAGTTTGTTCTAACTATTATTTTGGCGGGAACAGTTTTTAATTTGTTTATTACTTTATGTATTTATTTGAATTTATCATCTTTATTTGTTTTTTCTAACGGCTAGTTTATAGGTATCGGTTGTTAGTTTATTTATATATTTGGATGTATTTAGATCAATTTATTTTACTTGTTGTTATTTATTTGTTACATTGTATATTTTCTCTTTTTGGTTTTCGATTTTTAAGTAACGCAGTATATTATTTTTTATTCATTTTTTTTCGTTATATAACAGTTATAGCTATTTTTTCGTCCGATTTTTTGTTTTGATTTTTATAGTCTAACTAATATTTTGGTCATAATAGTTTGCTGATTTGTTTATTATTTACTTTATTTATTGATTTTGTTTCTTATTTTTTATTCTATTTCGTCTATTCTAACAGGTGTGATTTGGTAATTTGTTTGGATTAATTTATTTTGCTTATTTTATTGTCATTTTGTTTTTTTATGTATTTATATTTTTCGTTTTCGATTTTTAAGTAACGTAGTAAAAATTTGTTTTCATGTCTGCATTTTGAGATGAGCTCGGATCTTTTATTTAATAATTTATTTTGGTCTGGGAAGGCAATGATAGCTATTTTTCCTCCAAGCAAAGTTTGCAAGTTTTTGATTGGTTGCTGTAGGCTGATGATCTTTTCCTTATTTTCCAAGATATTTTTGGTGTGGTGTGCGTTTTGTTTTTAATTTCCCAGATATACTTAGAAAGCATTGTGCTGTTCGCATATTTACTATTTGTGAAAGATGTTTTGTGTACATAATTTCTTTGTTTCCAGGGTCCTTCAGTTACTCGTATGTATACTTTTTCTTCATTATCTGGTGATTTTATCGTGGCTTGGTACATTACGTTGATTTGTAAACAATTACCATTTAAAGGACATTCGTTTCTTATTCTGCAGTTGCACGTGGGTTTAATTTGTTCGAGTGGTTTGTTGATAATTTTCCTGTTGAGCTTTTTTATTATTTGTGCCATGTTCTCGGTGCAACTGTAGCTGATTTGTACTGTGTTTTTGTTGAATATTTTGTGTAGGGTGCTTGATTCCGGGAAGTGTTTGTGTAAAAGTTTGAAGAATATTTACAAACTTTTACTTTTTCTTCCTTGTAGATATAATTGACCCATTGATCGGAAAGTCTCTTTCGTATGTCCGAAACTCTGCCCATTTCGTGGAAATAATCAAAGATGCTCCCATCCTATCCAACCAGATGGTAAGCTTGGACGTGGTGGGTTTGTTCACCAAGGTACCCACGAAGGAGGCACTCTCAGTAGTCAGAGACAGATTGGCCTCTGACTCATCCCTAGAAGAACGGACCAGTATTCCAATAGATAATCTGATAGAGATGTTGACTTTCTGTACACAAACAACACACTTTGGAATGGAATCACACATATATCGACAGGATGAAGGCTTAGCAATGGGCTCGCCATTATCACCAGCAATGTCGAATATATTCATGGAATACTTTGAGGAAATGGCATTAGAATCCATATCTCTAAAGCCAACTCTATGGTTAAGGTACGTAGATGACACCTTCATACTCTGGCCACACCAGGAAGATGTTCAGGTTCTACTCCCAACAACGAGCAAAAGTCATAAGTGGAGACCCAGAGACATTAGATAAAGAATTGGTCAGTATAAGTAGTACCCTACAACGTAACAACTACCCTGGGTACATGGCAGCAGCCCCCGAAAAGGTGGGTACAAGGAGAGGAGGACAACAAAATTCAGAAAACAGTCTGTCTGCCCTATGTGAAGGGGTTATCAGAGAAAATACAAAGGATCTGCGGTCCATATAACATCAGGACAACCTCCAAAAGCTTGACGACACTTCGCAGATATCTCTCCTGAGTAAAACACCCCACAAAGGAGAACATGACTAAAGACTGTGTGTACGTTATCCCATGCAGCTGCGGAAAGAAATATAAAGGGTAGACAGGCCGCCCCCTTAAGGTAAGGCTTCAAGAACACCAGAAAGCTGTAACACGAGGGGAAGTGGAAACATCAGGCGTGCCTGACCACATATGGAGAGAGAAGGGAGATCACCGCCCTCCGTGGGATCAGGTTGAGATCATAGACAAAGAACATAATTGGAAAATTTGTAAACTTAATGAATCAGCACATATTCTAGGCCACAAAAATCTCCTGGGACGACCAAGCATAGAAATAAATACAATATGGGAACCAGTAATAATGAGTGCCAGAGAAAAGTAATAATAAAAAAAAAATTGCAATATGAGCTCTGGTAAAAACATAAAATGATAACAGCAAAAATTGCAATATGAGCACTGGTAAAAAAGGTTGCTGAAGACATTAGGTTTATAATACCCAGAAATTCATACACAGGACACATGGCACAGTGGATAAAGGCGTTGCTTAGATCCAGTGAGAGGACCCAAAGAGCATGAGTTCAATACCTGGTTAAGGCGGTGGAGAACTTGGAGAGGGGAATTAACAGGAAGTAACTGACAACTGGAATTCCATTAGACATGGCACGTGGAACTAGAACAGTCTACCCCAGTGAGCGAAATAAAGGGTTCAGTTCGACATTCCAACCACCTGAAAAAGGCCGGAGCGTACAACGGCCGAATCGTTGTAATAAATATGGCGACAAAGATGAGGACAATAGTCGGAATAATGTAAAAAGTTTGTCATTGTAATTTACCCCTGAAGATAATCTTTGAAAAGATCGAAAGTATTTTGGTTACCCCCCCCCCAAAAAAAACTACGCTCCCTTCCTTGATGAATTTTAACATCGTAATATCAAGAATCTGATTAGACAACTGAAAAGAATCAGTATTAAAATAAATAGACATAATATGTCTTTAATATTTAATGAAACACACACACACACACATATTGCACGACTCTTCGGCAGAATTGAGTCACTGTCAGTCACTGTGTTTATCTAAATCTAAAAATAAACATGCTAAAATTCACCTTCATCCCTGCCGTGCGCCGACGGCTTAGTGGTAGAAGTTCCGACTGACGCAAATTCAGTCGGGTTTCGATCCTAGCTAGAGGCAACCGGACGTCTAGCCACACTGATGAGCTGTGAAACAGCGAAACAGTCTGTCTGTGGATGACAAAATATATATATATATATATAGATAGATAGATAGATATGCATGTTTCATTAAAAACGACAGACAAGGTACTACGGTTAAGCTTTTTATTCAGTTTTTCTTGTGCTCGAACAAGAGCTTTCTTTTCTGGACAAAGGGTGTGTAAAAACTGTCCAAATGTTTTATATTTCCGAGCGCTTTCGGCTATACCTTTAGCCATTATCAAGGATGATTTGATTTTACAGCTTAATTCAGTGTGTGCATTATGTGCATGTCTTACCGTGTTGTAGTAGGGGTGTTTTAATTTCCAAATACGGTTAGCACATTGTGGCTTTGTTCGGAGTTAATATTGTTAAGAGTTGGCTTTTTCTTTTTTTATTAATAAAGCTTCCATTATTTTTAATCTTTTTTACAGGTGGATGCAGTTAATATATTTGTGTTTTCTACTAGTATGTTTCTAATGAAGTCTGATAAGTTTGTATGTGTGTTTCAATGGGTTCTAATGCAGCTGTGATCAGATAGGTGTAACGTAAGACCTCTGGATAAGCATGTACTTGTGTAACCGATGTAATTATTTGAGTCCGGTTTGATCAGAACACAGTTCCTTAAGGGTCATTTGAACTCAGATAATGTTCGTTCTTTCTAATTATAATATATATATATATATATATATATATATATATATATATATATATATATATATATATTCTAATTATATATATATATATATATATATATATATATATATATATATATATATATATCTAATTATATATATATATATATATATATATATATATATATATATATTCTAATTATATATATATATATATATATATATATATATATATATATTCTAATTATATATATATATATATATATATATATATATATATATATATATATATATATGTATGTATTATGTATGTATATATCAGTTCTAATAGCAAAATTGTCCAAATCGTGCAACAGGAAAATTGTTCAATTGTTAGATTAAGCCCTTGAACCGTTTTCTCTTAAAAATGATTAAAGATATCTTACTGGAATTCTCCGATATTTTTATAACACTATTAGACTCTACTTTGAGCAATAAGGATGTATTAGCTCTAAGTTGAAATGATGATAACTCTTCTATTTGTGACCTTCACTTTTCCTCTCTTCTGTTCTTTCCTTTTTTTAAAAACTTATTCACCATTCTGTTGGTGGTTCTTGAATGCAATTTGAAGATGTAAGCCAGAGTATGAATGTTGGTACCATTACTGAAGGCCTGAATGATCTTTTTCTTCTCACCATTGTTCAGTTGGGAAGACATTATGGCGCTGACACAAAATGATTTTAACTCTTTCTAGCTGAATAACTCAAAGGATTTTTCAGTGATTCTTACAACAGATGGCATCAAGATGGCTAAACATCATACTGAAAACATGGGAAAAAACAACTCTATTAGTTTAGTGGTCTTTTTAGATATTAAGCATTTTGTGGGATGGACAAGTATCCCATGCTTTTACACGATTTGGACAATTTTGTTGTTATGCCCAGTGTGTGTGTATATATATATATATATATATATATATATATATATATATATATATATATATATATATATATATATATATTAGTAGTAGTAGTAGTTATAAGTAGAAGAAATTATACTCGTTCGGAAAACCTTCGGTGTCTTGATTTGCAAATAATCAAACCAATACCAAAGGGGAAAAAGGTATATAAAAAGAAAGAACCAAGAACATGTACGTTAGTCGAAAATAATCGTCTAACATGCAAGTCCAAAGCCCAAAGACAAAAAAAACGATACAAGTGCACAAAATAACTAAATAAAGTGCTCAATAAAATAAGTAGAGCAGACCTTGTTAAACCTAGAGAGCCAGACAAACCTACCAAGGTTTCACCTAAGCGGATCGTCAGGGAAAGCTGATATATATATATATATATATATATATATATATATATATATATATATATATATATAACGTGGCACATGAGGACTATAATAATTCCAGTTGTAGTTGCAGCCTTCGGTTTGATTGGAAAAGTTTCTGATAGACTCATTGAAGGACTCTCTGGTAGCTCAAGTCTTAAAGAAAAAGAAACAAGTGTACTCACTAGTACAGCTGACACCTTACAAAGAGCCTTTATCTATTTAAAATGTGTAATCTTCGGATAGAAGAAGAAGGAGGAGGAGGAGGATGTAGATACCAGATAAAATACTATAATAATACAAGGATCCTGAAGTGGAAATCTAAAAAACAATGAGGATATAGTAAAAATAAAAAAAATAAAATTATACTTATATATATATATATATTATATGTAATGTGGCACATAAGTACATCAATAATTCTAGTTGTAGCAAAATGTGTGT
>OZ038519.1:52241940-52291940 GCA_964036315.1 Acanthosepion esculentum | reverse complement strand
TGCTGCCATATATGGTCCGGTGCCCCTTCTGTTTGCCTCAAGGTTCTTGATAAGATCCAGAGACGGATATGCAACGTAATTGGCCCTGATCTGGCATCTCGTCTGCAGTCCCTCGCTCACAGACGTGCCGTCACCTCCCTCTGTCTTTTTTACAAATACTTTCATGGTAACTGCTCCGAGGAGCTGCTTTCGCTGGTTCCCAGACTTCATGAATATATATATATATATATATATATATATATATATATATATATATATATATATATATATATATCAGTGTTATGACGTTTTCTAACCCCATGCTCCTGTGTTATAAATAGATGAACTTTTGTTCAAAAGTATTGAAAAGGGCATTAATTTGTTTTGGTTCTTGAAAAGGCTCTCTCCTAAAACGAAAATTCGATTTCGCCATATACGCAATAAGGATAAAAAATCAAAATATTTCAGAATATTTATTTTCCAATTTGCGAATAATGTAATAGGATAGGACTTATGTATTTCTAAGGCATTTAACAGTTTATAGCTATAGCATAACATACAAACTTACAAATGCAACAAAAAGTTCTAGAAGGCTCCAGAAAGTCATAGTGCTACTATACTTATATAGGATTTTTTTAAATTCGTGTTCGAGGTGACATTTTTAGAAAAATAAACTGAATTAAACCCTTCTTCATTATTTTTTAACAAAAGTTCATCGAATTATGATACAGGAAATCAATTATTTTACAAAAAGTCTTCACCCTAATATATATATATATATATATATATATATATATATATATATATATATTGCATTAGCATGAAACAGACTGTCGCCTCTAAGTACTGACTTCCATGTCTACTTTTATATTTATATATATATATATATATATATATATATATATATATATATATATATATATATATATATATATATATATATGATAGTTGTTTAGGCAGCAATCCTTTGTTTATGCATGCTCGGAAACATAAAACAATTGGACAGTTCTTACACACCCTTTGTCCTGTAAAGAAAGTTCTTGTTCGAACACAAGAAAAATTAAATAAAAAGCTCAATCGTAGTACCTTGTCTGTCGTTTTTAATGAAACATGCATATATATATATATATATATATATTATTATTTCCATTTGGAATATATATACTGTAATATTACTGATTACGCTCGTATTTAGGGTGGCTAGCTAATCCTTGTTGCAGACGTCTGATCAGGCGCATTTGTGTTAAAGCAACACTAATTTGCATGAACACCAATTTGTGCTTTGTATTGTATCTGATCTCAGCTCCAGTTTGTGGGACAGAACGCATAATCATCAATAGTTTAAACAAGGCTTGTACGATCCAAATCTCAGCCACGATGACTAGTGACATTCTGCTAGTTTCCGAATATCCAATGATGCCGCCAGCTAAAAAAAGGATTTTTTTTTATTTTGCGGGAAGAGGAGGGAAAGAGAGAATGTTAATTTTCTTATTCTTAGTATTTGGAAAGACGCAAACGAAAAACACAAGACTCGAGTTTGACTATCATCCGGTCTTTTGAACAGGAGTAGATGTTTATCGTTTGTTTCCTGTTTAGGATTCAGTTTCCGGTTTCTTCTAAAGTCTTCTCATTCTATTTCATGCCGAGTAGCCCCTTTGCGTCTTAGTGGCATTACTGCCTTTCTTGGGGTGAATTTTAAAAAAAGTCTCTTACTTCGGTGTAAAATTTGAAAGAAATGTACATTTATTAAATGACATAAAAATAATAATATCACAGAATACATAATTTACAAAACAAGATTGCGAAAAAATTTTCTTTCTGCGCCAAGCAGTTAGGCAAGATAACAAGTTCTAATTACAATTCTGGTGGGCTCAGAAAAACGATTATAATTATTTTCAATAAAATGTTCATTTATTTTGACTGTGGAGAGGAGTTGAGAAGGTAGACGATTTACAGGTATCGATTGGTTCAATAGTTCCATTTTAAAAATTGAGATCCAAGGATGAAATAAATCTCGTATTTTCATAAAAAGTTCAAAATCAGGATAAATACATCTAATTTTGGAACACATTTTAACAAACAACTATAGAAAGATAATTGCATATCGCTCTAAATTTGTCGAATTTCCTCCTTTCTTTTCCTTATCATTCTTTCTGCTTCAAGTCCTTTTCTTTTGTTGCTTCATTATCTCTTCTTTTTCTCTTCGTCATCGGCATCTTCTTTGTGAACGCCGAAACCCTTATGACTGTCAGACAAACCAGACTTCTTAAAGAGCTACCAATGACTTGAGGTGCAACAAATACATTGAATCAATAGCTGCATCTTCTGCGAGGAAAGTCGATTCACTGTGTCGTGCCAGAAGGTTTTTCTCGTCAGAGTCCATCTTACACATTTACAAATCTACCATTCGACCATGCATTGAATATTGTTGGCATATATGGTCTGGTGCCCCTGCTGTTCATCTCGAGGTTCTCGACAAAATCCAAAGAAGAATCTGCAATGTAATCGGTCCTGACATGACATCCCGACTTCAGTCACTTTCTCATAGACCTGATGTGGCTTCCCTCTGTCTTTTCTAAAAATATTTCCATGGTAACTGTTCTAATGAGCTATCTTCCCTCATGCCCCAACTACATGAATTTAAGCGTGCTACTAGATTGGCATCTAGGTCCCACCCTTTTACTGTTGAAATAGTTAAATGCAACCGCTACTTCTACTCCGGCAGTTTCTTTTCTCGCACTTCCCGACAGTGAAACTCCCTTCCTCTTATTTTCTTTCCCGATAACTACAATCTTCAAAAGTTTAAATGCAACGTCAGTCGCCGTGTTCTATTGTCTTGATCCCCATTTTCCTTTTATCCTTTCCTCAATCCCCTCTATACATAGCCTTTCCCCTCACTTACACGTTCTGTAACCCCCTGCCTGCTAGTGGCACTCCCACCTTGCTTGGGGTGAAATGCTAAAAACAATATTGGGCTCCGATGTAAATCAGAAATTTGATACTTTGGCGTCTTAACTGACTTTCTCCGTTGATTAAAAAGAAATAAAATAAAAAGGTCATATATTTAAACCACGCTCGTTTGTAAATTTTATTATGGCGGGTTTTCAGACCATCAGACTCGGATCTCTTTTTTTGTTTTTTTTTTGTTTTTTTGCACATCAAATTTCATTCAAGCCGTTTTTTTTACTAACCGTCTGGCTTCATTGTAGAAGTTTTTATTTCAAGAATACATTAGTAGTTTTCTTCTTTTAATAAATGTAATAAACAAGCCTAGTCACTTTACAACAGTGATGTCAGCGTGCTGATATCATCAAGAGATCACCTCCTTGATAAATCTTAGCTTTCGAACATGGTTCTAACACTTGACCACGCCCTTGTAGCGGACCGCTGGGGGTGAAGATGTGAAGAGATATCTGTGGGTTAAACTTTCCTGCTAGCCGGTCCAGCTACATAAGAATGTCGGACTTTAACTAAGTCCGAAGAAGACAAAGAAAACAAACAGGACCGATATACATGGGTAAACAGATATATATTAATAACGAGTTACACAAAGACATGAACAGTTACGTAGAGTTTGTATGGAGAAATTATGTGCGTGTGTTGTAAGTGTTCGTACGTACGTGTATTGTTCTTAGCACGTTCCCAGAATTTGGGAAACGCTGTATCTGTGAGAGGTTACAGTGGAAAAAGAACGATTTTACTTCGTCTCCGTGCGAGGTAGCGGCCCAAGGCCTGAGTCAAAAAAGAAAAAGAGGCGAAGGGTCAGCCGGTATTTATAGCCAGGGGAGAGAGAGACTCCTGTTGAAGGATTAAGGAAACTGAGGAGGAGCTAACTCCGACACCATCAGCCACAAAATTATGAATAAAATGAAATATGTAAGCTTTTAATGGAAGCCTTTTTCTTCGGTAGAATTCTTACTGAATTTTTAAATGTATACCCCCCAACCCACTTCAGTCGCTATCTCTGCTTTGTTGAGTAACACCGACCTTACTACGGCTTTCTTTTTCCTTCTCGGTCGGGGGTCGGTGTGTCGTCTGAATAAGGCTGATTCGGCTTTCCCAAAATCTTACGATATTGGGGTTGACATTGACGTTGATATTGGGTGGGCCAAAAAATACATTTCATACCGCAGGTAAGAATTGAACAATTCTCAACTACGCCTCTGGTAACTTTTGTCTTTGCAGTCGGAACAATGTCAGGCATCAAGTCTGGAATAAGAACTCCTTCAATAAAATGAACAATACTGTTGATAACTTTAACAGCATGCTTATCGAATATTAAAATTGGTGAATATGATGTCAATACTATTTATTGAATGATTAAGTTCTACCCGGCCCCGCTGGATGGTGGCTTGAGAAATATACATATGTTTGCTATAATTTAGGGAAAGCAAGACTGGCTGCCGTTCCACACTTACTTTTTCTGTCCGGTCATGCGTCCGAGTGTTCATTTCGGTCACGGAAATGCGAGCGACAGGCTATTCTTCGTTGCATTTCTGCGGCAAATCTGCGCCGATACTCTCGCCCACCCCCCGCCAAAAATGACATTGATGTACAGTGTAACCCGGATATAAGAGAGTTGTCGGGACCGGAGAATAAGTCTCTTATATCCGGTTTTCTCTTATATCCGGGTTTGATCTATTTTGTTTAGGTAAGTATGGCTCTAATTTGGGACCAGATCAAAAATCTCTCTTATATCCGGGTTTCTCTTATATCGGGGTATCTTATATCCGGGTTACACTGTATCTAAATTTTTTCACTTCTGCTCACTATATCTTAGGAAATTTTTCCATAAGACACATACCTTCCTTTGTTTAAAGAAATTACGTCTCTCTTTTTCTGTAAGAATATAGACGTTTTGGGCAAATAGTATTAATGTAAACAAACCCCGAACTCGGGTTCTGAGTAATCTTTTCATAAGCCACATACGTCCTTTGTTTAAGAATTTAGATTACTCTTTTTCTTTAAGAATATAGGCGTTTTGGGCGAATAGTAAACCGACATTTGGCTAACATATTAATCATGTTTTCTTCTTATTGGAGGGAAATGGATAAGTTGGGAGAAAATTTGGTTTTGCTCAATTTTACAGAAAGTTATTACTGGGTTCAATTCTCTTTGGAACCGTTCTTAAATTAATTTTATTGTTTAAAACATAATTATTCACTCGTTTCTTTTTCTATCTTTCTCTCAAACATTCAATCTATTCTTCTTAGAATTTGAATAATTATTATGCAGTTAGTAATCTCTCCAGGCCATTATCCAGCGATT
Source organism: Acanthosepion esculentum (assembly GCA_964036315.1). Taxonomy (NCBI): domain Eukaryota; kingdom Metazoa; phylum Mollusca; class Cephalopoda; order Sepiida; family Sepiidae; genus Acanthosepion; species Acanthosepion esculentum. Next base: position 52,286,693 of record OZ038519.1, on the reverse strand, counting down.
TAATGCAATTAAACGTTTAACAGGGTCAGTCCCCTGTTTCATATGTACAGATCGTGGCTTCCAGCCATATCATGTTGACACACCGGTTCTCATATGATCTTGTATAATCAATTTAAAACTTCACAATTACCAGGGGACTAGACATTATTTAGCTGACATTTTAATCTACAAGGCCATGTGTGTATATCGATCTGATGGATCTGAGCTTAATCCCTGGGTCTGGTAGTTCTGAAAATGAGGAAAATCACATCCTCTGGTTCAGTGGGGAAAAAAAACGGACAAAGGTGAATAAGACTGTTGAACATTTACTGATATAAATTATCTCCCCTATGCAAGGAAAGTGGAGTGGGGATAATCTCCCCCATCACGCGGATAGAATAAAGTGTTTGTTTCAAATTCCTAGGAAATCTACCGTGTACAGCGGCAGACAGCTGAAGAAACCTGGAGAGTACAAAGAAGAACATCATCTAATTGGCATTCGTTTATATTTGTAAAAGCAAAACGCTAGATTTAGTTGTGTAACTCTACCGAGTGAAGATAGCTATGGCTGACACCAAATCAGTGTTGTTTCAATCCTGGCTTGAGGCATTCGGATGTCTAGTCGCACAGAGGGGCTGTGATACAGCGAAGCAGTAGTCTGTGAATGACATAATTTAGCTCTTGAAAATACATTTCAATTGAGCACTGTTGAGTGATAAGCTAATTCTATAAACAACAGCCACATGCACTAATGCAAAGCTCTTCAGTAAAATGAATGGAGCACTTTGGCTGATTGGCATTTGTTTATATTTGTAAAAACAAAATGCTAGATTTAGTTGTGTAACTCTACTGAGTGAAGATAGCTCTGGCTGACACCAAATCAGTGATGTTTCAATCCTGGCTTGAGGCATTCGGATGTCTAGTCGCACTGAGAAGCTGTGATACAGCGAAACAGTACTGTCTGTGAATGACATATATATATATATATATATATATATATATATATATATATATATTATGAAATGAACAAAGTCCGACAATTATTTTAAGACATTTTTATGTTTATACATTCTTTTTATAGATACAAATATTTAAGTAAATGGTCTGTTTTATAATAAACAGTATTGACCAACATTTACCGGCCTGAATGTCCGAGAAATTTTCATAGAAAATTTTCGTCCTTCGACAGGAATCGAACCTGTATTCTATACGGAACCGTCATATAGCCTGACGTGCCTTTAACCGATTGGGCCAAAGAGGAGTGTTCGGTTAGCAAGGTCGATTTTACTGTCTTTAAACTTTAAATCGACCTTGCTTAACATTAGAGAGAGAGAAAAATAAAAGAACAGGAATTAAGAAGAGACAAGATGACAATTGGCATTGTATTATTTTTGAGGATCAAAGTTGACTGAGAAACAAGATGCCGGAAGAGAGTTCCACAAGAGAGAAATGTAAGAGAAGAAACTGTTAGCATAGAACTTACGGTTATATCTAGCCATTTCAACTGTAAACAAATCTAGTCCTGGGCTTAAATTCATAAAGTCTAGGTGTACAATGGTACAGAGTATGGCACTAGGCCAAAATGGGGGTTGGGGAAAAGGACAGTCGTCTTCTGTCTTAACTTTAAACTTAGCTAGCCACAAAAACTGAGCCAATCATACAAACAATATTCCTTACACCATTCTTACGTACCTTTCTTACTACATTCACCGTAATACCACATTGTCTCTATGAAAATCCTGACTAGTCTTTATATGTACAATTCATTGTCTGTGGGGGGAGGGGAATAAAACAACAATTTAAAAAGCCCCAGTGAGTATTTACAATCTATTTACATGAAACTAAACAAAATAATGTCAGTAATAACCCCCGACCCCAATCTTTAAATGTGGCTGAAACATCAGTTAACTGGATGAAATCAATGTGGGACTATAATAATATAAACCATTCATTCATCCCAAGCACTCACACAGACATAGAGGAAAGTTCATCAGAACAATTACGATGAAAATATTTATAGAAATGGCACAGGGAAGCTATGTTATGGCAGTTGAGAAAGTGACTGAAATCGAGATGCCAGGTCAGGACCAATAACATTGCAGATTCTCTTTTGGAGTTTATCAACAACAGAAGCAATGGACCAGATGTGGCAGCAATATTAGTGCATGAATTAATGGTCATTATGAAATCATAAACATGAAACCAGCTTATTCTATTTTGTAACACTCATTATAAAAATGAGTCCTTGTCAACAACAACAAAATAAATTCTTCAATCACTTTCTCACCTTTTATATCCAATAGATTGAACCCAACCACTCAATTTGGCTACCAGACAAGTGTCAAGCTCATTTCATTATCTCTCTACCCTGGGTGGCTTGGTTGGTTTGACATGTACCTAACCAATATCAACATGGTCCTCGCTGTTAAAACGTTGCCAAAGAAATAATTGATTTTTTTTTTTATCAATCATCCAGAAATGAATTCTTTGCCTTCCTTTCATGTTACATTGCGGACAATGTTTTATTTTGATTTGTGGCTGCTACTGCCGCCTAAAAAAGAAAGCCGGCTTCTCAACAGATCTGATTATGAAATCATGGTCATGTAACCAGCTTACCTTAGCATCTTTGGCAAATAGGGAAGAAGAAGAATGATAAAATGTATTTATATTAATCACTTAGGACTGAGATATTTTTGTCTGACGTCTCATCAGCACAGTATCTCATTAGCATTTCCAAAACAATCATGGTGTCTTCATCACCAACTAGAAATTGCCTTGGATTAATATCTGATTCACTCTCAGATTGAGAGAACTCAGAACATGATAAAGTATTACAAGATTCTTCAGAAGCATATTGGTACACTTTCTTCATGGACACTATTTTAAATACCATGATGTTATTTATGTGATGCCATTTAAATCTATTATTCTGTGGTGACAACAGATCAGACCAAAAATGGAGTATTGCTGGCATATCTGGGTTGGTGCTGTCCAATCTTCCTTGTCCAAAACAGTGTTCAAAGGTACTTATCGAGCACTCTTATTCCATAGAGGAAAGATTACTAGCCTCTCCTTTATCTATTGTTTTCGCACTCTCTCTTTGGTGTACTGTAGATTTTTTGTTTTTGTCCTCTTCTTCTCTTCCCTTTTTTCTTTCCCTTTTTTCATCTCTTTTTTCATCTCTTTTTCATCTCTTTTTTATCTCTCTTTTTTATCTCTTTTTAATCTCTCTTTTTTTATCTCTCTTTTTATCTTTTTTATCTCTCTTTTTTATCTCTTTTTTATCTCTTTTTTATCTCTCTTTTTTCTCTCTTTTTCTCTCTCTTTTTTCTCTCTTTTTATCTCTCTTTTTTCTCTCTTTTTCTCTCTCTTTTTTCTCTCTTTTTATCTATCTTTTTATGTCTTTTTATGTCTTTTTTATCTCTCTTTTTATTTTTTTATCTCTCTTTTTTATCTCATTTTTCATCTCTCTTTTTTATCTCTCTTTTTTATCATCTCCTTTTTTATCATATCTTTTTTCATCTCCTTGGAGTATTGCTGGTATATCTGGGTTGGTACTGTCCAATCTTCCTTGTCCAAAACAGTGTGCTTATTTTCCACACTGCAAACCCTGTTACAGGATGAAACGTGTAGAACTTGAACAATTTACTGCTGTGGTTCAGTTCAAAATTCCAACAAATATCACCTGAAGAAGGCTGGAATGTACAACGGCTGAAATGTTGTGAATATGACAATGAAGATGAGGACAATAGTTTGAACAATGTAAATAATGTAAATAATTACAATACCTCATCTCAGAAATATAGACAAACAAGAAATTATAATGTGGATATAAATTGGAACACCTATATATTCAAATCAATATGTCATTCACAGACAGTACTGTTTCACTGTATCACAGCTCCCCAGTGCAACTAGACATCCGAATGCTTCAAGCCAGGACCGGAACCAGACCGATTTGGTGTCAGTCAGAGTTTCTATCCCTGAGCTATCATCATTCAGCAGAGAGAAACAGCTAATTCTAGCATATTGTTTTTACGAATGTAAACACACGCCAATCAGTCAGAGGGCTCTAATTCATTTTACTGAAGAGCTTTGTATTAGTGCAGGTGGCTGTTGTTTATAGAATCAGCTTATCTCTCAACAGTGCTCAATTGAAATATGTTTTCAAGAGCTTAATTATGTCATTTTACAGACAGTACTGTTTCACTGTATCACAGCTCCTCTGTGCAACTAGACATCTGAATATTTCAAGCCATGACCGAAACCCGACCGATTTGGTGTCAGTCAGAGCTTCTACCGCTTTTGTGACCATGGTAGTTTCTATTCATTTATATTCCAGAGAATGTAAATAAATCTAAAAGACATGCCGACAACAAATTATAATGTGAATATGAAGTGGGGGATCTCTTCTATATTACAATCCCTACATAAACAGATCCCTCATTTTGTGACCATTGTATTTTCCATACATTTATATTCCAGAGAATGTAAATAAATCTAAGACATGCCGACAACAAATTATAATGTGAATATAAAGTGGGGGATCTCTTCTATATTACAATCTCTACATAAACTGATCCCTCATTTTATTACCATGGTAGTTTCCATACATTTATATTCTAGAGAATGTAAATAAATCTAAAAGACATGCCGACAACAAATTATAATGTGAATATAAAGTGGGGGATCTCTTCTATATTACAATCACTACATAAACAGATCCCTCATTTTATTACCATGGTAGTTTCCATACATTTATATTCTAGAGAATGTAAATAAATCTAAAAGACATGCCGACAACAAATTATAATGTGAATATAAAGTGGGAGATCTCTTCTATATTACAATCACTACATAAACAGATCCCTCATTTTATTACCATGGTAGTTTCCATACATTTATATTCCAGAGAATGTAAATAAATCTAAAAGACATGCCGACAACAAATTATAATGTGAATATAAAGTGGGGGATCTCTTCTATATTACAATCACTACATAAACAGATCCCTCATTTTATTACCATGGTAGTTTCCATACATTTATATTCCAGAGAATGTAAATAAATCTAAAAGACATGCCGACAACAAATTATAATGTGAATATAAAGTGGGGGATCTCTTCTATATTACAATCCCTACATAAACATATCCCTCATTTTGTGGCCATTGTAGTTTCCATACATTTATATTCCAGAGAATGTAAATAAATCTAAAAGACATGCCGACAACAAATTATAATGTGAATATAAAGTGGGGGATCTCTTCTATATTACAATCCCTACATAAACTGATCCCTCATTTTATTACCATGGTATTTTCCATACATTTATATTCCAGAGAATGTAAATAAATCTAAAAGACATGCCTGTGCAGTTAATCAATATTTTATTGGCTGATTGATTTGTTTTCTATGGTTTATCAACCTTTTGCATGTTATTTAAAGCCAGAAAATAGTTTTAGTTTGCAAGATTTTGGTGGGGAGATATAATAATGGCTTAGTGATACAAGTCTTACTAATTAACCCATAGCTGGAGTAAGAAGAAGTGAATTCATACCTTTCCCAAGGGTATTTGTCTGTAAGTGAATATAACAAACCCAACAGAACACAAATTAGAACTGGGCTTTCTGATTAGCAATTTTGAGCCATTATCTATTACACCACCTGCACATCTAAGCTTACAACACCTGATATTCCCAAGCAGTCACCCATCTAAGTACTGACCTGACTTGAAATTGCTTAACTCCAGCGATCGTATGGGAACTGGTGTTTCAGCGTGATTTGCCTACAGCCTCTGAATGAGTCTGTCAAGTTTTCAATAAGAATGTTTGAGATAGCTGAGGCAACAGCTTCAGATATCTTAAACATCTTTCACAGGGTTTAGCATGCTGGTCTTCTTCACAAGTTGAAGAGTTATGGTGTTTCTTGCTGAAATTTTGATTTGATACAATCTTATCAAATCATGAAATGAAGGTCGTTTTGAATGGCTGCTCTATCCACAGACCAACTTTGTTCCTAATTTTTATCAATGACATTTACTAGTCTTAGACTCAGTATCTATGCTGAGGATACAGCCATTTACTATTGTCTTAATGGTAAGTCTGATAGATTCAATAAATTCTAATTGATAGCTGATTTAAATCTGCAAATCTGTTGTTAACTGGGGCAAGAAATGGCTTGCTAATTTTAATGCTTCTAAAGCTAAACTGTTCTCTTTTAATCATCTTAGAGAACCTTTATTCAGCATAATTGATGCCAGTGGTTCCCAAATGGCGTCACACACCTCATAGGTGGAGTAGAAGAGACTAGCCGGTGAGGCGGAACGATTAAAAGACAATCAAAGATTAAGAATCAGTCTAAAAAATTTCATATGCCAAAAATAAATATGATTTCAAAATTTAAAATATTATTCTAGATTACTTGTAATTGCTAGCATAAGTCCCAGAATGAATAGTTTTAAATAATTATTGACTGATTTTATGATTGTGATATTTTTGCATTTGTTGAAACTTGACTAATGCATGGAATAATAATGCAAACACAAAATGTACTTAGAATAAAATGTATTGAAACAAGAATGTGTACACAATATTTACATATAGTCTTTTGTATATTTCTGGGAAGACCGTTCCTGGAGAATGTGTTGACTAAGTCGCAGTCGGGCAGAGTCTCTAGTTGGATCTCTTGATTCGCCTCCCTGTCTTCCCGGTACCAACCATATTTATATCGTCGGTACCCCACTATGCAAATTAGGTGGATCCTACCACAACAGCATTGTATGGAGTATTCAGAATATAGTAACTAGGTTCTGCAAAATGGAGAAGAGAGTTATCAATGTTTTGACTTCAAATCCGCAGTTATCTCCATTTAACAATTTCATTTTTAAATGTACTTTTGATCACATAAATTGCCTCTAGGCATAGTGTATTTGCTCTGTATTGCTCATTAAGTTGGTTGGTTGATTTTGTTTAGCGGCATACGCACGCTCCAGGTCTATGGTATTGCAGGAGCATTGCTTGATTTAATCCAATGGTTCCTATCAAATCGTGAAATGAAAGTTGTTTTGAATGGGCTCACTTCCCAGATCCTTTCACACGAATGCGGGTGTCCCTCAAGACTCTATTGTTGGTACCACGCTGTTTCCAGGTCTATGGTATTGCAGGAGCATTGCTTGATTTAATCCAATGGTTCCTATCAAGTCGTGAATTGAAAGTTGTTTTGAATGGGCTCACTTCCCAGATCCTTTCACTCAAATGCGGGTGTCCCTCAAGACTCTATTGTTGGTACCACGCTGTTTCTGATCTTCATCAGTGATCGTTCTGATCCAACAAAGTAAATCTGGCTGCTGCCCTTGAAAAGGACCTCCAATCAGTGGTTAACAGGGGCAGAAATTGGCTTTTAAATTTTAACACCTCCAAAACAAAACTGCTCTCATTTACTCACCATAAGGACACTTTTCTGTCTGTCATCAACATGACTGACACTAGACTCCTGGAGGGCACTGCACCTTTTTAGCCTCATGTTTTCAATTGGCTTGAAGTGGAGCAGCTACATCAAATAGATGTATCTACTACATTTCAGTTCATATATTTATATTCATATCTGTCTATTCATATCTATTCATATGTATCTATCTATCAGTTCACATCTTTCTATTCATATGTATCTATCTATCTATTCATATCTATTTATATATATATATATATATATATATATACATGCACACACACACACACACATATATATATATATATTCATGTCTAACTATCAGTTCATATCTATCTATCAGTTCATATCATTCTATTCATATCTATCTATCTATTCATATGTATCAGTTTATATTTATCTATTCATATCTATCTATTCATATGTATCTATCTATTCATATCTATTTATATATATATATATATATACATATATATATTCATGTCTATCTATCTGTTCATATATATCTATTCATATGTATCTATCTATCTATCTCTCTATCAGTTCATATCATTATATTCATGTCTATCTATTCATATGTATCTATCAGTTCATATCTATTTATATATATATATATTCATGTCTATCTAGCAGTTCATATATATCTATTCATATGTATCTATCAGTTCATATCTTTCTATTCATATCTATCTATTCATATCTATCTATCTATTCATATGTATCTATCAGTTCATATGTATCTATGTATTTATATCTATCTATACATACATATACATACAACGACACACATACACACACACATATATATATTATATATTTATATATATATATATTCCATAATGTGTGATGTCATTTGTTTACATTTGATACACCATGAGCAGTTATGAATGTACGTGAGAGATTCATGGAAGATTGAACTTCATAAGCAGTAAATTCGACCTTGGCAACCGAACGATCCTTAGTGGCCGAAACGGTTAAGGCACGTCAGGCTATATGACGGTTCCGTATAGGATACAAGTTTGAATCCTGTCGAGAACGAATATTTTCTATGGGAATTTCTCAGACATTCAGGCTGGTAAATGTTATTTAATACTTTTTATTATAAACAGAGCATTTACTTAAATACTTGTATCTATAAAAAGAATGTTAAACATATATATATATATATATATATATATATAGATAATATTAGTGGTAAATATACACATATATATGCAATCATATATCTAAAATATATATACATACATACATACACATATAAAAAATAATTCCAAGAGGATAGAATCATGGTAGAACTCAATGTCCAGGACAGAGTAAGGATATAATAAAAAGACTTAAACACTAATATTTCATGGTCATTATTTATTCCATTGCAATTGTGAAAATGATCCAATTCATCAGACCTACAAATTCAAAAAGAAAACAGAAAAAACAACTCCGGGAAAGAAAAAAAAAAATTTATATATATATATATATATATATATATATATGCTAAGGAAATTTATATATATATATGCTAAGGAAATTTAGGTCATTGTGTCGTGTCAGAAAATGTTTCTTTTGAGAGTCCATCTTGCACATTTACAAATCTACCTTCAGCCCATGCATGTGAATACTTCTGCCATATCTGGTCTGGTCCTCCTGCTGTACATTCTTGACAAAATGCCACAAAGGATCTGCAATGTAATCGATCCTGACCTGGCATCTCGACTTCAGTCACATTCTCACTGACTCAACATGGCTTCCCTCTGTCTTTTCCACAAATATTTTCATGGCAACTCTTCTGATGAGCTATCTCCCCTGACAGCCCGACTACATGAATTTAAATGTGCTACTCCATTGGCATCTAGGTCCCACCAGTTTATTGTTGAAATAGCTAAATGCAACCATCACTTCTACTCCAACAGATTCTTTTCTCACACTTCCTGCCTGTGGAGCTCCCTTATGTGTACTTGCTTCCATGATAACTATAGTCATCAAAAATTTAAATGCAATGTCAATCGCCATCTGCTATCTTCTCGAATCCTGTTCATCTTATGACCTTTATTCAATGCCCCCCCCCAATACACAGCATCTTTTCTCACTTTTACTCCCTGCAACCCCATGTACTAGATACATATGGAGAGATATGAATTGATAGATAAATAGATAGACATGAATATATATACATACATACATATATATATATACACACATATATATATATATATATATATATATACATATATATATATTTACATATATATATATACATATATATATTTACATATATATATACATATATATACATACATACATATATATATATATACATATATATATATATATACATATATATATATATATTTACTTATATATATACATATATACCGACTGACGCAAATTCAGTCGGGTTTCGATCGTAGCTAGAGGCAACCGGACGTCTAGCCACACTGATGAGCTGTGAAACAGCGAAACAGTCTGTCTGTGGATGACAAAAATAGTAGCTCCTGAAATTAATTTCGGTTGAGCCCTCTGGTTTGGGGTGTGAATTTGTAAACAGTGACTATTTATGCTAATACTGCACGACTCTTCGACAGAATTGAGTCACTCTCAGTCACTGTGTGTTTATCCGAATCTAAAAATAAACACGCTAAAATTCACCTCCATCCCGTACCGTACGCTGATGGCTTAGCGGGTAGAAGTTCCGACTGACGCAAATTCAGTCGGGTTTCGATCGTAGCTAGAGGCAACCGGACGTCTAGCCACACTGATGAGCTGTGAAACAGCGAAACAGTCTGTCTGTGGATGACAAAAATATATATATATATATATATAAATATATATATAAATAGACAGATATGAATAGATAGATAGATATATATGAATAGATAGATATGAACTGATAGATAGATAGCTAGATATGAATATGAACTGATAGACATGAATATATATATATATATGTGTATATATATATATATATATATAAATATAGAAGTGAACATAGAAGTCAGCACTTAGAGGCGACAGTCTGTTTCATGCTAGATGCAATCGTCAGGCTGCCTTACGATTGCATCTCGCATGAAACAGACTGTCGCCTCTAAGTGTTGACTTCTACGTTCACTTTTATATTTACACACGCTCTATCTCTGATATTGAGCACTTTATCTCATAAATATAGCACACTTTAAGACTATCTTTCTTCATATATATATATATATATATATATATATATAGATAGATAGATAGATAGATAGATAGATAATGGATTATGAATAGATATGAATATATAGATATGAACTAATAAACAGATAGATACATATGAACAGAAACTGATAGACAGATATATATGAATAGATATATATGAACCGATAGATATATACACATGAATAGACAGATATAATAGATAAATATGAACTGATAGATTGATAGATATGAACTGATATGTGAACAGACTGAAATAGATAATAGATGGAAACAAAACAAAGTAACTGTGATTCATAAACAGTAAACACATGTAAAAACGAAGAAAGAAAAGATAGAGATACAGTGTAACCCGGATATAAGAGACCCGGGTATATGAGAAACCCTGATATAAGAGAGATTTTATCTGGTCCCAGATTAGAGCCTGTGTTAATGTATATATAATAGACCAAACCCGGATATAAGAGACTTCTCCGGTCCCACAACTCTCTTATATCCGGGTTACACTGAAACTGATGCATATAGTTTTCTTTCTATCTTTCTCTCTATCTATCTCAAGAGATACTGAGACACACACACACACACACATATATATATATATATATATATATATATATATATATATATATATATATATATATAGTGTAACCCGGATATAAGAGAGTTGTCGGGACCGGAGACGGAGTCTCTTATATCCGGGTTTCTCTTATATCAGAGTTTGGTCTATTTTGTTTTATTAACACAGGCTCTAATTTGGGACCAGAGAAAATCTCTTATATCCGGGTTACACTGTATATAGTTTTCTTTCTATCTTTCTTTCTATCTATCTCAAGAGACACACACACACACACACATATATACAGATATATATATATATATATATATATATATATATATATATATATATATATATATATGAACTGGCTTAAAATAAATGGACTGACTGACTGATTGCGAAATTAATTCTGAACTATTTATTCTTCTGAATTCAGCAAATAAATTTAGATTGTCTTATGTTTAAACTTGTTTTGGGTTAAAATAGCAACTTAAAAGAAAAGTCGTGTCATGCTTTCTTTTTGTTTTACTTAAATAATCATTTTATTTTTCCCTAAGTCACAATAACGCGTTTGGAGGCGGTGTGGAACGCAGGTACACAACAAGTACACTTACAACAACCAACGTCACTCATGTGTTTGTGAGATTGCAAACAACACTGTAGTATTTTTTCCGCTGATAAATTATCTTATTTGGGAACTGTTACTCTTTCAAACACAAAAGAAAGGAGAAAGAAAACGTCTTTGATTTTCTTTAAAAAAAAAAAAAAATCTTCCATCTTCGAAACGCACGTTTATCTACACGAATTTGTATTAATACTCCCCCGCCCAGCTCGATAAAAAGAAGAAAGTCTATCAAATGTCTGTTATTTTATTGCTAACGAGGTGGTCTTTACTTTTTCTTAAATCTTCTCACCAAATTATAAACAAGAGAGGTGGATAGTTATTTTCTCGTTGTTAGTTAACCAAACGAAAGAGGAACAGGTTTTAAAAACTAACTCTTGAATCTCGCCAGTATGTATCCACCCCCCACTTAAAAAAAACATATTTTGTTTGTTTTTTTTAAACTACTGTAACATCTCTTAAATTCGTTCACTCTCCTTTCTTCTTACTCTCCGTTTCACAATTTTTCTTCGTCGCCTTACTCTCCCTTGTGTTGCTTTCTCTTTCTTTGTTTCTTTCATTTTTTCTTTCATTCATTCATTCATTCATTCTTTCTCCATCGACCCTTTCCTCTCGTTCAGTCGGAATCTTTATGTCATTCTCTCAGCTCACTCCTTCCTTCCTTCCTTCCTTCCTTCTACAAATGGGAAAGTCGGTAGGAGGGGGGAGTAAGTCTTACTAGTAATTTTTGGTGTGCGCGCGCAATGCCGTACTTCTAGTAATTCGTTTATCCTGCAAATCCGCACGGACTCATTCACTCATCAACCAACTAACCACGCTTTTTAATTTATTTTACTCTAGTTTCGATATATGCACTCTCAATACAAAGCAAGATTTAAACCTTGAGGAGTACCTACCTGTCGAAAAAGAAGAAAAAAAATGTTTTTATTCATATTTCGCTTCCTCGTGCCTGCAAATGTAAATACAGTCGGGCTATTTTAAGATGTAAATAAATAAAAATTAAAAAACAACAAAAACCAAGTCCACTTTTATTACGGCATTTAATCCTGGGGAAGGCTGTCTGGATCATGCACTTCGACAATGCATTAGTAAAAGTGATGGAATTACACAAACGGTTTCGTAACAGACGGGAACCGAAGGTAAGTTTCATTTTTATTATTTAAATTATTTACACAAAAATTAACTAAAAAAAAAAACTCGTTAAGTTTCGTTATTTGATTGAATCTGTCGTGCTGTCAAACAGGTTTTTTAAAAAAAAAAAATCTTCAAAACTAAGCACGAAAAGAAAAAGTTGTAGATTCTCTTTTAATGAGAATCACCATTCATCATACCCACACGTCACCTCATGGGTATTTATTTATTTACAGAAAATCCAGAACCAGTCTTTTTTATTGGGGGGGGGGGGTTCAAGTATTGAAGTGATATTATTAATAAAAAAAAAAAAATGCAATCACATTTTTGCTACATTTACCAATATACATGGTGTTGGGGTGGGTGTGAAGCTATGTCAAGCATTATGGCCCATGTAAATGTCTATTTGTCCTAAAAGATCATTTGAATCTTTGCAACAAGAATTTAATTCGTGTCGTGTTTTGCCTGCCTACAGGTTTCAACGTTAGGTGAAAAAAAAAAAATATTAGCTTTTCTTTGGCGCATGGTGAAACGATGCTTGTTGATGCAGACCCCACAAATATATCTGTATGTCATAGAATATTTTATCTAACGAAACTGGAGTAAAATTATTATTTTTTTTTTAGCATGTACATTAAAAGAATTGTGCACAAAATGAGGGTTCAATTTCTTTTGAATGAACTGGAATTTTTCAGTTTTTCGCGTTTAGGCTTTTTTCTTTTCTTGTACTTCATTTTTTTTCTCTGTGGTATTGATGTTTAGTTTATAGAATTTCTGTTAATTTTCACTTTTTGGCGAGGGTTTCCCGTTTTTCTTTTCTTTTTTTTTATCAGCACCCTCACTTCAAGTAGTTTGTTTTTTGGAAATCATTTCGGCCCTATTGTTTCTTTTATGCTGTAATTACAAAAATAAAACCTTGCAATAAACAATTCTACAAGAAAAAGGGAGAAATCTTTTGTTTCTAAGCTCTTTGGTTTTTGGTGAGTCATTCATTAAATGACTAAGTACCCCCCCCCAAAAAAAAATAAATAGAAATAAAATAATGTACATTTTTTAAATACTTTGGCATGTGAGAATACATTTTCATTTTCAAAATATTTCTTAAAACACGACCAAAAAACAAACAAAAAAAAACCCCTAAATTTTGGACAACGGCCCCAAATTGAGATGAATGGGACTCTGCCAAAATGGCATCAATTGCCTCCTCTTCAATAATTACTGCAGATATTTCATTGATTTCGCGATAGCATCGAAAGCAACAGTAAAAATCGATTACTAGTTTCCTAGTCTATTCCCGACCCTCATGTACCCCACCACAAAAAAAGGGAAGAATAATAAAAAAAAAAAAAAACGTCCCAAGAAGCGGTATTTACTATCTTTCCTTTTAGCTGCAATCATGCAATTAATTTCTTTGTTCCCGTTGCTTTTTGTCTTGTTTCGTGATAAAAAGAAAAATCACTGAAGGCAAAAAAAAAAAAAATATTGCCGTTCGGGTATCCTTGGGTTGTGTTTTAGGGGGTGGGGCGTAAAGTACATGCGTCCTCGGAAAAAAAAAACCTGTTGATTTTACTAAATTGTGGACCCCTTATCTTTATTTTATTTTTATTTTTTTGTGGAAAAATGTTATAGGGCTATTTAAAAAGAAAAGAAAAAGTTAGTCCGTTCAGGGTGGGGCAAAGTTACACAGATAGCTGAATGGGTCACAGTTTTACTTACAAAAAAAAAAGTGACGTGAGACGAAGTGTCTAAGAGACTAAAAAAGAACTTAAAGAGGGGATGACTATCATTCCTTTATTTTTAAAGTATTATTTACGACCCCCCCCAAAAAAAAACAGTAAAAATCGCTTATTTTTTATTTTTATTTTTTTAAATTCATCAATATTCAGTTTTCAAATCTTTTTTTATTAAATTTAAAAAATACAATGTTGTAAAAAAAAAAAAAAAAAAAAAAAATTATTTTTTAAAAATATGTATGAAGCGATTTTTAAAACCATTTGTTTCGAATATTTGGCCGACGTTAAATTCTTCTTATATTTGAACGCGTTTCTCGCATTTAAATTTCATAGAGAAAGAAGAATCTTTGAATTTAGAATTTGTGTCAAAGTTCTGATTTTAAAATAAATAAATGTCACATGGCAAGAAAAAGATGTTCTTCCCTTTGACATGAGAACGACATTTGTTGTCGCACACACGCACTTGTATAGGATTTCCTTTTTAAAAAAATTGTTGAAATACGAGATGCAAAGTAATGGGTTAAAAAAAAAAACTATAGTTTCTTTTTCCAGCTTTTTTTTTTTTTTTTTTTTTTTTTTTTTTGGTTTAGCATCCGAAATATAAAATTACTTTTTTTCTTTTTTTACCAATATTAGTAGTAATTACTAAATTATTACCAATAAAGTACCGTGATGGAAACATAGTCCAATCTCACAGAAGCATGGAGAAAAAAGGTTGAAGCAAAATCTTATTTGCGAAACAAAAGCCAATGTTTGACGAAGCAAGAGATAAAGAGGTTTTCCATATCTCAAACTCATTTATTTCCAAAATAAAAATTAGAGATGAAAAATCTATTTTAATTCAATCTTTTAAATTTGTCTTAAACTTTAATCTACAAAAGTGAAAACCAGGGCTTTTTAATCGTAAATTTCATTGACTAAAAAAAAAAAAAAATTCTAACATGATAGGAAGGATTAAAAAATCTGAAAAAATATTCAGAAAATACTTTGGTCTTTCCTCTTAATAGTGCCATAAATATTTTTAGATGATAAAAATTGTTTAATCAAGTGTGGGGCCTTTTTTCATCAGGGTATGCTAATTTTTAGCGAAATATTTAGACATGGTTTTATTTTTTTACACCGTAAGTTTTCAGATTAAAAAAATGCTCTTAGCTTTAATGTGGGGGGCAGAAAAAAAACTAAAATAAACGACAGTCCCCATCTGCACTATCACGAGGGTGTGCTGAAAACTTTTTGGCTCAACCAAGAAGAGATTTGAAAAAGAATTCAGTCGACAGAATTTTCTATATATATATATATATATATTTTTTTTTTTTTTTTTTTTTTTTTTTTGAGATTGCGTGACTACGTCGCGCCAATCATTCCGTCGAGAAGCTGAAAGAAATCTTTTTTCTTAAAAGAAAAATTCAAGTAGTAGTTTCATTTGAAATAGTCACTTATTTTATTAATTTTTATCTCGATAAAAAAATACTAATTCTTTCGTAAGTAAGACTATACCAAAAAAAAAAAATTTTTGAGTTGACTCTTATTTGCCCCCCCCCCCCCCCCCCCACTGTCATTTACAATCACTATCCATATTTTCATTCGTTAAAGTAAGAATTCTTTGTCTGTAGACAAATTTACAGTCGTCTGATTTCGGGTGCTAGTTTTCGGATAGACGCTTCTACCCGGAACATCTGCCCTCGCCTACTCCCCAATCTAGTTTCGTAAGGTTGGTGTGTCAGTAAAAATAACACCTCTTCTTTCTTGAATGAAATGGGGTACCCGATGTATTTTCCATGTAAAGCACACGTTTTTCCTCGGTCTCTATACACACAGCTTCAAACTTCGGTTACCAAATATGGCGAATATTTGATTTTTGTGGGAAAACTAAGTTCAGTAATTATTAACTAGTATTTTTTTCTTCTTTCCTCTATCCGAACTTCCAGATCGTCATTCTACGATCGTTAAGTTGCCTAAATTGGAAAGGAAAACTAATCCGCTGGTAATACTTGAACTGTGAACACATCCTTTTCTTTCTTGTAGCACACTCACACGGTGACCAGAAATTAGGTGGGGAGGATTTGAAAGAATTAGGAAAAAGTTTAATATTAAAAAAATCTGTGTGTGTGTGTATGGTGGTGTTGCTGGGAATGTTGTGTGTATGGTGGTGTTGTGAACAAATTCATAGAAAGCCTGTTTTTTGGGATCTAGATTGAAACCTCCCAGCTGGAAATTGCTGGAAACATGAGACTATTTTGGCATGATCCCTTGAACACGATCAGCACTTGCACTCACAGGCATGGCTCTTCTTGTGAGAACTCTTTTCCCAATGGTACCCAAAAAACGAAATAAATTGTTTTCTCTTTTTCCTTATGCATAAATAAATTGAAAATCAATTCCTTGCATGTCAAAATACTTTTTTCCCTCTTCTCTTTCTTTTTCTTCTCTCTTTTCTTTTTTCTTCTCTCTTTTCTTTTTTCTTCTCTCTTTTCTTTTTTCTTCTCTCTTTTCTTTTTTCTTCTCTCTTTTCTTTTTTCTTCTCTCTTTTCTTTTTTCTTCTCTCTTTTCTTTTTTCTTCTCTCTTTTCTTTTTTCTTCTCTCTTTTCTTTTTTCTTCTCTCTTTTCTTTTTTCTTCTCTCTTTTCTTTTTTCTTCTCTCTTTTCTTTTTTCTTCTCTCTTTTCTTTTTTCTTCTCTCTTTTCTCCTTTTCTTTTTTCTCTTTTTTTTTCTTTTTTTTTCTCTTTTTTTTCTCTCTTTTTCTCTCTTTCTCTTTTTCTCTCTTTCTCTTTTTCTCTCTTTCTCTTTTTCTCTCTTTCTCTTTTTCTCTCTTTCTCTTTTTCTCTCTTTCTCTTTTTCTCTCTTTCTCTTTTTCTCTCTTTCTCTTTTTCTCTCTTTCTCTTTTTCTCTCTTTCTCTTTTTCTCTCTTTCTCTTTTTCTCTCTTTCTCTTTTTCTCTCTTTCTCTTTTTCTCTCTTTCTCTTTTTCTCTTTCTCTTTTTCTCTCTTTCTCTTTTTCTCTCTTTCTCTTTTTCTCTCTTTCTCTTTTTCTCTCTTTCTCTTTTTCTCTCTTTCTCTTTTTCTCTCTTTCTCTTTTTCTCTCTTTCTCTTTTTCTCTCTTTCTCTTTTTCTCTCTTTCTCTTTTTCTCTCTTTCTCTTTTTCTCTCTTTCTCTTTTTCTCTCTTTCTCTTTTTCTCTCTTTCTCTTTTTCTCTCTTTCTCTTTTTCTCTCTTTCTCTTTTTCTCTCTTTCTCTTTTTCTCTCTTTTTCTCTCTTTTTCTCTTTTTCTCTCTTTCTCTCTTTCTCTCTTTCTCTCTCTCTTTCTCTCTTTCTCTCTCTTTCTTTCTCTTTCTCTCTCTTTCTTTCTCTTTCTCTCTCTTTCTTTCTCTTTCTCTCTCTTTCTTTCTCTTTCTCTCTCTTTCTCTTTCTCTCTCTTTCTTTCTCTTTCTCTCTCTTTCTTTCTCTTTCTCTCTCTTTCTTTCTCTTTCTCTCTCTTTCTTTCTCTTTCTCTCTCTTTCTTTCTCTCTCTCTCTCTTTCTCTTTCTCTCTCTTTCTTTCTCTTTCTCTCTCTCTTTCTCTTTTTTCTCTCTCTTTCTTTCTCTTTCTCTCTCTTTCTCTTTTTTCTCTCTTTCTTTCTCTTTCTCTCTCTTTCTCTTTTTTCTCTCTCTTTCTTTCTCTTTCTCTCTCTTTCTTTCTCTTTCTCTCTCTTTCTTTCTCTTTCTCTCTCTTTCTTTCTCTTTTTTTCTCTTTTTTCTCTTTTTCTCTCTTTCTCTCTTTCTTTTCTTTGAGATTTAACAAATTATAATTTTGCCTAAAATCTTTAAAGAAGAAAATTCTGAAGATTGTGGTTTTTCATTACACTACACATTTGCAATGAACTTCAATGTTAAGACAGTCTTTAATTTTCCAATATTCTAAAACCTAATAGCCATATTGTACCAGTTATAATTCACTGACAATCTCTTTCTTCCTGATTTCTACAGTAAAATCAGTAGCAATGCATTTTCATTACATATAGTAACTGTATTCTATCAGTAATGCTTGCATTCATTCCTGACCACTGACAATCCCTTTCTTCCTGATTTTCAATTCATTCCTATAGTAAAATTATTAGCAATGCATTTACATTATACATATAATAGTCTAACACTTTTGCCCCAGCTCCTCAACCTCCGGCATTTTACTCTCTGGGTTGAGGTGTCTACTCAGTCCTAACTGAACTTAAGGGAGTGGCTATAGGTCCCCTGAGCATCCGTAGATTATTCAACCAGTCCGCTGGTTTAATCCTGCTTCCTGCCCACGTTGTGATTTGTTTGATCCAGAAAGCAGAAGTAATGTTCATCCATTCACGGTCGACTGAAGATGTAGACACGGCTGGAGAGTCTGCACAAAGAAATTTAGAATGCAGAAAAAAAAAAAAAATATCTGCAGAAAGCCGGACAAACAACTATTCAATGGTTGAATTGTTAATGTCTTTTATATAGCAGAAAAGAATAGTATAGAAAAGAAACTGGTTACAGAAAAGAAAAGTATTTGATGTAAAAAACTCATATACTGGATTATTGACAGAGAGAGAGTGTATTGTGATTAACTTGTTGTTAAATCATCTCAGAACGATATATGACTCTTGCGATGATGGGGATAAAGATTTCTGTGCAGGGCTTAAAGTTTATAGTAGCGTTCCTCCTCAGCAGTAGTAACAGTAGTAGTAATATTTGTGGTAGCAGAAGCAGCGGTACTTATATCAACAGTACATGTTAGCGGACGCTTTATTCCGATCTCTGACGTCACTTTCTCTCCACCTCAAGTCTCCAACTCGACTCTCCATTGTCTCTTGCCCGGGCTAATTCTTTTCTCCCGTCTCTCCCTTCCGTCTGCCACTTTTTCAGCATAACTCCACATTTATATAGAAAGACCCGGCTGGTCATAACCGACCATCACAAGGTTCTGGCTGCTTCAACCAAAATCATGTGAATTCCAAAGTCCTTCTTGCTTACTCAGCTCTATTCCAAGTTTTAATCAATGAAAATTATTTCAACCATTTTCCATTGTCTTCTGATGACCCGGATTCAATCGGTACAACTCCTGCCCTAGATCAGATTTCTCCATCAGTAAACAAAATGCCCTGATCTAATTTTGCTATTCAAATCTACTCCCATTTCAGTAAAAAAAAAGTGTGTTTGTTTGTGTGTGTTTGTTTGTTTGTGTGTGTTTGTTTGTGTTTGTGTTTTTCCCAGACTCTCTCTCTCTGTCACAATTGCCCTATTCTATCAGTAATGCTTGCATTCATTCCTGATCACTGATCCTACTGCAAGTTCTTTGATTGGGAGATTGGATGTTTTCAGGAATGTGGAACCACTTCATAATTGCTGTTGCTCCCATGGGGAGTAGCACCTGTTAGGGTCTCGGCTATGGGAAAATAGTAAACTCCAAAACAAAACACTAAGAAAGCATAAAAATACTAGCAATACACTTTTATATAAAAATTACTAACAATACCTATCATTTTATTTGTAGTTGAAGGCATACAATTGCATTCAAAATATTTAATTGAAGCCATAAAATTGTGTTTAAAAATATTTAGATTTCGGCATTAAATAACCCATAGAGGTATTGATATGCTGCCAAACAGTGTCAGCCAACCTGATCATTGACAATCCCTTTCTTCCTGATTAATTGTAATATATTGGTAAATTTTGAGATTTTACTAGTATAATTTTTTAAATGTTGGTGAGACTGCCCACTTGACTTCCTACAAATTTTCCTCTATATTTTGTGTGAACTTGGTAATCTTGAGTTCATACCCTTTTTTTATACAATATAAAACTGAGGTGACCAATTTATCAATAATCAATTAATAATTCATATCTTTTTATTTCAGAATGAGGTCTTGTAAAATCTTAAGTTTGTCCAGGAACTGATTGTTTTTTAAATTTCTGAACCAGGTTTAGTGATTAAAACGTAAGATGGCTGAGATTTGAGATTCAACATAGGACTGGTGACACTCATTGCCACTCCTCAAGAAAGGAAAAGGTTAGACTTAGTTTTATTTTCTGTAAAAACTTTAAATTAGTGTCACTGCCAAGAATTCTGCTTGTTTGTATGTATAACAATTCTGCTCCTCTTCCTAGGATCAGTGTGTAGTATCTGTCCAATCCCTAGAGCTTCTGAACTTGGAATGAGTTAGGCTTTAAGAAGCTGAGATAGTCATATTACGTCGTGAATTTGGAAGGGGAGAAGGGCTGTGGGAGGTATTTCTGCCACACAACACACGATTACCTCTATTTGTTTCTCTGAGAGAAATAATATATAGTGGACTCTCCCATTGTATTCGACATATGAGGGTTAAGCAGCTCAGTTCCTAGGAACCGACGGCCCAGACACGACGGCCCAGACACCAGCACACATGATTTGATTCTAGGGGTGAAGGCTTTGTGCAGAACCAGCCACACTTTTTGAAGAGCCGAATACAGAGACCTGGTGCACTACATGCCACAAGATTCCCCCAAACAACCCTCTGCAGGTTTTGAATTCAGAGTTGTCCTCCGAGACCTGTTGCCATCCAAGGCTATAGAACCCAGTTTGTCTTGCTATTTATCCATAGCTGGAGGGAGAAGAGGTTTAATACCTTTCCCAGGGGTATTAGGAAGTGAATGTAATGGATTCGACTGGAATTCAAACTCGGCTCTCAGATTCCTCAATCCAATCCACTATCCAGTACTCCAGCGTGCCTCACTCATTCTATCTCTATCTCTATCTCTATCTCTATCTCTATCTCTATCTATCTCTCTATCTATCTCTCTATCTATCTCTCTATCTATCTCTCTATCTATCTCTCTATCTATCTCTCTATCTATCTCTCTATCTATCTCTATCTCTCTATCTATCTATCTATCTATCTCTATCTATCTATCTCTATCTATCTATCTCTATCTATCTATCTCTATCTATCTATCTATCTCTATCTATCTATCTATCTCTATCTATCTATCTATCTCTATCTATCTATCTCTATCTATCTATCTATCTCTCTATCTATCTCTATCTATCTATCTATCTATCTCTATCTATCTATCTCTATCTATCTATCTCTATCTATCTATCTCTATCTATCTATCTCTATCTATCTATCTCTATCTATCTATCTCTATCTATCTATCTCTATCTATCTATCTCTATCTATCTATCTCTATCTATCTATCTCTATCTATCTATCTCTATCTATCTATCTCTATCTATCTATCTCTATCTATCTATCTCTATCTATCTATCTCTATCTATCTATCTCTATCTATCTATCTCTATCTATCTATCTCTATCTATCTATCTCTATCTATCTATCTCTATCTATCTATCTCTATCTATCTATCTCTATCTATCTATCTCTATCTATCTATCTCTATCTATCTATCTCTATCTATCTATCTCTATCTATCTATCTCTATCTATCTATCTCTATCTATCTATCTCTATCTATCTATCTCTATCTATCTATCTCTATCTATCTATCTCTATCTATCTATCTCTA
The DNA here is from genome assembly GCA_964036315.1 of Acanthosepion esculentum. NCBI lineage: Eukaryota > Metazoa > Mollusca > Cephalopoda > Sepiida > Sepiidae > Acanthosepion > Acanthosepion esculentum. The sequence continues at coordinate 52,264,538 of OZ038519.1, read as the reverse complement.
TCTATCTATCTCTATCTATCTATCTCTATCTATCTATCTCTATCTATCTATCTCTATCTATCTATCTCTATCTATCTATCTCTATCTATCTATCTCTATCTATCTATCTCTATCTATCTATCTCTATCTATCTATCTCTATCTATCTATCTCTATCTATCTATCTCTATCTATCTATCTCTATCTATCTATCTCTATCTATCTATCTCTATCTATCTATCTCTATCTATCTATCTCTATCTATCTATCTCTATCTATCTATCTCTATCTATCTATCTCTATCTATCTATCTCTATCTATCTATCTCTATCTATCTATCTCTATCTATCTATCTCTATCTATCTATCTCTATCTATCTATCTCTATCTATCTATCTCTATCTATCTATCTCTATCTATCTATCTCTATCTATCTATCTCTATCTATCTATCTCTATCTATCTATCTCTATCTATCTATCTCTATCTATCTATCTCTATCTATCTATCTCTATCTATCTATCTCTATCTATCTATCTCTATCTATCTATCTCTATCTATCTATCTCTATCTATCTATCTCTATCTATCTATCTCTATCTATCTATCTCTATCTATCTATCTCTATCTATCTATCTCTATCTATCTATCTCTATCTATCTATCTCTATCTATCTATCTCTATCTATCTATCTCTATCTATCTATCTCTATCTATCTATCTCTATCTATCTATCTCTATCTATCTATCTCTATCTATCTATCTCTATCTATCTATCTCTATCTATCTATCTCTATCTATCTATCTCTATCTATCTATCTCTATCTATCTATCTCTATCTATCTATCTCTATCTATCTATCTCTATCTATCTATCTCTATCTATCTATCTCTATCTATCTATCTCTATCTATCTATCTCTATCTATCTATCTCTATCTATCTATCTCTATCTATCTATCTCTATCTATCTATCTCTATCTATCTATCTCTATCTATCTATCTCTATCTATCTATCTCTATCTATCTATCTCTATCTATCTATCTCTATCTATCTATCTCTATCTATCTATCTCTATCTATCTATCTCTATCTATCTATCTCTATCTATCTATCTCTATCTATCTATCTCTATCTATCTATCTCTATCTATCTATCTCTATCTATCTATATATATATATATATATATATATATATATATATATATATATATATATGCTAGCTTGAAAACCACCCTAGCTCCTGTGGAGGGCTCTTGATTGGGTCTTCATCACAATAGGTAGGGAGGAGTAGATGCAATAAACTACAGAACTCAAAATGGATTGCTGCATTTAGCTATTGCATTAATATCTAAGCTTACCTTTTTAAAAGTTCAACTATAAATCTTCTGTTGCCACTTAATTTAAAGACAGTTTGATGTATGTAGGTCCTTACTTTCTGTACAAGCAATTATTTTTATTTCATGGCTGGCTTTCGTTTGATGTCACAATTAATTTTGATTATTCCCAAATTTATTTCCAAGTTATAAAAATTGTTATCATACAAAAAAAATTGTCGCAAAAAAAAATCACATAAAAAAAAATTGCAGTGAACGGTAATGAAAACTTGGGAATCCAAAATTTCAGAATTGTGAGTCCAGATTCAGCTTGGAATGTTTTTAATTTGCTCACAGAGTTGACCTGATTCCAAAATGGTATATGTTGGGCTACGGCCTCTCGGAGTAAAGTGAAAGTGTGACACAGGGACACCCTGAAATTGGCATTTATTTCCAAGGAGGAGATAAGCTATTGAGAGTTGTCATTTTAATTGAAAAAGTGTGACACACTGACACTGGTGTTTATTATATAGATTAATACAAATACAAAATTTGTCACTTAGCTGATTGATCTTACCTTCTGCATTCTGGCTCTAGATTTTTGTAGACAGATCCTCCAGCAATCGCTCCGTCTACTCGTCAGGGGATATTTTTATTTTCTCATAGGCAGCACTCTCTTTTTAATGAAAGTTTAATTGAAAATCACTGGCAAAATTTTTTTTTTTTTTCTTGTAAATCATTGTTTATTCTGAGTGCTTCCAGCTTATCTATAATGGTTTTGGTTGCCAAGACATAGACATATTTTAAATTCTTGAACATTGCCATTTACATTATTGTCGTGTGCACAGCTGTTGTCGAAATTTTTTTTTTTTTTTTTTTTTTTTTTTTTTTGCTATTTTATGATATGGCCTCCTATTATTTTAATTTTTTTTTTTTTTTTTTTTTTTTTTTGCTGTTAAGTTTCCTTTCAATGACTAACTGTTTCATGTATCAAAGTTATGTCTTTGTATTGATTTAAGTGAGTCCTTATAGAGCTATGATCAGACAGATATAAAGTCAACCATTTAAGAGATATATAAATCAAAATTCGTAAGTAATTATATAGGCCACACTACAACATGTTTGTTTGACATGCACACTAACTCTACACCTTTCTGACAATAGCTCAATTAGATCTCATTTAAATATTCATGGAGACCTACCGGACACTATTCGAAACATACTTGTCGACTACACTAATATGATAGCATCTTCTACATGCAAAAAATGGCTAAAAATAATGGAAGCCTTATTAATAAAAACAAACAAACCAACACTTAATATTAACTTTGAACATGGTCATATCTTGACCGTGTTTTGAAACAAAAAAAATGAAAACATTTGATAAAACATACAACAAACTATTTCTTATTTTAACAGTTAAAATATAATCCTTGAAAATGGCTAAATGTATAGCCGAAAGTGCATGTATAAAAAGAACATTTGGACAATTTTTATATAATTTATCATCCAAAAAGAAAAAAAATTATTAGATCGCATGAGAAATTGTATGAAAGACTAAATAAAAGCATCTTGTCTGTCGTTTTCAATGAAATGTTCATGAAAGAAGGATTGCTGCCTAAATACACAAATATATATATATATATATATATATATATATATATATATATATATATATATATGAGAGAGAGAGAAACACTGAATTATGAATCTTTGCCATGCCTTTAAAACTGTAAATTTAAAAATAAGTTACTCCAAAATTCACTTGAGGATGAAATGGAACTAATGTCTTTAATTTAATTATAAAATTAAATTCGAAGCTTTCAGCTTCCATTTTTGAAATATGGTTATTACTGTGTAGCAAAAAAAAAGATTTTAAATCAGTTAATATATATATATATATATATATATATATATATATATATATATATATTCATACATGTTTCATTAAATAATATAGATAAGTGTTGTCTATATATTTTATGTAAGTTCTTTTCATATCGTCTAAGCTTAATAACATTATCATTAAACAATGAAAGAAAATCACAATATTGATGCATATTTTTTAATCCAATCTAAGCTTTCGCCTTACATAAGCCATTATCGAAGATGACAATTACACAATATATTAAGCAATACACGAACAAGAAATTGATGATAGTCTATTTTTGTTTACATGGATGATTTCCAAGCAACGATAAACACGTGCATATAAGACGCTGAAAGCGAAAATCGCACCACACCTCATGACGTCACACATGACCACGCGAGAGTGAATCCGATGAGTATTGAGTATGGAAAGCCATTGGTTCATACCAATGGCTTCTGTTACTAATTATAGGCATTTAAGGATATTTGTGGAGATTTCATAGTTTATTTTGTTCAGGTTAGGTTTCAACTGTTTTATGTATATAGCTTCAAGAATTTTTAGTTAGGACTAATGGCATGTTATTGACTGATAATGGAAAAAATTCTCTAACATATTTCATTCTTCAAGGACTTCATCAGAGTAAAACAATGTTCTTATTGATTGAATTGTAATATAATTGAGGTAATATAAATGAAATGTAATATAAATGAAATGTTGATTGTCATTATGCATCAAGAAAAACAAATATAGTGGAAAGCTAAAAAAAAAACACACACTCTACTAAACTTTGTCTAGACACAGAGGATGCCAAAAATTGCAGGTTTAGGCTCCCTACATCAGAAGTGCCCCTCTCAATGTATAATTATAAGAGTCCTTTTGTTTTATATATTTGTCCCTTCTCAGACATATTTATACCATGAGAATGTTTTGTGTAGTTAGGCTTACTGGGAATGAGCCAAATTGGTCAGTGTATTATCCGTAATTTTTCTGAAAAAATTTTTTTTCTCTTCTTCCATTCCTTTTTTTTTCTCTTCTTCCTTTCTTTTTTTTCTCTCCTTCCTCTTTCTTTCTTTTTTTCTCTCCTTCCACTTCCTTTCTTTGTTTCTCTCCTTCCTCTTCCTTTCTTTGTTTCTCTCCTTCCTCTTCCTTTCTTTGTTTCTCTCCTTCCTCTTCCTTTCTTTGTTTCTCTCCTTCCTCTTCCTTTCTTTGTTTCTCTCCTTCCTCTTCCTTTCTTTGTTTCTCTCCTTCCTCTTTCTTTCTTTGTTTCTCTCGTTCCTCTTTCTTTCTTTGTTTCTCTCGTTCCTCTTTCTTTCTTTGTTTCTCTCGTTCCTCTTTCTTTCTTTGTTTCTCTCGTTCCTCTTTCTTTCTTTGTTTCTCTCGTTCCGCTTTCTTTCTTTGTTTCTCTCGTTCCGCTTTCTTTCTTTGTTTCTCTCGTTCCGCTTTCTTTCTTTGTTTCTCTCGTTCCGCTTTCTTTCTTTGTTTCTCTCGTTCCGCTTTCTTTCTTTGTTTCTCTCGTTCCCCTTTCTTTCTTTGTTTCTCTCGTTCCCCTTTCTTTCTTTGTTTCTCTCGTTCCCCTTTCTTTCTTTGTTTCTCTCGTTCCCCTTTCTTTCTTTGTTTCTCTCGTTCCCCTTTCTTTCTTTGTTTCTCTCGTTCCCCTTTCTTTCTTTGTTTCTCTCGTTCCCCTTTCTTTCTTTGTTTCTCTCGTTCCCCTTTCTTTCTTTGTTTCTCTCGTTCCCCTTTCTTTCTTTGTTTCTCTCGTTCCCCTTTCTTTCTTTGTTTCTCTCGTTCCCCTTTCTTTCTTTGTTTCTCTCGTTCCCCTTTCTTTCTTTGTTTCTCTCGTTCCCCTTTCTTTCTTTGTTTCTCTCGTTCCCCTTTCTTTCTTTGTTTCTCTCGTTCCCCTTTCTTTCTTTGTTTCTCTCGTTCCCCTTTCTTTCTTTGTTTCTCTCGTTCCCCTTTCTTTCTTTGTTTCTCTCGTTCCCCTTTCTTTCTTTGTTTCTCTCGTTCCCCTTTCTTTCTTTGTTTCTCTCGTTCCCCTTTCTTTCTTTGTTTCTCTCGTTCCCCTTTCTTTCTTTGTTTCTCTCGTTCCCCTTTCTTTCTTTGTTTCTCTCGTTCCCCTTTCTTTCTTTGTTTCTCTCGTTCCCCTTTCTTTCTTTGTTTCTCTCGTTCCCCTTTCTTTCTTTGTTTCTCTCGTTCCCCTTTCTTTCTTTGTTTCTCTCGTTCCCCTTTCTTTCTTTGTTTCTCTCGTTCCCCTTTCTTTCTTTTTCTTTTTTTACATTTCCTTTTTTCTCCTTGTCTGTTTGTATAACTCTTAGATTGAAATAAGTTTTCTTCACGAGAGATCTCTTTTTTTATTTTTTTAAATAAGTATGATGTTCCCTTTAGTAGACTGGTCAGTCTTTAGATAATGCTTTAATCTCACTGTAGCCATACCTTTGTGGATAAATTTAGTGTCTTATCCCTAATCTGTGGATTAGCAAAATAATCCATGTTATCCACATAGGATTTATTGATAAACAAGAGATTAGTACAAACCCTTGAAATTATAAACAAAATTTACTTTCAAAAGGCAATTTAAGACATTAGTTGTAGTTATTTACTAAGCTAAATTCAATCTGGAACAAGGCCATAGTTGTGGAGCACCAAGAGAAGGTTAAGTTAGGTTGGTTAATTTTTACAATATGCCAAACCTTCAGTTATTTAACCTTTTTATCACTTTGTATGTGACTTTATTGGGTGTGCAAAATTTTATCCTGCCACTGAAGGTGACTGATCCATGAATTTGTTTGAATTTCATAGCTGTTATCATATCCTGCTACAGCAACAGAAAACACCTTTGAGTGAAATTAACAATAAGGATACTGAGAGGCCTTAAAAAAGAATGCAGTGGAAAGGGTAGTAATATTAATTATACAGGGTGCTAAAGGTTAATTTTAAAATTTTGTACAAGGGGAACTCTGTGATGGTCAGTCCTACTTCAGGATTAGGTAATCATAGCTTTCCACAACTTCTTATCCTCTGTTTCATTCTATACTATCCCTTTATTCTGCTATCCATTTTATCTAAGCTCATTAGATAGGTTACTTGCTGTTCCCCCCTTTTGTTTTATTATGCCTTGTAAGTGTCAAATTCTCCAAGCCCTGTTTCCTCATTATGTCTTTTTCTGATTCTAAGTGTAAATATACATTTAGTTCCCATTTTGCTTAAAACTTCCCAATTGCTCACATTCTCTGTCAATGATATTCTCAATATCCTTCTGTAGAACAACATCTCCATTGTCTTTAGTCATCTGTGAGGAATTTTTTTAGTGTTTTGGGGATTAACTATTGGCCATAGCTGGGACCCTAACAGGTGCTCCCATCCCGGGTCAGGGTGAACAGCAGCAGTTAAGAGGTGGTTCCATGCTCCTCAAAACCTCCTGATCAGAGGCCTTGCTGCCAGATGTTGTTTATCATTATACACAGGACAGGGTAATTCATATAGATCAGTGGTTCTCTACTGAGGTCCATATGGACCCTGGTGGTCCATGTAATATTACTAGTGGTCCACACAAAAAAAAAATAGCAAATTGGAGGTCCACAGTAATATTTTAGTCGGCCATAGAGCAATTAAACTTCTGAATGGTAGTTACAACTGAGGATTTGAATTTCTACAGTGATCTACAACATATTAAAATACTAAAAAATAGAAAAACAACTCTAAAACTAGCAGAAATCAAGATCAATCGATGTAACTTAGGATCCCTTTTACTTATCCAGATGTTTTGATTGCAAAAGTTGGATAAAAACTGAGAAGGATATATAAAGGAAGGATTTTATATATATATATATATATATATATATATATATATATATATATATATATATATATATATATATATATATTAATTTAAAATTTGTGTATTTAGGCAGCAATCCTTCTTTCAAGCACATTTCATAAAAAACGACTGACAAGGTGCTTTTATTTCTTGAGGAATACAATTCCTTAATGGACATTTGAATTCGTAAATAATATTTGCTCTATTTAATTTTGTTGTAGGAGGTGAATTATTATTTTTAACTGTAAGGGTCATTCAATAAATAAGGTGAATTTTTCGGTATAAGGATTTCTAATACAGATAGAAGCTTACTTTTTTTTTCTTTTTTTTTTTTTTTTCAACGCAGTCTCCCAGCACTGTCACACACTTTTCCCATCTGTGCACAAGCTTCCGTATTCCCTCACCGTAAAAATCTTTTGGACTGATGTCTCAGCCAGTCGCTCACAACACTATTTACTTCATCGTCACTTTTAAACTTTGTGCCTCTCGTGAACGCTTTCAAGGGACCAAACAGGTGAAAGTCTGAAGGGGCAAGTTCTGGGCTGTAAGGGGGATGAGGGCGCAGTTCCCAGCCCAGCTCGTTGATGGTCTGCACCGTTTGGGCTGCTGTGTGAGGCCTTGCGTTGTCATGATGCAAGATGACTCCTTCTGACTGAAGACCGTTGCGGTTGTCCCAACAGATAAGCTCAAAGTCCTTGCAATGTTATCCACTGTCACCCTTCTGTCAGACTGAATGAGGTCATTGACTGATTCGATCACCTCAGGAGACCTCACTTCTGTAGGCCTCCCAGGCCTGTCTTCATCCTCAACACTGCTCCGTCCTTCTTTAAACAATTTAGCCTACATGTAGACATTTTTTTTTGCTGAAACATGTGGCACCATACACAGTTGACATTCTCCTATGAATGTCAACTGGTTTGCACCCTTCAGCAACCAAAAACTTGATAACTGACCGCTGTTCAATCCTGGAGCATGCTTCTTGGTCAGCCATCTTTGTTAATTGCCAAAACTCTCAAAGTTTTTTTTTAATCTGCAAAAGAAATTAAATCCATGTGAAAAAGCTTCTATATGTATTAGAAGTCCTTATACTGAAAAATTCAACTTATTTATTGAATGACCCTCGTGTATATATATATATATATATATATATATATATATATATATATATATATATTTTTTTTTTTTCTTATGCAGTGTTACATTAGAACATGCACATATCCACTTCAAAATTGTACATTTTTGTTTCAACGTCAAAAAAGAAAAACCGTTTTTAAACGTCTTGTGTGCATTGTTCTAATGTAACACTGCATAAGGAATAAATAAATATTTGCAGCTCTACTTTTTGTATTGAGCACTGTTTTTAAATTAATGTTTTGAATGCTGAGATCTTACTGTTCATTCCGCTACACTTTGAGATAGATATATATAATCTCAATGTGGTAAATTAATTAAAGATTATAATTTATTATAAATTTATTCAATATATAAATAATAATATTAATTTTAAATATTAATGTCTTTAATATAAATTTAATATAAAATATATTAAAAAAAAATATTAATAATCTCTATCTATAAAAGGCAGGATGTGTGTATGTGTATAACGAATGCAAGGCCGCAATTTTCGACGGATTTGCACCAAAATTTACATGCACTAGCTCCAAGTTACCGGGAAGGCCAAGACCGACTTTGCATTTCCCAACTCCCATCGATAGTGGAAATAATCGATTTTTTTCATGCTTCTACGGCAGTTTTCATGTAGTTTGCGGGCATTTTCTACTGGCCAGAGTCGGAGCTTGTCTGTAGGAATGAATTGAAAATCAAGAAGAAAGGGATTGTCAGTGGTCAGGAATGAAGGCAAGCATTACTGATAGAATAGGGCTATTATATGTATAATGTAAATGCATTGCTAATGATTTTACGATAGGAATGCATTGAAAATGAAGGGATTGTCAGTGGTCAAGAATAATAGAATACATTTATTTTTTATTTCATTAACATTGTTTCATTTCACATTGGCACTAAATTTTTTGTCAAGGTCATTAAGAAAATCAATCTTTTTTTTTTTTTTTTTTTTTTTTTAAACTTCAAACACTTCTATCCAACTGCTCAATTTATCTGCCAGACAAGTGTCAGCTCATTTCATTATCTCTCTACCCGGGATGGCTTGGGTGGTTTGACATGTACCTAACCAATATACCAGACAGGCATGTACACATCCTTGTTGTTAAAAACTGTGCCAAAGAAACAATTGATTTTTTTTTTTTTTTTTTTTTTTTTATCAATCATCCAGAAATGAATTCTTTGCCTTCCTTTCATGTTACATTGCGGACAATGTTTTATTTTGATTTGTGGCTGCTACTGCCGCCTAAAAAAAGAAAGCCGGCCTTTCAACAGATCTGATTATGAAATCATGGTCATGTGACCAGCTTACCTTAGCATCTTTGACAAATAGGGAAGAAGAAGAATGATAAAATGTATTTATATTAATCACTTAAGACAGATATTTTTGTCCAATGTCTCATCAGCTGTTCAAAAAGCAATCATTTTTATTTTTTTGCAGTCTTCATCACCAACTAGAAATTGTCTTGGATCAATATCTGATTCGCTCTCAGATTGAGAGAATTCAGAACTTGATAAAGTATTACAAGATTCTTCAGAAGCATATTGGTACACTTTCATCATGGACACTATTTTAAATACCATGATGTTATTTATGTGATGCCATTTAAATCTATTATTCTGTGGTGACAACAAATCAGACCAAAAATGGAGTATTGCTGGCATATCTGGGTTGGTGCTGTCCAATCTTCCTTGTCCAAAACAGTGTTCTAAGGTGCTTATCCAGCACTCTGCAACCCTTATTCCATAGAGGAAAGATTACTAGCCTCTCCTTTATCTATTGTTTTCGCACTCTCTCTTTGGTGCACTGTAGATTTTTTGTTTTTGTCCTTTTCTTCTCTTCCCTTTAGTCTTTCCCTTTTGACTTTCCCTTTTGTCTTTCCCTTTTTTCTTCCGTCTCTCCTTTTTTTTTTTCTTCCGTCTCTCCTTTTTTTTTTTTCTTCCGTCTCTCCTTTTTTTTTTTTCTTCCGTCTCTCCTTTTTTTTTTTTTCTTCCGTCTCTCCTTTTTTTTTTTTCTGCCGTCTCTCCTTTTTTTTTCTTCCGTCTCTCCTTTTTTTTTTTCTTCCGTCTCTCCTTTTTTTTTTCTTCCGTCTCTCCTTTTTTTTTTTCTTCCGTCTCTCCTTTTTTTTTTTCTTCCGTCTCTCCTTTTTTTTTTTCTTCCGTCTCTCCTTTTTTTTTTTCTTCCGTCTCTCCTTTTTTTTTTTCTTCCGTCTCTCCTTTTTTTTTTTCTTCCGTCTCTCCTTTTTTTTTTTCTTCCGTCTCTCCTTTTTTTTTTTCTTCCGTCTCTCCTTTTTTTTTTTCTTCCGTCTCTCCTTTTTTTTTTTCTTCCGTCTCTCCTTTTTTTTTTTCTTCCGTCTCTCCTTTTTTTTTTTCTTCCGTCTCTCCTTTTTTTTTTTCTTCCGTCTCTCCTTTTTTTTTTTCTTCCGTCTCTCCTTTTTTTTTTTCTTCCGTCTCTCCTTTTTTTTTTTCTTCCGTCTCTCCTTTTTTTTTTTCTTCCGTCTCTCCTTTTTTTTTTTCTTCCGTCTCTCCTTTTTTTTTTTCTTCCGTCTCTCCTTTTTTTTTTTCTTCCGTCTCTCCTTTTTTTTTTCTTCCGTCTCTCCTTTTTTTTTTTCTTCCGTCTCTCCTTTTTTTTTTTCTTCCGTCTCTCCTGTTCTTTCCGTCTCTCCTTTTTTTTTTCTGTCTCTCCATTTTTCTTTTTTTTATTCTCTCCTCTTTTTTTTTTCATTCTCTCCATTTTTTTTTTTTTTTTTCCGTCTCTCCTTTTTTTCTTTCCGTCTCTCCTTTTGTTTTTTTTTTCCGTCTCTCTTTTTTTTTTTTTTTTTTTCATTCTTTCCCTTTTTTTTTTTCATTCTATCCTTTTTTTTTTTTTTTCCGTCTCTCCTTTTTTTTCATTCTCACCTTTTTTTTCATTCTCTCCTTTTTTTTCCTCCGTCTCTCCTTTTTTTTCCTCCGTCTCTTCCTCTTTTTTTTATGCCTCTCTTTTTTCTTCCTGCCTCCCCATTTATATACTTACTCTTCCAAAATTTTGGTCTAATATAGTGTTGATCTTAATAAAAATTTTTTTTTTTTTTTTTTTTTTTTTTTGCAAAACAGTCTTTACTGTGGGGGTGGGGTATGAAGTAGTTATGTATTTTTTCCAAGTCTTTAATGATGTATTAATGTAACAGTCTTCCTTCAGATATTCCTCTCTTGTACGAGACTAAATAAAGACTTACATAAAAGAACAGGAATCAAGAAGACAGAAGATAACATTTGACATTGCATTTAATTTTTTGAAGATCAAACGTGACTGGGAAGCAAGAAACCAGAAGAGTTCCACCATCGAGAAGTGTGACAGAAGAAACTGTTAACATAGAACTTACGGTTCCATCTATGGCCATTTCAACTGTAAATTGATTAGACTTTGCTGCCAATCTAGTACTATGATTAAATTCATAAATTTTAGATACTATCGAGGAAAGCTCATGTGAATTATTACCCTGAAAGTATTTATAGAAAAGGTACAAGGAAGCTCCGTTACAGTGGTGGGAAAGTGACTGAAGCTGAGATGCCAGGTCAGGACGTTATAATGCAGGTTTTTCAATGGGGATATTTCTGTGCAAACAGGTCATTAACTGGGGGGGGGGACTCTGGGTATTTGTTGTTGTAGCTGGCTTGTATGTGTGGTTATCTCTTCTTCCCCCTCCCCATTCCATTATCAACACTCAACCCATGTGGCACAATGGAACGAGAAACATTTTTTTTCACAGGTGTTTTTCAGATTTGTCGTATTTTGGCAATTGGATTTGTGGGTCGAAAAAAAAAAAACAGAATTCATGATTTTTGCTTGTTCTTTGACATTTGAGTTGAACCCTCTGGGATGGAAAATGTAAAAGAGTCGAATGAGGGAGGGGCGTAAAAACCTGCTGTTAAGTTGCGTGTGAAAATTCTCCATCTTGGTATTTCTCCTTCAGTCTTTTGTTAGCATAAAGATGTTTTCAAATTACATGAGCAGAGGAATTCCTTTTTACTTGGTAGAAATGAGATGTTTAGCTACTGTGTGACTGACAAGCAGATTAAATTTTTTTTTTTTTTTTTACATTTACGTTTAACCCATTGTTGCCAACCATAAAATCTGCATTTAATTATAAAAAGAAGTCCTTCATATATATATATATATATATATATATATATATGTATGTAATATGAAAAAAAAAAAACAACCAGTCATTCATTATAGCCTTTTTTTTAAAAGAGGAAAAAATATGTATTATTCATTTTAGGTATGTATTTTTTTTAAAAATGAAAAAAGACCATTTATTAATTACTAGCAGCATGGCCCGGCGTTGCCCGTGCTTGATTCAAAAATCGTACGACTTCTACAACAATTGCTATCACTTGACTTAAAATATTTTTGCCCTTCCTTGCCTTTAAAGGAGTGCCCTTTGCCGTACTGATGTTGCTACATGCCTTACTTCTTGCCTATCTCACACTGCGAATTTTTTCTAAGCTCTATACTAAACATTAAATCTGTGATGAAAAAAAGAACTAAACAAAATGAACACAAAACGGTCAGCTTTAAAAAAGGACTCGTAACTGGAAAAACTGAATGAAAAAAGAATGTTAACAAATATTTTTTCACACCCAACCCAGTTCTGCAGAATCAGAATCAACATTGAGTTTAAGCAAGCGAATGAGCCAATTGGAGTAAAGTGCCATGCAGATTCAAATTTTTCCCACCTTTGACGAATGCAGGTTTTTTTTTTTGTGTTTTGCATGCTAGTTAGCATTCGTGTCAGTCAGCTGTTGGCTCTCACGCTGGCCAATAGAATCTTCCTGCCTATTCGTGGCAGCCAGCTATAGGCTCTCACTCTGGCCAGTAGAAAATGGCCGAAAAGTACATGAAAACTGCCGTAGAAGCATGAATAAATTGATTATTTCCACTATCCATGGGAGTTGGGAAATGCAAAGTCGGTCTTGGCCTTCTGGCTAACTTGGAGTATGTGCATGTAAATTTTGGTGCAAATCCATCAAATTGCGGCCGTGCATTTGTTATACACATACGCACATCCTGCCTTTTATAGATAGAGGTAGGCTTTTAAAGGAAAAAAAAATGATTATAGATATTATTATTTTTATTTATTTATTTATATATTTTTTTATTTATTTTTTTTTTTTGAAAGAAAATATAAAAAATAAACAACCACTTAATACAGGTTTTATTTATCAGTGATCAAATTAATTCAAATTTACATGTCTTGTATAAGAGATGTCATGCATAAAACCTGCACAGGAAAAGAATAAATCAAATATTATTATATACACTCTTTAAAATACTATCTGCACTGGTGAAAGTTATTTTATTTAATGCAGGTTTCACTTTAAATTTTTAAATTTTTGTTTTAATTGAATTTACCTCAAGTATGGCAATAAAGCCACTAAGTCACTGTGAGTGACAGAATTAGAGAATGGGAACTGCATTTAAATATTTGAAGATCAAAGTTGGCAGGAAAGTATAGATCTGGAAGAGTCCTACAGGGTGTGGACCATATGTTGTATATTACTGCTGGACTCAAATAAGGCAACGAACACTTATATATAAAAAATATATAAATAGCTATGGTACCTAGACTTTATTAATTCAAGCACAGTACTAGATTGGCAATAAGGTCTCATCAATTTACAGTTGAATTGGCTAGACGCAGTAGCGTGCAGAAGGTGGGGCACAGGGTGTGAGGTGGGGGCAGAGGGTGTGAGGTGGGGGCAGAGGGTGCGACGTGCATCCATATCAGGAGGGCATCAAATCAAAGAGTGAAATAAAAATTTAGTTTACATTTAATTTGAATAAAGTGTTTTACTTCATGTTTCATCTGGTTTTACATACTTAAAATGTCTTCCTTTCTCACATTTTCAATACTAGGCCTCCTTACTCGACTCTTAGAGGCACACAATCAAACAGTTCTAAGTTAAGTTCTTTTCTCGCACTTCTCGCTTGTAAATTCAAAACTTTTTTTTGAATTTGTAGGTCTGATGAATTGGATCGTGATTACAATTCCAATGTAATAAATTATAACTATGGAATGGTAGTGTTTGAGATTTTATATACAAAATAAACCTGCTTTGTTGTTGCGAAGTCAACAGATTTCACAGAAGAATGGCTACTAAGGAATGATTACGATCCGCATCGAGTGCCCCTCAAGTGGCTTTTGAGAAAATAACTATAAGCTTGCGTGTTAAAATGAAAAATTGCTACATTCCTCTTTCTCCCCCCCCCCCGGAATGTCCCAAAATGAATTCTCTATAATAAAGGTCAAATAACGTTTTTCAGAGGTAGATTCGTTTTGGACATCCTATCTATATTTAAAAAACATGTCAGTCACAAGAATTTCCTTTCATGCCCTACTCTCCCCAACCTTGTCCTTTTGGGGGTCTGGAAGCTGGGGACAGGGTAACTCGTCCTGGAATGAGATTGGAATTGAGGATAGAGAAAAGGAAAATGTAACCTCCTGGCAAAGAAACTTTTTTTTTTCTACCCCCACCCGTCATTTCTCATCAACTGGTTATTTATTTTCTATGCATTTGTCATATATCCGTAGACATTTCCACTGCTTCCTTCTCTCTGATTTTTACTTCGCCTGTTCACGTAGAGTGAGCCAACATATGTACGATTTCAAGAGTTTCAATATAACAAGAGTAAAAGGCTCATTTGTTGAACAATATCAGTCTTTCTTTTTATATATATATATACTGCTGTTCACAATGCCAGTTCCCTGGTGAGCACTGAAGTTGAGCCACCTCAATCTGGGTCAGTATCTAGATGGGTGAAGACTTCGGAATATCAAGGGTTGTAAGCTTGGATGTGCAAGTGGTGTAATGCATAATGGTTCTGAATAGAAAGTTGGAAAGCCAAGTTCGAATTCCAATCAGGTTCATTACATTCACTTATGTGCAAATAACCTTGGGAAAGGTATGAATCCCCTTTCCTCCCCCATCTATGGGTTAAAATATTAATTTGCATTGGAAAATCATTAACTCTAAGAAATTGTTAACACAATATTCACTTGCCAAAACAAAAAAATATATATATTATTCTTACAATCCCAAAATATGTTTAGGCTTTAAATAACATAAAAGGTTGATAAACTATAATAAAACAAATCAAATCAAAATTCTTAAAAAGTAAAAAAAAAAAAAAGGTATTACTGATATTTGTAACCAGGAGTTTTTTTTTAATCGATACCAGTATTTAAAAAAAATTTCTATATTATGAATTTCAAAATTTTTTATTTTAGAAAATTTTATTTTTATTTTAAAAAAAGAAAAAGTCTTTCTTTTTTTTTTCTTTTTTCCCCTTTTTTTTTTCTTTTTTCCCCTTTTTTCTTTTTTCCCCCTTTCTTTTTCTCCCCCTTTTTCTTTCCCCCCTTTTTCTTCTTGAGGGGGATATTTGTTTTGCCTTGCATAGAGGGATCAATTAATTTATATAGCAAACTGGGCACCAAACCCATCTTTTCATAACTTTTCTTTTTTCTTTTCTTCTTTCTTTTTTTTCTTTTTCTTTTTCTCTTTCTTCTTTCTTTTCTTCTTTCTTTTTCTTTCTTTTTCTTTTTCTTCTTTCTTTTTCTCTTCTTTTTTCTCTTTCTTCTTTCTTTTTCTCTTCTTTTTTCTCTTTCTTCTTTTTTCTTTCTCTTTTTTCTCTTTCTTCTTTTTTCTCTTTCTTCTTTTTTCTTTTTCTTTTTTCTTTCTCTTCTTTTTTCTTTCTCTTCTTTTTTCTTTCTCTCCTTTTTTTCTTTCTCTTCTTTTTTTCTTTCTCTTCTTTTTTTCTTTCTCTTCTTTTTTTTCTTTCTCTTCTTTTTTTTCTTTCTCTTCTTTTTTTCTTTCTCTTCTTTTTTTTCTTTCTCTTCTTTTTTTTTCTTTCTCT
The DNA here is from genome assembly GCA_964036315.1 of Acanthosepion esculentum. Taxonomy (NCBI): domain Eukaryota; kingdom Metazoa; phylum Mollusca; class Cephalopoda; order Sepiida; family Sepiidae; genus Acanthosepion; species Acanthosepion esculentum. The sequence goes on along the minus strand of OZ038519.1, from coordinate 52,248,548 downwards.
TCTTTTTTTTTCTTTCTCTTTCTTCTTTTTTTTTCTTTCTTCTTTTTTTTTCTTTCTCTTCTTTTTTTTTCTTTCTCTTCTTTTTTTCTTTCTCTTCTTTTTTTTCTTTCTCTTCTTTTTTTTCTTTCTCTTCTTTTTTTTCTTTCTCTTCTTTTTTCATGATATGTAGTTGTGCCTGATGATCGAGAACTTGAAACTATAGTAACCTGTAGGTCATTTGTGCATTTCAAAAAGTTGTCATTGCTTTATAAATTTTTGTCTTAAGCACTTTTTAAATCTGCAGTAACCTGTCAGTTTGGGAGCAGATTTTAACCCGTTATTGATTTAAGCGATTAACTGGAATTAACCTATATTTAAGAATCAAATTACCTAATTCAGTTTCTTCTTTTATGTACCGTGTCCCATCAGGACGTTGGCAATCATGGCTCTCCACAATTTCCTGTCCTTTGTAGCACTTGATAAATTTTGTCTTTTTGCTATCTCTCCTAAACCCAGCTCCATGAATCCATTCACTCATGGTTGCCAGGTCATGCGTTGTTGTTCTCTGTCCCTGTGAGTATCAGATTTTCCAAACCCTCTTTCCTCATTATGTACCCTAGAAATTTCTCTTGTTGTTAAATACAAGTGTTTTTGTTTAAATGTTTGGTCCGTTATTTTCATCATCCTAGAACAATATATGATGACCAAAGCTAAGCAATGTTGAGCCTGATCAGTACCTGGGTGAGTGACTGCTTGTGAATACCAGGTGCTGTAAGGTTGGATGTGTGGGTGGTGTAATGGCTAACAGTTCAGAATTGTTAATCAGAGAGCCGAGTTCCAATTCTCGTTGGTTTTGTTATATTCACGTATGCCCAAATACACTTGGGAAAGGTATGAATCCACCTTTTCTCCCCCCACCCCCAGGTATGAGTTAATTAGTAAGGCTTGAATCACTAAGCCATTATTATTTTCCCCTTCCCCCACCAAAAAAATTCTTAAATTCAAAAATATTTTTTGGCTTTAATCAACTGCAATGGGTTAAGATATAGAAAATGAATAAAGCAATCTAATATTTCTGTTGCTTCAAGTCTCTTTCTTCTTCAACTGTGAGGAGATTGTCCAGCATTCACTGACATATAGGAGGACTGATATTACATAACAGTTCAGTACTCTTTTCTTTGTTTCTCTTGCTTCAAGTCTCTTCTTCATCTGTGAGGAGATTGTCCAGCATTCACTGCCATATAGAAGGACTGATATTACATAACATTTCAGTTCTTTTTTCTTTGTTTCTAACAATATTTTCCTGTTTCTTAATACTTTGCTTAGCTTCTGGAAGGACACAAATATTTAAAATATAATCGCCCAAGAGCAAACCTTCTGTTTTAATATACAGGTTTGACTAGTCACAAGGAAAACATTTCAGCTGGTCAAATATTTATTTAAGTCAAACGTTGAGACAACCTGTTTGGCAGGCTTTTGTATGTCAAGTAAAATGTCCTAAATGATTAAAAAGAAAAAATACGTGCACTGCTTTCAGTATCATAGAAAGTATGTCGGGGTGCTGAAAAATGTATCTCCACATACCACTTAACATTGACTCTTTATTTTATCTCTTCTTGGTTGGGCTAAGGACTCTTCTCCCACATCTTTGACCAACTGAGTTTATTTATTGGTAGAATTGGTTCTTGTCAAGGTTAACAATTTCACAAATTTTTCTTGAGATTATCTGTTTTCAACTGTTTTTGTTTAAAACGGAAAATTCTTTTTACACTTTTAGGGGTTCATGACTTGAGACTGACAAGCAGACCTTCACCTTTGTAAACCTGTACTTCTGATAAGTAAAGTTAATTTGCAGTAATCTCTTTCCAGATGAAGTACAAAATAAATTTGAGAAAACACGAAAGTCACTGTGTACACATAACGTCCTCATAACCTAGCCTTGATTTGGATACAGTCGAATTTTTGGAGAAAGGAATAGGAAACCATTCTAGCTTTTCCAAGATGTCCAGGTTATTGAGAAATAATCAAGAGACATTTAGTGTAAGCCATGATCACGGCAATATCACGTATTCCTGTATGATCACCGAAGTTAAGCAACATTGAGCCAGGCCAGTACCTAGTTAACTGCTTGGGGATATCAGCTGTAAGTTTGGATGTGTGGGTGGCATAATGGAATTGTTAACTGGAGACTAGAGTTCCATTTGGGTTTGTTATATTCACTCATGCACAAATACCATTGGGAAAGGTATGAATTCCACTCTTCACCCCTGCTATGGGTTAATTAGTAAGGCTTGTATCACTAGACCATTCCTACAATCTAAAATATTTTCTGGCTTTAAATAACCTGCAAAGGGTTAAGCCGTAGAAAACAAATCAAACAATCAATGAAATACTGATTAGCTACAAAGACATGTTTCTTAGATTTATTTACATTCTCTGGAATATAAATCTATAGAAATTACCATGGCCATAAAATGAGGGATCAGTTTATGTAGGGATTGTAATATAGAAGAGATCCCCCACTTTATATTCACATTATAATTTCTTGTCGGCATGTCTTTTAGATTTATTTACATTCTCTGGAATATAAATGAATAGAAACTACAATGGCCACAAAATAAGGAATCCGTTTATATTGAATGTAATATAGTATTGAACACTCACTTTATATTCATATTATAATTTCTTGTTTGCTTATCAAATTCTGATTAGGTATGAATCCACCTCTTCTCCACCAAGCTATGGGTTAATTAGTAAGACTTGTATCACTAAATTATTATCTCCAAAAAAAAAATTCTTATAATCTAAAAATATTTTCTGGTTTTAAATAACCTGCAAAGGGTTGATAAACCATAGAAAACAAATCGATCCTAATATTTTACTTTGAATCTATAAGTTTTTTTTTTGTTTTTTTTTTAAAATCATTTCACCCCAAGCAAGGTGATAATGCCACTAAGGCACAAGGAGTTACTGGGAGTGAGCTTTAGAAGGAACCGGAAACCCAATCCTAAATATTAAATAAGAGTAAACATCTACTCCTGTTCAATAGATGTGGAAGGAGTGTGAACCGTGCCCTAGGTGAACCTATCTATTCCTGTTGGCGGGGCGGATAATGTATAACAAAGTGGAAAAAAAGTTTTTGTGTGACGTGTTTCGGGACTTCATTGATCTAAATTTATTACGTTGGTGTGACTACATATGTGCATGAACCAGGAATGCTGGGAATTTTAAATTTTATTTTTTATTTTTATTTTTTTTTATTTTTATTTTTTTTTATATAAACTAGACAATTTTATTTAGATTCGTTCTTTTTTTTTTTCCATCACTTTTGTTAGTAGATATCCTACACTGTGATGATAGAAGTTCTGCTAGGAATAGTGAAACATTCTAAGAGCCAGGGTGCAAATTTACTGTGGTTGACCTTTCAATCAAGGCACACTCTAAACATCATTTTTTTAATCTATCTGATTTCATTTAGATTCTTTTACTTTCCATTCTTTTGTTAGTAGATATCCCACACTGTGATAATAGAAGTTCTGCCAGGAATAGTGAAACATTCTAAGAGCCAGGGTGCAAATTTACTGTGGTTGACCTTTCAATCAAGGCACACTCTAAACATAATTTTTTTAATCTAGCTGATTTCATTTAGATTCTTTTACTTTCCATTCTTTTGTTAGTAGATATCCCACACTGTGATAATAGAAGTTCTGCCAGGAACGGTGAAAAAGTATCGAAATGAAAACTGCTACATTATATCCACCTGCAATAGATAAAAAATAAAATTGTTACTGGTTGTGAAGGAGCAGCCAGCAACAACAAATCCGAGAATCCAAAGTTCAAAATATAGATTATGAATAGATTCTGGAGACCTCAATGAACCCATACAGCTGTGGATTCAGGCACTGCTAGCCCTCAAGAAAATTTTGAAATTTGACCAATTATAGAAGAATTTTGCAGTCATATAAATTTGGTATTAGCGCATGTTCTAAGGCCAATATTAGCTACTTTAACCCAGTGGATTACGATTCCATCACTAAAATAGCCTTATTTTAATAATAAGCACTTAAAAACATCAATTTGTTTGTTGAAAATTTCTCTCGTTAAAAAAAATTGTTTCAAGGGCCCTTTGGGATTAGGGGCCCAGAAGCTTAAGCTTCATTAGTTTCATAGCAGATCTGCCACTGTGCTGGGAAAATTGTCATCTCCTGTCATGCTTCGTCATTACAAGTCAGATTAGACCAAAATGCAGTATTTCTGCCATATCAGGTCTGGAGCTACACAATCCTCACTTTCCTCTGATAGAATCTTTCTGCCACACTTCATCTTTACAAAAATCAGATCAAATCAAAATAGAGTATTGCTGCCACACCTAGTCTGGAACTTACAAAACGTCCCTATGGGGAAGATATTGTTCACCTAAGGCACATTATACTAACTCCATATAGTCAAATCATCCTCATTTCCCCCGTATTCCAAAGGTAAGAAGAAAGTTTGTTGACAATTGCTACTGTGTGGCACAAACTTCCATGTGGATGCTTTCCTGAAAACGATTCTGATGAAGGTCAAGGGTCAGTCGTTGTATATCCCTCTTAACCTTATACCTTTCACTTCCTACAACATCCTTTCATTAATCACTTACTTAATTGATTATAATCATTTTAAGAATAACCTTCAGGGGTAGGCTGTTCTAGTTCCCCTGCCATGTTTGAATGGATGTCAGTTATCTCCTGTTAAGTTCTCCACTGCCTTAACCGGGTATTGAACTCGCACTCTTTGGGGTTTGTCACTGGATCTAACAATTTTATCCACGGTTAAGGCAGTGGAGAACTTGGAGAGGAGAATTAACAGGAGATAACTGACATCCATTCAAACATGGCATGTGGAACTGAACAGTCTACTCCAGTGAGCGAAATAAAGGGTTCAGTTCAACATTCCAACCACCTGAAGAAGGCCGAAGCGTACAACGGCCGAAACATTGTAATAAATATGGCGACAAAGATGAGGACAATAGTGAGAATAATTTAAATAGTGTACATAATACCTCATCTCAGAAATATAGATATATACTGAAATCTGTGCTGACAGAAAATCTTGTGAAGTAAGTTTTTGTACCAGGAGTTACAAAAGACGAAAACTCGATGTTTCTAAAGCGGGGGGAACATTTTGGTGCAGAATCTACGTCTTCGGTGGTTGTTGTTTTTTTTCTTCTTCTTCCTCTTTTTCACCCATGTCTGCTTGCAACATAATTCTCCACTGCCTTAGCTCAAGGACACATGGCACAGTGGATAAAGGCGTTAGTTAGATCCAGTGACAGGACCCAAAGAGTGTGAGTTCAATACCTGGTTAAGTCTGTGAAGAACTTGGAGACGGGAATTAACAGGAGATAACTGATATCCATTAAACATGGCACGTGGAACTAGAACAGTTTACTCCAGTGAACGAAATAAAGGGTTCAGTTCGACATTCCAATCACCTGAAGAAGGCCGGAGCACACAACGGCCGAAACGTTGTAATAAATATGGCGACAAACATGAGGACAATAGTCTGAATAATGTAAATGTGTTTAAAAGTTATTACAAAGGCGGATGATGGCGAAAAATAGGTGTTTGCCTACTACTTGCGCTCCGCCCCCAGATTCACAAGTTAACTTCACCATTATATTTATTGTCCCTTATCCTTCTGATACCAAGAATAAGTGAACAATTTTTTTAATTTAAAAGAAAATTATATAAGAGATAGAAAATTTTTATATGAAAAAAATTGACATTTGAAGCTGAAATTTTCGATGAAGGGTTGCCTTGCAGTGGCCCTCTTGAGCTAAAATTTTACATAGGTTGGGTTTCTGTTAATTGAACAAGATAGGGGTTGGGAACTAAACTTTGAGAAAGTTTAAAAAATAAGGCAGCACTATATATATAATATATATATATAATATATATATATATATATATATATATATATATATATATATATATATATATATATATATATATATATATATATATATATATATATATATATATATATATATATATATATATATATATATTGGGCACCTCGAGGTGGTGTAATGGTTAGAAAGCTTGTCTCGCTAGAACAATTACGACTGAGTAGTGAGTTCGATCCTCACTGGGTGGCCCATACTTTCGTCCTTGTGCCACATCTAATCTATGCCTGGAAAATCGCGCTATATATATATATTTGAATTGGACATAGTCCGACAATTTATTAAAGACATTTTTGATATGTTTAACGTTCTTTTTATAGATACAAGTATTTAAGCAAATGCTCTGTTTATAATAAACAGTATTAAATAACATTTACCGGCCTGAATTTTCATAGAAAATTTTCGTTCTCCGACAGGAATCAAACCTGTATCCTATACGGAACCGTCATTTCTCGGACATTCAGGACGAATATTTTCTATGAAAATTTCTCGTACATTCAGGCCGGTAAATGTTATTTAATATTTAGAGCATTTACTTAAATACTTGTATCTATAAAAATGTTAAACATCAAAATGTCTTGTATATATATATATATATATATATATATATATATATATATATGAAACACCTTTTAACTGATCAATACTGATCTTCAAAAATTGCAGTGCCATTCGCCGCCTT
>OZ038519.1:52104440-52236940 GCA_964036315.1 Acanthosepion esculentum | reverse complement strand
AGTGTGGGTTATATAGGCCACTGGGTGCTTATGGAAAGTCGAGGAATGGAAAACCGACTCTCTCTACCACTTTTGTTTTGGGCTAAATATCTTGGGTCAGTTATAATCTTTGACTTTACTTAGTTTATTGAACTTTAGTTTTAAATTTTGGTATTTGAAATAATTTATTACATTTTAGGCTATGGGTAAGTGTTTTGTTTTTTTGAGTCGTAATGTCATTGTAGGTAGCGTAATAGAAATTTGTTTTGGTGTCTGCACTTGATAGCGTGCACTGATCTTTTTACTAGAATTTTATGTCCCGTAAAATTTATTATTGCCATTTTCTCCATTCAGTAACGATAACTTCGCGGAAGCAACCTCTTGGGAATTGGTTCTACAAAGCCGCGGTTTGTGGGAAGAAACTGCTCGAGTGGAACTAAGAACTTACGAAGGGAATGAAGGTGGTTCGCTGGAATAGGCGGGTCTTAGACGTGAAGATGAGAACTAGTGGAATTAAGGAATGCAGTTTATCTGAACACTATCCATGGAAATAGCGATAGAGCAGCTAAGTTTGCGACTTTTCGTCTGTGGGGAAAGGGGTTGTAGGGTGGAAAATAATTCATCATCCACAAGAACACGGAAACGCTTTTGGACTCTATCGAGACTGGAAAGTGAAGACTAGGCATCTCCTGCTCATATTTGGCATCAGTATTCTATTTTTGACCCGATTTGACTCTTGTGAAGTTAGAGAATATCAGGAGGAGTCAGGTACTTACTGAAGCGGTACAGGGAACCGACATTTTTCCAGCATCTTTTAGAATGTATAAATTTCACTTGAGGTTTGGGTTGAGTTTAAGACCCAAGAGGCGCTCAAGATATGTGGCCTCTCCGAGAGGACACCATTCATCGTGATAGGTGAAAATTCAGGACCCGCTCGGTGATGGTTTGAACGTCACTAATTTGGTTAAGAGAGTTGAAGCGACAGAGATGTGACTCTATAGCCGGATGCTAAGAATACCACAGACAGAATATGTGATCAATGAGGAAGTTTTGAGGAAAATAGGAACAAGAAGGAAACTCAGGATCCGCTCGGTACATGTTTTAAGGTAGTGTTGTAAGCTTGTGAAATTCCATAAATTTAAAAGAGAATTTTCATGACATTAACTTCTAAAATGTTTAAGTTTTTTCATAATCTGGAATCCGACAGAATGTTCGGATACAGAACAAAGAGGAAACGTTTATCAGTCTAAGATGGTTCACTTTTATTAAAGATTAACCAGAGAACGAGATATGGAGAAAAAAAATGTATATTTAATTTTTTTCTTGTTTGATTTTCATTGGTTAAACAGGCTTTATGTGCATTTGACATGTTAAGCAGCATTCGTGTGTATAGTTTTCTGATATTCTGTTGTAACCTAGAAAAAGGTTACTGAACGAGGGATAACCAAAACGGAGGTTGGAAATGAAATGGTAATTTTTATAACATCAACAAAATACGATACACGCCAGCGGCGTGAAGTAGGTAAACCACTGCTAGTGGTGGACTACTTAGACAGCATATTACCCCTACATACAATAGTGTCAACCATATTTATGAGGATTGGGATATATCTATGAGTGTTCGTAGGTACGATATATAACAATTATAAAAATTATGAAAATAAATCTATTAAAATGATTTTAAGGAATAAAAGTATTAAATAAATCCTAGAAAATTACCATAAAACTGCATTCGGGTTCACAATTATTCCCACTTGATATTCCCTAGAATAATTTGAAACATAACCATTACCACCCATCAATATCCAAGTTAAAAATCAAATATGGATCGGAATCCGACTGGATAAGACAATGAACAAATAGGAAACGTTTATGAATCTAACATGTTTCGCTTTTATTGTAGCTTCGTCAGAAATTGAGAGAAAACAGGCAAAAATACAGAACTTTGTTGTTTTTTTTTTTTTCAATTTTGTTTGGCCAATGAGAACTGACGCAAACAAAATTGTAACCTTTATGTTAATACCTATTAATTTGTTTATATATATATATATATATATATATATATATATATATATATTTACGAAAAACTAGGTAATCCGTATGGGTAGACCCAAAATGAGGATAAAATCCAGAGAGCTCAATGTAAATCAGAGCTAATAATTTAAATAAAAACAGATTACTTTAAGGTTCCATATAATAAATTATTTCACCGCAGCCCTTTTAAAGGACAGTGGATCATCAGATTTATTTCCAAATGTTGAAATGAAAAAATGAAATTATTTTCATTTTTTTTCATTTCAACATTTGGAAATAAATCTGATGATCCACTGTCCTTTGGAAGGGCTGTGGTGAAATAATTTATTATATGGAACCTTAAAGTAATCTATTTTTATTTAATATATATATCGGTCCTTGTTGTTTCTTTACGGTGGACTCAGTCTCCGAGTCTGCCATGTTTGTTGTGGGCCATTTCAGGAGACACACGTGTTCATCTCACAACGCGTAAACGCAGGCCTGCAACAAACTGACTTCCTTGAATAAATTGCATTCATTAATGATTTCTCATTCAAGTATTTGCATTCAGACAAGCTTTCGACGAACAAAAGTGTGTGTTGACATCAAATCTCGGCGATATTATGATTGACCTTTGATACTTTTTTGTGTCTGAATATGTGTTTTAATTTTTGTTTCGTGATTTTAAATAAAATTGACATCGATATGACTTCGGAGTGAAGATCGTGATCACTTATCGATGACTGGTGTACTTTGCGATTACAGCGACGAAACATTAGTGACATAGTAGGAAAAGTATGTAAAATATTTCCTACTTACTAAGGGAAGCTTGCCCAATGAAAGGGACACGTCTAGAAAGTAATATTGTTTAGACAGAGTGAGAAAGAGTGAAAGAAAGACAATAAGTGAGAGAGAGAGAAAGAACGAGAGAAGTTAAATTACTCCTAAGAAATTATGATCAAATATGGATCGGAATTCGACGGAATAAGATAAAGAACAACTAAGAAACGTTTATCAATCTAACATGTTTCACTTTTATTAAAGCTTCATCAGAGAATGAGATATGGATAGTGAGTGTGTGTGAGTGTGAGAGAGCGAGAGAAGTTAAATAATACCAGCAATTAGGAGGTGGTTCCACGCTCCTCAAAACCTCCTGATCAGAGGCCTTGCTGCTGGACGTAGTTTATCGTCTTACCCAGGACGCGGACGTAGTTTAACGTCTTACCCAGGACGAAAACACAAGGCAGAATTAAGAACTTTCTCATTAATAAAGAAAGAGAAAAGAGTAATCAGGAGGATAGTAGATAGCGATTAACATTGCATATAAATTTTTGCAGATTAAATTTGGACAAAAGTATGGAGCCGGAAAAGAGTTCCACAAGTGAGAAGTGCGAGAAAAGAAACTGTTAGCATAGAACTTACGGCTACATCTAGCCAGCTGACTTGTAAATTGATGTGATCTTGATGCCAGTCTAGCACTGCGCTTAAATTCAAAAAGTCTAGGTACCATAGCGAATAGCTCACCCGAACAATTACCATGAACGTATCTATAGAAAAGGCGCAGAGAGGCGCCCTTACGGCGGTGGGAAAATGACTGAAGCCAAGCTGCCAGATCAGGACCAATAATATTGCTGCTTCTTCTTTGGCTTTTATCGAGGAGCTCGAGGTAAATAGTAGGGCCACCAGACCAAATGTGGCAGCAATATTCTAAGAATGGACGAATGATAGACTTATAGATATATAAGAGAGATTCTGGAGAAAAAAATATATCCCTGGTCTTGTAAATAAACTAAACAGCGTCAAACATACGATGGAGTTTACTTATGAATATAAATAGATGTTTTAATCATCTCATCCCAAGGAAGGCGATAATGCCACTATGACGTCCGGGGCGGGGGGGAGGGAAAGAAAAGACTTTAGTGAGGATAGGACGATAAAGGGACGCGGTGCAGGAAGACAGAACACGGTGATTGATGTTGCATTTAAATATTTGAAGATTGGAGGCGACAAGGAAGCAAGAAATAGGCACTTCCGTTAGCGATAAGTGCGAGAAAAGAAGCTGTTAGAGAAGAAGTGGCGGTTGCATCTAGCTAGTTCAACAGTAAAACGGTGAGACCTAATTGCCAATCTAGTAGAACGCTTAAATTCGTGGAATCGAGACACTACGGCAAAATAAAAGCCCATCAGAACAGTGAGAAAGTGACTGATGCCAGATCAGGATCAATTGCATTACATACTCTTCATTGAATTGAGTACCAGACCAGATATGGCCCGTCCTGGTTAGGATGATAAACTAAATCTGCGCCAGGGTGAGACGATAAACTACGTCCAACAGCAAGGCCTCTGATCAGGAGGTTTTGAGGAGCGTGGAATCACCTCTTTGCTGGTGTTCCCAGGTCCACTCTGACCCGGGGTGGTAGAACCTGTTAGGGTCCCAGCTATGGGAAAATAGTTTGACCCCCAAAACATTGAGAAAGTGTAAAAATGTTTTAATACCAGAAATGCTTCGGGAAAATATTATAACCAGCAATAAACTTTTGAAGGAAAAAATTATTATCAGCAATACTTAAAAAAAATATGTTACCACCAATACAAACAGCTATGGAGTATTTTTAAAACATTAATCATAAAAATTTAAACGAATTTACCCCCCTTACACTATCCTTAACATAAATTGACTATAACGAAAAAACACAACTGTCAATTATACTTATTTTTGTCTTAGCAATTCAGCCCTGAAGATGACCTTGAATTTTTCCTCCATTACCGATTTGTTCTACTGCAAGTTGAGCTAACCGAGGTTTTACCAAACGAGTATTACCATTTATATATAATCTCCTAATGAGCCAGGTAATACCTACCTAGATTTCCTCACATTGGGTCATCAGGATTTTACTTTAGCTCTACTTAGTGTATTGAGCACTCTTCGTTTTAACTTATTAGTCACTGTTAGTCATGTTAGCGAAGTGATTTTGCCATTAATCACATTAACATTACTATTTCATTCTTTGTATAAATTCTTTGATATACATAATAAATCCGTGTGTCACGCTTTTTCAACTTCTCTCTCCTAGAGGCTGTAGCCCAACATATCATACCATTTTGGAATCAGGTCGACTCCGTGAGCAAATTAAAAACATTGCAATCCTGGAATTTTGAATTCCCAAATTTTCATTACTGCGATATTTTGCGACGATTTTTTTTTTTTTTTTGTAGGATAACAATTTTTATAACTTGGAAATAAATTTGGGAATAATCGAAATTAATTGCAAAATCCAGCGAAGTCACTCATAAAATTAAAATAATTGTTTGTACGGAAAGTAAGGACCGACGTAGATCAATTTAAAAAAAAAATTAAGTGGTGACAGAAGAATTATCGTTGAACTTTTAAAAGATAAGCATAAAAATTAATACGATACTTAAGTGCAGCGATCAATTTTGAGTTCTCCAGCTTGTTGTTGCCTATCGCATTACTCCTCAAGACCTTTTGTTGATGAAGGCCCAGTCAAGAGGCCTCCACAGGAGCAAGTTTAAATACCGTCCAATAGTAATAAAAACTTGGAAATCACAAATTTCAGGATTGCGGATCTGGAATGTTTTTAATTTGCTTACGGAGTCTGCCTGATTCCAATATGGCATATGTTTGGCTACGGCCTCGAAGAGTAAAGTTGAAAAGTGACACACGCGCATATATATATATATATCGTTACAGCTGCTTCTAAAACGATAAATGACTTAATTAATCCAAAACAAAATAACCTAAAACTTGAAGCAGGAATTACGTTAAAAACTGTAATCACTGGAAAATATTATATGCACACAGATATTTTTTATTATTTCAAACGTTATTTTTAGTGGATGTCCGTATTTGAGTAGACGGTCCGTTTTTTTTTCTACACTGTATTACGTCTACTGACTTGTGTGCTCGAAAAAGCTTAATAATGATAATGTACCCCTCCTCCCCCACCGGCAGTTTTTGTATTTGTATCCTTACAAAGCGTAGTGGGGGCGAAGCAGGTTCGAACCCTGTTACAGTTTGTTTTTTTTTTCCTGAAGAGACATTATCTGGCTTGATTCACACTTTGAACTAGGCCAGGCTTCGGTCAGCTCGTGATAGGGTTTTACATGTTCCTTTTTTTAAACTGTTCGGATCCCAATGTACGGTACACTTTCTAACCACGCGCCCATTTCATATATATTCGTATCCGAAACGTAACAACTTTAAACAAATACAGTGAGTCCCCCGTATTCGCGGTGCTTAGGGACCAGAACCGACCGTGAATAGTTAGAATGCGTGGATACTTGAGCCCAACCCTAAAAGTGCTTATAAGTATCCTATATGCCTTAAACTTTCATCCTAAACACTTTACAAACATTTCAGACCCTTTTAAAAACATTTTTGAAAAATAATATTGCTGACCATACTTAGCATAAATTTTCTTTCATACGTACAATAACCGTTTGGAATGACGCATAGATTGATACAACCTTTGAAAATACTGTATAAAATATGTGTAGCAAGACATAAAATATAAAGTTCACAACATTTTCTAAAAACAGAACTGTGATGATGTCTCCAGACTTAACATGAGCAACTTTTAAGACCCCAGCCGCAGCCCCTAACAATGAACAAAGCCCAAGCATTACGCATGTTTTTGCGTTTGTTTTTATACAATGAAGATGTATAAATCTGCCAATTTTTACCATAAAAATGGACTGTTATGTTTTAAGCCACTTAAATAACAGAAAAATAATACAAGAATATTTTAAATATATTCTATGGAAAAAAAATATGCGAATCGAGAGTTCTCGGCAAAAGAATTTGTACATATGTTCTTCAGAAAAACACTAGAATATTCGGGGTTTCCGCGAATAACATATGTTCTAAAGAAAAATCCGCGAATCTGTGAAGCCGCGAATGCTGAAACGTGGATAGGCGGGGACTCACTGTAATGGACTTTTTCTGTTTTTTCTTTTTTTTTTTCTTTTTTTTTTCTTTTTTTTTTTCTTTTTTTATTCGATATTAATACGCCAAACATTCCTTTTAGAAGGTACACGTATTCGAGCAACCGTCCCTCTTGATTTAAAAACCGTGAAATTTCTTATTTATTCTTCTCGGAAAAAACACTAATGATAAACTTAAAATTCTTACCGCCTTTTAATCGTAGCAACATTTAAATTTAGAAATTTCATTTTTTTTTTAAAATATATATGAAAGTTATAATGAACGTTAGTTCAGCAAGCTAAATATGAGATCTGATAATTTTAATAGATCTATTTAACGTTTGGCTCTGATGAGCGTTTAGAGACGAAACTCTTGAGTCGGTCAATCATATATCCGATGAACTTAAGTTGTATTGATTATTATTGCACCAGTTATCGACTAAGTGCTTTTTGGCGGAACTTCTGTTAGCTTGAAAAATACGTTAAATTCTCGTAATTTGCATATTTATTTTTGTTAGTTGTTCTGTTACTCGTATATAGGTATATTGTATAATAATATGTAGCAGGCACAGTATGTATGTCTCTATCTATCTATGTCTCTATCTATCTATGTCTCTATCTATCTATGTCTCTATCTATCTATGTCTCTATCTATCTATGTCTCTATCTATCTATGTCTCTATCTATCTATGTCTCTATCTATCTATGTCTCTATCTATCTATGTCTCTATCTATCTATGTCTCTATCTATCTATGTCTCTATCTATCTATCTATGTCTCTATCTATCTATCTATGTCTCTATCTATGTCTCTATCTATCTATCTATGTCTCTATCTATCTATCTATGTCTCTATCTATCTATCTATGTCTCTATCTATCTATCTATGTCTCTATCTATCTATCTATGTCTCTATCTATCTATCTATCTATGTCTCTATCTATCTATCTATCTATGTCTCTATCTATCTATCTATCTATCTATGTCTCTATCTATCTATCTATCTATGTCTCTATCTATCTATCTATCTATGTCTCTATCTATCTATCTATCTATGTCTCTATCTATCTATCTATCTATGTCTCTATCTATCTATCTATCTATGTCTCTATCTATCTATCTATCTATGTCTCTATCTATCTATCTATCTATGTCTCTATCTATCTATCTATCTATGTCTCTATCTATCTATCTATCTATGTCTCTATCTATCTATCTATGTCTCTATCTATCTATCTATGTCTCTATCTATCTATCTATCTATGTCTCTATCTATCTATCTATCTATGTCTCTATCTATCTATCTATCTATGTCTCTATCTATCTATCTATCTATGTCTCTATCTATCTATCTATCTATGTCTCTATCTATCTATCTATCTATGTCTCTATCTATCTATCTATCTATGTCTCTATCTATCTATCTATCTATGTCTCTATCTATCTATCTATCTATGTCTCTATCTATCTATCTATCTATGTCTCTATCTATCTATCTATCTATGTCTCTATCTATCTATCTATCTATGTCTCTATCTATCTATCTATCTATGTCTCTATCTATCTATCTATCTATGTCTCTATCTATCTATCTATCTATGTCTCTATCTATCTATCTATCTATGTCTCTATCTATCTATCTATCTATCTATGTCTCTATCTATCTATCTATCTATGTCTCTATCTATCTATCTATCTATGTCTCTATCTATCTATCTATCTATGTCTCTATCTATCTATCTATCTATGTCTCTATCTATGTCTCTATCTATCTATGTCTCTATCTATGTCTCTATCTATCTATGTCTCTATCTATGTCTCTATCTATCTATGTCTCTATCTATGTCTCTATCTATCTATGTCTCTATCTATGTCTCTATCTATCTATGTCTCTATCTATGTCTCTATCTATCTATGTCTCTATCTATGTCTCTATCTATCTATGTCTCTATCTATGTCTCTATCTATCTATGTCTCTATCTATGTCTCTATCTATCTATGTCTCTATCTATCTATGTCTCTATGTCTCTATCTATCTATGTCTCTATCTATGTCTCTATCTATCTATGTCTCTATCTATGTCTCTATCTATCTATCTATGTCTCTATCTATGTCTCTATCTATCTATGTCTCTATCTATGTCTCTATCTATCTATCTATGTCTCTATCTATGTCTCTATCTATCTATCTATCTATCTATCTATCTATCTATCTATGTCTCTATCTATCTATCTATCTATGTCTCTATCTATCTATCTATCTATGTCTCTATCTATCTATCTATGTCTCTATCTATCTATGTCTCTATCTATCTATCTATGTCTCTATCTATCTATCTATGTCTCTATCTATCTATCTATCTATGTCTCTATCTATCTATCTATCTATGTCTCTATCTATCTATCTATCTATCTATCTATGTCTCTATCTATATATATTTATATCTATCTATATATTTATCTATATATATATATATATATATATATATATATATATATATATATATATCTATCTATCTATCTATCTATCTATGTATCTGGGAATATATAACTGGAACAATGTCAATTTATTTTACACAATTTCACCTTATGGTATCCGATTTTCTCAACAATATGCCGCTAAAATTTACGAACTTAGGGAACAGCTGAAATATTGATTGCAACAAAGTTGACAACCTGATATTAACCACAATGACAAAAGTGCGGTAAGGTACTCAATCCTGTAAAACAAGTTTTAGACTAGATCGTATGATGAAAATGAAATAAATTTGCTTCAAATTTATGAGGGTTGATTGATGAGTGTGGCTTCCAATCTTATCAAACAGGCGTCTCAGACATGTGGCCCGCGGGCAATATTCTCTCGTATGGTACCATTTTCGTGACCATTATTTTTTCCAAAATTTAATAAGTTCAATAAATTTGTCCCTTGCTCCTATACTTTTGCAATGGTAGCATTGAGCAAGACCTACCTACCAAGTGCTACCAGACAGCCAATCAATTATAAGGTCATGAAGGTCTGTTCTAGTTCCTCTCCAGTGAAGGCGGTGATGATGATTGTGGTGTAGAGGGACTCGATTTTGATACTGACGTGGGTCAAGTTTTTGCCTCATATTGACACTCGATCTTTTTTCTTCTCTTTTTTGCTTTTCTTTTTTGTTTTCCTCTATTTTCTTTTCCTTTTTCTCTTTCTCATTCCCCTTTTCTCTTCGCTCTTTCTCGTTCCCCTTCGCCTCTTTCCCCTTTTTCTCTTCGCCTCTTTCCCCTTTTTCTCTTCGCCTCTTTCCCCTTTTTCTCTTCGCCTCTTTCCCCTTTTTCTCTTCGCCTCTTTCCCCTTTTTCTCTTCGCCTCTTTCCCCTTTTTCTCTTCGCCTCTTTCCCCTTTTTCTCTTCGCCTCTTTCCCCTTTTTCTCTTCGCCTCTTTCCCCTTTTTCTCTTCGCCTCTTTCCCCTTTTTCTCTTCGCCTCTTTCCCCTTTTTCTCTTCGCCTCTTTCCCCTTTTTCTCTTCGCCTCTTTCCCCTTTTTCTCTTCGCCTCTTTCCCCTTTTTCTCTTCGCCTCTTTCCCCTTTTTCTCTTCGCCTCTTTCCCCTTTTTCTCTTCGCCTCTTTCCCCTTTTTCTCTTCGCCTCTTTCCCCTTCGCCTCTTTCCCCCCTTTCTCTTTCCCCTTCGCCTCTTTCCCCTTTCTCTCTTTCTCTTCCCCTTCGCCTCTTTCCCCTTTTTCTCTTTCTCTTTCTCCTTCGCCTCTTTCCCCTTTTTCTCTTCGCCTCTTTCCCCTTTTTCTCTTCGCCTCTTTCCCCTTTTTCTCTTTCTCTTTCCCCTTCGCCTCTTTCCCCCCTTTCTCTTCCCCTTCGCCTCTTTCCCCTTTTTCTCTTCGAACGGACCAGTCAATTTAAGTAGTACACATAAATACATGCATTTTTTCTATGTATTCAGATTTGCAGGTTTTTATTCCTAAACCCTAGTAATTAAGATACCTACTTTTTTTCTTCTTGACATTGGTAAACGTTGAAAAGGCGAATACTTTCGTTTCGATTGTTGAAACTCTGAGCCGTCAATAATTTGAAGGATACCAGGTTCCTAAGAATATTACCGCTCACTATTAACTCCCAGTCTCACCCAAGTTATTATACCTGCTTTTAGCTTTGTCAGCATTCACCTCTTTGCAAATTGGATCGTTCAGAAGTCTATTGTCTTGTAAACCCATTTTCTCTGTACTTACCAGATGTTTCACCGTCTCGTTCCTTTTCCATTTTCACATTTAAATCTCTCATGATAATAATTTCCGGCGATTTGCATCGAGTCTTGGCGTTCACTAGTGTGCTGTAAAACTTATCTATCTCGGTGTTTTGTATTGTTGGTGTATTTGCTACTATAATGACTATATTAAACGGCTTTCTTAGAATTCCGCCAAACAGTCTCCCAGAATATATTTCTTCATGCATTGATTCGTCTAGTATGAGTCTTCTCTCTCACCAGTCGAGTTCGTTAATGCAAATAACCATGGGAAAAGTATGAATCACTCTCAGCTATGGGTTAAGTAGTAAGACTTGTATCTGGAAAAAAAAGCATTGTTATTCTCGCACTTCTCTTTTGTGGAATTCTTTTCCTGCTTTCCAGTCAAGTTTGATCTTCATAAATTTTAATGTTACATCAATTATCTTCACAATTGTTCTCTCTCCTTAATGTTTTTTGTCTCATTCTCTCACACCCATTGCCTCTTAGATCTTAGTGGCTTTATTACCTTGCTTGGGGTGAAATGATTAAAAATAGTCTTGTCAGTGAATAGACAAATATCTTATGTCGTTAGAAAATATTTTCCTTTTTTTCTTTTTTTTTATATCAATTGACCTTTCGTGGGGGGTGGGGGTCAAGTGAAAAATGAAAAATTGGTCTGAGAAGGTCGTGGATGGGGTGTAGGTGCCTCCTGCTACCTGTGGGACTTGTTTTTGCTTAGTACCTACTTAACTCCGCCCTCCCCATTCGGCTTGATTGTTGACACAAGTAAACGCACTGATTTGTTCACTGCAAAACATATGGAAAAAAGATCTTGATAGCCTCCTCTTTACCCCCTCAAACCATTCCTCTTTACCCCCTCAAACCATTCCTCTACTCAACTGACCTGGAAAAGTACCAACATCTTTCTCTGGATTTGAAAGAAAGAATCTGGTCTTATCACCTTCTGAGAGACATATATTTTTTTTTCTTTCTTCTTCGGGTAGACATATATATTTTCTTTTTCTTCTTCGGGTAGACATATATATTTTCTTTTTCTTCTTCGGGTAGACATATATATTTTCTTTTTCTTCTTCGGGTAGACATTATATTTTTTCTTTTTCTTCTTCGGGTAGACATTATATTTTTTCTTTTTCTTCTTCGGGTAGACATTATATTTTTTCTTTTTCTTCTTCGGGTAGACATTATATTTTTTCTTTTTCTTCTTCGGGTAGACATTATATTTTTTCTTTTTCTTCTTCGGGTAGACATTATATTTTTTCTTTTTCTTCTTCGGGTAGACATTATATTTTTTCTTTTTCTTCTTCGGGTAGACATTATATTTTTTCTTTTTCTTCTTCGGGTAGACATTATATTTTTTCTTTTTCTTCTTCGGGTAGACATTATATTTTTTCTTTTTCTTCTTCGGGTAGACATTATATTTTTTCTTTTTCTTCTTCGGGTAGACATTATATTTTTTCTTTTTCTTCTTCGGGTAGACATTATATTTTTTCTTTTTCTTCTTCGGGTAGACATTATATTTTTTCTTTTTCTTCTTCGGGTAGACATTATATTTTTTCTTTTTCTTCTTCGGGTAGACATTATATTTTTTCTTTTTCTTCTTCGGGTAGACATTATATTTTTTCTTTTTCTTCTTCGGGTAGACAATATATTTTTTCTTTTTCTTTTCGGGTAGACAATATATTTTTTCTTTCTTCCTTTTTCGGTTAGACATATATATTATATTTTTCTAACGGGCAATCATCAAAACATATAACCTGTTTCACAGTCAAGTATTAGTCAAGCTTCATTACCAGTTGTGTGGGTGATAGGAGAATCCATATATTACTAGAACTGATTCTCTGTCTCTCCAGCATTGTCTCCGTGGATTTTTTTGCACGCATACAATGTATATTTGTCTGTATGTGTTGTGCGGGAGTGACTGACATGTGCTTCTGAACAGATGCCCACACAATTTTACCGAACTTGAAATAAAACATTGGAGCAATACCTTCTCCAACCCAGTCTGGACAACTTGTACCTTGATCTGAACAATAAAAATCAAGGTTTGAGACTTTGAAAAAAGTTACTTTTTTTTAACTCTAAAAATTGAACATAATTATAATATTTTATGGAACTGATCTAAAATTTACACTATTTACATTGTTCGGACTGTTAACCTAATCTTTATTGCCATATCCACGACATTTCGACCGTTGTACGCTCCGGCCTTCTTCAGGTGATATACGTTGGAATTTCGAACCGAACCCTTTATTTGGTCTACGGAGATAGATTGTTCTAATTCTACGTACCATGCCTTCCAACGTATATCATCTAACGAAGACCGGAGCATACTACGGCCGAAACATCGTGAATGTGGCAATAAAGATGAGGGAAAAAAGTCCGAATAGTGTAAATAATTACAATAGTTCATCTCAGAAATCTAGATAGATGTTACGGGAAATTATTCAGTAACAAATAGATTTTCATTTTTAAAGCTGACTTGAGTTTTTTGATTTTTTATTATAGGCGTGTCATTGCATTAGATACACAAGCTACCAGTCTGCCACTGGGTGGCATGCCACTAGCGTTTACCACTGTCGGGCCGCCGGCGTGTTCGGGTCTGCAATGAGCCCACCGGTGGCTGCCACCAGAGGACCGCTGCCGCCAGCGGGCCACTAGCGGTTTGCGTGTAGGATGAATTAAAATATCTATATGGAAAAACGTACATACACACACAATTTTTACTTTCTGCCTGGCAACAACGCCAAAGTAACAGGTTTAGGGCCATATCACGGCGAAACATCGGTTCCGTACTATCACCGAAGTTAGGCAACGTCGAACCTGGTCAATACCTAGATGGGTGACTGCTTGGAAATACCAAGTGTTGTCAGCTTGAATGTGTGGTTGGTGTAATGGATAACAACTCAGAATTTTAATCGATAATAATCCAATTCCCGTTAGGTTCATTATATTCTCTTACATGCAAATATCCATAGGAAAGGTATGAATTCACTTCTCCCCCAGCTATGGGTTAACTAGTAAGGCATATCAGTAAATCATTATTATCTCCTCACCTCGAATTCGTGTAATCTAAAAATATTTTCAAGCTTTAAATAATCTGCAAAGGGTTGATAAGCCGTAAAAAAAAACGAATCAATAAAAATAAAACAAGGTAACCGGAAAAAAGTACATGCCGTCCATTTGAAGTTATTTTTGATTCCTCAGTGTAAACCAAATATATTTCTCTAATAAATGTGATATTTTAAATTTTAAAACCATTTAGATTTTAAATTTGATCACCTTGCCACTAGCAAAATAACGTGTGCTGAACTAGTTGTTTCAGAGTAGAGGTTAAGATGACACTTTGGCACATGGATTTCCTATATCGTGGTCATGTACATCTTGATAATTTACACTTCAAGTAATCTTTTTAACATATACCCACGCTGTGTTCGTTTCCTTGCACATAAACACAGTCGGCATTTTCTGGTCCATCCCTTGCTATATAATAAACATTTTCAGTAAATATTTATAATTAAATCTCTAAGCTGAATGTAGTTTTATGGCACATTTCTTACTCTATAGTGGTCATGGAGTTCCCGACAAGGATTTTAAAGATTCTCATAGACTTTATCATATTCACGGTCCTGATTCTGAATGCTTTTATGGCACATTGCTTAATCTATAATGGTCATGTAGTGGCATACAAGGATTTTAAATAGATTATCATAGTCTTTAATAGCCTATCTGTGGTCTTGATTCTGAATGTGGTTGTAAGACACATTGGCTCCTATATAATGGTCACTTAGTGCCAAACAACTATTTTTAAATTCTCGGTTTTAAATCTATTTTTCAATGTTCTGATTCTGAATGTGATTTATGGTATATTGATTGCTATATAATGGTCATGTAATGGAAAAAAGGCCTTTTAATCAAATTCTCCTAGTCTTTAGTCACAAGTTTCTGATTCTGAATGGGTTTTTCTTGTATGACACATTAACTGCTCTATAATGGTCATGAGACTTAAGATAGATATTGTTTTGAATGAGATCCAACTTCTACAGCTCTCCTTTTTCAAAATAGGTTCTGTATTTTTATTACTTATTTACAAACATTTACTGTTCCAAGTAGTATACTCTTTTTTTTTTTTTTTTTTTTTTTTCAAGGGGTCCTAAAATTCTGCACAATTCTCAATCATTGTATTAATCTGATATGTTTTTATTTTAGTTTTTTCTTTTTTTTTTAAACAGTACTTTTAAAACAATCTAAATCTGTAAATGAAGGTTGAGACAAAAGCGTCAAGTGCTATAACTTGCCCCAAATTAACCTGGGATAATTGAAATCGCGGGTATTCAAATTATTTTGATGGTGCCTGCTATACCCTGAGGGAAAACCTACCCTGATAAAATATCTGCGTTAGAACTTGTTTGTCCTCCATCAGCATGGCTGATGCTCACCTCTGAATCAGTTGCTAGGTCTGCTGCTAAGAAGGTTGGTTCCCTCTAGCGTACCAGACAGTTCATCACGTCAGAATCCATCTTGCACATTTATAAATCTACCATTCATCCATGCTTTGAATATGGCTGCCATATCTGGTTCGGGTCTTCTGCTGCATATATATAGTAGGAATATATATATATATATATATATATATATATATATATATATATATATATATATATATATATATATATATATAATGTATATATATATGTATATTCCTACTATCTTCGTGTTTTCTTTTCTTCAGCTAATTCTCAATATCAATTCGGAACATGGCCATAATGTGCTGACCGTATTTAATTTTTAAGTAGAGCGATTATACTGAATCAGTTGCTAGGTCTGCCGCTAAAAAGGTTGGTTCACCGTGTCGTACCAGGCAGTTCTTTTCGTCAGAACCCATTTTGCACATTTATAAATCTATCATTCGTTCAGACATGGAATATAGCTGCCATATTTGGTCTGGTGTGTTCGTTTCTTACTGGGTGCTCACCGCTTTCGTCCTTGTATCACCTCTAAGCTACGCATAGAAAATCATTTTGGGGCACTTCAACATGGTGTAAAGGTTAGTAAGCTTGTCTTGCTAGATCACTTACGACCGAATAGTGAGTTCGATCCTCACTGGGTGCTCCATACTTTCCGCCTTGTGCCACACTAAACTACGTTTAGAAAATCGCCATATCTGATTCTCTGGATATATATCTCGAAATATTCGATAAAATCCAAAGAAGGGTCTGTAATTTTATCGGCCTTGACCTGGCATCTCGACTTCATTATTCCCACTGCTGTGATGTGGCTTCCCTCTGCCTTTTCTATAAATCTTTTCATGTGATTTGTGTGAATCCTCTCTCTTTCTTTGTACCTTGACCGCATGGATTTTAATATCCTACTAGATTGGCTACTATGTATCATCGTTTTACTTTTGCCATTTCCTGTTTAGAATTCGGTTTCCGGTTCTTCTAAAGTCTGCCTCATCTCTGTACTCCTAACGTCTGCCTCATCTCTGTACTCCTAACGTCTGCGCCTGAACCCTGAAATTTTATTATCTGTTTAATTTTTTTTCTTTCATCCATCAATAGGAGTATATAATTCGCCTATCGTCCATTTTTTATTTATTTATTTATTTTTTTTTTTTTTGAACAGGAGTAGAGGTTTATCCCTTGTTTCCTGTTTAGGATTGGATTTCCGATTCCTTCTTAAACTTTGTTCTAGCTCTACTTCTAACGTTTGTTCTTTCCTACGCTTATATAAGTCCCCATAGTAACCCTCTATCTTGAGTGGCTCTTGGGGCTTGTTTGGGGGGGACATTAGTAAAAATGAATGTTCCGATTTCCTGTTTTACTGCCGCTTATGATCTTCAAAAAAAAATGAAATGCAACGTTAGTCGCCATCTTCTGCATTCCTTACTGTCGTTTTTTTTTTTTTAAATTATTATTGTCCTTTCTCTTCCACCCCCCCAGTAAGCCCTTTGCGTCTTAGTGGCATTATCGCCTTGCTCGGGGTGAAATGATCAAAAGAAACTGAACTGAATTCTGCTATAAAGGTTAAGTATAATTGAGCAAGGTCACTGACAGATGGGTGACCAGATGTTAAAAGCTGATAGCGTAAACAGTTTGACAGTAGAATGGTATTTTAAACTGTATAAATTTCCTCGACTCTTTTTTGGTCAACGAAAAGGAAAGGAGAGAAATCACTTGAGTATGGGTAGAGAAAGACTTCTTTGTTTTGACTTCTAACAGCCATGATGAACTGGAATATTTCGTTAGAGAAAGTAATAAAGGAAAGGGATAAGAAAGGACTAACTATGAATTGAAAGACAAAAATGTATGGTTGTTGGTAAGAGGAACAATCCAAGATACGAACTACGGGTTGGAGATGTCGAAATCTAAGCAAGTACGAAAATTTAAATGTTTGGGAAATGTTTTAACGGAAAATGTGACACCAAAATCCGAAGACAAATTGGGATAAAGATGCCTTACAAGATATTAACAGGAAAATTTCGTTAGAAACAAAGAAAACAGCGCTGAAATGCAATGCAATATCGGTCCTCTTCTATAGCAGTGAATACTGGACAAGGTCCTCACAAAACGAGAGACTTGAGGCAAGAAAAATGTACTTCTACAAAAGGATATTTTTTTTTTAAGCTTATCACCCCAAGCAAGGCTGGAAGCCACTAGCACACAAGGGGTTATAGAAGGTTTGGAGGAAGAGCAGATAGGAGTGGTAAAGGAGAGGATGTGGAGAAAGATAGTGGATCGATCAAGGCAAGGGGGTTACAGAAGATTTGGAGCGAGAGCAGATAGGAATGAAAGGTGAAAGGATGTGGAGAAGGGAAGTGGATAGATCAAGGCAACTGGAGATGTCGATTGACGTTACACTTAAATAGTTGGAGATCGTATTTGTCAGGGAAACAGGAATAAGGAAGGGTGTTCCACAGGCGAGATGTGCGAGACATGAAGCTATTGGAGTAGAAGAGACGTCTACATCTAACAGTTTCAATGGTGAAGGGGTGGGAACGGGATGCCAGCCTCGTAGTACGTTTAAATTCATGAGGCCTAGGAACCAGCGAAAGCATCTCCTTGGAGCAATTACCGTGAAAGTATTTGTAAAAAAGAGCGAGGCAACGTCGCGTCTGTGAGTCTGTGAGATAGCGACTGCAGACGAGATGACAGATCAGGGCCAATTACGTTGCATATCCGTCTCTGGATCTTATCAAGAACCCTGAGGCAAACAGCAGGGGCTCCAGACCATATATGGCAGGAATACTCCCTGCAAGGGCGAATGGTCGATTTATAGATTTGGAGGATCGATTCCGGGGAGAAAAATTTCCTGGCTCGGTACAGGGAGCCATCTTTCCTTATGTTGAGAATACCATGGACTAAACATGTGAGTAAAGAGGAAGTTTTCAAGAAGTTATAACGAGAAACAACGTTTATAGAATATTACTGAAAAAGAGCAGATTTCGAAAATTTAACAAAACAAATGCTAAGAGACCTAACACATTACAAGGTAGGAAAAGGTTCAAAGTTATTAAAATAAATGAACATTTTTTTAAAAAAAATCTTGTTCTTTTTTCAGATTTTCTATAAGTTTAAGTTCTTATCATTTGCGTCAATCTTTAAAATGACCACGCCACAAGAAAAGTCGTTTTGTGTACTGCAATTCACGAAGTGTAACCTTAAAATAATAAAATGTGAACCTTTTCCTATAATCCAGTAATGTGTTGAGTGTGTTTGTCTCTTAGCATTTATTTTTTTTATTAAATTTCGAAATCTGCTCTTTTTGGATAAGCCTGTATTTAGAATCACAAAGGTGAAAAGTCAAGGAATACGTAATGAGAAAAGAGGGCTTGGAGAATTTGACACTCACAAGGCATATCGAACAGACAGAAGGAAACGAGCGTCTGTAAGTGGATGGAGGACTAAAAGGGATGATGAAAACACAACTATTACTAAGAGCTACAAAGGATAGGAAGTTGTGGAGAGCAGTGATCACCCACAAATGTACACGCACATAGAAGCTATGAAACAAATCCGTCAAAAATTCACAGTAGTTTCCGACAAAATGTGAAGAAAAAAATTTAAATTTGAATCATGATTGGGGATTGGTAGAATTTTTAATTTTTTTTTTTTTTAATTACTATTGTTTCTGCCCACTGACTTTACGGCTACTCCTTTTTTTGCAAAACGTAACTTTTGGATAGCGAGAAGAAATGTTTCAACAAGTCAGCAAAACGATATCTCTGTAGGTGATCAGGAAGGGATTGTCAGTGGTGAGGAATGAATAGAAGTCTTAATGATAGGACAGGGTTATCATATGTATGGAAATGATTTTACTGTAAGAATGCATTGACAATCTGGGGAAAAAGGATTCTGAGTGGTCAGTATGCAAACGTTATTCACATAATAGTGTTATATTGTATCAGAGAAGTGAATTGAAAATGATTTTACTACATGAATGCGCTTAAAATTGAGAAAGTATTGCCAGTGTGTGAAAAGAGGTAAGCAGGTAACCTTTGCTGATAGAATAGGACTGTTATGTTTAACGAGCATTTTAGATTTTTTGTTTGTTTCGTAAAAAAAATAAAAAACAAAGATTAAAGTATTTTTTTCTTACCAAAATCTCAAATTAATTACCCATGATTCTCTAACGATATACCCCCCCCACCTCAGATAAACAACTTTTCTTTGTATATATATATATATTTTTAACTCTGTGTTTGAGGCACAGTAACGTCGACATAATTAATTATAGTGGAAACGATTACGTAAAAAAAAAGGTTTGACATTGAAATATATTTTTTGAATCGGGATTTTAAAAATTTAAAGTTTGCTTAATTAGTTTTAAAAAAACAACAACAACAACAACAAAAAATGCAGGTGCTACAACACTGGGAAATTAAGAGACGAAAACGTTACGATCCCTAGCTTGGATCAAGAGGAGAACCTTAGGAGCTGATGAACAGTTCTTCTGTATTTAAGCAAGTTACAATCTCCCACTCCCACCCTAAAAAAATCCACATACACAAAAGGTGTAATGTGGTTGAGAATGGGTGGGTGCTGGGCGAGAGTATGTTTTTATTTTTAAAATTTTTTTATTTTTCATTTATTTTTTTATTTCATTTATTTTTGAAAAAATTTTTTTCATTTATTTTTTTTTTTTTCATTTATTTATTTTTTTTTCAATTATTTATTTTTTTTTCATTTTTTTTTTTTTTTCAATTATTTATTTTTTTTCATTTATTTTTTATATTTTATTTTTTTGCGCTATACAAATTGGATTCTCCATTTCGTATCACAGTTAGCTTCACTTTTTCATAGGTCGATGTAAACTGTTAATAATGATTCTTTCCATGCAAAAAAAACAAAACAACAAAAAAAAAAAACATCGCCGGGTGCGGAGAAGAAAGTCAGTTTTATTACCTAGTAAATCGGTGATTAAACACGTTTCCACTGCTGGCACTTAGTGTAAATGTGTGCACATAATTACATTTTTTTTCTTTTTCATTTTTTTAACAAAAATATTTGCAGTAACCTTCCTCAGTATAATGTCGGGCCTGATAAAATTACAGCCTCTTCGAATTTTGTCAATTATCTCGAGAGATACTTTTCATTTTTCAATCACCTTGAAACTCCCCATTTTAAGTGTGATGGACTCTCCCGTCTAGCTATAATTTTTACAAGACTGGAGAGTCCATCATACATTAAAATAGGGATTTAACTTTCAAATAAATTTTTACTTTTAGTCGCCTTTCTTTTTGTTCGTTTTATTCTTTTAAACCAAAAATACTTTCCAGTACTACCAGGCCCAGGGATTGAACTCGAAACTGCAAATATACCAGAAAGTATTTTTTAGCCAATACTTTGTTTAATCCACTCGGTTATACATTACGAAACGCATATGGGACTCCATTTTTATTCGTAAATTGGCCCAGATATTTAGTGGGGTTAGTAATTAGCTTCAGTGCACGGTCATAGTAATCAGTCACCTAGCGAGGAGTGAACCCAGTACCCCGAAGTAATCATCTATAAAACTAGTTTACTGTTTTTAATCTATGATAAATAAATCCCTTGTAGTGGCAGTAAAAAAAAAAAAAAATTATCTTAATAGCCGAAAAGAGCGAAACCTTACTTGAATTAAGGAGCCTTTTCCCCTATGATTCTAGAATACATTTTCGACTTATTTTTTCTCTCTCTCTCTCTCTCTCTCTCTCTCTCTCTCTCTCTCTCTCTCTCTCTCTCTCTCTCTCTCTCTCTCTCTCTCTCTCTCTCTCTCTCTCTCTCTCTCTCTCTCTCTCTCTCTCTCTCTCTCTCTCTCTCTCTCTCTCTCTCTCTCTCTCTCTCTCTCTCTCTCTCTCTCTCTCTCTCTCTCTTTTTTCTCTTTTTTCTCTTTTTTCTCTTTTTTTCTCTTTTTTCTCTTTTTTCTCTTTTTTCTCTTTTTTTCTCTTTTTTTCTCTTTTTCTCTTTTTTCTCTTTTTTCTCTTTTTTCTCTTTTTTCTTTATATATATATATATATATGCCGGGTGTAACAGCAAAAGTGTCCAAATCGTGTAACAGCAAAAGTGTCCGATTGTTACATTAAGCACTGATCCGTTCTGTCTTAGAAATGATTAAAGATATCTTACTTGAATTCTTCGAGGTTTTTATAACACTATTGGACTCTACTTTGAGCAATAAGAATGTATAATTACTCTCCAAGCTTAACAGAAGTATCTTGATGAAATCGATCATAAACGAAAATGACATGTTCATCATTAATTAATCATAGCTAAGGATCGGAATCTCGTGAAAGATTTAAATAAAGTTCAAATATATATATATATATATATAATGTTCCAGGATCATTTTCCAACTTATTTAAGATGATCTTCACCATCTCTAACCTCATAATTTTCTGTCTTTGAGTAACAAGGTACTTCACATGTTTCACGTACGATTTCATTTTCAAGCCTTTTTCCCTGCTCTTTGGTCTGTCATAGCTGAAACTCCTCTTTCACATGCCAAACATCTTATGGATTGAGTTGGATCTTTTCTAATTGATCTCTTTAGCTCTAAGTTGAAATGATGATCCCTCTTCCTGTTGGGACCTCCTGATCCAGTTTTCCTCTCTACAGTTTCCTCTTTTTAAAACTTATTCACCGTTCTCATGATGGTTCTTGAATGGACTTTGAAGATGGAAGACAGAGTATGAATGTTGGTACCGTTACTGAAGGCCTGAATGATCTTTTTCCTCTCACCATTGCGCAGTTGGGAAGACATAATGAGGCTGACACAAAACGATTTTCACCTGTTCTCTTTATAGCTGAAACTCATTTCTCACATGCCAAACGTCTTACGAATTGAGTTGGATCTTTTCTAATTGATCTCTTTAGCTCTATAGCTCTAAGTAGAAATGATGATCCCGCTTACTGTTTTCACCTCATGATCCAGTTTTCCTCTCTAATGTTCGCTTTTTTTTTTTTTTTTTTTTAAATAAAAAAAATTATTCACCATTCTCTTGATGGTTCTTGAATGGACTTTGAAGATGAAAGCCAAAGTATTAATGTTGGTGCCATTACTAAAGGCCTGAACGACCTTTTTTTTTCTCTGACCATTACTCAGTTGGGAAGACATAGTCGGTCTGACGTAAAACAATTTTAACCTATTCTCTTTCTAGCTGAATAACTCGAAAGGTTTTTCAGTGATTTTTTTTTTACGAAAAATGGTGTCAAGATGAACTGCAAAATCGTATTACCCTTTGTATTGCTATTGATGGAGGACATGTGGAAAACTTAAATAAAATTTCAATAAAACCCTAAAAACCCTAAAAAAATATAGATTTACTTCTTTCTAATTCTTTTTACAAATTATTTCTATCGCAAATACAAATAAAGTTATAATTTTTTTTCAAGTGCACACGCACTTTATGGACACCCTGTGTGTGTGTGTATATATATATATATATATATATATATATATATATATATATATATAATTTAAATAAAAACAGACCACTTTAAGGTTCCATATAATACATTATTTCACCACAGCCCTTTTAAAGGACCGCGAAGTGATCTGTTTTTATTTAAATTACTAGCTCTGATTTACATTGAGCTCTCTGGATTTTATCCTCCTTGGGTCTACCCATACGGATTACCTAGTTTTTCGTAAACTAAATATATTCCAGGGTCATTTTGTATCTTCATTTTCCAGGGTCATTACTATATAACCTTCTACCTCGAGTCGTTCCCGGATCTTGTACAGTAAAAAAAAAATAATAATAATAGACCTAGCAATTGATTCAATATATTCATTCCACTTCATGTCAGTGGAAATTGTGAGCCGCAAAATGTTGCTCTTCCTGGGTTTAACATCAGCCATACTGCCGACAAGCAGAATGATTTCTGTAGTGATTTTGGAATTTCGGGAACAATTAGTGAGGAAAGAGGGCTTAGTAAATGTAATATTCACAGGACTTCATGAAGGCAAGAGAAACACAGATAAATAGCGAGTAACCTACTTAACATTTTGCGACGATGACAGGGCCAAAGGGAATAGTAAGCGATCAAAAGTTACTTCGAGTAATAAGACTGGAAGTTGTGGAGAGCGTTAGGGATTTTTGAAGGTAAGAGCCTTAGCAAGTGGTATCTTACTTTTCAGAAAAATAGCAGGGTATATAATTTTGTTTGTATAAATTTTCCCACATTTTGTCATTTTATGGAGTGTGGAAAAGAACGTGAAAATCTGTTGACATAATAAGCTTTTATTTTATGTTTTTCAACACAAAACTCAGCGGTGACACAAGCCTGACATTTTTGTGTAAGCGACAGCGACTGCACCCTTTCAAAGTCAACAGGGGTAGGGTAACAGTGCGAGAAAGGCATAGTGGTGTGAGACGAGGTTCTCCCAGGCCTCACTTCGTACTAAAGCTACAGTTGGTAAGATTTTATGTGCTGGCACAGTCTTCATATCGAGCTCATTTCTTTACGCATAGACATTACATTTAAAAGAAATGTTTATCGTAATCATAATAAATCCAGTGCAGCCAAAAGTTAAAGATGAATTATGATACGGCCGAACAATCTATAGCTTAACATTCCTCCAGGAGGAAAAAGTTTGAACCTCTCTTTGATTATAAAAAAAAAATCAAAAACTTTGTTTATTATTTGGCTTTGGCAGAATGTAATATATCTTCCTTCTCCCCTGGAGCTCCAGGCCTCGGTGTAAATCATGTCTCTAGAGTAAGCGGTCATTGGCAGCATCTTCCCACCTCTCGACGTATTCCATTTAGTAAGAAGGAAGTTCCTCTCGGACGTCTTCTTTTCCAGAACTGAAGCTTTGTGGAGCAGGATGTTTTCCCGATTTTAACCTCTTCAAACCTAGATTTAACCGTAATCTTTCTTGCATATACGGATAAAGTGCACTTCTTACGTCCTCTTCTTACACTCAGATAACACTCTCTACATTGAGTGGCTCCTCTATTAGGGAGAACATTACTCATAAAAACAAATAGGCGATTTTGTCGTTCCCGGTAAAATAGACACCAGGGCGATTTTGTCGTTCCCGGTAAAATAGACACCAGGGCGATTTTGTCGTTCCCGGTAAAATAGACACCAGGGCGATTTTGTCGTTCCCGGTAAAATAGACACCAGGGCGATTTTGTCGTTCCCGGTAAAATAGACACCAGGGCGATTTTGTCGTTCCCGGTAAAATAGACACCAGGGCGATTTTGTCGTTCCCGGTAAAATAGACACCAGGGCGATTTTGCCAGTAAATATAAGTAATGTTTTAGAACTAAGAATATATTTATAAAACAATATTCATTCAGGAATTCTGTGTTGGAGATAATTTGCCGTAGATAAATGCCCATTAAGGAATTGTATTCCTGATCAATCAAAATTCGTAAATAATTATATAGGCTGCACTACAACATGTTTGACACGCAGACAAACTCTACACCTTTCTGACAATAGCTCAATTAGATCTCATTTAAATATTCATGGAGACCTACCGGACACTATTCGGAACATACTTGTCGACAACACTAATATAATAGCATCATCTCCATGCAAAATAGGCTAAAAATAATGGAAGCCTTCTTAATAGAAACAAACAAACCAACACTTAATAATATTAAGTTTGAACAAGGACAAAATATCTTGACCGTGTTTTGAAACAAAAAAAAAATGAAAACATTTTATAAAACATACATACAACAAACTTTCTTATTTTAATAGTTAAAATATAACCCTTGAAAATGGTTAAATGTATAGCCGAAAGCGCTCGGATAAAAAGAACATTCGGACAGTTTTTATATAATTTATCATCCGAAAAGAAAAAAAAATATTAGATCGCATGAGAAATTGTATAAAAAAACTAAATAAAAAGACCTTGTCTGTCGTTTTCAATGAAATATATATATATATATATATATATATATATATATATATAGGCAAAATAACCTGGGGGAGTCTATTTTACCGAGACCGGTAAAATAAGCTTAAAAGCATGTTTGTCTATTTTACCGGGGCCTGCAAAATAGCTTTTTACTTTAAAAGTAGAGTTATGTGCTTCGAAATAACTGAACCGTTGGTAAGAGTGCGAGGCACTTACGGACAATCCACGGCATTGGCTGTCACGAACACTCTCCGTTACGGTGATTGGAGAAGTAGTTCGCTTAGAGATTAAAGCGCGGACCAAAAATGGTTACTCTTCCGAAGAAAGTGATTTCTGACACCCTCTCGTCGCCCTCCTCTCTCATGTTAACGTTTCTGTCACTGCCTATAAAATAATAAATGACGCATACAGTCGCGGAGGAATGAGTAGAGAGTCATTATCGCTCAGGTCCACTCTGCTTGGAAAACTGGAAACTACTTCCAAGCAGTCGCCATAGTAACGTTTTTTTTCCTCCTGATCGGCACTGTTCGGTTGCCTTGACGACAGTACGTTGTCTAATCTCAGGCATCAACAGTCCTTGTGCGCATGTCTGTTAAGACGCTAAGGAACTGCATAATTTTGTATCGATATATGAAATTTGGTGATCGTATTCATTACAGTGTTACCACATTTAACTGCAGTGTAGCGAATTGGGCTACATTTGAAAACGCAGTACTAGTAAAAGACTTTCTTCTCTTTAGGTAGAACTCTCCCACCGCCGCGACACAGAATAGACGCACGGATGTATAGGACGCACCCCAATTTCCGCATGGCAAATCAAAAAATAAATTTTAAAAAAATTAGTAAAATTAATAAACGTATATTTGGCATATAAGACGCAGGGGAATTTTAAAAGATATTGAAAAACAAATTAATAAGTGCGTCTTATATACCATCAAATACGGTAATTTCGAAGCGGTGATATTTTTCAAAGATATTTACACAAGATGAGAACCTGTTTACATTAGATATTTTATGTGCAAATAGAAAACGTATTGTATTTACATTAGTCGGACTATTGTCCTCATCTTTGTCGCCATATTTGTCACAACGTTTAAATACTGTACATAATACCTCCTCTCAGAAATATAGACACTCAGAAGACGTATTGTTTTGAGTCTAGTAAAGGAAGTGTAATAAAAAGAATACGGAGATTCCTCGCTTAACGACCGATTTCCATTCCAACGACCTGGTCAAGTGAGTATTTCAGGCATGTAATGGCTTTGTGTCAACGAGCTTCAGATAGTGTTATGTCATTTTAGCACCATTTGTAAAATTACTAATTTATTTGTAAATGTCTATACAACATATTAGTCCCTCACACACTTATATATGATAAAAATGGATATTGAGGTCAACACCAGTCGACGATAGTCTGTTTCATGGTTAAACGCAATATTCAGGCCACGTGTACTGTTTTAGCTCGACTATTTATATATGCTGGTCAATGGTGCATTATGAGTAGCAAGGTCTATTGTATTATCATAACGGTTATGTCTCATATTATTCTTGAGGCTACCGAGTAGGAATAATTGGGAGTCCGAATGTTGTTATTTCTAGCTATTTTATAGTTTTGTTTAACCTTTTTTGCTCATTGTTTTTATTTGTTACCTTATTTTTGTTTATTATTATTATTATTATTATTATTATAATATTGTGTTTGTGTGCATTCGTAGTTTAACTTTTTGCATACTTGTGTACTTATCTGTTGGCTTTGATATTTTTTTTGCTTATTTTTGTTTTTAGTTTTCGATTTTTACGTAACGTAGTAAAAATTTGTTTTCGTGTCTGAATTTTGAGATGAGTTCTGATTATTCATTCAGTAATTTATGTCACTACGTTACAAGAATTGAGAAGCATATATAGTCAAGCCAAGATACCACACACATGACCTGGAGATTGCGTTTAAGCCTGCAACACTGTCGCCGCTGAGTGTTGACCTTTTAATGTCTACTATCGTATTTACATTCGTTCTATCCCTGATATTGAGCACTTGAACCCATAAATATAGCATGTCTTAAATCTATATTTTTGTCATGATATATAATGTGTGTGTGTGTAAATTACAATTAATGAGATCCAAACACTTTACCTCATACAGATGATCCTTTCTCCCATGGGAAAGTAGTTTTTGCCTAGACTTATCAATGCAAATACATTTACTAAAAACCTTTTAGTAAATGTATTTGCATTGATAAACAGGGCCTCTAATCAGGAGATTGGAGGTTTTGAGAAACATGGAACCGCCTCTTAATTGCTGTTGTTCCCAAGTCTACCCTGGTCGCTTGTCCTTCCCTCATATCTGTTGGCTTATCTCTGATTCCCTTGTCTGACCCCCCTTATATTGCCGCATGTTAGTTTTTGCCTGCTTTCTTGTCTGTTTCCCTCATCCTCACCTATTCTCTTGTCTGTTTTCATCTGCTCTCTGCTCCCTATCCACTATCTGGTCGCCTGTCTGTTTTCATTTGGTCGCCTGTCTGTTTTCATTTGGTCGCCTGTCTGTTTTCATTTGGTCGCCTGTCTGTTTTCATTTGGTCGCCTGTCTGTTTTCATTTGGTCGCCTGTCTGTTTTCATTTGGTCGCCTGTCTGTTTTCATTTGGTCGCCTGTCTGTTTTCATTTGGTCGCCTGTCTGTTTTCATTTGGTCGCCTGTCTGTTTTCATTTGGTCGCCTGTCTGTTTTCATTTGGTCGCCTGTCTGTTTTCATTTGGTCGCTTGTCTGATCACTCTCTACCATCTGATTGCGTGTCTGTTTTTATCTGTTCTATTCATCTGGTCCCTACTCATCATCTGGTCATTTTCCTGAGCCCTGCTCATTTCATTGTCTGTTTTCATCTGCAGTGTCTAGTCATTTGTCTGATTTCGCCTGGTTTTATCTGTGTAATGATACCCTCTCATCTGGTCGCTTGTGTACTTTCATCAAGATGTTTTCTGATACCTTCCCTGTTGTTCCAGTTGCATGTCTCTTTTCATCTGGCCTCGTCTGTTTCACCCCATATCATCTAGGCGCTTGTTTGATCCCCTCGCCTTTAGCTAGTCACTTTGTTTTCATCTGCTCGCTTGTCTGTTTCACCACATATTATCTGGTCTCTGGTCTGTTTTTATCAGGTCTCTTGTCTCATATTATCGGATCTCTTCTCCGTTTTTATTTGGTTGCTTATCTGTTCCCCTCACCATAATCTGGACACATGTCTGTTTCCTTGCCCGTCGCCCGGTCTCTGGTCTGTTTCCTTGCCCGTCGCCCGGTCTCTGGTCTGTTTCCTTGCCCGTCGCCCGGTCTCTGGTCTGTTTCCTTGCCCGTCGCCCGGTCTCTGGTCTGTTTCCTTGCCCGTCGCCCGGTCTCTGGTCTGTTTCCTTGCCCGTCGCCCGGTCTCTGGTCTGTTTCCTTGCCCGTCGCCCGGTCTCTGGTCTGTTTCCTTGCCCGTCGCCCGGTCTCTGGTCTGTTTCCTTGCCCGTCGCCCGGTCTCTGGTCTGTTTCCTTGCCCGTCGCCCGGTCTCTGGTCTGTTTCCTTGCCCGTCGCCCGGTCTCTGGTCTGTTTCCTTGCCCGTCGCCCGGTCTCTGGTCTGTTTCCTTGCCCGTCGCCCGGTCTCTGGTCTGTTTCCTTGCCCGTCGCCCGGTCTCTGGTCTGTTTCCTTGCCCGTCGCCCGGTCTCTGGTCTGTTTCCTTGCCCGTCGCCCGGTCTCTGGTCTGTTTCCTTGCCCGTCGCCCGGTCTCTGGTCTGTTTCCTTGCCCGTCGCCCGGTCTCTGGTCTGTTTCCTTGCCCGTCGCCCGGTCTCTGGTCTGTTTCCTTGCCCGTCGCCCGGTCTCTGGTCTGTTTCCTTGCCCGTCGCCCGGTCTCTGGTCTGTTTCCTTGCCCGTCGCCCGGTCTCTGGTCTGTTTCCTTGCCCGTCGCCCGGTCTCTGGTCTGTTTCCTTGCCCGTCGCCCGGTCTCTGGTCTGTTTCCTTGCCCGTCGCCCGGTCTCTGGGTTCAGGAATGTTAATTATCACAACTGTTGCAATTTATCATTTAAGAAAATAAAAAAATCCATTTCACCTTTTTATTTAAAGCTGCAAAAATATAAACAAATATAAGACTTAAAATAAAATTCTCTTTTATTTATGCTTAAAAATTTTCTGGGGGCATCCTTTTTATTCTCTCAAAATAGTGTACTAATTTACATATATATTTGCATATTAATTTACTTATCTACTAATTCACTTATCATTATTATCATACTAATTTACATACATTACTTGATTGATTGATTTTTTAAAAAATTTTTTTTATTTATTCAGATTTAAAGACTGGAAGTATTCTTAGATTATAAGAATTTTTTTTTTGAGATAACGATTTAGTGATGCAAGTCTTACTAATTAACCCGTAGCTGGGGCGAGGGGAGGTGGATCCATACTTTTCCCAGAGGTATTTGCGCACATGAATATAACGAACCCAACTAAAATTGGAACTCTGTACGCTGATTATCAATTCCAAGCCATTATCCATTACACCAACCGCACATCCAAGCTTACAGCACTTGGTATTCTCTCTCAGTCACTCATTTAGGTACTGACCAGGCTCAACGTTGCTTAACTTCGGTGTTCATACGAGAAACGGTGTTTATAATGTGATATGGCCGTAAACCCTTTACATGACCCGCATATCCAAGCTTAGAACACTTGGTATTCTTAAGCGGTCATTTAGGTACTGGCCAGGCTCGACGTTGCTTAACTTCGGTGTTCATACGAGAAACGGTGTTCATAATGTGATATGGCCGTAAACCCTTTACATGACCCGCATATCCAAGCTTAGAACACTTGGTATTCTTAAGCGGTCATTTAGGTACTGGCCAGGCTCGACGTTGCTTAACTTCGGTGTTCATACGAGAAACGGTGTTCATAATGTGATATGGCCGTAAACCCTTTACATGACCCGCATATCCAAGCTTAGAACACTTGGTATTCTTAAGCGGTCATTTAGGTACTGGCCAGGCTCGACGTTGCTTAACTTCGGTGTTCATACGAGAAACGGTGTTCATAATGTGATATGGCCGTAAACCCTTTACATGACCCGCATATCCAAGCTTAGAACACTTGGTATTCTTAAGCGGTCATTTAGGTACTGGCCAGGCTCGACGTTGCTTAACTTCGGTGTTCATACGAGAAACGGTGTTCATAATGTGATATGGCCGTAAACCCTTTACATGACCGGCATATCCAAGCTTAGAACACTTGGTATTCTTAAGCGGTCATTTAGGTACTGGCCAGGCTCGACGTTGCTTAACTTCGGTGTTCATACGAGAAACGGTGTTCATAATGTGATATGGCCGTAAACCCTTTACATGACCCGCATATCCAAGCTTAGAACACTTGGTATTCTTAAGCGGTCATTTAGGTACTGGCCAGGCTCGACGTTGCTTAACTTCGGTGTTCATACGAGGAACGGTGTTCATAATGTGATATGGCCGTAAACCCTTTACATGACCCGCATATCCAAGCTTAGAACACTTGGTATTCTTAAGCGGTCATTTAGGTACTGGCCAGGCTCGACGTTGCTTAACTTCGGTGTTCATACGAGAAACGGTGTTCATAATGTGATATGGCCGTAAACCCTTTACATGACCCGCATATCCAAGCTTAGAACACTTGGTATTCTTAAGCGGTCATTTAGGTACTGGCCAGGCTCGACGTTGCTTAACTTCGGTGTTCATACGAGGAACGGTGTTCATAATGTGATATGGCCGTAAACCCTTTACATGACCCGCATATCCAAGCTTAGAACACTTGGTATTCTTAAGCGGTCATTTAGGTACTGGCCAGGCTCGACGTTGCTTAACTTCGGTGTTCATACGAGAAACGGTGTTCATAATGTGATATGGCCGTAAACCCTTTACATGACCCGCATATCCAAGCTTAGAACACTTGGTATTCTTAAGCGGTCATTTAGGTACTGGCCAGGCTCGACGTTGCTTAACTTCGGTGTTCATACAAGAGCAAGAACAAAAGAAGTGTTATCACGACGACAATAGAAAGCAATTGACACTGCATTTAAATTTTTGAAGATTAAAGTTGGCTGGAAAGCATGGAGCGGGAAGAGAGTTCCACAATGAAGAAGTGCAAGGAAAGAAACTGTTAGCATAGAACTTACAGTTACATCTCGCCAACTCGACTTTGCGTTGTTGAGACCTTGTCGCCAATCTAGTACATTTAAAAATAAAAAAAATACGCATCTGATGCAAAGGCAAATATGGTACCTAAAATACAATGAAGACCTGAAGCAGAATTCTTCTATACGATCCACTGCTAAAGATGCTGTAAAAGTGAATGTTTCTTTGTATTGCCCAAGAAAGGACCAGACTCCTTCTGGCATTCTCTAACTTTAGAAGAATCAGAACAGACCAAAAGAACAAGAGCTCCTCACTTTCCAGATTCGGCAGAGTTCAAAGTCTTTGCGTGGCCCTATGGGTGATGAATTATTTTCCACTGCACAACCCCTTTCCCCACAGATAAAACATTGCCAACTTTTCGTTACTCTGTCTCTATCTTCATGGCAGATGTTCGAACGAATTACAATCCTTGGTTCCACCAGTTTAAACGTTTACAGCAAGGACCTGCTGGGCCATATACATTGAGTTAATTTATCTTCATATTCCATTGGTATCGAAGAAGTTCCACACGGAAAACAGCTTCTCTAGAACCCAAGAGGATGCTTCCGTTATCACTACACTCTTAACCTCTTCAAGACTGGGTTCGCCAATAGGAGTAGATAGATTCGCCTATCGTCCGTTTCACACTCCTCCTCGGTCTTTTGAGCAGGTGTAGCTGTTTTATCCCTTGTTTCCTGTTTAGGATTGGGTTTCCGGTTTCTTCCAAAGTCTGCTTCAGCTCTATACTTCTAATGCTTCTTCATTCCTATGCTAATAAAAAGTCAGCACAGTAACCCTTTACTTTGAGTGGCTCTTGGGCCTTGTATTGGGT
The DNA here is from genome assembly GCA_964036315.1 of Acanthosepion esculentum. Classification (NCBI taxonomy): domain Eukaryota; kingdom Metazoa; phylum Mollusca; class Cephalopoda; order Sepiida; family Sepiidae; genus Acanthosepion; species Acanthosepion esculentum. The sequence goes on along the minus strand of OZ038519.1, from coordinate 52,204,425 downwards.
GAACATTAGTTTTTAAAAAAAGTGTTGCCTTTCCTACATATCTTCATAATGTAAAACTTTCTCTTTCCTTGTAAGTCCTTACGACAACCACATTGAATAATCCTCTACCTTGAGTGGCTCTTCAGACTTGTATTGAGAGCAATATTAAAAAAAAACAAAAAAACATCTAGTCATATTTTAGTATTCTTTTTATTAAAGATACTGACAGTTTTCTTCTGGTCAGAACCTTGGAGATATGATTAAAGACTATGAATCTACCTTGTTTGGCACTATATGACCATTATAGAGTAGTCCATGTGCCATAAAATCTAACTTCGACTCTGCAGCAAGTGAGTAAATTTTAATTTGTTTCAAAAATGTGAGAATCTACTTAAATATTTTGCTTGATATATGACCATTATATAGGAGTCAATGTGCCATAAAACCACATTTAGAATCAGAACCTTGGAGATTGGATTATAAAGTATAAGAATTTTTAAAAAATTGGTATTTTTGTGCATTGCATACCGTCAGGACTTAGGTGATCACGCCTCTCCACAACTTCCTATCCTTTTTACTTCTAAGTAATTATTTGGGGGAAAATGAAAATATATTTTGCCTTACGTCATATAATTTTTTTGCTTGTTTCATATTTGATGAAATTTAATTTTAAAGCAAGCAATCATCTTTGGACTGAAGAAGGAATTCTTAATGGGACTGTCAGACACTACGAACACGTAGATACTATTGGCATTTATAAAGACATGATTACGAACATGCCGGGAGTGTAACAGTTAACAACTTTGAAAGAGAAATCAACTTGGTGAATTTAACGTGTCTGCCCAAATACCTTTGATAAATATATAAATCTATCACTTCTCTCCCCCACCTAAGGGTTAAATAGTAGAGTTGATGGGGTCTTCTGAGCTTGAAGTATGGTGCCTCTATGACCCCATTGGTTCACTGGACTCGTGACTTAAAAATCTTTGACCCCATTGGTTCACTGGACTCGTGACTTAAAAATCTTTGTTTGCTATTACATGACCACTATAGAGGAATCAATGTGCCATAAAACCACTGAGTCAAAATTTTGGAAACCTGAGAATTTCTTTTTTGACTCTACATGAACATTATATAGGAATCAGTGTGTCAATTTGTATTTGGAATTGGGGTTTTGTGAATATGACTAAAAATCTACATGAAAATTTTTATTTCTGGTGTCATGACCAATGTATAGCAGTTTATGTACTTTAACACGCACAATAAAAAGTCTTCTAAAAGACTTAGAACCATACAGTTGGGATTAAAAAGGATAATCAAATTTTAAAATAATTGTTTAGTACATCTATGAGCCATGTTGCTTCAGGATCTTCTCTTTTTCTCTTCTCTTTCTCTCTCCTTTTCTCTCTCCTTTCCTCTCTTTCTCTCTCCTTTCCTCTCTTTCTCTCTCCTTTCCTCTCTTTCTCTCTCCTTTCCTCTCTTTCTCTCTCCTTTCCTCTCTTTCTCTCTCCTTTCCTCTCTTTCTCTCTCCTTTCCTCTCTTTCTCTCTCCTTTCCTCTCTTTCTCTCTCCTTTCCTCTCTTTCTCTCTCCTTTCCTCTCTTTCTCTCTCCTTTCCTCTCTTTCTCTCTCCTTTCCTCTCTTTCTCTCTCCTTTCCTCTCTTTCTCTCTCCTTTCCTCTCTTTCTCTCTCCTTTCCTCTCTTTCTCTCTCCTTTCCTCTCTTTCTCTCTCCTTTCCTCTCTTTCTCTCTCCTTTCCTCTCTTTCTCTCTCCTTTCCTCTCTTTCTCTCTCCTTTCCTCTCTTTCTCTCTCCTTTCCTCTCTTTCTCTCTCCTTTCCTCTCTTTCTCTCTCCTTTCCTCTCTTTCTCTCTCCTTTCCTCTCTTTCTCTCTCCTTTCCTCTCTTTCTCTCTCCTTTCCTCTCTTTCTCTCTCCTTTCCTCTCTTTCTCTCTCCTTTCCTCTCTTTCTCTCTCCTTTCCTCTCTTTCTCTCTCCTTTCCTCTCTTTCTCTCTCCTTTCCTCTCTTTCTCTCTCCTTTCCTCTCTTTCTCTCTCTTCAAATTTTGCTATTCTAGTACACCTAAAGTCATAAACCACATTAAAATTCTACTTAAGAATCCTTATTTGCCACTACATGACCATTATAGAGCAGTCAATGAGTAATAAAAACCACATCTAGAATTATATCCCTGGAGATGGGATTAAAAATAACAACTATTAAAGTCCTTGTTTAACATTATATGACCATTATTGAAGAGTCACTTTGCCATTAAATCGTAATATTAGCTGTTCCCCTTTGAGGAAATATTTGGCATTCATTGACTGTGTAGCCAGTATTGCTTTTGGTTGAAATTTATAAAACAATTTTTCAGGAAAATAAGTTTCTCAAGTCCAGTAGCTGTTATTGATCTTTCCAGTATTGATGGGAGGTTTTCTTCCTAACCTTTTGTTTGAAGTAGTGCGGAATGTCAACATCTTGATTACGTCATTATTTTCTCTGAGTTACATATGCTATCCATGCTATCCATTTTAGTTGTTGCTGATGTTGGGATTCCTCAAGTGATACGGTTTATTTGATATAGTTCTTTCTTTGTGATTCTGCAGCGCCTGTCTACAATGTTTGAAGAAAGATGCTCTTTGCCAAGACCCTCAAGTTTCATTCACTCAAAGCCATTTTTAACCATTCATCTTAAAAAGAAAGCAGTTGCTGACAGTTTAGATATTTCTGAATGAGTTTGGCAGCATGCATGACATCCATATGTAAGTCTTGATCTGATGAGGCTGTTTAAGAATATGACTCGACTTTTCAGGTTGATGTTTGGGTTTTGTAGCCATTTGCGATGTTTGAAGAAGCTAACTCTGGCGCAACCTATTCCATGTTTCATTTCCTTATTGAAGGGATTATTGAAAAAAAAAAACAACCTCAATTCAGAAGCCAATTACAGAAATATCTATACATATAGGTTTTGAAAAAAAAACTTCTGTCGAGACAATCGGTAAATTCATTATGTATATTTTTATTTTTCAACTAGTTTCATATCTTAAGAGAAGCAGACATAGAGAAAAAATACTTACTGGAGAAATGATGACCCCCCCCCCCAAAAAAAAACTTGTAAAATTTCAGGAAGAAGCATTTTCTCTTTGATTTTACTGTCTGTATTTTCTGGTGGTGATTTTTATTTATTTTATTTTTTAATTTTTTTTTTGGTTATTCCTTTTTTTTTTTTTGTTTTGGTTCTTCCTTTTCCTGGTTGAGTTTCACTCCAGCCTGTAATCTTTTCTCTTAAGATAATTTTCATCTCTTGTTTTCGCCCGACTGTTATTATCTATCCTTCCCAGTGCCATCTTTAATTTTGGCTGAAAAAAAAAAATAATTTCACAGTTTGGTGATTGTTGTAGAATAGAAAGGAAGATTGTTGATGAAATTATAGTGTTGTTATTTTTTTTCTGATTCCTCTTGATCAGGAATCGTCTATTTTTACTTTGTAATTTGTCTTTCACATTGCGCAGAGTTGCTTCATTGACCAAAGACAGATATTTTTTTTTGTCTCATTTGCAATTGAGCTTGGCTGATTTTTTTTTCTTGCTGCTTTCTTTCTTCTCCTCTGCTCTCCATCTCTCCCTCTCCGTCTAGCCTCTCTCTCTCTCTCCCCCTCTCTCTAGATATATATATCTCCGTCTTTCTCTCTCTAGATATATATATCTCCGTCTTTCTCTCTCTAGATATATATATCTCCGTCTTTCTCTCTCTAGATATATATATCTCCGTCTTTCTCTCTCTAGATATATATATCTCCGTCTTTCTCTCTCTAGATATATATATCTCCGTCTTTCTCTCTCTAGATATATATATCTCCGTCTTTCTCTCTCTAGATATATATATCTCCGTCTTTCTCTCTCTAGATATATATATCTCCGTCTTTCTCTCTCTAGATATATATATCTCCGTCTTTCTCTCTCTAGATATATATATCTCCGTCTTTCTCTCTCTAGATATATATATCTCCGTCTTTCTCTCTCTAGATATATATATATCTCCGTCTTTCTCTCTCTAGATATATATATATCTCCGTCTTTCTCTCTCTAGATATATATATATCTCCGTCTTTCTCTCTCTAGATATATATATATCTCCGTCTTTCTCTCTCTAGATATATATATATCTCCGTCTTTCTCTCTCTAGATATATATATATCTCCGTCTTTCTCTCTCTAGATATATATATATCTCCGTCTTTCTCTCTCTAGATATATATATATCTCCGTCTTTCTCTCTCTAGATATATATATCTCCGTCTTTCTCTCTCTAGATATATATATCTCCGTCTTTCTCTCTCTAGATATATATATCTCCGTCTTTCTCTCTCTAGATATATATATCTCCGTCTTTCTCTCTCTAGATATATATATCTCCGTCTTTCTCTCTCTAGATATATATATCTCCGTCTTTCTCTCTCTAGATATATATATCTCCGTCTTTCTCTCTCTAGATATATATATCTCCGTCTTTCTCTCTCTAGATATATATATCTCCGTCTTTCTCTCTCTAGATATATATATCTCCGTCTTTCTCTCTCTAGATATATATATCTCCGTCTTTCTCTCTCTAGATATATATATCTCCGTCTTTCTCTCTCTAGATATATATATCTCCGTCTTTCTCTCTCTAGATATATATATCTCCGTCTTTCTCTCTCTAGATATATATATCTCCGTCTTTCTCTCTCTAGATATATATATCTCCGTCTTTCTCTCTCTAGATATATATATCTCCGTCTTTCTCTCTCTAGATATATATATCTCCGTCTTTCTCTCTCTAGATATATATATCTCCGTCTTTCTCTCTCTAGATATATATATCTCCGTCTTTCTCTCTCTAGATATATATATCTCCGTCTTTCTCTCTCTAGATATATATATCTCCGTCTTTCTCTCTCTAGATATATATATCTCCGTCTTTCTCTCTCTAGATATATATATCTCCGTCTTTCTCTCTCTAGATATATATATCTCCGTCTTTCTCTCTCTAGATATATATATCTCCGTCTTTCTCTCTCTAGATATATATATCTCCGTCTTTCTCTCTCTAGATATATATATCTCCGTCTTTCTCTCTCTAGATATATATATCTCCGTCTTTCTCTCTCTAGATATATATATCTCCGTCTTTCTCTCTCTAGATATATATATCTCCGTCTTTCTCTCTCTAGATATATATATCTCCGTCTTTCTCTCTCTAGATATATATATCTCCGTCTTTCTCTCTCTAGATATATATATCTCCGTCTTTCTCTCTCTAGATATATATATCTCCGTCTTTCTCTCTCTAGATATATATATCTCCGTCTTTCTCTCTCTAGATATATATATCTCCGTCTTTCTCTCTCTAGATATATATATCTCCGTCTTTCTCTCTCTAGATATATATATCTCCGTCTTTCTCTCTCTAGATATATATATCTCCGTCTTTCTCTCTCTAGATATATATATCTCCGTCTTTCTCTCTCTAGATATATATATCTCCGTCTTTCTCTCTCTAGATATATATATCTCCGTCTTTCTCTCTCTAGATATATATATCTCCGTCTTTCTCTCTCTAGATATATATATCTCCGTCTTTCTCTCTCTAGATATATATATCTCCGTCTTTCTCTCTCTAGATATATATATCTCCGTCTTTCTCTCTCTAGATATATATATCTCCGTCTTTCTCTCTCTAGATATATATATCTCCGTCTTTCTCTCTCTAGATATATATATCTCCGTCTTTCTCTCTCTAGATATATATATCTCCGTCTTTCTCTCTCTAGATATATATATCTCCGTCTTTCTCTCTCTAGATATATATATCTCCGTCTTTCTCTCTCTAGATATATATATCTCCGTCTTTCTCTCTCTAGATATATATATCTCCGTCTTTCTCTCTCTAGATATATATATCTCCGTCTTTCTCTCTCTAGATATATATATCTCCGTCTTTCTCTCTCTAGATATATATATCTCCGTCTTTCTCTCTCTAGATATATATATCTCCGTCTTTCTCTCTCTAGATATATATATCTCCGTCTTTCTCTCTCTAGATATATATATCTCCGTCTTTCTCTCTCTAGATATATATATCTCCGTCTTTCTCTCTCTAGATATATATATCTCCGTCTTTCTCTCTCTAGATATATATATCTCCGTCTTTCTCTCTCTAGATATATATATCTCCGTCTTTCTCTCTCTAGATATATATATCTCCGTCTTTCTCTCTCTAGATATATATATCTCCGTCTTTCTCTCTCTAGATATATATATCTCCGTCTTTCTCTCTCTAGATATATATATCTCCGTCTTTCTCTCTCTAGATATATATATCTCCGTCTTTCTCTCTCTAGATATATATATCTCCGTCTTTCTCTCTCTAGATATATATATCTCCGTCTTTCTCTCTCTAGATATATATATCTCCGTCTTTCTCTCTCTAGATATATATATCTCCGTCTTTCTCTCTCTAGATATATATATCTCCGTCTTTCTCTCTCTAGATATATATATCTCCGTCTTTCTCTCTCTAGATATATATATCTCCGTCTTTCTCTCTCTAGATATATATATCTCCGTCTTTCTCTCTCTAGATATATATATCTCCGTCTTTCTCTCTCTAGATATATATATCTCCGTCTTTCTCTCTCTAGATATATATATCTCCGTCTTTCTCTCTCTAGATATATATATCTCCGTCTTTCTCTCTCTAGATATATATATCTCCGTCTTTCTCTCTCTAGATATATATATCTCCGTCTTTCTCTCTCTAGATATATATATCTCCGTCTTTCTCTCTCTATATATATAATATATATATATATATATATATATATGTCTCCGTCTCTCTCTCTCTCTGTCTATATATATATATATATATATATGACACGCCATGATTTGTACACAGCGTCGAATTATCCCTATTCCCTTTTTTTTTATTCCAGACAAAGGAAGTTCCTCTCGGTTTCGTTCCGAGAATAGCTAAATTCTGAAACTCTTTTGAGTGGACGCATCCCTGGTCACTACAATCTTAAGCTCTTCAAGTCACAATTACTTCATTTTCTTCCGTTCATGCAACAATCTCATTCAGTAACATTCTGTTTTCACTGGCTTTTGGGCCTTGTACTGGGCTAACTTAGAGTAAATAACAAAAAAAAACAAACAAACAAACAAACAAAAAAAACGCTTCGTGTTTTTTATAGCTTGTTTTTCTTTCTGTCAGTCCAAAGTTTTAGTCTCACCGTGTGTATGAATACATTGTCTTCTGCTCACTCACTCATGCTCCCTTAGAGGATGCTTCCATTTTGTAATTCAATTAGTATATATATATATATATATTATACAATCTGTTTGTAATTTTTCTGCTTTTAATAAATTTTTAATATTTAAGGTAATCTTTTTTTGTAAATTTTATAATTTTTTTATATTCATGTGCAAGTCGGTTAACTAAACAATAAGCATTACTTTTAACAAATCCACTGTGTAAATCTATATTTTCGCAAGAATCGATAATTGCAATTTTAAGAACTTTTCTTCTGTTCTTTTACTTTTAATAACTTCGTCATTTTTTTTAGATTGAAATTGTTTCCATGTATAACTGATGCGTTGAATAAATTATTTAGGAGTTCTTTAAGTTCATATTCTTTATCAACAGCAATTAACAGGTGGTTCCACGCTCCTCAAAACCTCGCCTTGCTGCCGGATGTAGTTTATCGTCCTACCCAGGACGATAAACATTGTTCTCAGAGATTTGTGCATTCTATTCACAAACCGTTTGTAATGAGCAAATAAATTAGCAAATAATAAGTGGCAGTCTGGCCAGGGTGCTATCTTGCCCGATGGCGTGTGGGCTCTCTATTTCAAATCAAAATGCAGTAAAAAAAAAAAAAAAAAAAAAAGACAACAGTTCCAGTAATAAAAAAGGTAGAACTAAAGTTATCTGCATACTATCCAAGTCCAATCTGAGAGGACATTTTCAAAGCTAAAGATCATAAAGACAAGGTTAAGAAATTCGCTCTCTGAGAATTTGGAATCCTACATATTGCTATCCATTGAAAAAGGAATTCTTCGATGATTTGGATGCAGAAGCAATTATTGGCAGATTCGCACAATCATCTAGCGAGCACAAACGATTGCTCTTAACCCCCGCCTATTATTTTCGGGGAAAACGTTTCATTTTCAGATGAATTTTTTTTATATTTGTTTTTAATATAGCAACTAAGAAACAGTCACCTTGAAGTACCCAAGCGGTGGCCAACACCTCTACCAGACGTCTGAGTTGACAACTGAACTTGTTTCAAGCTGAGACGGGCATACAGTATATCGAGATCGACATATAAACACGTCTGTAGATGGTTTTTGAACGTGATGTTTTGGACGTGTTTATTTGTCCGTGTATGAAAAAGACACTTTCAGTAAAAACCTACATGCACGTCTGCACGTGGGAAGGGGTTAATACAATGGATTACATACGATGCCCTATTGTGCTTTTGGACTATCAGTTAATGTGTAAAATGTGCCGTCAACTATTACTTAAAAAGATGATTTCCTTTTAGCTATCTTGACGACAATGAAGTGTTTCAATTCACTTGATTTAATTTTTTGTGTCGAATGCGCTCTCATGAAAATGATAGCGCCCCCATGAAAATGATAGCGTTGTGGGTGGGGGCCCCTTTATCCCCTGGCAACCAATATTTTTTAAACTCGGTCTACTACTGCAAATAACATGCATACATTCGATTGTTACTTACATTGCCATTGGTGAATCTCGGGTTGTCATTCTAATACGGCCCACTTTACACTGGGCCGGCAATGATGCGACCCTCCGTGCAAAAGTCTGCCTGCCCACCTGCACCGGTTTAACTGCTTGGGTCTAACAAGTAAAAACATTTAAATCTAAGTAAACTAAAGTTTTCAAATCAGGTTACCTACAAAAGTAACAGCAAAAAACAATGCAGCATGGTCACTCTTATCCGAAAAAGCATCGGGGGTGGAGGCAGATATCCGGAGCCTTGTCTTTTGTCTTTTCACGCCGACATCATCGCCTTCTATATTTGTCTCTCGCCGAACGTTTTCTGGATTTTGTTCTATCTCTTGGAGAGTAACGATTCCAAAGGCACCATTTTCCATTTCCATTTGATATCTACACAGGAAGGGAAAACCATAGTTGAAGAGGGAAGATGGTTTCCGTTTAGCCATCTTGACGGCAGTGAAGAGTTTCAATTCACTTGGTTTAATTCTTATAGGACATTAAAATATTCACTCGATTCAAATGTCAGTTTAATTCTAAACTGTTGAACATGGTTTCTATTTTCTCACTCACATACTCCCCGTGGAGTGTGAAGAGGTGCGTGTGAGGAGGCACGTTTTCAAAGTCTCGTCGACCATCCGAGGAGCGTGGAATGCAGGCGTGGCCATCACTGTTGCGGTTCTCATAGCAAGTAGGTTTATATATATATATGTATATATATATATATATATATATATATATATATATAACGTAAATCATTCAAACGAAAAACAAATACTGAAGCTAATTATATGGCGAGAATCACTCTCACAAACAATATTTAATAATAAATTACAACCAACTTCGAATCTGTTAATGAATGGAGGGATCCTTGTTAATAAATTCCGGGTTTATCTGGTCTTATTTTTTTCTACGAGCCGGCTTTCAGTCGTTCCGAACGACCATCCTCAGGTAGACATATTAGTGTGTTTTTGTTAAATTCCGAATAGTAATGCGACATCGAAAGATATTGCGGTCCGAAAGTGTGCTTTTTTTGTAATGAGATATTGTTAAATGTAAGAATAATTTTGGAGCGCTGCAGACACAACGTTCTTACAATTTATGAACAAGGATCACACCATTCATTAACAGATTCGAAGTTGGTTATAATTTATTATTAAATATTGTTTGTGAGAGTGATTCTCGCCATATAATAAGCTTCAGTATTTGTTTTTCGTTTGAATGATTTACGTTACATAAATTGAATACGCACTACAAAACCGAGATATATTTTTACTGGATGGAGTTGCTAGTCAGATGCCCAACTGGCTTTGAATTCAAAGTTATTTCTCTTAGACTGGTCATCAACCGCGGCTCAAGATCCCAGTCTTCTCTACGATTTAACCCATTGCTGGAGGGGGGGGGGAGATGGATTAATGTCTTTCCTAAGTGTATCTGTACGTAAGTTAATTATGAGCCCGACTGTATTTCGAACTCGCGTCTCTGATTTCTCAATCCGACACGTTATCTATTAAACCATCGGCACATTCTGTGTTAGAATCATTGAATTCATTAGGTTTTTCTTTCCTTTTATTTAAAACTTTGCTTAAACCGCATTGACGTCAGTGATGGCATTTCTTCAGTTCCTTTATAAACAAATGGCGTAATAACAACAACAAAAAAGGTCATAATTTTAAGAAATCAATCATTTTCAGCTAATCAATTAGCCAGTTTACAAGATTACCTATCTTATCGGGAAATATTGATTTTTCTTTTTTTTAATTTCATAATTTGAGGTCAACGGTAATAAATCTGCTGATTCCTAGTCTGCATGTGCAATGATGGTGTCTGCATGTGCATAATGTGTACATAGCGTGTACACTGCTATCGTTAATAAGCTATGGAAGTGTAGACACCCACACACATTCACCGTATTTGATAAGATAGAAAACTTCATAGAAAGAGAAACAATTTAAATATTAAAAATCACAATAAGAAAAAAACAATTATTAAAAAAAAATAGGATTAAAATATTTCTTAAAACTTCGCTATATATCTATTTTTCTCATATCTCTCTGTGTCTGCCTCTCTCTCTCTCTGTGTCTGCCTCTCTCTCTCTCTGTGCCTGCCTCTCTCTCTCTCTGTGTCTGCCTCTCTCTCTCTCTCTGTGTCTGCCTCTCTCTCTCTCTCTGCCTCTCTCTCTCTCTCTGCCTCTCTCTCTCTCTCTGCCTCTCTCTCTCTCTCTGCCTCTCTCTCTGTGTCTGCCTCTCTCTCTCTCTGTGTCTGCCTCTCTCTCTGTGTCTGCCTCTCTCTCTGTGTCTGCCTCTCTCTCTGTGTCTGCCTCTCTCTCTCTCTGTGTCTGCCTCTCTCTCTCTCTGTGTCTGCCTCTCTCTGTGTCTGCCTCTCTCTCTCTCTGTGTCTGCCTCTCTCTCTCTGTGTCTGCCTCTCTCTCTCTCTGTCTGCCTCTCTCTCTCTCTGTCTGCCTCTCTCTCTCTCTCTCTCTCTGTGTCTGCCTCTCTCTCTCTCTCTCTCTCTCTGTGTCTGCCTCTCTCTCTCTCTCTCTCTCTGTGTCTGCCTCTCTCTCTCTCTCTCTCTGTGTCTGCTTCTCTCTCTCTCTCTCTGTGTCTGCTTCTCTCTCTCTCTCTCTGTGTCTGCTTCTCTCTCTCTCTCTCTGTGTCTGCTTCTCTCTCTCTCTCTCTGTGTCTGCTTCTCTCTCTCTCTCTCTGTGTCTGCTTCTCTCTCTCTCTCTCTGTGTCTGCTTCTCTCTCTCTCTCTCTGTGTCTGCTTCTCTCTCTCTCTCTCTGTGTCTGCTTCTCTCTCTCTCTCTCTGTGTCTGCCTCTCTCTCTCTCTCTCTCTGTGTCTGCCTCTCTCTCTCTCTCTCTCTGTGTCTGCCTCTCTCTCTCTCTCTCTGTGTCTGCCTCTCTCTCTCTGTGTCTGCCTCTCTCTCTCTGTGTCTGCCTCTCTCTCTCTCTCTCTGTGTCTGCCTCTCTCTCTCTCTCTCTGTGTCTGCCTCTCTCTCTCTCTCTCTCTCTGTGTCTGCCTCTCTCTCTCTCTCTCTCTCTCTCTCTGTCTGCCTCTCTCTATCTATTTATCTATCTATCTATCTATATATATATAAAAGTGAACATAGAAATCAACACTTAGAGGCGACAGTCTGTTTCATGCTAGATGCAATCGTCAGGCAACAAAGGAAATTAGCTCCTGGACAAAAGGTAAGGAACGATGTTAATAAACTTTTGTCCAGTAGCTTATTTCCTTTGTTCCATTTAATCTTTATTTAAAAATACAAACTATTATGTAAATTTTTGTAACTTTGTATAATATTTATGCATTACACCCTAATCTTTATTCGGTAAAAATTTCATTGCTAATCATGCATTACTTTTTAAATGATACACATATTTATGTCTTTGTTGTTTCCGTTCCTTATATTATGGCCGCTACTGTATCTCTCTCTCTCTCTCAATCTCTCTCTATCTCTATAGCTCATCTGTGTAAACGCGTGCGTAATAGCGGAAGATGTATTTAGGTGCACTTTATAATTTTTCAATTGCTCCGTATCCCCCTCCCCCGTTTTCTGCCTGTCATCAACCAATTCCAAGTTATGTCTTTCAGTACATTTCTTAAAGACGCAAAGATACTGCTTGTATCTTGTTTTCAAACGGAGCTACATTCTTTATGTACTAAGTGACCTGAGTTAAGTCACGCACACACACACACACTCACTTTATATAATATATATATTAAATGTGTGCGTGCGTTGACATACACGTGCCGTCAAAAAATGACGCCTGCGTTAAAGTTTGACATATTTTCGAAATCCAGTGCAGTGACGAAATTCCTATTCATTTGTTTGTGAGCCTCGGCCCTAAAGTAATCTATAGTCGACAAATTACGGCATCTATTTAAGTTTAAAACAACTAAATTCCGTCTTCACTGTAACATTGGAGGAAACAAGTGTGTGAACACGTTAAGTTTTATGTGTAGAATTATGGATTATGCCCCCACACACTCGTTCTCTGTGTAATGCAACACGCATATACAAGTGTGTGATGCAGCACATGCGTCGTATAAGACTTGACACATACTCTGTTTAATGCGCACATACACACACACAACCTTGTTTTTATAATGCAACGCGGACACACACGTGCGCGCTCTCTTTGTCGCATTATGCCACACACACACACACACACACAGGTCGAATGAATGCTTATCAACAAAAATTATTTCCAGAATGTTCTACGAGTGGACCAGTCTATTTAAGTAGTGCTGATAATTTATAGACAAACTGTGTCTGTTGGTGAGTTGGACAAAAGAATTAAGATCCACAAAACAATGAAATTGATATTACCAATAAATTAATAAATTTGGCGCCATTTCTTAGTCAAATCCAAATCACATAGCACTCAAAATAGATCTATAAGAATGAGACACAAGCAACATCGAGCCTGGTCAGTGCCTAGATGGGTGACCGTCTGGGAATACCAGGTGCCGTAAGCTCGGATGTGCGGGAGGTGTAATGGATAATGGCTCGGAATTGTTAATCGGAGAGCCGAGTTCCAATACCCGTTGAGTTATATTCACTTGGGCGCAAATATTATTTGGGAAAGGCATGAATCTACTACTTCTCCCCCCAAGCTACGGGTTAATTAGCAAGACTTGTATCCCCCCCCCGAAAAATTTCTTAAAATGTAAAAAATATTTTCTGGTTTTAAATAAACTCACGATGGGTTGATAAGCCGGAGAAAACGAATCAGTCAGTCAAATACTGACAAGCGACACAGGCATGTCTTAGATTTAATTACATTCTCTGGAATATACATGTATAGAAACTGTCGTGGCCACAAAGTGAGGGATCAATTTATATATTGATCCCCCACTTTATATCCGCATTATAATTTTTTGTTCGTCCAATTGTGATTGGGTATGAATCCACCTCTTCTCCCCCCAGCTATGGGTTAATTAGTAAGATTTGTATCACTAAATCATTATCTCAAAAATTTGTTTTGCGTTTTGCTCATGCTAAGTTTCGAAAACACACACACACACACACACACACACATACATATATATATATATATATATATATATATTTCACTGTTTTTCATCCGTAATGTTGATGTGTTAAAATTATTCAAATTTTTAACCAGAAAAATCTCCAGTTGATGTTAAAAATTGCCGCAAAACATTAATTTATTTAAGGTGGGATGATCTATTATGACATGTCTCTAATTTGTATTTAGATACACTGGATTTATTTTCAGTTTTTCTAGTTGAATTGTTCACCTTTATTGCATATGATCCATTATTATAGATAATTAGGTTCCAATAAAATTTGTATTTCATATGAATACTACATCATGAAAATTGAGATGTATTAGTGTGGTCAGGGGATATAATAGATTTGTGGTGGGGTACGAGACCCTTTACACCGGCCCTGTAAATAGGGTTGTTGATTATCCAGCATTTTGATGCTGAAGGACATATCCTGTATTAGAGTGTAACCCGGATATGAGAAACCCGGATATAAGAGACTTATTCTCCGATCCCGACAACTCTCTTATATCCGGGTTACACTGTAATAGATTCAAGATATATTTTTCTCATTCAGTTTTGAGAATCGATGATTCTTTTTACAAATTATAGGTAAATTTTTCATTTCTTTGTTTTAAAGATGTACATGAACAGATGGAATACGTGTAAAATCTTTCCACTTTTCGCTATTCTTTCTTTCTTCCATTTTCATAATTACTATCAATAAAATTTACGTAATTAATTACGAATTTAATTCAACCTTTTTGAATCACTATTTTTAAAATTTTTAAATTCACTATTTTTTTTTATCTATGATGTTGAATGAGTTAAAATTATTGAACTTTTTTAACAAGAAAAATCTCAAGTTGATCTTGAAAATTGCCGAAAACATTGTCGATTTATTTATGAAGAAATGATCTATTATGACATGTATTTAGGTACATTATATTTATTTAAGATGGAATGATCTATTATGACATGTATTTAGGTACATTGTATTTATTTAAGATGGAATGATCTATTATGACATGTATTTAGGTACATTGTATTTATTTAAGATGGAATGATCTATTATGACATGTATTTAGGTACATTGTATTTATTTAAGATGGAATGATCTATTATGACATGTATTTAGGTACATTGTATTTATTTAAGATGGAATGATCTATTATGACATGTATTTAGGTACATTGTATTTAATTAAGATGGAATGATCTATTATGACATGTCTCTAACATTGTATTTAGAGACATTGTATTTATTTTCAATATTTCTAGATGAATTGTTCACCTTTATTGCATATAATCCATTATTATAGATAATTAGGCTACAATAAAATGTGTATTTTATATTTGGTTTGGTTGTTTTTGTTTAGTGGCATATCAACACCTCTGTGGGTTATTTAATGCCAAAATCTAAATGAAAATTGAAACTTTATAATCAATTCAAGAGAATGACATTATTTCATGATTAGATTCTAATTACTTAGCTGCATTTTTCTAAACAAATAATCTTATAAAATCAAAGTGGAATGAAAACTTGTTTCTTCTTACAAGAAATGAGATAGTCTTAAAAATTGCTGGAAAACATTGTTGATTATTTAAGATGGAAGGATCTATTATGATATGTCTCTAATTTGTATTTAGAAACATTGTATTCATTTTCAATTTTTCTAGTTTAATTGTTCACCTATATTGCATATGATCTGTTATTGTAGATAATTAGGTTATAATAAAAAATTGTATTTTATATGAATACTACCTCATGAAAATTGAGATGTGGTTGAAGCGGGGAGCACAAGATTATTGCACTCTGGTCTAGTAGCTTTTAGACTTGGTGCAGACCAGCTGAGAACATCGTGTTATTGGCCTCCTCGAATCTATCGTCTTTTTCTACTTGTCCAAATAATCTTAATTTTCTACCACCTTAATGTTCATCTATATTAACATACCATTTTGACTGTAACCATCCCCACCCTCCTGTTGGTGTGCATAATTTTTGTCCGTAAGGAACCGAAGGATGGCGAGTTAGGCAACGATGAAAGAAGAAGAGGCGGTTCCTGGTTAATTCATTTGTACGATCTTGTTGGGGGTTAGGTTGGTGACAATTGGGGATCACTACTGCTCCTTCTGCCTTGACAGACGACGGACCCGCTTTTCTCTTCAACCGGCGAGAAATCTGACTCTCCCCTATCTGCCCACTTCCGCATCACGACGCGCGACTACGGAACAAACGACGTGCACTAGACAACGGGCGGTCCCCGAACTACTTTTAATTCCGAGACCGTTTATAATCAGCGTGTCTCAAATTTTTTTTATCCTTGTGCAATCCTTGAAAGAGTTTGCATGTTTCAGGGAACCCCTGTTTAAAAATGATCATATACCATTTGTTAGATTATTTAAGGGATATTATCCAGGCAACAGAAAGTCTGTTCACTCCTGAAGTACCCTGACAAGAATTCACCAGCCAACTGAAAGTGTTTTTTTTTTTTTTTTTTTTTTTTAATCTCTAGAAAAAAAAAAAACTACTGAAGCAGCAGGGGAGAAAAAGCATTAGTTTTTATTACCAGGAGGAAGCAAGTTCAATCCTTACACGTAGTAATATATACTGTCCATAGAATAAAACTTAGCACCATTATTAATATCTATCTCTTTTATATTGTTTTTTTTATCGTAGTTCACGTGGTAAACAATATCTAGACACCGTGCATGCGTCATGCACTCGCGTGAGTCACTCAATGATACACGAATCGGCCACATACAGGAGGACCTGCCCACTAACCAGTGAAGGTGGTTTCAAACTGACGCCATATAGACATCGCTAAATACATTCCCTAACATTATTATAATTTTAAATAATATAAGAGGTCGAAACCTTTATTATAATAACCAAGGCTTTCCCAACAATATGTGTATAGTAAAATTACGAATATAAAATGAAACAAAAATTACTCAAAAAATGTATCAGCCTATTTACCATGGTTTATCGCGGAACCCCTGGCGACCTCTTGCGGAACTATTGGGTCTCGAGGGAAACAGGTTGAAAAACACCGGTTTATATAATTCTGTGAACGGAAATTTCTAAAGTCCGGTCAAGTGCCACTTGTTCCCAAAAGTTTTCATTTACTTACCTATTATTTTATTTCACTTTTGGTCAAGTGGGCGACCGTTTTGGAGATCCCATTTCATCGACTTCACTGCTGGTTATAAAAACACATTTGAAAGCCCATATCTTGTGTATTCTAAGCCAGTCGGGTGGGCGAACTATTGGGTCACAGGGCAAGAAATTTGTATACCCGTTATTCCACAGTGAAATGCTCACAATTTTTTTTTTTTTGTATTTTCTTGGGAGTTTGAACCTTGGACTTGATGGCATTAAGTTTAACCAGTAAGCTACATTTTTTTGGCAAAATCTGTTGGAAGAATCTCTTAAAATTGCATCCTGTAATTGTATTGATATTTTTTCACGGCAGTTATCTTTGTTTGTTCGAATCTGAATTATAAGTCGTAGACATTACCAGAACTTCCTTTCGGCTATTCGACCGACCTGCCGACCAAATAGCTGCTGATTGGCAACAAATATTACGAAAGTAAAATCACGAAGCGGTGAATGTAGAAAACAAAGCCGATATGATTTATTGATTTTTTTTTCCTTTTTGTTGATGTGATTAATTAAGCAAAAAAAAAAAATTCTCTTAAAAGTCGATCGCATTCAGTTAAATAAAAATGAAAATTTACTTTTTTAATATTTGTTTTCAACAATGCTGAGTGCAGCATGTTGCATCGTTTTACGAATATCCTCATCTAACTATCATAGCTATAAATCCGTTTTCTCTCCCTCTGTGGTTCGCTATATCCCTCTCCCTCTGTCTGTGGTTCGTTATATCCCTCTCCCTCTGTCTGTGGTTCGTTATCTCTTTCTCCCTCTGTCTGTGGTTCGTTATCTCTTTCTCCCTCTGTCTGTGGTTCGTTATCTCTTTCTCCCTCTGTCTGTGGTTCGTTATCTCTTTCTCCCTCTGTCTGTGGTTCGTTATCTCTTTCTCCCTCTGTCTGTGGTTCGTTATCTCTTTCTCCCTCTGTCTGTGGTTCGTTATCTCTTTCTCCCTCTGTCTGTGGTTCGTTATCTCTTTCTCCCTCTGTCTGTGGTTCGTTATCTCTTTCTCCCTCTGTCTGTGGTTCGTTATCTCTTTCTCCCTCTGTCTGTGGTTCGTTATCTCTTTCTCCCTCTGTCTGTAGTTCGTTATCTCTTTCTCCCTCTGTCTGTGGTTCGTTATCTCTTTCTCCCTCTGTCTGTGGTTCGTTATCTCTTTCTCCCTCTGTCTGTGGTTCGTTATCTCTTTCTCCCTCTGTCTGTGGTTCGTTATCTCTTTCTCCCTCTGTCTGTGGTTCGTTATCTCTTTCTCCCTCTGTCTGTGGTTCGTTATCTCTTTCTCCCTCTGTCTGTGGTTCGTTATCTCTTTCTCCCTCTGTCTGTGGTTCGTTATCTCTTTCTCCCTCTGTCTGTGGTTCGTTATCTCTTTCTCCCTCTGTCTGTGGTTCGTTATCTCTTTCTCCCTCTGTCTGTGGTTCGTTATCTCTTTCTCCCTCTGTCTGTGGTTCGTTATCTCTTTCTCCCTCTGTCTGTGGTTCGTTATCTCTTTCTCCCTCTATCTGTGGTTCGTTATCTCTTTCTCCCTCTATCTGTGGTTCGTTATCTCTTTCTCCCTCTATCTGTGGTTCGTTATCTCTTTCTCCCTCTATCTGTGGTTCGTTATCTCTTTCTCCCTCTATCTGTGGTTCGTTATCTCTTTCTCCCTCTATCTGTGGTTCGTTATCTCTTTCTCCCTCTATCTGTGGTTCGTTATCTCTTTCTCCCTCTATCTGTGGTTCGTTATCTCTTTCTCCCTCTATCTGTGGTTCGTTATCTCTTTCTCCCTCTATCTGTGGTTCGTTATCTCTTTCTCCCTCTATCTGTGGTTCGTTATCTCTTTCTCCCTCTATCTGTGGTTCGTTATCTCTTTCTCCCTCTATCTGTGGTTCGTTATCTCTTTCTCCCTCTATCTGTGGTTCGTTATCTCTTTCTCCCTCTATCTGTGGTTCGTTATCTCTTTCTCCCTCTATCTGTGGTTCGTTATCTCTTTCTCCCTCTATCTGTGGTTCGTTATCTCTTTCTCCCTCTATCTGTGGTTCGTTATCTCTTTCTCCCTCTATCTGTGGTTCGTTATCTCTTTCTCCCTCTATCTGTGGTTCGTTATCTCTTTCTCCCTCTATCTGTGGTTCGTTATCTCTTTCTCCCTCTATCTGTGGTTCGTTATCTCTTTCTCCCTCTATCTGTGGTTCGTTATCTCTTTCTCCCTCTATCTGTGGTTCGTTATCTCTTTCTCCCTCTATCTGTGGTTCGTTATCTCTTTCTCCCTCTATCTGTGGTTCGTTATCTCTTTCTCCCTCTATCTGTGGTTCGTTATCTCTTTCTCCCTCTATCTGTGGTTCGTTATCTCTTTCTCCCTCTATCTGTGGTTCGTTATCTCTTTCTCCCTCTATCTGTGGTTCGTTATCTCTTTCTCCCTCTATCTGTGGTTCGTTATCTCTTTCTCCCTCTATCTGTGGTTCGTTATCTCTTTCTCCCTCTATCTGTGGTTCGTTATCTCTTTCTCCCTCTATCTGTGGTTCGTTATCTCTTTCTCCCTCTATCTGTGGTTCGTTATCTCTTTCTCCCTCTATCTGTGGTTCGTTATCTCTTTCTCCCTCTATCTGTGGTTCGTTATCTCTTTCTCCCTCTATCTGTGGTTCGTTATCTCTTTCTCCCTCTATCTGTGGTTCGTTATCTCTTTCTCCCTCTATCTGTGGTTCGTTATCTCTTTCTCCCTCTATCTGTGGTTCGTTATCTCTTTCTCCCTCTATCTGTGGTTCGTTATCTCTTTCTCCCTCTATCTGTGGTTCGTTATCTCTTTCTCCCTCTATCTGTGGTTCGTTATCTCTTTCTCCCTCTATCTGTGGTTCGTTATCTCTTTCTCCCTCTATCTGTGGTTCGTTATCTCTTTCTCCCTCTATCTGTGGTTCGTTATCTCTTTCTCCCTCTATCTGTGGTTCGTTATCTCTTTCTCCCTCTATCTGTGGTTCGTTATCTCTTTCTCCCTCTATCTGTGGTTCGTTATCTCTTTCTCCCTCTATCTGTGGTTCGTTATCTCTTTCTCCCTCTATCTGTGGTTCGTTATCTCTTTCTCCCTCTATCTGTGGTTCGTTATCTCTTTCTCCCTCTATCTGTGGTTCGTTATCTCTTTCTCCCTCTATCTGTGGTTCGTTATCTCTTTCTCCCTCTATCTGTGGTTCGTTATCTCTTTCTCCCTCTATCTGTGGTTCGTTATCTCTTTCTCCCTCTATCTGTGGTTCGTTATCTCTTTCTCCCTCTATCTGTGGTTCGTTATCTCTTTCTCCCTCTATCTGTGGTTCGTTATCTCTTTCTCCCTCTATCTGTGGTTCGTTATCTCTTTCTCCCTCTATCTGTGGTTCGTTATCTCTTTCTCCCTCTATCTGTGGTTCGTTATCTCTTTCTCCCTCTATCTGTGGTTCGTTATCTCTTTCTCCCTCTATCTGTGGTTCGTTATCTCTTTCTCCCTCTATCTGTGGTTCGTTATCTCTTTCTCCCTCTATCTGTGGTTCGTTATCTCTTTCTCCCTCTATCTGTGGTTCGTTATCTCTTTCTCCCTCTATCTGTGGTTCGTTATCTCTTTCTCCCTCTATCTGTGGTTCGTTATCTCTTTCTCCCTCTATCTGTGGTTCGTTATCTCTTTCTCCCTCTATCTGTGGTTCGTTATCTCTTTCTCCCTCTATCTGTGGTTCGTTATCTCTTTCTCCCTCTATCTGTGGTTCGTTATCTCTTTCTCCCTCTATCTGTGGTTCGTTATCTCTTTCTCCCTCTATCTGTGGTTCGTTATCTCTTTCTCCCTCTATCTGTGGTTCGTTATCTCTTTCTCCCTCTATCTGTGGTTCGTTATCTCTTTCTCCCTCTATCTGTGGTTCGTTATCTCTTTCTCCCTCTATCTGTGGTTCGTTATCTCTTTCTCCCTCTATCTGTGGTTCGTTATCTCTTTCTCCCTCTATCTGTGGTTCGTTATCTCTTTCTCCCTCTATCTGTGGTTCGTTATCTCTTTCTCCCTCTATCTGTGGTTCGTTATCTCTTTCTCCCTCTATCTGTGGTTCGTTATCTCTTTCTCCCTCTATCTGTGGTTCGTTATCTCTTTCTCCCTCTATCTGTGGTTCGTTATCTCTTTCTCCCTCTATCTGTGGTTCGTTATCTCTTTCTCCCTCTATCTGTGGTTCGTTATCTCTTTCTCCCTCTATCTGTGGTTCGTTATCTCTTTCTCCCTCTATCTGTGGTTCGTTATCTCTTTCTCCCTCTATCTGTGGTTCGTTATCTCTTTCTCCCTCTATCTGTGGTTCGTTATCTCTTTCTCCCTCTATCTGTGGTTCGTTATCTCTTTCTCCCTCTATCTGTGGTTCGTTATCTCTTTCTCCCTCTATCTGTGGTTCGTTATCTCTTTCTCCCTCTATCTGTGGTTCGTTATCTCTTTCTCCCTCTATCTGTGGTTCGTTATCTCTTTCTCCCTCTATCTGTGGTTCGTTATCTCTTTCTCCCTCTATCTGTGGTTCGTTATCTCTTTCTCCCTCTATCTGTGGTTCGTTATCTCTTTCTCCCTCTATCTGTGGTTCGTTATCTCTTTCTCCCTCTATCTGTGGTTCGTTATCTCTTTCTCCCTCTATCTGTGGTTCGTTATCTCTTTCTCCCTCTATCTGTGGTTCGTTATCTCTTTCTCCCTCTATCTGTGGTTCGTTATCTCTTTCTCCCTCTATCTGTGGTTCGTTATCTCTTTCTCCCTCTATCTGTGGTTCGTTATCTCTTTCTCCCTCTATCTGTGGTTCGTTATCTCTTTCTCCCTCTATCTGTGGTTCGTTATCTCTTTCTCCCTCTATCTGTGGTTCGTTATCTCTTTCTCCCTCTATCTGTGGTTCGTTATCTCTTTCTCCCTCTATCTGTGGTTCGTTATCTCTTTCTCCCTCTATCTGTGGTTCGTTATCTCTTTCTCCCTCTATCTGTGGTTCGTTATCTCTTTCTCCCTCTATCTGTGGTTCGTTATCTCTTTCTCCCTCTATCTGTGGTTCGTTATCTCTTTCTCCCTCTATCTGTGGTTCGTTATCTCTTTCTCCCTCTATCTGTGGTTCGTTATCTCTTTCTCCCTCTATCTGTGGTTCGTTATCTCTTTCTCCCTCTATCTGTGGTTCGTTATCTCTTTCTCCCTCTATCTGTGGTTCGTTATCTCTTTCTCCCTCTATCTGTGGTTCGTTATCTCTTTCTCCCTCTATCTGTGGTTCGTTATCTCTTTCTCCCTCTATCTGTGGTTCGTTATCTCTTTCTCCCTCTATCTGTGGTTCGTTATCTCTTTCTCCCTCTATCTGTGGTTCGTTATCTCTTTCTCCCTCTATCTGTGGTTCGTTATCTCTTTCTCCCTCTATCTGTGGTTCGTTATCTCTTTCTCCCTCTATCTGTGGTTCGTTATCTCTTTCTCCCTCTATCTGTGGTTCGTTATCTCTTTCTCCCTCTATCTGTGGTTCGTTATCTCTTTCTCCCTCTATCTGTGGTTCGTTATCTCTTTCTCCCTCTATCTGTGGTTCGTTATCTCTTTCTCCCTCTATCTGTGGTTCGTTATCTCTTTCTCCCTCTATCTGTGGTTCGTTATCTCTTTCTCCCTCTATCTGTGGTTCGTTATCTCTTTCTCCCTCTATCTGTGGTTCGTTATCTCTTTCTCCCTCTATCTGTGGTTCGTTATCTCTTTCTCCCTCTATCTGTGGTTCGTTATCTCTTTCTCCCTCTATCTGTGGTTCGTTATCTCTTTCTCCCTCTATCTGTGGTTCGTTATCTCTTTCTCCCTCTATCTGTGGTTCGTTATCTCTTTCTCCCTCTATCTGTGGTTCGTTATCTCTTTCTCCCTCTATCTGTGGTTCGTTATCTCTTTCTCCCTCTATCTGTGGTTCGTTATCTCTTTCTCCCTCTATCTGTGGTTCGTTATCTCTTTCTCCCTCTATCTGTGGTTCGTTATCTCTTTCTCCCTCTATCTGTGGTTCGTTATCTCTTTCTCCCTCTATCTGTGGTTCGTTATCTCTTTCTCCCTCTATCTGTGGTTCGTTATCTCTTTCTCCCTCTATCTGTGGTTCGTTATCTCTTTCTCCCTCTATCTGTGGTTCGTTATCTCTTTCTCCCTCTATCTGTGGTTCGTTATCTCTTTCTCCCTCTATCTGTGGTTCGTTATCTCTTTCTCCCTCTATCTGTGGTTCGTTATCTCTTTCTCCCTCTATCTGTGGTTCGTTATCTCTTTCTCCCTCTATCTGTGGTTCGTTATCTCTTTCTCCCTCTATCTGTGGTTCGTTATCTCTTTCTCCCTCTATCTGTGGTTCGTTATCTCTTTCTCCCTCTATCTGTGGTTCGTTATCTCTTTCTCCCTCTATCTGTGGTTCGTTATCTCTTTCTCCCTCTATCTGTGGTTCGTTATCTCTTTCTCCCTCTATCTGTGGTTCGTTATCTCTTTCTCCCTCTATCTGTGGTTCGTTATCTCTTTCTCCCTCTATCTGTGGTTCGTTATCTCTTTCTCCCTCTATCTGTGGTTCGTTATCTCTTTCTCCCTCTATCTGTGGTTCGTTATCTCTTTCTCCCTCTATCTGTGGTTCGTTATCTCTTTCTCCCTCTATCTGTGGTTCGTTATCTCTTTCTCCCTCTATCTGTGGTTCGTTATCTCTTTCTCCCTCTATCTGTGGTTCGTTATCTCTTTCTCCCTCTATCTGTGGTTCGTTATCTCTTTCTCCCTCTATCTGTGGTTCGTTATCTCTTTCTCTCGTTCGAATATATAATCTCTCTCGCTCGCTCGTCATCTCCCTCTCTCTCGCTCGCTCGCTCGTCATCTCTCTCTCTCTCGCTCGCTCGCTCGTCATCTCTCTCTCTCTCGCTCGCTCGCTCGTCATCTCTCTCTCTCTCGCTCGCTCGCTCGTCATCTCTCTCTCTCGCTCGCTCGTCATCTCTCTCTCTCTCTCTCGCTCGCTCGTCATCTCTCTCTCTCTCTCGCTCGTCATCTCTCTCTCTCTCTCGCTCGTCATCTCTCTCTCTCTCTCTCGCTCGTCATCTCTCTCTCTCTCTCTCGCTCGTCATCTCTCTCTCTCTCTCTCGCTCGTCATCTCTCTCTCTCTCTCTCGCTCGTCATCTCTCTCTCTCTCTCTCTCTCTCTCGCTCGTCATCTCTCTCTCTCTCTCTCTCGCTCGTCATCTCTCTCTCTCTCTCGCTCGCTCGCTCGCTCGTCATCTCTCTCTCTCTCTCTCTCGCTCGCTCGCTCGTCATCTCTCTCTCTCTCTCGCTCGCTCGCTCGTCATCTCTCTCGCTCGCTCGCTCGTCATCTCTCTCTCTCGCTCGCTCGTCTCTCTCTCTCTCGCTCGCTCGCTCATCTCTCTCTCTCTCGCTCGCTCGCATCTCTCTCTCTCGTTCATTCGAATATATAATCTGCCCCCGCTCTCTCTCTCTCGTTCTTTCGAATATATAATCTGCCCCCGCTCTCTCTCTCTCGTTCTTTCGAATATATAATGTGTGTGTGTACATGCCACACACCTGTACGTACCTATAAATGCCTCTTTCTTTATTGATGCCTCTGTTTCTCCATTTAAAACATCTATTCTTGAAAAATGTTTCCAATTGATTTTCTTTTGTTTAAATTCAATTTCTATTGAGAACTTTTAATGCCATCGCCTCAAGATGTTTGCAGTTTACAAATGCAGTTAGAATTTCTTCTTTCTTTGTCTTTTTCTCTATCCGATTCCTTTTCTCTTAATCATGTCTTTGGAATTTCGATGAGAACCGTCCCAGAAAACTTTGCTGTTTGTCCAAATGGGTATTTCAGAGAGTATCTTCTTCAGTTACTGAACGCAGTTGATCAAGGGTGTTGACAATATCTCCTGCAGGTCTGGCCTTATGCCAGACTATACTTTTATTGTAATGTTTCTTCGTCTACGTTTTTTCTTACGTTTTTCTGTATCTTCACTTCTATCTTCTTCACTTCTATCGTCACTACTCTCTCTCTTTTCGTCACTACTCTCCCTCTTTTCGTTACTTCTATCTTCTTTACTTCTCTCCCTCTTTTCTTCACTTCTATCTTCTTCTTTACTTCTCTCCCTCTTTTCTTCACTTCTATCTTCTTCTTCACTTCTCTCCCTCTTTTCTTCACTTCTATCTTCTTCTTTACTTCTCTCCCTTTTTTCTTCACTTCTATCTTCTTCACTTCTCTCCCTCTTTTCTTCACTTCTCTCCCTCTTTTCTTCACTTCTCTCCCTCTTTTCTTCACTTCTCTCCCTCTTTTCTTCACTTCTCTCCCTCTTTTCTTCACTTCTCTCCCTCTTTTCTTCACTTCTCTCCCTCTTTTCTTCACTTCTCTCCCTCTTTTCTTCACTTCTCTCCCTCTTTTCTTCACTTCTCTCCCTCTTTTCTTCACTTCTCTCCCTCTTTTCTTCACTTCTCTCCCTCTTTTCTTCACTTCTCTCCCTCTTTTCTTCACTTCTCTCCCTCTTTTCTTCACTTCTCTCCCTCTTTTCTTCACTTCTCTCCCTCTTTTCTTCACTTCTCTCCCTCTTTTCTTCACTTCTCTCCCTCTTTTCTTCACTTCTCTCCCTCTTTTCTTCACTTCTCTCCCTCTTTTCTTCACTTCTCTCCCTCTTTTCTTCACTTCTCTCCCTCTTTTCTTCACTTCTCTCCCTCTTTTCTTCACTTCTCTCCCTCTTTTCTTCACTTCTCTCCCTCTTTTCTTCACTTCTCTCCCTCTTTTCTTCACTTCTCTCCCTCTTTTCTTCACTTCTCTCCCTCTTTTCTTCACTTCTCTCCCTCTTTTCTTCACTTCTCTCCCTCTTTTCTTCACTTCTCTCCCTCTTTTCTTCACTTCTCTCCCTCTTTTCTTCACTTCTCTCCCTCTTTTCTTCACTTCTCTCCCTCTTTTCTTCACTTCTCTCCCTCTTTTCTTCACTTCTCTCCCTCTTTTCTTCACTTCTCTCCCTCTTTTCTTCACTTCTCTCCCTCTTTTCTTCACTTCTCTCCCTCTTTTCTTCACTTCTCTCCCTCTTTTCTTCACTTCTCTCCCTCTTTTCTTCACTTCTCTCCCTCTTTTCTTCACTTCTCTCCCTCTTTTCTTCACTTCTCTCCCTCTTTTCTTCACTTCTCTCCCTCTTTTCTTCACTTCTCTCCCTCTTTTCTTCACTTCTATCTTCTCCACTTCTCTCCCTCTTTTCTTTTTTCTCTATTTTTCTTTTTTCACTCCCAGTAATCCTTTGCATCTTATTGGCATTGTCACCTTGATTGCGACTTAAGGAAAAATCTATTTATTGAGAGGAAGGTGGGAAATGGCGATGAAGCAACCTAATGAGTTTATGTAAATTGATGGTAGTGTAGGGGCAGAAAGTGATGGTAAGGGAACAAAAATTGCTCAGTGCTTCAAGGTACCGGAAACCGGAGAGCTACCATCGCCCACGTCCTGAAGGGACACGGCACAAAAAATCGTGAAAGTGTTAAAGAAAAAACGGGTTGCGTAACTGATAAACGCAGTGACATTGTGTTTTCTATTATAGGAAAGATTTACTTTCTCACTCTTTTACCTTTTAAAGACTTTTGACTCTTCCAGGTCACTTTGTAAACATCTTATTAAAATAGTTTTAGAATGTTATTGCCAAGTATGAGTTCACGTGTATTTCTGTCAGGTTTTGTCTCCTCTGAATCAAATCAATAGGTGTTCTATTTTAAGTGCCAAATCATTGCTTGCTTTAGTGTCAAGAACTTATTACTTCCCCTCCCCGAACCTTCGTATATCAACAACGGGATATGACTAATCTGGCTTAGGCTATCAGTATTAATGATTGTGAAACTTGGCCCTAATTCCCCCTCCCACAGACAATATATATCGATTGATTGCTTAGGTTAAAGCACATCCTGATGCCTGCAGCTCGTAAAAAATTCATGTTCTAGTTGAAATAAAAAAGTTTCGCTCAAAATTTATAAGAGATAGCATACACCGTATGTGTATGTATATATAAATGATGTTTTCGTTTTAATTGAATATGTAAATGCGGTTAAAAATAATAACTAAACATCAATAGAAAGCGATATTAAACCAAAATGAATCATACAAATAGTAAGTCATATAATGTGCAAAACAGTTCACCTACTGATTATTACTATAAGAAAAAGTAATATCAAATTCAAAGTTTAAACTTATTGCAAGGTAAAGAGTAGGATATCCCTACAATTTACAGTCAATTCACTTCTTTGGTGTAATAAGGAGTTTTTATCAGAAAATCTGATAATTTCTAATTTTTCGTGTAAGCACAGAAACAGGGTTCATTTAGTGATCTACATGTTCTAGGTTTTTTTTTTTTTTGTTTTTTTTTTAATTTTCCATTTTACCTTAGGAGTTTGCTTCTTTTAAATTCCAAAAATATTTAGAAAGAAATGTTCTATTTTTATAAGGACTATAGGTGAAGGATAAAATACGCTGATAGCACCTAGTCTTAAAAGAACTCTTAGTACTACCAATATAAAATTTTTCAACGGTCGGATTGTCTATTGTAGAAATACTACTTAAACAAGAGAGGTGGTTAAACAATGGTTTCGTCATGGGTATTCGTTAAATCCTTGCTGTTACATTGGTTAATATTATTAACAGTATTTATTTTAGGGTGTGTATTATACAGATTTTTAAATTGGTTTAAAATTTTATTATGCTTCTTTATAATCTTCTCACGATTATCGGTGCAGCTATAACTTCGTTTTAGTGTGTTTCTGTTAAATATTTTACAAAGAGGATTACTTTTAGGAAAATGCTTACCAATTAAATGGTGGAAATTCTGGCCTAACTTAGTATTGACTAATTGGTTAAATGGCTGTGTGTACCAAATGATTTTTCCTAATCCTTTTCCTTAGATCAATATTATAGTTTCTATAATTGATTTCAGCGTACTTGTAACCACTATTTTTGACGCAGTATTATAAACACCGCTGTATTTATCAAACACATCTTTGAAAGATGAGTTGTTGCTAATCCTACGTTCTATAGATGAAGGTATGTTTGATTACAGACAGAGGGTGGTTAGAATTGGGGTGAATATAAATTGGGTTAGCATTATTTTTATATAAGGTTGGAATACATCATTAACAGGATCTAACGTAACACCAAGAATATCTAATCGTTTAACATTAGTAGTTACCTTAACCTTAAGATTTAAGCTCTTTAATTCCTTATGAATCATTTTCCTTAATTTGTCAACCTTAACCATACACTATCAACATTAACATCTCATAAGCGCTAAGGTTATATAGGATAAATAAACCCAACAAGTCAGAAGACTCTGCTGAATCTAATGATCTCATAGAGATATCAAAGTGATCATCAGAGTTTTTAATCCACAGTTCATTGCTGTTAACATTATTATATTTATGTCTTCACTGGAAATGTTAGAGTATTTCTTGGGTAATTAGCCCATAAGCTAATTTTTTTTAGTATTCTGCTTTGGAAATTAATCTTTCACTCGCCAGTAGTTTAACATCGCCCGAGGAGACACATTTGTAGTGTTGAAACTTAATTGCCATTATGTAGCGATTTTAACATGTTTTAATATCCTAAAATAAATTATAACATATGTATGTATGTATGTATATGTGTGTGTGAGAGAGGGGGTGAAAAATAAGTCGAAAATATATTCTGTACTCACGGGGAAGAGGCTCTTTAATTCAAGTAAGGTTTCTCTCTTTTCAGCTATTATGATAATTTTTCTGCCACCACAAGGGATTTATCGTACATTAAAAAAACAGTAAACTAGTTTCGTAGACGATTAGCCCGGTGTACTGGGTTCAATCCTCACTCGGTGACTGATTACTATGATCATGCACTGAATTAACCTACACGTAGTTAATTACTAAACCTACTAAATATCTGTTAAAAAAACATCTGGTATCCTGGCTATTTTCAGTTCAATCCCTAGGCCTGGTAGTACCGGAAAGTAGTTCTGGTTTAAAAACCTAAAACGGACAAACAGAAAGAAAGGTAACTAAAACTAAAAAATTATTTGAAAAGTAACTCTCTATCTTATGAACTCTCCCGTCTTGTAAAAAATTTAGTTGGGCGGGAAAGTCGATCATACTTAAAATATTGAGTTACTTTTCAATCACCCTGTACATAAAGACAAAGAAAAATTATCTTAGCAGCTGCGTTACGTCCTCTGATATACTTCATTAAGGCAAATGTAAGGATTTTAGTTTGCAACAAGTATTTGTAAACAGAGGGGAAAAATGTTTTTCAAAATGTTTTATTTGTTGCAGTACTGAAAAAGATTTCAAGACATTTTTTCGTTGACGGTACTGCCGTCATTTTCACGACCACATCTTTTTATAACTGTAAAAAGGTTGGGTGTTTTTTTTGTTTTTTTTGGTTTGTTTTTGTTTGTTTTTTTTTTGTTTTTTCGTGTTTTTTGTTTTGTTTTCGTTTTTTCGCTTTTGTTTTCGTTTTTTCGCTTTTGTTTTCGTTTTTTCGCTTTTGTTTTCGTTTTTTCGCTTTTGTTTTCGTTTTTTCGCTTTTGTTTTCGTTTTTTTGTTTTTGTCTTTTTGTTTTTGTCTTTTTGTTTTTGTCTTTTTGTTTTTGTCTTTTTGTTTTTGTCTTTTTGTTTTTGTCTTTTTGTTTTTGTCTTTTTGTTTTTGTCTTTTTGTTTTTGTCTTTTTGTTTTTGTCTTTTTGTTTTTGTCTTTTTGTTTTTGTCTTTTTGTTTTTGTCTTTGTTTTTGTCTTTTTGTTTTTGTCTTTTTGTTTTTGTCTTTTTGTTTTTGTCTTTTTGTTTTTGTCTTTTTGTTTTTGTCTTTTTGTTTTTGTCTTTTTGTTTTTGTCTTTTTGTTTTTGTCTTTTTGTTTTTGTCTTTTTGTTTTTGTCTTTTTGTTTTTGTCTTTTTGTTTTTGTCTTTTTGTTTTATTTTTTGAGAAAAGATTGTTCTATAATAAAAAAATCGATCTTAGTTTAATATTATTATTGATCACAATGTGATTAGCACACATTGTTACGTGTAATTTGTTTCTAATTTATAGATTTGAAAATTAAAATAAAAAAAAACAAACAAATTTACTAATGAGATAGTTGCTCACCGATTGATGTTTGGTAATGCTTTCTGTCACCCTGCCACTAGAAGATTTAACTGCTTCCTTTTCAATCTAGAACTGACTCCAATCCCAAGTATGACTATTAATATAGACCAGCACCCGGATACACTCTATTTCTGGTTTTGTTGTCCCTTTATCTCCCAAACTTCCCCTCATCCACTCATTTACTTCTCCGTTCCACTTCAAAGTAGATACCGCTTAGAAAACTAGACTTCTAAAGGAACCACCTGCTGGCTATAAAACAGAAAAAAACTTGTGATCAAGATAAAACCACATCTTTCTTTTCTACGTGGGTGTCCATAGTACCATAGTTTAGACGTATGCTCTTACTGAAAATCCCCAATGAGTTAAGCCGTCCTTGGTATGACGATAAACTACATCCGCTTCCTGTGTAAGACTATGAACTGCGTCCGACAGAAAGGCATCTGATCAAGAGGTTTTGAGGCGCGTGAAACCGCCTCTTGATTGCTAGTGTTTCCGGGTCCACCCTGACCCGGGGTCGTGGCACCTGTTGGTGTCCCCGCTATGGACAAATAGTTAGCCCCAAAACTGGGGTCGACACACTATGAAAGTGTAAAAATAGGTTTTAATACCAGAAATACTTTCTTTGTTGAAGGAAAATAAATATTACCAGCAATAATGAAAAAATGTCGGCATTAAATAACCCATTGAGGTTGATATGCCATAAAATAAACCAAACCAATCTAAACCAAAGAATACATATTCTATACATACGAATCTATCCTAAAAATGTCGTCGGCATTAAATAACCAATTCAGGTTGATATGCCGTAAAACAAAACAAACCAAACCAATCTAAACCAAAGAATACATATTCTATTCATACGAATCTACCCTAAAAATGTTGTCGGCATTAAATAACCCATTGAGGTTGATATGCCGTAAAACAAAACAAACCAATGATTTAAGACTATGAAAACATTGTCTTCAACGAAAGGTTAGAAAATTCAAGAATCGTTGTGCTTAAGCACATCCATAAACAATGAATATGATAATGTCTATGTGAGAATGAAAGAATGATTTTTAAACATTTTCCTCATTAAATTAGATGTGCCACTCAAAAAGCTTACCGAGCCACAGCCGACTCGTTTGCCGCCTGTTTGTTCATGACTGACTTCATGCCTAAGGTCTTTCGAGAGAATCAAATAAGTAAAAAAAAAGGCCGGTTGTCAATGACTGGAATCTTTTAGTAGCTATGAAGCCAACCAAGTGACATACAATCCATTATTCGACTGGTGACTGAATATTTTTAACCCCACCCGAAGTCTTGCCATTTTCTTACTGTTTGTATAAATCACATTTGGATTGCCTTTTTGACATATCACGATCCAAGCATTTTAAAATATAAATAAAACTGAAAATTTATATGGCCGAAATGTAAACCATCCATTTTCTATATTGGGAGTATTTCGGGCACTTCGAGGTGGTGTAATGGTTAACAAACTTGCTTCGCTAGATCATTTATGACTGAGGAGTGAATTCGGTCCTCATTTAATCTCGATCTTGTGCCACACCTAAGCTACGCTTAGAAAATCAACCGACACTTCGACGTGGTGTCATGGTTAGTTAGCACGCTTATTTCGCTCAATCATCTACGACTGAGTAGCGAGTTCGATCCTTACTGGGTGCGCTATACTTTCGGCCTTGTGCCACATCTAACCTACACCTAGTAAATCATTTAGCACTTCGACATGGTGTAATGGTTAGCAAGCTTCTCTCGCCAGATCAATTATGACTGAGTAGTGAGTTCGATCCTCACTGGCTGTTCCTTTATCTTGGTCTTGTGCCACAGCTAAGCTACGCTTAGTAAATCCTGTATAGAGTATAACAAGTTTTAATTTATACAAGTCTAGTTAAGTACTGCATTAATTTCATTTATTTTGTCGGGTATTTTTTTTTCTCGTTTCGGGTACATATTTCAATATAAATCGTCTAGTGTCTTTCAACTCCCAACTTTCATAAGCTATTATCAAAGGTGATTTTTGTGCGACGTCAGTTCCATCGTTTTTCAAATATCGTGTCTTCGCGTTTCATTTACGTTTTCTTTTTAATATCGCGTCTTTACGCGACAGTTCGTGTTGAGTCTTTTTAGTAGTCTTGTTCCTGATGTGTGATAACTTTTTATTGATGTTGGGCACTTTGTTTCTCAATGTTTGTATGTCTTTAACCGAACTCGTGCATATATAATTGTTTTGTTTTTGTTTTGTATTTGTATGTGTTTTGTGTTTGTTTGTTTTGTGTTTGTTTGTTTTGTGTTTGTTTGTTTTGTGTTTGTTTGTTTTGTGTTTGTTTGTTTTGTGTTTGTTTGTTTTGTGTTTGTTTTTGTATTTTTTGTTTGTTTTTGTATTTTTTGTTTGTTTTTGTATTTTTTGTTTGTTTTGTTTTGTATTTTTTGTTTGTTTTGTTTTGTATTTTTTGTTTGTTTTGTTTTGTATTTTTTGTTTGTTTTGTTTTGTATTTTTTGTTTGTTTTGTTTTGTATTTTTTGTTTGTTTTGTTTTGTATTTTTTGTTTGTTTTGTTTTGTATTTTTTGTTTGTTTTGTTTTGTATTTTTTGTTTGTTTTGTTTTGTATTTTTTGTTTGTTTTGTTTTGTATTTTTTGTTTTTGTTTTGTATGTTTTGTTTGTTTTGTTTTGTATGTTTTGTTTTGTATGTTTTGTTTGTTTTGTTTTGTATGTTTTGTTTGTTTTGTTTTGTATGTTTTGTTTGTTTTGTTTTGTATGTTTTGTTTGTTTTGTTTTGTATGTTTTGTTTGTTTTGTTTTGTATGTTTTGTTTGTTTTGTTTTGTATGTTTTGTATGTTTTGTTTGTTTTGTTTTGTATGTTTTGTTTTGTATTTTTTTTTGTTTTGTATTGTATTTTTTTTGTTAAGATCACGTATGGCCAAAAGGTCTGCATCTATAAACGTTCGATTTCTGAAATCGAACACTCTTTCCCTATAAATGTGTCAAATTTTAAGCATGCATAATCGAATTTTAGAGAGCAATGAATTTTTTCCATTAATCCAACAGATTTTTTTTTATCACTTTAAACACTATTTTTGGTGTCTACTCGTGTTTTTGTAGACGCTCCGTTTATTTATTAAATAGTATATTTATTTATTTTCCTTTACCAGTCTAAATGTTCGAGAAATCTTATTAAAGAAAAATTTCCTGTGTCTGGCAGGATTCGAACCTGCGTCACAACTGATTTGGTTACTGATCCGCCTTTATTATTTCATCGATGGATTTGAAGTGGCCAAAATCCAAGATGTGGATTTAGCCTGTTTATCTGCTTTAATACAATCTCGTGCTATAAAAGATTTCTTCACAAAAACAAAATCTTGGAGATGTCGAATTCTTCGACTTTAAACTGAAATACAGGGTCAGTCTGGCACCATCTGTGAGAAAAAGATCACCATGACGCAATCCACCCCGTCAGAAATTTGGAAACGACCTGCTGTACTTCTTGGCACCGGAAGCTCCAATACGAACATTTCAGAATGTTGGCATGTCAATCTAAGGACAGTGCAGAGGATTCGGAAAGATTTAGATAATATATCCAGTCAACATCCTGGTGTTTGGAGTGATCACTAGTGATGACAATCCTATGCCTCCATTCATCTTTCTACAGAGCATCAGACTCAACACTGAGGCCTACATCAAGTGCCTTGAGGAGGTAGTCCTGCCCTGGGTCAAGAGGGTGGCTGCTGGAAGACCCTATGACTGGCAATAGGACTCTGCACCATACCACACAAGCAGGAGAAGCCAGCCATGGCTGTCAGACAATTTCTGAGCCTACATCACCCCTTACCTCTGGCCACCTAAGTCCCCAGACTGTAACCCCCTTGATTATTATGTGGGGGGCGCAGTTGAGCGATATACCTATAAAACTCCTTGTAACACCAAAGATAAACTGAAGGCAAGGATTATGGCAGCATTCACCAACTTAAACAAGGAGACTGTCCAGAAGAGTTGTAGGAGATTCCGGAGTCGTCTGTAGGCCGTGGTTGAAGCCAATGACGATTTTACTGAATAAATTTACTCTTTAGTATTTCAAGATATTTTTGTGTAATTCTTGTAAATATATCTGTTAAAATGCGATGTCGGTGTTATTTTCATTTTTGCGTCATTCAGATGACAATTTTTCCATACAATATTGATCATACGGATAGGTTTAGATAGATAAATGCAACATAATTTCTGGATTTTGTATCATTTTTTAAATATTTGTGTGAATCTTTATACTTATATTTACATTTCTTCTGGTGAGTATCCGTTCCCCTGATTCCATTCTTAAGTAACAGGCCTTGTAAACGCCTTAACTTTTATCCAATGCACTTTATTCATATTATAGATTCGCATTTACGATTTGTTTGTTTTTTCTATCAATCTATTCTACAGGTACAAGTCCTGTAGTCCACTCATCTGTTGATCTGAACAATCAAAATATTTTATTCACATTTGCGATTTGTTTCTATTTTAAGACGTTCATTTCAGTAAACGTCTCGTCAAATTAAGGTCAGCCGTGACGTTATGTGGGTTTCTTGGGGACTTCGATATTGGTCAGTTTGCTTTCAGAAACCCTTAAACTGCTTTGCGCGAGGGGAAAAAACCTATATTCAGGCATTGTTATTCTTTGCAGCGAGGAAAGACCCTATTTCTGTTAGAACAGATTTTTTTTCTTCTGATAGCAAGAACTTTTATTCTTTTTTGGGTGAGTTTCATTCATTTACAAGAGCAAGGACTCTTACATTATTTACATCATTCGGACTTTTGTCCTCATCTTTGTCGCCATATTTATTACAACGTTTCGGCCGTTGTACGCTCCGGCCTTCTTCAGGTGGTTGGAATGTCGAACTGAACCCTTTATTTCGCTTTATCCACTGTGCCATGTGTCCTGAACACATGGCACAGTGGATAAAGGCGTTGGTTAGATCCAGTGACAGGACCCTAAGGTTAAGGCAGTGGAGGAATTTCAGAGGGAAAAATTAACAGGAGATAACTGATAACTGACATCCATTAAACATGGCACGTGGAACGAGAACAGTCTACCCCAGTGAGCGAAATAAAGGGTTCAGTTCGACATTCCAACCACCTGAAGAAGGCCGGAGCGTACAACGGCCGAAACGTTGTAATAAATATGGCGACAAAGATGAGTACAATAGTCCGAATGATGTAAATAGTGTACATAATACATAATCTCAGAAATATAGTCAAATAATCAAGGACTCTTAGTCTTTTCGGGAGCAAGGACTCTTTTTTTTTTTTTTTTCTTTTTTTTCCCCATAGGAAACCTTATTCTTTGCGGAGAATTTTTCAAATTTATTTTTTACACAGAAAGCAAATGTCTTAAATGACGATGTTTTTTTTTGGGGGGGGGGGGGGATATCACAAACGTCGTGTTTATTTTCTCAAGTTGTCGTAAGTCCTACTGTCAACAAGCTGGCCAATTAAGCAACTGTCCATAACACCTTCAGTCAACACAAGTTTTGTTCACTTTCCTTGACTTGCCTTTTTTTTCTTCTTTTTTTTTAATATCTTGCTAATTCGTATCAATCTAGATTTTGTGAGACTCTTGTTCGCTCGAAGTGATTTAATCTCAGGCCAACAATAAACAATTTTACACGTAGTCGAGAGAAGAAAAGGAATAAAGGCCAGAAAATAAAGGAGTTTATGTAAATACAGCTTGAGAAAAAAATTGCCAAGAGAAACTTGTTTCTTCAGTGGCAGTCTGCCTCCGTTCAGTCCAGACGAAATACAAACAGCATCAGTCACGAAATGACCTACCATACATACTTGTATCTCTAAAGAACTAATGGATTTCATTCTAAATCCGACATTTTTATTCAAACGTTATTTTTAATGGAAACCCGTGTTTGAGTAGACGCTCCGTTTTATTCTAAACAGTATTTTGTCTACCGGCCTGCACACTAGAGAAAAACATATTTAAAAAAATGTAGCTCCCTCCCCCGGCAAGATTCGAGCATGCATCACCCTTTGCAGATGAAAGCACCACCTGATCCGGTGTTCTTCAACCACCACCTGATCCGGTGTTCTTCAACCACCACCTGATCCGGTGTTCTTCAACCACCACCTGATCCGGTGTTCTTCAACCACCACCTGATCCGGTGTTCTTCAACCACCACCTGATCCGGTGTTCTTCAACCACCACCTGATCCGGTGTTCTTCAACCACCACCTGATCCGGTGTTCTTCAACCACTTGGTTACAATGTGCTTTTATATTTAAGAAAGGTTCTATTTGCCGTAAAAGTTTACGGACTCGTTCATATTTTCACGAGAGCCTATATCAGTTCAGTTTTGTATGCTTAATATAAACAGAACAATTTCTAAGGGTTTAAGGGATTTTATTTCTAATCCGACATATCTGTATTACTTGAAACGTTATTTTTAGCCTCATACCCAGATTTGAATAAAAGCAACATTTTAATTTCAGTTTGATTTCATCGACTGGCCTGCACACTTCAGAAACTTACCTAAGATCTTTGGGACCCTTTTCCTTAATTTGTTGCAGAAGATACTAAACAACATTTTCCTCTCTCTCACTTTTCCTCTCTCTCACTTTTCCTCTCTCTCACTTTTCCTCTCTCTCACTTTTCCTCTCTCTCACTTTTCCTCTCTCTCTCTCTGTTCTCTCCTCTCTCTGTTCTCTGTTCTCTCTCTGTTCTCTGTTCTCTCTCTGTTCTCTGTTCTCTCTCTGTTCTCTCCTCTCTCTGTTCTCTGTTCTCTCTCTGTTTCTTCGATCCGCCTCAATATTTATATCTTATTTAACTTTCTTTTGTCTCAACCAATCGTGCCATCATATATACACGTCATAAAAATAACACACCCCGCCAACTTTCCTATATAAAAGAAATCGTATTTTAAAATGGCGTCCTTTTCTTCGTCAGAAAATTTAATCTTTATCTTTCGTGCATTTCTTTTGAAAAACAACTATTTTCAAAATTCATCTTTCCGAATTCATAATCAATTTTTAGATATCGAAATTCTTGTTTTTTAATCTACCGCATATGCAAATCTGGACAAACACCAATTTGTATGTCGTTTTCTCTCGAAATTCAAAATCAATTTTTGGCAATACAAAACGGTTCTTGTTTCTTTCCAAACTCGGACTCATTAAAATATGAACTGAATTTAAGCAAAGGAAACTGGAAACTTTTATTGAAATGGAAAAAGTCCATTATTCAATATGCCAAGATATACCGAAAAACTCTCGGCATGTCCGAGAAGTCATTTGTTAAAAAATTTCTTATGTTGAGTCATTTGTTCAGAGTTTGTTATATGGACGATTGGCCATGAATCTTTCTACACTCTCGGATATATAATTGCACCGTGAGCGCTTCGACGTGGTGTAATGATTTAAGCCAGATTAAGATTAATTACGACTTTGTGAATTCGATCCTCACTGGGTGTTTCATACTTTCGGACATGCCACATCTAAGCTACGCCACGTAAATCTCTGTGTGCATGCTAGTAATAAAATTCTGAGTCAATTGTATCATGGTTTAAAAACTACCCAAATACTGCAAATTTAACCTCTTCAGGTCAAGGGTTAATCGTTACTTATTCTCCTTATTCTCATAATCTTTACTTCATATCACACACCTCATTCACCATAACGATTTCAAAAGTAAGCCTCTACTTTGAGTGGTTCTCGAGCTTTTTATTAGGTGAATCTAGTAATTTCTCCGGCCTTCAAATCTTCGGGGATTTTCGAACTGAACCCTTTAATCTCCGTTGGTAGATTCCGTTTTTAATGTTTAGAAACATCCCGTTTTGTTCTGTATGGCCTAGTTGAGACAAATGGTTTTGGGGGGGGGGATTTTTTACAATTTATCCTTAAGTTATCAAAGACAGCCGACATGGTTGGCGGCAAGAATATTTAAATTTTCCAGTCCCTCTAGAATGGCAGAAATCATCTTTGAAATAATGGACAACTGTCTGTGTTGCAAATTAAAGAACTTTTCATCTTTTTGAATGTCTACAGAGAAAATATGGATTCATTAATGAAGGAAACGAATATTTTTTTTTCTTTTTTACTCTGTTCCGTTATATTTGGGCCTGAAAAAAATAAAACAACTACAAGAACATTTTAAGCTATTGTCCCGTCTGTATTCCAATACTGCATATTTTAATGTTTTGGGGAAAGATCGTATCTTGAAAGTTTCCCAAATAGACATCGATGTGATTTTCTTTCGGAAAACGACTTTGCGGATTTTATTACGTCGATTGAATCGATCACATCTTTCTGTACAGTCATTACTATCAAACTACCAAGTTACTTTTCACTCACAGCTGTTCGTAAATGTTTTAACTCTTTTAAGCCCTGAAAAAATTATTTCACTTTCAGCATTTGTAGTGGGCGCTAATAAAATGTGTTTGGTGAGCTTTAAGATTTTTCCTAATAATACTTCTTTTACTAAACTTAGGAATCTTACTTTTTCAAATATTGTTGAAAGATTTGCATTTGCTCTATCGATCTACAATAAATTTGGGTAAATGTTTGAGCTGAGAACCGTTTTTAATTTCTTTTTTTATCCCTCAAAAGGAACATTTTTGCATTGTTCCATAAACTACAAAGTCAGCTTGGTGAAACCTGTTAGTAATAGATCGTGTGACAAAATCGTATGCTTCGAAGAACTTTCTGTACATTTCTTTTACGGAGGGGAAAGTTCTCATCATTTGCTTGCACATAGCCAAAGAAATCAGTCACACGTTTTGGATGTTTCCGTTTTCTTAGAGGTTCCGCATCACTGATGTCAAGTTCTTTTCTCTTTTTAGAAACGTATTACCAAAACGGTCAGTTATGTGCCATGAGTGATACACGCTTAGGCGATCATGTATCTTTCGATACATGACTGACGAGGCAGATATTTTTTTCCTGCAGTAGGTTGCCATTTTCTTCTGCGGTAGACCAGTTGCAATTCAAGGCCATAGAACCCGGTCTGTCCTGCTATTTACCCATAGCTGGGGGGGGAGTAGAAGAGCCGCTATCCTTTACTCCACCGGCAGAGTAATGGATAGCGGCTCGGATTGAGGAATCGGAGAGCCGAGTTCGAATTCCAGTCGAATCCATTACATTCACTTACATGCTAATACCCTTGAGAAAGGTATGAATCCTATTCTCCCCTGATTTATTTATTAACACAAACAAAACAATTTATTATAATTTATAATAAAAAGGAGGCACTGTGGAGTAATGGATAGCGGCTCGGATTGAGGAATCAGAGAGCCGAGTTCGAATTCCAGTCGAATCCATTACATTCACTTACGTGCTAATATCCATGGGAAAGGTAACCCTCTTCTTCTCGCCCCCCCCAGCTATGTCCTATAGCAGGACAGACCGGTTTCTATAGCCTTGGATGGCAACTGGCCTACCGCAGTAAGCAATGGCAACCTATTGCGGGACAAAAATCTGCCTCGTCAGTCATGTATCGAAAGATACTTGATCGCCTACGCGTGTATTTACTCATGGCACATAACTGACTGATTACCAAAACAAATTGAATGACGCATCATTCCTTTCTTGCTGCAAAACTGTGTCGCAACTTTGGCTTACTGATGGGCTTCAACCGCCGAAAGCTCAGGAGATTGGATTGTCCGATTGCCTGCATTAATATTTTCCCGCCAAGTAGACAACCGAAAAGAAATGAAAACTTTTCTCATATTCGTCTGCGTACCAAAGATTCTACCTTTTCATGTCGGTGTCTTTTGCGATCAAAAATGGTTTCTCCCATAACGCCATCAACATATTGATTGGAAATGATGGAAGAGAAGGTTTTTCCCCTGCACTGTCCATCTTGTTAGGTAAAAAGGCGTAGATGCTCTTTTTTCTTCATTTCCGCTTTCAAGTTTCTATTCTCTTTTCTGTTGCAGTATCAGAAATGTCTTTCAAACATTGAACTTTTGTACAGGCATCTTTGATGGACTGATTTAATGCGTATTCATTGAAATGGATGTACAAACAGTTGGGGTGAAAGGATTTGATCTGAGCGGCTACACCAGATTTCTCCCCTGCCATTACTACAGCGCCATCATAACATTGCCCGCTTACATTTTCTAGATTCATTTGAGTAAGCATGTCCTCTCTCAATTGACCAAACATATCGGAGATACAACGCTCTCTTTCCGAGCCATTAAGGTATCCTCGTCAATCCATCTTATGCATATCACTACCTGCTCTTGATTCGATATGTCTACTGTTTCATCGGCCATAACCGTAAAATGTTTGGCTGATTGTATGTGTCTAGAGATATTATGAAGGATCCCAAGTGCCATTATCTCATTCGTCTCATTTTGAATCTCATGATTGGTATATTTCTCTGTTCTTCGACTCAACCAACTGCTTAGCATTTTGTCATCTTAGTAAAAGCAGCTGTTGAAAGTTAGAATCAACTTCAATTCCTGATTTGTTACTCCAACTGCCCCGGAGTGACAGTGACTGTCGAGCTAGGTATCTAATAATACTTGTGAGAATCTTTAACAACATCTGGCGGTTTTTGACTTTGTTCGATGGCGGCCTCAGACGAGATCATGTTTACAACGTTTGCTTTGACAGTTGTAGGATTTCCATAACGTTCCATGGCTTCTTTGTGAGCGTTTGAGGTTTGGTGTTTTTCGAACTCTTGATCTTTCACGGGCCTTCTTCCAATTAGAAAATCTTGTCTTTGTAAAGGCATCTCTTTGGACTAAAGGCCAAGAACTGAGAGAGAGGTTTAGCTTCTGCAGCTTTTAGACACATAACAGAATGCAGTGTCTCTTTCTTCGTCATAATGCAACCAGGGGTAGGCTTTTCGTTTCTTTCTGTTATTTTATTTGATAGAAAAATGTATAGAAAGAAAGAAAGAAAGAGTAAAAGGTAGAAAAAGAGATAAGAATTTTAAGGGAAGGTAAATATTTTGTTTTAATTTAAAATTTTTCTATTTGTACATTTTTATTTTTCTATTTTATTTTATTTTCTTGGACTCACCAAAATTCCAAATTAAAATGAAAACTCACCCACACGATAAAGGGAAATTACCATCATCGTAGAACTTTTAAAGAATTCTTTTATCGGTGTTTTATGAAAATTAGATTCTTCCTTGCTTTGGTAGTTTTTTTTTTTTCTTTCTTGTATTTCTTTCATTTTGCCAAAATAAAAATTTGTAGGGAAAAATACTACAATTGGTAACAATTTGAGGGGAGCCATGGCCCCCTAACCTGGCTCCCATGGCCCCCTAACCTGGCTCCCATGGCCCTTCATTGGTGTATGAATTTGGTGGCATAATTATTGAGTTCAGTCCTTGGACTGGTTAATATAGACTAAGTAGAAACTGTATTAGCTATGGCTGAGCAGTATCAAAAGGAGACGAAAGATCCTAACGCATAGAACGTTTAACAAGAACAATCTATCCCTGTATGTTAAATAAAGGGTTCAGTTTTAAATTGTCTTAAGGTTAACTGGATCAACTAAAAAGGGGAGAACGAAAGAAACCTTCTGATATCAATAATAAAAAGGAGAACATTAGCATGAATGCAAATAATGGTTATTGTTCATGTACTTTAGTTATATTGGCCTGTTGATATTTAATCTTCGGTAAATCCAGGCAAGTAATCCGGTCGTTGTAATTTTACTTGCCGTCAATTCCTCTAATATATATATATATATATATATATATATATATATACATATATATATATATATATATATACTAGCATCATGGCCCGTGGTTGATTCAAAAATCGTACGACTCGTACAGCAATCGCTATCACTTGACTTAAAATATTTTTGCCCTTCCTTGCCTTTAAAAGGGTGCCCTTTGCCGTGCTGATGTTGCTACATGCCTTACTTCTTGCCTATCTCACACTGCGAATTTTTTTCTAAGCTCTATCTATACTAAACATTAAATCTGTTACGAAAAAAGAACTAAACAAAATGAACACAAAACGATCAACTTTAAAAAAGGACTCGTAACTGGAAAAACCGAATGAAAAAAGAATGTTAACAACAAATACTTTTTCACACCCAACCCATTTCTGCGGAATCAGAATCAACGTTGAGTTTAAGCAAGCGAATGAGCCAATTGGAGTAAAGTGCCATGCAGATTTAAATTTTTTCCACTTGTGACGAATGCAGCTATCGATTTTTTGGCATGCTAGTTAACATTCGTGTCAGTCAGCTGTTGGCTCTCACGCTGGGCAATAGAATCTTCCTGCCTATTCGTGGCAGCCAGCTATAGGCTCTCACTCTGGCCAGTAGAAAATGGCCGAAAAGTACATAAAAACTGCCGTAGAAGCATGAAAAATCGATTATTTGCACTATCGATGGGAGTTGGGAAATGCAAAGTCGGTCTTGGCCTTCTCGCTAACTTGGAGCATGTGCATGTAAATTTTGGTGCAAATCCGTCGAAAATTGCGGCCGTGCATTCGTTACACACACACTGCCCTATCTATCTATCTATCTATCTATCTATCTATCTATCTATCTATGCCCTAAATTAAAAGCCGCTCTATCGGGCGGCATTTAAGCTAGCTCATGTGGAGGTCTCTTGATTAAGCCTCCAACACAAGAGGTAGTAAGGAATAAATGTGATAGGCAATAATAAACTACAGAAGAACTCAAAATTGATCGTTGCCTTTAAGTATTGCATTAATATTTAAGCTTAGCTTTTGAAAGTTCAACGATAATTCTTCTGCCTCTACTTAATTTAAGGATAATTAAATGTACGTAGGTCCTTACTTTCAGTAGAAACAATTATTTTTATTTCATGTGTGCCTTTCGCTGGATTTCGCAATTAATTTTGATTGTTCCCAAATTTATTTCCAAGTTATAAAAATTGTTATCGTACAAAAAATCT
The DNA here is from genome assembly GCA_964036315.1 of Acanthosepion esculentum. NCBI lineage: Eukaryota > Metazoa > Mollusca > Cephalopoda > Sepiida > Sepiidae > Acanthosepion > Acanthosepion esculentum. The sequence goes on along the minus strand of OZ038519.1, from coordinate 52,161,611 downwards.
TGTTAAAAATCGCCGAAAACAATCGCAGTAATGAAAACTTGGGAATCCAAAATTTCAGGATTGTAAGGTTGGATCCCGTCTGTAATGTTTTTAATTTGCACACGGAGTCGACCTGATTCCAAAATGGTATGACATGTTGGGTTACCGCCTCTAGGAGTAAAGTTGAAAAAGTGTGACACACTGACATTCGCATATATATATATATATATATATATATATATATATAAGGTTCACAGAGACTACAAAGTGCTTAATGTAAGTATATAAAATATACATGAAATACCGAACAAATATAAAATATATAACGAAAAAAGCAGTACTTACATTTTACTGTTACTCGCAACTCGGTTTCATATGGATTCACAAGGTTGGTAAATGTCAGTCACACTATCATCAGGTGGAGAAAGAGACAATAAGACACTGATTCAGAAAGGGTGTACCCGCGGCTGGTATTCTAGAATTAATAAAATAAAGGAAGAGGCTATTTTTCTGGGGCCGGTCAAATAGACAAACATGCATTTAAGCTTATTTTACCAGTCACGCTAAAATAGACCCCCGGACTATTTTGTCGCTAATTATTTTTATTATGAAGGTAGGTAATGTTGAAAATAACAACACAGGTTTAACGCAGAGGTTTATTTATTTTCGCCATCAAGTATTAAGTCAATTTAAAATCTTTCCCACCATCAATTATTAAAAGAAATATAAAATATAAAAGTCTGTGAATATTTTAAGCACTTCAGGCATAACAGTGTCTGCAAATCATAAACTTGCCCTTGGACACGGTTCTCTTGCCAATACACTTAAGGTGCACCCACTGAAGACAACAGTCACAGACCACCTGCTCTATTGCTACCTCCATGGAATGTGCTCTGATGAACTACTTTCCTTGCTTCTGCCAGGTCTAACCTTCACGGCGAGGACTGGTCATGCCATTTACATAGTAGTAAACCACCCACATTCTGTCCGTATTCCACCGGTGAGAATCTTCACCATTCCTGGCAGATCTTCTATTATCACAGTGTGGAATATCTAATAACAAAAGTGACAGAAAGAAAAAGACTCTAAATGAATTTGGATACATAAAAATAAAAAAAAATTACGAGTTCCCAGAATCCCTTGCTTGTGCGCATGTGTAGTTGTACCAACATAAATTTATTCTGATGAAGTCCTAAAGGCCGAAACGTGTCCAAGAAATTTTTTCCACTTTGTCATACATACATATATACTTATATATGAAAAATTTCTCAGAGTAAACCTGTAGAAAAAGACAATATTTATAAATGTAAAAGACAATAATACCTCATCTCAGAAATATAGACAGATAATAAATATTTTTATTATTATGAAGGCAGGTAATGTTAAAAATAACAAGGCACAGATTTAACACAGAAGTTTATTTTCACCATCAATTAAGACAATTTAAAATCTTTTCCACCATCAATTGCTAACAGACAAGCGAGAATCATTTATTCATCATCAATTGTTAAAAGAAATATAAAAGTCTGTGAATATTTTAAGCACTTCAGGCATAACAGTGTCTGCAAATCATAAACTTGCCCTTGGACATGGTTCTCTTGCCAATACACTTCAGGTGCACCCACTGAAGACAACAGTCACAGACCGTCTGCTCTATCGCTACTTCTATGGAAAGTGCTCAAATGAACTACATTCCTTGGTTCTGCCAGGTCTAACCTTCACGACGAGGACCTGCCATGCCATTTACATAGTAACAAACCACCCACATTCCCTCCGTATTCCATTAGTGAGAAGTAAGTTCAACCCTAACAGCTTCTTCCCGCGAACCACTGCTCTGTGGAACAGACTCCCAAGAGGATGCTTTCCCGATCACTAGAATCTTAATCTGTTCATGTCTAGTGTTAACTGTTATCTTCCCCTTTTATCCATATAAACTACCCCTTAACGTAACACTCTACTTCGAGTGGCCCCCGGGCCTTGTACAGGTTGAACCTTACTGTAATAAATAAATAAAAAACAAAACAAAACACAGAATCTATATTGTTCAAGTCCTGCCGACACAGCTCACACAACCACTGTTCAGAAGATAAGTTCTAAAGCATTATTTATAATTGATATTTGCCGGCAAAATAGCCTCGTTATACATTTCCCCGGGACTTCAAAATACCTAAAAATTAAAAAAAAAAATGACTGTCGAGCATATTATTGTTCTGGCAAAAAATGAATATACCCAGGCACATAACAAGGTAGCGACATATTTGTACTGGAAGATATGCAAGAAGCACAAAATCGAAACCACTAAGAGATGCGATGGAACTATCCTCCGAGACATGCAAATTCAAACTGCCAGGGAAATAAAAGCCAACAGACATGATATTATCATAAAAGACAAACAAATCAGGAAGTGTATGCTTATTGACATAGCAGTACCATCTGAGAGAAACGCCTCTATAAAAATTATCGTGATATTGTCCAAATACAAAGACTTGGACATCGACATTAACAGGATGTGGGGAATGAAAACTGAGACAGTACCAATAGTAATCGGAGCTCTGGGCCTCGTGAGAAAAGGAATGGGCAATTTTACTAAGTGTCCCAGGTCACATCAACATACAAGTTGCCCAGAAGATCGTCCCTACTAGGAACATCCCATATACTATGAATTAAATAACAATTCTGCTATAGAGCCTAAGGACCATAGATCTACAGGATACAAAGCACACACACACACACATTATATATATATATATATATATATATGTAACTGACGATCTAACCAAGTGAAACCTTTGTATGGCTCATTAGGTTTGACTTGTATATATATATATATATATATATATATATAATTGCTAAAGCTATATCACCCCTCTTCTTCCTCCGAAAACTCTAAGTACATCTCTTTTCTCTTTACTTCCCCCTATTTTTCTTTTTCTCTCTTTCCCCCCTTTTCTTTCCCCATATCATTTCCGTTGAGTTGACTGATTAAATAGTTCAATGTCTGATCCTTACCCCCCTTCCTCAATATTAAGTATTATAATAAAAGAAATATAGAAATAAGTTTTAAAACTCTCTCTTCCCTCTCTAAACTCGACCATGTCTCTCACACCATCCATCGCTACCTTCTATGCCAACTTTATATAAGCTTAATACTGCCCGTTAAAAGTGTAAATTTTAATTTCATTTTTCGTTTCACTTTTTGAAAGTGATGTCTGAAGATCCAGGGAAAAATAAGTCTCTGGTGAAATAAATTATTACAATTAAGCCTTAAAGTGGTCTGTTTTTCTTTAAATTAAATTATTCGCTCTGAATTAATATTGAGCTCTCAGGATTTCATCCTCCTTGGGATTATCTATACGGATTACCAAGATTTTCGTTACTTGTGTGTGTGTGTATATATATATATATATATATAAGTATTAACGATGGTGGGGGAGAACAGAGGGGTGAATTTTGGTATATATATATATATATATATATATATATATATGGTAGGACATGCCATATACAGCAAATTAACATAAGCGTCCAGATGACAAGTCTTGCAGGGGAACCTTTCTGTGAATTTTACTGAACGTTGAAGTTGTAACCTTGAAGTGAAAGGAATTTGGTTTAATGTAGATAACTACCCGAGATTATTATTAATCTCTTTGATATTTCAGTAATTTTTTTCCCCTTTTTCAACAAAGAACTATACTCGTCTGTTGCATTTTCAGATCCGATCTCCAGTGAGTAAAAGGAAGTCAAACATATATTGTCATATTATTGCTTGTTTATTATCGATTTGGGACACATTAATTGCATTCCTTAGCAAACTTGCCTCACGGGCCATTTGCCGATATACTAAACCAGGTTTTCTCTTGTGAAAAGTACAGACCTATAAAGGTTGAAAATACGTGCAACGGCTTTATATCGCTTGCGAGGATATAGATCCTTCAAGACGTTGGCGATCATGACTCGCCACAACTTCCTATCTTTGTAGCTCACCACAATATTTGTCCCCTAACTATCTCTGCAACTACTGTCCTTTAAGCCGGGTTACTCGTTGTTTCCCTATCTTTCTTGCCTTCAGCATGTCCTGCGAGTGTCAAAATTTCTAACCCTTCTTTCGTCATCCACCTGCACATCCAAATGAGTGTGTGTAATTGATAGCGGCTCGAAATGAGAAATCGGTGATCCGAGTTCGAATTCCAGTCGATTTCGTTATATTCACTTACGTGCAAATACCTTTTATGGGGGTGGAGATGGAATCCATCTCTCTCCCCTCGTGTATGGGTTAAATAGTAGAGCAGTGTCTTGAGCCAAGGTTGACTACTTGTCTAAGAGAACAAAACTGGTTACCACGTAGATTTAAAAGGGTTCAGTTCGGAATTCCCTGTAACTTACTCGGACCGACATACACTTGATGAAGGCCGGAGGGCGCAACGGCCGAAACTTTGTAATAATAAAAAAAATGTTAAGGACAATATTCCGCTTGTAAATAATATAAATATTTAACTAATTTATTTGCGAACTGATCTGCTCTTATATATGAGATAAGCTATTATATAGCAGTTCACTCTATCATGTTTTCTGAGGATATTTTCCTCTCTTAATACTTTGATTGGTTTCTGGAAGGCACATTTAGCTGTTCCTATGCACCTTCGTGTTTCTGTGTCAGCATTTTCCGTTGTATGTTAATTCACTAACCAGAGAGTTGAATTTTTGTTCCTGCTTGATTTTGACGCCCTCAATAGGTTACTCACACCTTACGATATCTGTTTTGCTGATTACTATACATTCTGTCTTAAAGTTAATAGTTAGTCTTTTCTTCTTGCTTTCCATTGCTACATTATCTAAGAGTTTCTTCAGTTTTCCTTCTGAGTCTGCCATCAACACAGTGTCACTAGTATCTTTTTTTCTTTTTTTTCAGATTATATACCCCAGTAATAAATATTGGTACGTACTCTAGTTGTCTTAAAATCATCTTGTTACAAAAGTTGGATAGAAACGACGAGAAAACGTATTCCCTTATTATTCCTGTTTTTGTTTCGTTCTCTTTCTGCATTAATATAGCTCACTGTCATAGCATTCTCACCATTAAAATGGCATTTCTTGCTAGACGGCATGGAACAAAGCCATATTGTTTTGTGGCTTTTTAAAAATATGATAATTCCTGTAGATGTGTGTGGTCGTATATTATATATATATATATATATATATATATATATATATATATATATATATATATGTGAACAGGTGTAATATTGGAGGAATCGAGACTTTTCTCATACAGTCTGTTACGGTGGACTGGTCATGTCTTGAGAATGCCTGATGACAGGATACCAAAGATATCCTAATGTACAGCCAGTTAGATCAGGGGTACAGGAATGTAGGATGCCCATGGCTAAGGTACAAAGGCAAGCTGAAAAGCAACTTGTCAGCAGTCAATATACCACATAACACCCTTGAGCGCTTCGCCTTGGAGCAGGTAGAATGGAGATCAACGTGTTTTAGTGGACTCAGCAATTTTCAATCTGCTTGCCTGAATCATCTTCAAGTGAGAGCAAGATCTAAAAGGTCAGCCAATCTAACAGTGATCTCATCTCACAATCCTCACACTTGCTCCATATGTGGCCTCCTTTGTTTAATCACTAGTGGGTCTTAAATGCCACTTAAGATTATCGCACAAAATCTCATAACTTAATCAACTAAGCTGTCAGATCCTCATACATCGAAACCGACAGGAGAGTCTATATATATATATATATATATATATATATATATATAATGATAGAAATTAGGAGGATTTGAGATAATTATAATTAAGTAATTCATCGAGTCTAGAAGAAATCCTCAACAGAATGCAGAAAGCACTGGACGCCCGTTTCGTCCTATATTTGGGACTCATCAGCAGTGCGCATACACTACCGGATAGTTACGTTATCAGGCAAACATCATACCAACTGTACCAACGACTACTATCACCAGTCCAGAGCATTAGAAGCCGGTTCAAGCGAAGGTATACAAGTGATAGAAATTAGGAGGATTTGGTGATAGTAGTCGTGGCTCGTGGAGGCACAGTCCTATGGGGAAAAGAGAAACTCGGATGAGTTCCACCACGGAATATGTGATCGAGCGGCGTTATATCGAGTCCGATTTGCCACCTCTTCGTCACCGAGGCCCGTTGGCTGCGCACTGCTAATGAGTCCCAAATATAGGACGAAACAGCCATCCAGTGCTTTCTGCATTCTGTGGAGGTTTCTTCTAAACTCGAATAATTTTACATATATATATATATATAATAGCTGGCTACTCGTATTCAAGGATACCCTTCTACTAGGGCGGCTAGCCAATTCCTATTGCAGACTCTCGCTCAGGCACATTTGTGTTTGTTCAACACCCACTGTGGTTTATACTGCAACTATCTGAGCAGACCTTAGTCCCAGTATTTCTGGGAGAGAGCGTGTTATCTAGCATAATCAACAATCTGAACAACGCCAGCACACTCAAACCCTTGGTCACGATGACTTGTGACTTCGTGCTAGCACAGCTATCGACGGCTCCAACGTGTTCCTTCTACCCAATTTCACTCACAAGGCTTGGGTATGGTTCTCGGGCACTTTCCCCTCCAGGCCGATAACATCAGAAAGGAGACTTTCTGACAAATCAACGGTGGTGAGATTAGAACCTGGGTCTCATGGTCAGAAAACGAACCTTCTAACCACTTGGCCTCGCGCATATATATATATATATATATATATATATATATATATATATATATATATATATATATATATATATATATATATATATATATATACACACACACACACACACACGGCGACTTTTAGATAAGACGAGGTAAAAAAAAAATTATAACAAATATCCAAGAATATATCCTATACCTGTATAAGTCAGTCACTTATGTGCCATGCGTGATACACGCTTAGGCGATCATGTATCTTTCGATACATGACTGACGAGGCCGATTTTTTTCCTGCAGTAGGTTGCCATTTCTTTCTGCGGTAGACCAGTTGCCATCCAAGGCTATAGAAACTGGTCTGTCCTGCTATTTACCCATAGCTGGGGAGAGAAGATGATGATTTATACCTTTCCCAAGCACGTATTAGCACGTAAGTGAATGTAATGGATATGACTGGAATTCGAACTCGCCTCGCCGATTCCTCAATCCGAGCCGCTATCCATTACTTCCACTTATTGATTATATAGAGATGATGTTATTGGAATTGTTGTTATTTACTGTATCCTTAGAAATTCAAAATGAACGAAACAAAACCGATTCTATATCACGTTTTTCGTACGCACGTTCCCCAAAGCGAAACCATTGTTTTGTTTAAGTCTCATCACGTGATCTCTTGCGAATGCAGATTCTTCCTCTTCCGCTTTTAAATAGAACTACCGTAAAAGGATTTTTATTTGAAAAAGAAAGGTTGTGTATAATCCTAAATTGTGTTATTTAACACCAAAAAGATAATGAATGTTTAATGAGAAACGAATATCCTAAATGTTATTATTACCGTAATTAACCCAGCCATGATTATTATCGAAAGTTTAGCAAAATATATACATTTCTGCGAAGGCAATCATAACTAGATGTTTACATATTCTCAGTTGAGCTTGCATGGATAAAAGTTGATTTCATTGATATAGAATTATTTTTTCGAATAAAGCAATTTATTATGAAGTTATGCCAGTAATATATGAGGTAGCAAAAGTTTTATTATTTTTATTATCAGTTTATTTGGTAATGTGAATCTTTCCATGTACGTTATTAGTTACAGCACCGAAGCCGAGGTTCGCCTATCTCCAGACATCACTCAGAATTTAAGCTTTTTCTATTAGTAATGTAGTGTAAGACGCCCCGCCCCACCAAATTTTAAGGGTGATTTTTTTTTTTGTGATTTACAGGTTGTCTTATACACGGAAATATACGGTGTATGTATGTATATATATATATATATATATATATATATATATATGACATTCACAGTCAGTACTGTTTCGCTGTGTCACAGCTCCTCAGTGCGACTAGACTTTCGAATGCCTCAAGCCAGGATTGAAACACAACTAATTTGGTGTCAGCCAGAGCTATCTTCACTCGGTAGAGTTACACAACTAAATCTAGCGTATTGTTTTTACAAATGTAAACAAATGCCCATCAGCCAAAGTGCTCCATTCATTTATTTATTTATTTATTTATTTATATATATATTCAGGGTGTCCATAAAGTTTGTGTGCACATTAAAATATTTATAACTTTGTATTTGCGATAGAAATAATCTGTAAAAAATGTTATAAACTTTAATGTACCTAGTTTTAAGTATAGCTAAAATAACTCATGTGGTTTCAGGCATTACTGTAAATCAGTTGGCAAATGTTTTCCGTCAACTGCAAAATCGTATTACCCTTTGCATTGCTAATGATGGAGGACATATGGAAACTTAAATAAAAATTTCAATAAAACCTTAAAAAATATAGATTTACTTCTTTTTAATACTTTTTAGAAATTATTTCTATCGCAAATATAAATAAATACGAACTTTTATGGACACCCTGTGTGTGTGTGTGTGTGTATATATATATATATATATATATTGCACGTACTCTCTCTCTCATATATATATATATATATATATATATATATATATGTGTGTATATTGAAACATTTTTATAACCTTGAAGATATCGGAAATGTTGGATAAAATCAAATCCTTTGTCATATTTATATCGTTCTTTACCCCCCACCCCTCCAAAAAAAAAACTTCCGAACTTTGATCCTTTTCGTCTCTTAAGAAAAATCAAATCATGGCCTTCAAAATATTTTACATCCAAAAAATAAATGTGGAACTGCATTCAACATGGAGAAAATCAGACTTCGACAGTCGCTCGGCAATTAGCCTTAAATATTACCATTCCTACCTCGTCACCTCCTTCAACTCAATAAAGCATTTCATCAGAGATACGGAATCAGAATGTAGAGTTTTATATCCTGTTCCTATTATTAATCCAACAAATATCGGGATCTTGTTTAAACATACCATAAAAAATGGCGGCCATATTGAAGTAAATAAGCATAACATAAAAAATGGCGGCCATATTGAAGTAAATTTGCAATTGCGTTCGTTATATTCTCTGTTCATGTAACATAGATGTTTTTTTCTATCGGTACAGTTTACTCAATTGTCGCATGTAAAAAAAAAAAAAAAAGTATTCTCTTCAAAGCTTTAATGTGACAGCATTGTGAGTATCAAGTCTCAAGGGAGTACAAAATCATGGATAGCTCTCCTGTTTCATACACACTAAACTTAGAATTGGTATCAACAAATTCGCGAATCAACTATTATTTTCTGGGAGAGTCTTGAATCTAGAATTTTAAATCTACGTTCAAGTTAACGTTCTTTACTGCCTGCTGCTGCCACGCTTGACTGCATTCGCCGAGGTGTTTTGTCTTACTGGTTCTGCTGTTGAAACCGTTATTTCTCGTAATTTTTTAATGTCTCGCTTATGGAATTTATTTCTACGCTAGGTCTGCTGAGTGGGCCCTCACAGCCTCGTGCATGTACTGATTGTGTCAGACATCTAACACTCCAATGTCGATCTGTCTAGTATTTTTACTCCATCCCAAAGTGGTTAGTGACCACAGACCCTCTCCTCAAATATATGATCAGCCATGCTCTATTTCATGGTTTCGACCCTATTTATGGCTTTTCAATGTTCCTTCAGTTCCTTTGCACTGTACAGATGGTCTCAAGACACTGCAAAATACCATAAGTGGCTGTGTCACAGTGATTGGGACACCCACGTACAAGTGGAAGTTGTGAGATTTTATCCTGGTCTCGAGTGTCGTGTTTTATAAGCAGAAAGTTGTTGTTCTGGTCTTCTTCCTTTATGTACCATGTCCATCATGGTACTCAACAACTTCCTTTCTGCTGTAGTCCATAGTAAAGTTTTTTTTTCCTATCTCTCCAACTCCCTGCTTTGCCAACAATTTAAACAAGCTCGGTGAGTAAGTGATACGCTGCTTCCCTCTGTGCCTCTTGCATTCAGTAGGTCCCATGGGTATCAAATTTTCCAAGCTCTCTTTCCTCATATGTCCCAGAAGCTTCAACTGTCTTTTTCTGATTGTAAATATAATTGTCCTTTCCGTATCTATTTTCTCTAAAACTTCGTCGTTGCTCACATGTTCGGCCCATGGTATTCTCAGTATCCTTCTGTAGAATCATATTTCTGTTGCCTCAACTCTCGTCATCTGTGACGAGATCAGAATTTACTGACTGACCGATATTACATAAGTTTAGTACTCTTTACTTTGTGTCTAAAGAACTGTTCATGTTCGTCCTGGGTACGACGTTAAACTGCATCCAACAGCAAGGCCTCTGATCAGGAGGTTTTGAGGAAGCGTGGAACCACATCTTAATTGCTGGTGTTCCCAGGTCCACCCTGACCCGGGGTGGTAGCACCTGTTGGGGTCCCAGCTATGGGAAAATAGTGAACTTCCAGGTCTTTTCCAGAACATTGAAACAATGATGTTGCCAACTACACTTTTTTGAAACAATGATGTTGCCAGCTATACGTTTTTGAAACAATGATGTTGCCAGCTATACGTTTTTGAAACAATGATGTTGCCAGTTTTTTGAAACAATGATGTTGCCAGCTATACGTTTTTGATATATTTAGTAAATACTGAATCTGGCATTAAATAACCCATAGTGGTTGATAAGCCATAAAACCCCAAACAAACAAACTGTTAATGTTTCTTAATACTTTGCTTAGCTTTTGGTAGGCATCTTTCGCTGTCTCAGTGCCGCATTTTCAATCCTCTGTTAAAACCACTTTCTAGTTATTTTAAATTATTGTACTTCTGACATCTCGGCTTGTGTCACTCCCCCAACACCGTAAAGTAGCTTTCCCGAGCCTTTTCTATCAATATTTTCAGGGTAATTGAATTTAAGCAAAATCGAATCTAGTCAGTATTTTGAAGGGTGACCATTTGTGAATACTAGATACTGTCAGTTTGAATGTGCGGGTCGTGTAAAGGATAACGGCTCGGAAATTTTAACTGGACAGACATGTTCCAATTCCAGTTGGGTTCGTTATATTCTCTGACGCGCAAATACCTTTTAGAAAAAGGTATGAATCCACCTCTTCTCCCCAGCTATGGGTTAATTAGTAAGACTTATATCACGAAAACCATTATCCCCTGTTCCCAAAAATGAAATAAATAAAATTGCTTACAAAATATTTAGATTTTGACATTAAATAACCGACAGAGGTGGTTATGCTACTAAACTAAAAATATGTATGTAGTTAAAATTTGCTATATTTATGAACAAAGAAAATGCCACTTGTCAAGGATAGATTATTTACGTATCTGAACAGTGTGGACATTGAACACTGCAAGGTGACTGGCAGTTTCACGTTTTAAGCAATCATCAGGTCAATGTTGATGTCAATGTTCGTATTGTTTATATGCACTGTCTGTAAATGTGTGAACTGTCTAATTGATATCGCCTTCCCGATTCTAAAACGCTTCCAGCTTCTTGCTTCGTATTTAAATTTTCGACGTTTGTTTGTCTGAAGTACTTACACGCCTCGTGTCTATAGGACTGACTTTTGGGGCAGCAACACACGTTCCTGCTCCAAAAGCAATATGGAAAAGAGCTTTTCAAATGTGATTATTATTTCCTCAGGGGCGGTAATCCATCAGTACGAGGGAAATCGAAATGGGTGCTACTTTAGAAATGGCTGTGAAAAATGGGTGCGAATATACAAAAATCCTTATTTTTTTAGTTCACCAGTGTATTTAAATAGTGTTTTTATTTCTTCGTATTTTCCTTTAATATTAAACTATGATGAAACAATGAACTAACCGCATTAAATGTCAACGAGTGGCCATCCGCGTTTAGACGACCCCAGGTCTACAGGTCCTCACCATTCTTAGCCGAACAAAGATTGTCCTTCACCTGCATTCCTGTGACCTTTTTGCGATTGTTTACGTCTCAGTTCACACTTCTTAGAATGTCCGACAATTAAGTGTTTTGGTTGCCAGGCAATGTCTTCTGAATTTGATGATGTAATACTTTTTATCATCTTTTGTAATCTTTACGAATTAGGGCGTGTCTAATTCTAGGATAGTTGTCTCCGTCAGAAGACCTCTTCGGTCATCTGGCACTGGCTGAAATAGTAGAAATTTATATTATCATTTGTATTTAATTCCTGTTTTTCTCTCATTCCTCTCAATCTCATCGATTAATTACTTATCTGTCGCCTCTTTTTCGCTTCTTTTTATCTGTCGTCGCCTCTTTTTTTCGCTTCTCTTTATCTGTCGTCGCCTCTTTTTTTCGCTTCTCTTTATCTGTCGTCGCCTCTTTTTTTCGCTTCTCTTTATCTGTCGTCGCCTCTTTTTTTCGCTTCTCTTTATCTGTCGTCGTCTCTGTTTGTAGTGCGTCCCGGTCACAAGTCTCTGTTTGTAGTGCGTCCCGGTCACAAGTCTCTGTTTGTAGTGCGTCCCGGTCACAAGTCTCTGTTTGTAGTGCGTCCCGGTCACAAGTCTCTGTTTGTAGTGCGTCCCGGTCACAAGTCTCTGTTTGTAGTGCGTCCCGGTCACAAGTCTCTGTTTGTAGTGCGTCCCGGTCACAAGTCTCTGTTTGTAGTGCGTCCCGGTCACAAGTCTCTGTTTGTAGTGCGTCCCGGTCACAAGTCTCTGTTTGTAGTGCGTCCCGGTCACAAGTCTCTGTTTGTAGTGCGTCCCGGTCACAAGTCTCTGTTTGTAGTGCGTCCCGGTCACAAGTCTCTGTTTGTAGTGCGTCCCGGTCACAAGTCTCTGTTTGTAGTGCGTCCCGGTCACAAGTCTCTGTTTGTAGTGCGTCCCGGTCACAAGTCTCTGTTTGTAGTGCGTCCCGGTCACAAGTCTCTGTTTGTAGTGCGTCCCGGTCACAAGTCTCTGTTTGTAGTGCGTCCCGGTCACAAGTCTCTGTTTGTAGTGCGTCCCGGTCACAAGTCTCTGTTTGTAGTGCGTCCCGGTCACAAGTCTCTGTTTGTAGTGCGTCCCGGTCACAAGTCTCTGTTTGTAGTGCGTCCCGGTCACAAGTCTCTGTTTGTAGTGCGTCCCGGTCACAAGTCTCTGTTTGTAGTGCGTCCCGGTCACAAGTCTCTGTTTGTAGTGCGTCCCGGTCACAAGTCTCTGTTTGTAGTGCGTCCCGGTCACAAGTCTCTGTTTGTAGTGCGTCCCGGTCACAAGTCTCTGTTTGTAGTGCGTCCCGGTCACAAGTCTCTGTTTGTAGTGCGTCCCGGTCACAAGTCTCTGTTTGTAGTGCGTCCCGGTCACAAGTCTCTGTTTGTAGTGCGTCCCGGTCACAAGTCTCTGTTTGTAGTGCGTCCCGGTCACAAGTCTCTGTTTGTAGTGCGTCCCGGTCACAAGTCTCTGTTTGTAGTGCGTCCCGGTCACAAGTCTCTGTTTGTAGTGCGTCCCGGTCACAAGTCTCTGTTTGTAGTGCGTCCCGGTCACAAGTCTCTGTTTGTAGTGCGTCCCGGTCACAAGTCTCTGTTTGTAGTGCGTCCCGGTCACAAGTCTCTGTTTGTAGTGCGTCCCGGTCACAAGTCTCTGTTTGTAGTGCGTCCCGGTCACAAGTCTCTGTTTGTAGTGCGTCCCGGTCACAAGTCTCTGTTTGTAGTGCGTCCCGGTCACAAGTCTCTGTTTGTAGTGCGTCCCGGTCACAAGTCTCTGTTTGTAGTGCGTCCCGGTCACAAGTCTCTGTTTGTAGTGCGTCCCGGTCACAAGTCTCTGTTTGTAGTGCGTCCCGGTCACAAGTCTCTGTTTGTAGTGCGTCCCGGTCACAAGTCTCTGTTTGTAGTGCGTCCCGGTCACAAGTCTCTGTTTGTAGTGCGTCCCGGTCACAAGTCTCTGTTTGTAGTGCGTCCCGGTCACAAGTCTCTGTTTGTAGTGCGTCCCGGTCACAAGTCTCTGTTTGTAGTGCGTCCCGGTCACAAGTCTCTGTTTGTAGTGCGTCCCGGTCACAAGTCTCTGTTTGTAGTGCGTCCCGGTCACAAGTCTCTGTTTGTAGTGCGTCCCGGTCACAAGTCTCTGTTTGTAGTGCGTCCCGGTCACAAGTCTCTGTTTGTAGTGCGTCCCGGTCACAAGTCTCTGTTTGTAGTGCGTCCCGGTCACAAGTCTCTGTTTGTAGTGCGTCCCGGTCACAAGTCTCTGTTTGTAGTGCGTCCCGGTCACAAGTCTCTGTTTGTAGTGCGTCCCGGTCACAAGTCTCTGTTTGTAGTGCGTCCCGGTCACAAGTCTCTGTTTGTAGTGCGTCCCGGTCACAAGTCTCTGTTTGTAGTGCGTCCCGGTCACAAGTCTCTAGGGGGTACGTTTAAAACGAAATCGCGTGTTTAAGCACCGTGTGTTGTAAAATGAAACAAGCTTTTGTTTCAACTCAAATGCAAATTATTTTCTTTTATCTGAATGAACAATGTATTGAATAATATTTTCCTTTTAGAGAGTACGCGAGTCATTTTCTTTTATCTCGGACACTTGTAATATAAAATTTGTAATATAATTATTATCATTTTGAACTCTTTTTTTTTTTTTCTCTAACCATTTTTTCACTTTTGTTTTCAATTTGCAGGTAAGTAACGATATCATTAGTAAAGGATGGCATGTGCCTACGAGTTCCAAAATGAACCCAGTCAGGTGACAATAGCTGTTCTTGTCCACTTTGTCAATGGTGCAAAGGTTACAGGTAAGACATGATTCATTTCTTCACGTTTGCAGCCACACAATCTCTGTCGTGTCCTCTTTTAGACTGTACGAATTCTTTTACATTATGGTTTGTGTCTGATGGTAACTGATATCTCGGCCATATTGAGCGTGCGGAATAAAAACAAAAGGAAAGAAAGAAAGAAAGAAAAAAAAAACCCAAAAAACTTCTGACAGTTGGCGACAATCCGATTTTACAGACTTCTTTTCTCCCCCGCCTTCCATTTTTAAAAATTCGTTTTGAAACAGTGACGTCATTCCAGATATTGTTCAGCTAATTGAATCTCTTCTTTGTAGATTTTATATCTAAACTACAATTCTTCTGATCTCTCTTTTAACCCTTGTCAGGTGATTCTTCTCTTAGAACAAATAAATCCCCTCTTCACCTTACTAAAAAATAAATAAATAAATAGGGTAACAGAACTAATGGTGACCAAACGGCTGCAACGTGCATATACATGCAGACAAGGCTTCAGTACTCCTGATCTCTTTCGACAAAAATCGGTCTTTTGGCCAGAATTGGACTTCTAGCCGGAATCAGAGTTTAAGTGAGTTTTGAAGTTAATTGAGGCATTCAAAGTTATTTCTTCAAAATTATCATTGCTGTTTTCTAAGCTGGACCAGAGGTCTCTTTAGCTTTGGGTCGAGGGTATAATTAGCCCTCCACAGGAGCTAGCTTAAAATGGGCTTTTAAGATAGTTTTTCATTATTGTATACCTACTTATATAATTACTAATATATATATATATATATATATATATTGGCTCCTGAAAAATTAATTTCGGTTGAGCTCTTTGGTTTGAGGTGTGAGTTTGTAAACAGTGACTATTTAAGCTAATATTGCATGACTCTTCGGCAGAATTGAGTCACTGTCAGTCATTGTGTGTTTATCTAAATCTAAAAATAAACACGCTAAAAATTCACCTTCATCCCTGGTAGAAGTTCCGACTGACGCCAATTCAGTCGGGTTTCGATCCTAGCTAGAGGCAACCGGACGTCTAGCCACACTGATGAGCTGTGAAACAGTCTGTCTGTGGATGACATACATACATACACACACACACACACATATATATATATATATATATATATATATATATATATATATATAATCCCCCACACACAGGGTGTCCTAAAAATGCAGTGTTTATTGAATTGCAAACAAGATTAATAGTTAAAAGGAAGAAATATTAACGTGTATCGACTCTAAGAAGATTAAAATATTTTTTAATCATTTCACCCCAAGCAAGGCGATAAAGCCACTATGGCACAAGCGTCTACTGGGAATGAAAGAGAATGAGAAAACTTTAAAAGGAACCGGAAAACTAATCCCAACAGGAAACAAGGGATAAAACCTCTCCTTGTGCGCGCACGTGCGTACATATATATATATTGTGAACGATAAATGAGGGTCAGCAGTGGATGGTGCCTATCATTGTACAGTTATGCATGCTAGCAAGGGGCTATTGCGGAGAAAATCGGGTAAGGGAAAGGCATTTTATTTGTCCTTTCTTAAGTACGATACTAGTCCAGCTTTGATGTGGGCGACCAAGCCGCACTGACAGATGAAATTTATTGAATCAGAGTTTTGATGGCGTCTCTGCTTCAAAGCTTGACAAAGCTGATCATGGTGCTTCAGTCTACTGTCTTCAAAACCCTTTAAATATATATATATATATATATATATATATATATACACACAACACATACAGGGTGTCCATAAAGTTCGTATGCACTTTAAAAAATTTATAACTTTATTTGTATTTGCGATAGAAATAATTTGTAAAAAATGTTATAAAGTTTAATATACCTAGTTTTAAGTATAGCTAAAATAACTAATGTGATTTCAGGCATTACTGTAAATCAGTTGGCAAATGTTTTCCGTGAACTGCAAAATCGTATTACCATTTGTATTGCTAATGATGGAGGACATGTGGAAACTTAAATAAAATTTAACAGTCTGTTTCATGCTAGATGCAATCGTCAGGCCTGACGATTGCATCTAGCATGAAACAGACTGACGCCTCTAAGTGTTGACTTCTATGTTCACTTTTATATTTACACACGCTCTATCTCTGATATTAAGCACTTTATCCCATAAATATAGCACACTTTAAGACTATATTTCTTCATATATATATATATATATTTGTGTGTGAATGTAATAAAGGAGCAAAAACACTTTATGTAACCGCACACAACCTTGGTTTCGACCGTCAGGTCTCTTCAGGTGACGGGCAATCAAATGTGTGTATGTAAAAAAAAAAATTCATCAGGTATAAATAAATATATATGCAAAAACAATACTAATTAAAGAAATGACAAAAAAGGAAAACCTTTCACGCTTTCAGGACATTTGCCTTTGATAAAGTTCCTCAAAGAACGAAATTCGTCGCTTCATTATTTCTTTTTCCTTATTTTTTAACTCCTATATTTTTACGACTACTGTTATATAGAATTTCATATACATGTTACTGATGACTGTTGAATTTTCACGGTTTATCAACCCATTGCAGGTTATTTAAAACCAGAAAATATTATTTAGACTGCAAATATTTTTCTTTGAGAGATAATGATTGAGGGACAGAGGAAAACAACGCATAAAGCATTTGAACTTGTGTAAAGATTACTGGACAGGATTTAGGAGAAATAACAAAAAGACAAAATTTATTATGAGCTATAAAGGACAGGTAATTGTGGAGGGTCATGATCGCTTACGTGCTGAAGGGACACAGCACATGAAGAAAAATGCGCAAATATTTTTCTTTCCGGACATAACTATTAAGATAGAAATTGTCGCCTAACACCGAATATTTACAAACGGTGGTTGTTAAAGATAATTAATGACAGTTATTAACCTTTCCCAATGAATAACAAAAACGTGTTTAAGTTAAAAACTTTCCTTTCGTGTAATAAGTATTTAAATCATATTTGAAGGCTGTAGTGTAGATTAAATGAATTGGTTAATTAATTTGCATTATAATCCCTAAAAAACCAATTGTAATGAAAATTTTCCATTATGGTGTGAAATCGCCTGATTATTTCGAAAATAACAAAAGTTTGTGCTCGAATGCCGTTTAGGAGTTATCGACAATCTTAGTTCGGCCTTATTCGCCTCGCATCTACAGCCCGACCGCCATTACTGGCGTTGTTTTACATACGTTTGACTTGAACAGTAATGTGCGGACGCTTACTTAGTTAACAGCCTTTTTACTGATCTTATCTTCTCACTCGTCTTGATTACTACGCAATTTTCGCGAAATTTCATTTAAAATGCGCATGCTTTGCTTAATCCGCAAATTTCTTTTTTTTTAAATGAATCTTTAAATTGTTTTTTTTTTTTTTTTTTTTTTTTTTTAATGGTATAAATTCCTTTGTCCAATTAAATTTTGATTAAGTTGGTTAACCAAACAGTTTTTTTTTTTTTTTTTTTTTTAATGGTATAAATTCCTTTGTCCAATTAAATTTTGATTAAGTTGGTTAACCAAACAGTTTTTTTTTTTTTTTTTTTTTTTAATGGTATAAATTCCTTTGTCCAATTAAATTTTGATTAAGTTGGTTAACCAAACAGTTTTTTTGTTTTTTTTTTTTTGTAAAAAAAAAAAAAAAGTCAAGCTTTAAATAAATAATGAATTTTTTTTTTTTTTTAATTTAAATTATTTAGAAAAACAATTGAAAGCTTTTCTAAATAAATATAATGTCATGGATGACCCCCCCCCCCAAAAAAAAAAATAATGATAGTATCTTAATCAAATTTTAAACTAAAAGAATTCTTAACTTAAAACATTTAACTTATTTAGAAAAGTAATGAAAGAAATATTCTTAAGTCAACGGAAAATGCGCTATTTTGTTTTCTGGTGAAAAACACATTGTTTTGGAAATTCTTGTAAAAATTAAATAATTGTCGGATTTTCACGACACGATTTTTTAAAAAAGAAATAACTTCGTTGAAAATAAAAGAAAAACAATCTTTTTTTTATTCTTTCAGGCGCGTAAATTTTATTTCATTTTTCGTATTTTTCATTTTTACTGATATACTTAGAATAGTGAGACTTTTTTTCTGTTTGGTTACTTTTAAAACTCCGCGCATTGTGCATTAATCAAGACAAGTAAAACTTCTGCGCATTACTGTTCGAGGCAAACCTATACAAGCAAAGCCAGTAATGGCGACCGTTCTGTTGCCGCGACGCGAATGAGGTCGAACTTACACTGTCGATAACTCCTAAACGGTATTCGAGTGCAAACTTTTATTGTTACTTTTGAAATAATCAGGCAATTTCACATCATAATGGAAAATTTTCATTACAATTGGTTTTTGGGGATTATAATGCAAATTAACCAACGAATTTAGGTTATAATGGCACCGATAAAAAAAAAATAGCACAAGTGAAAAAAGAGGAAAAAGATCTCCATCTGATAGTAGTTGATCTTTATAATCTGTTTTGTAGACATGTATCTTTGGAAGCAAATCTCTTTTCCTTTATTACTTAATGACTTCCATGATAGGTTTGTTGGTAGAACCACGGAGATCAATGGTGTGACAGCTGAACCAGAAGTAAATAAACAGACAACAAGTGTCCTCTGATTAGAAATTTAAATTTAAATACCTTAAAATTTAAATAGCTACTGGTGTTTAATTTTAACCTGTTTAAAGAGTCTCTTTTTCACTTGGACCATTTTTTCCTCATTTTTTCACCAATGCCATTATTACTGTTCATTATAATAAAGTTTAGTTGTCTAGCGAACAGACAAACGCTTACCAATATTTTTTTTTGGCCATTGTCATTCTCTTTCTTCCTGATATTCAATACAAGCATTATTGATCAAATATATTTAATTTAATTATATGTATAATATTAATATACTATTAATAATGAGCAATAAATTATTGTAACACTATTTACATTATTCGGACTATTGTCCTCATTTTTGTCGCCATATTTATTACAACGTTTCGGCCGTTGTCAGTAATATAGACAGATACTGAAATTATTATAACTACATTCTATCGGGAATAATTACCTTCGTTCCTGCCCACTGACAATCCCTCTCTTCATCATTTTCAATGCCTTCCTATAGTAAAATCATTAGCAATGCTTTTGCAGTATACATATAACAGTATTCAATAAGTAATGCTTGCATTCATTCCTGACCTAGGACCAGTGCGTGCTACCCGAAACCGCCCGACCGGGGGAGGTTGGAGTAGGCGTGATTGGTGGCAGTGCTTTGTGTCCCAGTTATCTTACCAACATTTGCTTCTTTTTTTTCTTACCTAAATTTATATAAGTTACAAATTAAACAAAACACAACTGACTATTAAAGGATGAAAAGTTTTCGCGGATTTAGACGTCAGTCTGGGTTCTTTGTTTACCCATAATGTTGAATGTGTCAGATTAGTCAACTTATTAAGAAGAAAAATTTAATAATGAATCATATGCAATATAGGTGAAGAATTCAACTAGAAAAATTGAAAATAAATACAATGTTTCTAAATACAAACTAGAGACATGTCATTATAGATCAGTCCATCTTAAATAAATCAACAATGCTTTGCGGCAATTTTTAACATCAATTTAAAAATTGCACATTATTTTATATTATATATTATATAATTGTTTTACATTATATATTATATTATATAATTGTTTTACATTATATATTATATAATTGTTTTACATTATATATTATATAATTATTTTACATTATATATTATATTATATAATTGTTTTACATTATATATTATATTATATAATTGTAATTATTGTACATAATTAGATTACAATAAAATGTGTATTTTATACTAACCTATGAAAATTGAAACTTAGTAGAGTGGGGATCGCGTATCATAGATTATGGGGGTTGGGGCACAAGACCCTTGCACCGGCCCTGCCTATGACGATCCCTTTCTTCCTGATTTTCAATGCATTCCTGTTGTAAAATCATTACAACGTATTTCCATTCTATGTTTAATGCTTCCATTCATTACTGGCCACTGAGAATCGATTTTTGATTCTGTATACCATACAGATTGATTGCTAGAATTTGTTTAAATTCTTTCGGCGTAAAACACAAAGACCGTAAAATCAGGAAATTTAACTTTTAAGCATTTCAGTGCAACATGACTGCGAAACAGACCTCTACATGGAACTCACATCATAGCAGCAGAAATTAGCCTAGTGTTCACGGAGATAAAAGCATACTTGACAGGAAATAAAACGTACGCAAATAACAGGAAAAGCATGGTAAATTGTATGTTAATTTCATACAATTTATTTATAATTTTTTTGTGTGTATTGGTGTATGTATTTTTAGGTTACAATTGTTTTATGGTACATGTGATAAGAGAAATTTACCCCATATCAAATACAAATACTTTCACGGTAATTGCTCCGATGAGCTGCTTTCGCTGGTTCCTAGGCCTCATGAATTTAAACGTCCTACGATGCTGGCATCCCGTTCCCACCCCATTCACGGTTGAAACTGTTAGATGTAGACGTCTCTTCTACTCCAATAGCTTCATGTCTCGCACATCTCGCCTGTGGAACTCCCTTCCTTATTCCTGTTTCCCTGACAAATACAATATCCAACTATTTAAGTGTAACGTCAATCGACATATCCAGTTGCCTTGATCTATCCACTTCCCTTCTCCACATCCTTTCACCTTTCATTCCTATCTGCTCTCACTCCAAATCTTCTGTAACCCTCTTGCCTTGATCGATCCACTATCTTTCTCGACATCCTCTCCTTTACCACTCCTATCTGCTCTTCCTCCAAACCTTCTGTAACCCATTGCGTGCTAGTGGCTTCCAGCCTTGCTTGGGGTGATAAGCTTAAAAAAAACAAAAAAACAGAGAGAAGTTGGACACGTGTTGCTCGTATCAAGTTCATGGTGAAGATATTGAATCTTTTGGTAAGATGTCCGTATTTCCGGGAGGATCAATTTTGTTGCATGGTGGGAATAATTTTATATTTTTAATTTTTTAAATTTATTTTATACTCCGTTTTTATGTTGTTTTATTTTATTTATAATTTTCATTATTATTTTATTTTTATTTATTTATAATAGTAATAATATCCATACAGATCACACAGCTAACCATTTAACTCAGTCTAATACTCGCAGAATCTGTGTTCGTCACAGATTTTACAAGTATAATTTATTTTCACTCGGCCACGGTTATTTTTGAGCGCTGATTAAGGCCTAATTATTGGTAGACAAGTACCTCTCGTATTTTGTTCCAGTTGGAGGATGGCAGTTTTTCTTTAACCTCGTACCCGGCCACCTGATATCTTTTCTCTGTTGGTTGGTCACACGAGCCAGGTGTCCGGTTCACGGTGGTGCCAAGACATGTCTCGTCCACCACCCCTTCTTCAGTTTCTGCCAGCTGGTCGTTCGGTGGGAGGGGAAAGAATTATCATTTCAATTCGAGGAAATAAATGCAGAGATTTCTTCATCTTTGTAAATGTTTGGAGAAATTGTTGGAAGTTTTCAAGTTTGGTAAGAGGGCAGCATGGCTAGTAAGGTACACGTGTTCATTTCTTCATTACTTTTTCTTTCTTTTTTTTAAACCTTTATGTATTTTATATATTATTTTTTTAAAGTCTTGATTGCTTGATTTCTACGGCCATCTTTGACTTCGTTTAATTTATTTTTCTCTCAGGGTTTTTTTTTTTTATTTCTCAGGTCGTTAAACAAATTGGCTTGCCTATTTTTTCACATTTTACCCTCTTTCTTAGCGCTCTATATCTTCTCAGATGTATTCTCTCTCTCTCTCTCACTCTCTCTCTCTCTCTCTTTAATCTCTGGTGTATTCTCTTTTTATCTTCGATGTATTGTATCTTTCGCTTTCTTCTCTGATCTATTGTCCCTCACTCTCACTCACTCACTCTCTCTCTCTCGCACGCGTACTTTTTTCTCTGATGTCTCTCTCACTTTTTTTCTCTGATGTATTTTCTTCCTCTCTCTCTCATCTCTGATGTGTTGTCTCTCTTTCTCGCTTTTTTTCTGATGTGTTGTCTCTCGCATATTTTCCCCTCTGATATCTCTCTTTAATCTCTGGTGTATTCTCTTCTCTCTTTAAACTACTATGTACTGTCTATCTCAATTTCTTCTCACATGTATTCTCTCTCTCTCCCTCGCTGTTTTCTCTGATGCATTGTCTCTCTCTCTCTCTCTCTCTGTCTTTCTTCTCTGATGCATTGTCTCTCTCTCTGTCTTTCTTCTCTGATGCATTGTCTCTCTCTCTGTCTTTCTTCTCTGATGCATTGTCTCTCTCTCTGTCTTTCTTCTCTGATGCATTGTCTCTCTCTCTGTCTTTCTTCTCTGATGCATTGTCTCTCTCTCTGTCTTTCTTCTCTGATGCATTGTCTCTCTCTCTGTCTTTTATCTCTGATGCATTGTCTCTCTCTCTGTCTTTTATCTCTGATGCATTGTCTCTCTCTCTCTGTCTTTCTTCTCTGATGCATTGTCTCTCTCTCTCTGTCTTTCTTCTCTGATGCATTGTCTCTCTCTCTCTGTCTTTCTTCTCTGATGCATTGTCTCTCTCTCTCTGTCTTCTCTGATGCATTGTCTCTCTCTCTCTGTCTTTCTTCTCTGATGCATTGTCTCTCTCTCTCTGTCTTTCTTCTCTGATGCATTGTCTCTCTCTCTCTGTCTTTCTTCTCTGATGCATTGTCTCTCTCTCTCTGTCTTTCTTCTCTGATGCATTGTCTCTCTCTCTCTGTCTTTCTTCTCTGATGCATTGTCTCTCTCTCTCTTTCTTCTCTGATGCATTGTCTCTCTCTCTCTTTCTTCTCTGATGCATTGTCTCTCTCTCTCTGTCTTTCTTCTCTGATGCATTGTCTCTCTCTCTGTCTTTCTTCTCTGATGCATTGTCTCTCTCTCTGTCTTTTATCTCTGATGCATTGTCTCTCTCTCTGTCTTTTATCTCTGATGCATTGTCTCTCTCTCTCTGTCTTTCTTCTCTGATGCATTGTCTCTCTCTCTGTCTTTCTTCTCTGATGCATTGTCTCTCTCTCTGTCTTTCTTCTCTGATGCATTGTCTCTCTCTCTGTCTTCTCTGATGCATTGTCTCTCTCTCTCTGTCTTTCTTCTCTGATGCATTGTCTCTCTCTCTCTGTCTTTCTTCTCTGATGCATTGTCTCTCTCTCTCTGTCTTTCTTCTCTGATGCATTGTCTCTCTCTCTGTCTTTCTTCTCTGATGCATTGTCTCTCTCTCTGTCTTTCTTCTCTGATGCATTGTCTCTCTCTCTGTCTTTCTTCTCTGATGCATTGTCTCTCTCTCTGTCTTTCTTCTCTGATGCATTGTCTCTCTCTCTGTCTTTCTTCTCTGATGCATTGTCTCTCTCTCTCTGTCTTCTCTGATGCATTATCTCTCTCTCTGTCTTTCTTCTCTGATGCATTGTCTCTCTCTCTCTCTCTGTCTTTGATGCATTGTCTCTCTCTCTCTGTCTTCTCTGATGCATTGTCTCTCTCTCTCTCTGTCTTCTCTGATGCATTGTCTCTCTCTCTCTCTGTCTTCTCTGATGCATTGTCTCTCTCTCTCTGTCTTTCTTCTCTGATGCATTGTCTCTCTCTCTCTGTCTTTCTTCTCTGATGCATTGTCTCTCTCTCTGTCTTTCTTCTCTGATGCATTGTCTCTCTCTCTGTCTTTCTTCTCTGATGCATTGTCTCTCTCTCTGTCTTTCTTCTCTGATGCATTGTCTCTCTCTCTGTCTTTCTTCTCTGATGCATTGTCTCTCTCTCTGTCTTTCTTCTCTGATGCATTGTCTCTCTCTCTGTCTTTCTTCTCTGATGCATTGTCTCTCTCTCTGTCTTTCTTCTCTGATGCATTGTCTCTCTCTCTGTCTTTCTTCTCTGATGCATTGTCTCTCTCTCTGTCTTCTCTGATGCATTATCTCTCTCTGTGTCTTTCTTCTCTGATGCATTGTCTCTCTCTCTCTCTGTCTTTGATGCATTGTCTCTCTCTCTCTGTCTTCTCTGATGCATTGTCTCTCTCTCTCTCTGTCTTCTCTGATGCATTGTCTCTCTCTCTGTCTTTCTTCTCTGATGCATTGTCTCTCTCTCTGTCTTTCTTCTCTGATGCATTGTCTCTCTCTCTGTCTTTCTTCTCTGATGCATTGTCTCTCTCTCTGTCTTTCTTCTCTGATGCATTGTCTCTCTCTCTGTCTTTCTTCTCTGATGCATTGTCTCTTTCTCTCTCTGTCTTCTCTGATGCATTGTCTCTCTCTCTCTCTCTCTCTGTCTTCTCTGATGCATTGTCTCTCTCTCTCTCTGTCTTCTCTGATGCATTGTCTCTCTCTCTGTCTTCTCTGATGCATTGTCTCTCTCTCTGTCTTTCTTCTCTGATGCGTTGTCTCTCTCTCTGTCTTTCTTCTCTGATGCGTTGTCTCTCTCTCTGTCTTTCTTCTCTGATGCATTGTCTCTCTCTCTCTCTGTCTTCTCTGATGTATTGTCTCTCTCTCTCTCTGTCTTCTCTGATGCATTGTCTCTCTCTCTGTCTTTCTTCTCTGATGCATTGTCTCTCTCTCTGTCTTTCTTCTCTGATGCATTGTCTCTCTCTCTGTCTTTCTTCTCTGATGCATTGTCTCTCTCTCTGTCTTTCTTCTCTGATGCATTGTCTCTCTCTCTGTCTTTCTTCTCTGATGCATTGTCTCTCTCTCTGTCTTCTCTGATGCATTATCTCTCTCTGTGTCTTTCTTCTCTGATGCATTGTCTCTCTCTCTCTCTGTCTTTGATGCATTGTCTCTCTCTCTCTGTCTTCTCTGATGCATTGTCTCTCTCTCTCTCTGTCTTCTCTGATGCATTGTCTCACTCTCTGTCTTTCTTCTCTAATGCATTGTCTCTCTCTCTGTCTTTCTTCTCTGATGCATTGTCTCTCTCTCTGTCTTTCTTCTCTGATGCATTGTCTCTCTCTCTGTCTTTCTTCTCTGATGCATTGTCTCTCTCTCTGTCTTTCTTCTCTGATGCATTGTCTCTTTCTCTCTCTGTCTTCTCTGATGCATTGTCTCTCTCTCTCTCTCTCTGTCTTCTCTGATGCATTGTCTCTCTCTCTCTCTGTCTTCTCTGATGCATTGTCTCTCTCTCTGTCTTCTCTGATGCATTGTCTCTCTCTCTGTCTTCTCTGATGCATTGTCTCTCTCTCTGTCTTTCTTCTCTGATGCGTTGTCTCTCTCTCTGTCTTTCTTCTCTGATGCGTTGTCTCTCTCTCTGTCTTTCTTCTCTGATGCATTGTCTCTCTCTCTCTCTGTCTTCTCTGATGTATTGTCTCTCTCTCTCTCTGTCTTCTCTGATGCATTGTCTCTCTCTCTCTGTCTTCTCTGATGCATTGTCTCTCTCTCTGTCTTCTCTGATGTATTGTCTCTCTCTCTCTGTCTTCTCTGATGCATTGTCTCTCTCTCTCTGTCTTCTCTGATGCATTGTCTCTCTCTCTCTTATCTGATTCATTGTCTCTCTCTCGCTCTCTCCCTCTCCTCTGATGTATTGTCGCTTTCTTTTCTGATGTAATGTCTTTCTCTTCGATGTATCGCTTCTCTCTCTTTTCTCTGTTGTATCGCCTTACTCTCTTTCCTCTCTGTCGTGTCGTTTCCCTCCTCCTCTTGTTTTCACTCCCAAAGCAGCAACTGGGTGTCTCGGTGCATTCATAATGGAATAGACAATGGTACAGGAGGTGTGGGCACGAAGCGTTCTTATCCTGTCTTGGAGAATTTTGTTTTTTAAGTCCGATTCATGAAATGAGACCAAAAGGTCAAATCGAGAAATCTTCAATCTCAAACAACAAACAAATGCAATAAACTTAAAAAAATATTACCAGCTATACATTTTTGAAAAAAAAAATTTTAACAGAAATGGATTTTTGACAAAAAAAAAATATTACCAGGAAAAAAAAAGTTGTCGGCATTAAATGACCCATTGAGGTTGATATGCTATAAAACAAAGCAAACCAAACAGCTATATAATGCAGTATGCCCCACAACCTGAGGTACCTCGGATTATAATTCAAATCATTCTAAGTAAAACGTACTCTGTCCACACGTTTTTTTTGTTTTATTTTGCTAGAAACTATAGGACCATGAGAATGTAAGCCTCCCATGTAGGTTATGGTCACCGAAAATGTATGAATTGTAATTCCTTCAGAAAAAAATTAACCACGTGTATAGTACAATAGGCCACAAGAAAAGGCATGATTGGTAACTTCTTCAAAAAACTTACCCGTATATAGTGCGACCGCGTATTTTTTACGTAAAATCTTATAAAACTCGCCCTTTACTCGAGTATATGCGGCATTTCTCAAAGTATTATTTAAATGCACACTCAGTTTTCCCGCCTCTAACTTGAATAGATACTTCTTCATACTACTTTTTATGTCTCTCTCATACCCTTTTTTTTACTTTTAAATAAATTAAAATAAACTTCCAAACTTCTTGTCTGCCATGTTGAATTTTCACATAATTTTGTTCTTAAACTAAACTCTCCTAGCCGTTAAAAGGCGAACTAAAGACTAAAATCTCCTAAAATCTTACGAAGATGTCTCTCGGTAAAAGGAATTTCTCGTATTTCTCGTTTAAAAGATCGTGGTGTTAAATTGATGTAAATATTTTCACCCTGAGTCACGAGCTGAAATCTTATCTACGGGCGGGATTTATAACTACCGTAACTTCTCGAAAATAATACGCAACCCCAACAAATGATTCAAAAATTAAGAAATATATCTCTCCCTTTTTTCTAATACGCATCTATAAATTTTGTCAAAAAAAAAAAAAAATTACGAAGACATTTTGTCGACCTTGACATTAATAATAAAGTCAAAACTAAGCGGTTAAAATAATGTTTTACTGATGGTGGCAACAGGAAAAAAACAGAATTGGAATTTACTGTAAAATGGATTCAGGAATATTGGGATTTCGTCAGTGAGGATGTTATAAAGAGAGGTTTCAAGAAGTGTTGTCTCACGACAGCAATGGATGGCTCTGAAGATGACATCCTTTGGCAAGAGAATGAAGAGGCCGAAGATAATATTGAAGAGGATGAAGATAATATTGTGAATGATAATTTGTTTAATGACAATTTAGATATTGATTCTATGATAGAAAGTGGTGATGGTTATTATTATTATTATGATGATGATGATGAAAATTAAAATTTCAATAAATTGTTAATTTGATATCCTCGTTGATTCGAAATTGGCCTTTTTATAGATTTTTTTAATTTTTTCACCAAATAAAAAATGCAGTTACTGATAAACATAAATTTATTGACAAAAAAAAAGTTACAATTATTGTTGGCACATTATTTATATTATTCGGACTATTGTTCTCATCTTTGTCGCCATATTTATTACAACGTTTCGGCCGTTGTACGCTCCGGCCTTCTTCAGGTGGTTGGCATGTCGAACTGAACCCTTTATTTCGCTCACTGCGGTAGACTGTTCTAGTTCCACGTACCATGTTTAATGGATGTCAGTTATCTCCTGTTAATTTCCCTCTGAAAGTTCTCTACTGCCTTAACCGGGTAATGAACTCACACTCTTTGGGTCCTGTCACTGGATCTAACTAACGCCTTTATCCACTGTGCCATGTGTCCTTGACATGGCACGTGGAAGTAGAACAGTCTACCCCAGTGAGCGAAATAAAGTGTTCACTTTGACATTCCAGTCACCTGAAGAAGGCCGGAGCGTACAGCGGCCGAAACGTAATAAATATGAGGACAATAGTCCGAATAATATAAATAATGTACATAATACAGATATTATTGTTGGATTTAAAATGAAAATTGTGATATCTTTCTTATTTTAGAACAACAAGTACGTATTTATTATTATAAATCAATGACGAAAAAATATTTTTGTTGAAACATATTTATAATACTTGCTCCTAGTATCACCTGCAATTTACAGTAAAAACAAAACAAAACTGCGTATTATTTTCGAGAAATTACGGTAGTTTCTGTGGAAAGCGGAAATAGTGCCGATGATCCTAATTAGAAAGCAAAAGTTTGAATCATTTAAAGTAAATACAGTGTAACCCGGATATAAGAGAGTTGTCGGGACCGGAGAAGAAGTCTCTTATATCCGGGTTTGGTCTATTATATATACATTAACACAGGCTCTAATTTGGGACCAGAGAAAATCTCTTATATCCGAGTTTCTCTTATATCCGGGTTACGCTGTATAATCCAATTTTTGCAGGTACAGTGTAATCCGGATATAAGAGAGTTGTCGGGACCGGAGAAGAAGTCTCTTATATCCGGGTTTAGTCTAATTTATATACATTAACACAGGCTCTAATCTGGGACCAGAGAAAATCTCTCTTATATCCGGGTCTCTTATATCCTGATTACACTGTATTAAAAAAGTGATTTAAATTACTATAGGGGAGTAATAACTCTGAGTAAATAATAATAATCCCCCCAAAAAAACATTTATACATACAGTGTAACCCGGATATAAGAGAGATTTTCTCTGGTCCCAAATTAGAGCCTGTGTTAATAAAACAAAATAGACCAAATCCGGATATAAGAGAAACCCGGATATAAGATACTACTTCTCCGACAACTCTCTTATATCCGGGTTACACTGTACAAAAATATTCATAATAAATGAAAAACAGCAAGATGTGAACACAACAAAACGAGTATTATTTATTATCTGGCTGGTATGTAGTGTTGGCGACACAAGAGACAGTATTACTAAGTAAAATTGTGAGTCTGGTGTCAAATATGGAAAGGAATCCGACAGAATAAGATAAAAAAATAAGTAAAGGGTCTCTCGTAATTATTTAGAGGTGCGTAATGAGTGACCACATAATTTAGATGGAAAATATAAGTGTCTGGGGTTTTCCTACCTCGAAATTTTGTTGAGTATAGAGAGATAAATCTTATAGCCTGAAAAAGGAAAAGTAGCCGAAATTTTCGTTGACGTACCTGTTGACGGCCTTTCCAATGGTGAGAATGTTACGTGTATGTAAGAGTAAGTGGCGGAGAAAAATAGGGTCAATTGTCATTAGTTTAGAATGAGTGAATTAATGATAATTATGGTACCGACGTTTTCTTTTTTACTATTAACTTTAACTTTTTATGAAGCTTTATGAATTTATAAACACAGTCATAAATTTTTCGAAATTTCGGGGATGCGAATATCATTATTTCGATTATTTACATGCGCACGGTTGTCCTCATCTTGCAACAAAAAAGCATTCAGAAAGTTTTTTTTTTGTTTTTCACAGAAAAGATTTGAGGGATACTTGGCCCTAGAGTTTCAATCTCTCATGCAGCACCATCCTTATTCCTTAAAAAGAGATGCTTGGTGTCTATGACGCCAGCGTAACAATCATCGCGGAGCAGGGCAATTACTATCCCTGGTATATATATATATGTACGTGTATGGGCAGTCACGTTAGATTGGCTTTGTGCCACATCCTGTCACCGTTGGAAGGTTAGTCCTGGTTATGACGATAAACTACATCCGGCAGCAAGGCCTCTGATCGTGAGATTGGAGGTATTGAAGAGCGTGGAACCACTTAATTGATCTTCCCAGGTCCACCCTGACTCGCAGTGGTAGCACCTGTTAGGGTCCCTGATTGTGAGCCCCACCCAAACAAAAACAAAACACTATGAAAATATAAAAATACCAGTAATATGTTATATGAAACAATTACCAGCAAATCTCTATTTATAGTAAAATTACCTACAATACATTATGTCTGCAGTTGAAGGTATACAGTTGTGTTCAGCATTAAATAACCCATAGAGGTGTTGATATGCCGCTAAACCAAATCAACCAAAAAACCGTTGGGAAGTAGATCGTTAATTTTTTCTAAATTTCGGGGATGCGAATATCATTATTTCGATTAATTTACATGTGCACGGTTGTCCTCATTTTGCAACAAAAAAAAACATTCAGAAAATTTTTTTTTTTTTGACCTTTCGGTCGGTCGAAAAGCTGTTTGGCAGATTTCGTCCGGGTAATGTTTAACCTAAACAACCAACCACACGCTCTCGGGCAACCCTCCCGACGTCGATGAAGACTCCCTGCTTGTCATCGTGGAGAATAAACTGAAAAATCTTTGACGGGAGCGATTGCTAAGAGCATGAAAATCGTATTCGTCATTTGAAGAGGCTTTTGGTTCAAGAAAAAAGCCCAATTTTGGCAAATTGAGAAGATGTCATTTTCCACCACGACAACAGAAGACTGCATGTAGCCAAACAGACCTTGCAGAAGCTTAACGAGTTGAAATGAGAAATCCCCCCCCCACACACACCGTATTCTTCTGACTTGGCTCCTTCGAATTTTCAATTGTTTCGGTCTCTACAGAACAATTTAAATGACAAAAGAATTGTCTCTTTACAGTCAGACAAAAAAAAAATTACCTCACAACTTTCTTCCAACAAAAAAAAACAAAACACGAAGTTTCTGCGAAAATGACGTCAACAAACTTTTAGAACAACGGGAGCATGAACTTTGGCAGTGATCTAATATTTAGTATTTGTTTTTCCGGTTATCTGCCCTTGCCTCCACTTAAATGGTGGTAGTTTTCTGACCTTTCGTGTGACGTCTGCCGGCTACTTGAGGTAAAGATTGTTCGTACCCTGCAGATGAAGTTGACATTTCCGCGTGGACCATGGGTGGAACCTCTTCGGTTTCCTCGGTCTGATATTACTACACCCACTTCTTTTACTCTCACAGTACAAAAACGGAATCTCTCTATCTTATTTGTCTCTCTTTTTTTTTTGTATTTTAAGGTTTGTGTTTTTGCCTCAACGTTTCTGTTTCTTTCTCTCTTTGAAATATATAAGATATACAGTGCCATCAAGTATTCATCCAAACAAGTTTGATTAAAAAGAGCCGCTAAGATCTGTCTGTTTTAACTTTTTTTTTAAATATTTTTCCAATTTTCGAATAAAAAGTATTTCTCTTGAAGTGCTGGATAAACTGTCCAAAGTCCGTTATTTGTGAGTTATTGGTGAGAGACGTTAAAATCTATCTTTCTTTCATTAATTTTCTCGCTGAGACCCAGTAGCGTCTGTTTGCCTCTTTCCACGGGTTCAAAACGGAATAATCCATTATTTATGAGGTATTGGTAGAAGACGTTAAAATCTGCCATCTTTCTTTCATTAATTTTCTCGTTGAAACCTAGTAGCGTCTGTTTGCCTCTTTCCACGGGTTCAAAACGGAGTAGTCCATTATTTATGAGGTATTGGCAGGAGACGTTAAACACTTCTAACTTCGCTACTTACTTTCATTTTCTCACTGAAATCAAGTAGTGTTTTTTTTTCCACCCGACCAAAACAAAAATAGCCCATTATTTATGAGCCATTGACAGGGCGTAACGGTCGTGCGAATTAACGAAGGGAAGGACAAACGCAATTTTAATAGGGTATTTTCTTCTGAAATTCAGACTTTCAAGAATTTCGTCTCGGCTGAAATCAGTTTGCTTCTATTGTGGCATTGTAATAATCTTTTCTCAAATTTTCTCTATTGGCTACCACTAAAAGTGCATATGATTAAAATACTGTTATTGACTTGCATTTTGCTCTTTAATAATGGCACACTGTGCATTTCAGGCAAAGATATCCGAATATTTTCTCAAACTTCGGTTTGTACCCACTCTTTCGAAAAGGAATGTAAGTTTATCCTACAGAATGCTCATGGTCTCCACGATGCTTTCCTTCCTGGTATGCCGCGATGTGAGAGAAAGTGCGGGTGCTTAACCTTTCCATTATTAACTGACTTGCCTAGACGTTCTCAGGTGTATCTTTATTGTCAGCCTTGGCAGGTGGATGCCCTGTCGGCTGGGGCTGTAGAATACGCCGACTGCACCTCTGCAGAGGGGTAAGACCCCCCCCCCAAATGGGGCGTCCTGGGTTTGACTATAAACTACATCCAACAGCAAGGCCTCTGATCAGGAGGCTTTGAGGAGCGTGGAACCACCTCTTAATTGCTGGTGTTCCCAGGTCCACCCTAACCCGGGGTAGTAGCACCTGTTAGGGTCCGAGCTATGGGCAAATAGTTAACCCCAAAACTGGGGTAAAAAGCATTATAAAAGTGTAAAAATAGATTTTAATACAAGAAATACTTTTAAAAAAATTTATTACCAGAAATAAATTTTTTATGAAAAAAAGTATTACCAGCAATGTATTTAAAAAAAAAATTAGCAGCAATACGTGTGATTGTACTAAAAAATATGAGTAATTGAAAAATGGTTCAAATATATATATATATATATATATATATATATGTTTACATACACACCTTTTTATACCAAACTATCGCTATATATCTATTTCAAAAATTTTGTTGGCGTTAAATGACCCACTGAGATTTTGATATGCCATAAAACAAAACAATCAACCAAACAACCTTGACAGGTGGAAGTTCAACTGTAAACATAGAACGTGACCCACGGCCAGGTTTTCACCGAGGGCCGGTGCGTACTACCCACGGACCTTCCATTGGGGGCAGGTGGAGGGTCAAGCCTGATTTGGGGCCTCGGGCAGTGCTTCCTGACCCTCACTATCTTATCAACATTTGCTTTTTTTTCTACCTACATTAATATCCGTTACAATTTAAACTAATCACGACTATTAAAGAAGGAAAGTTTTTTTTGCGGATTTTGGCGTCTTTCTACTTTACGTGAATTTTTTTTTATCGTGTTAAGTTTTGAAATATTTTTAACTATATAAAATTAATTATTTTTTTATCCATTCAATGTTGAATGTGTTAAACAACAGGGCTACCTCACCTTATCTCGGTAATTTGTTCCAGGAGAGGCGACTTAAGTCGAAAAACAATTTAAGCCGAATATGCTTGTCACTAAGCTAAACTACAAATAACTATTCCTAGTTCTGTATTTTATTTATGAAGGCATTTTTAATACGTGGTCACTAAAAATCTATTTAAAGCTAACAAACAAATAAATGTCAGTTTTTAATATAGTACAGAAAAACGTAATCTAAATTTACAAATACATTTGCGTACATACTGGTAACTGTAAATGTGTATAATTTGTTGATCTTTATAGTACATCACGGACTCTTTATTTGTGAATGTGGTTTCCTCTAAAACATAAAATAAAATGATTTCGTAAGGGTAAATAACAAATACACTATTTACATTATTCGGACTATTGTCCTCATCTTTGTGGCCATATTTATTACAACGTTTCGGCCTTTCAGTATCTGTGTATATTTCTGAGACGCGGTATTATGTACACTATTTATATTACTCGGACTATTGTCCTCATCTTTGTCGCCATATTTATTACAACGTTTCGGCCTTTCAGTATCTGTCTATATTTCTGAGATGCGGTATTATGTACACTATTTACATTATTCGGACTATTGTCCTCATCTTTGTCGCCATATTTATTACAACGTTTCGGCCTTTCAGTATCTGTGTATATTTCTGAGATGCGGTATTATGTACACTATTTACATTATTCGGACTATTG
Source organism: Acanthosepion esculentum (assembly GCA_964036315.1). Lineage (NCBI taxonomy): Eukaryota > Metazoa > Mollusca > Cephalopoda > Sepiida > Sepiidae > Acanthosepion > Acanthosepion esculentum. Next base: position 52,127,434 of record OZ038519.1, on the reverse strand, counting down.
TCCTCATCTTTGTCGCCATATTTATTACAACGTTTCGGCCTTTCAGTATCTGTCTATATTTCGGAGATGAGGTATTATGTACACTGTTTACATTATTCGGACTATTGTCCTCATCTTTGTCGCCATATTTATTACAACGTTTCGGCCTTTCAGTATCTGTGTATATTTCTGAGATGCGGTATTATGTACACTATTTACATTATTCGGACTATTGTCCTCATCTTTGTCGCCATATTTATTACAACGTTTCGGCCTTTCAGTATCTGTCTATATTTCGGAGATGAGGTATTATGTACACTGTTTACATTATTCGGACTATTGTCCTCATCTTTGTCGCCATATTTATTACAACGTTTCGGCCTTTCAGTATCTGTGTATATTTCTGAGATGCGGTATTATGTACACTATTTACATTATTCGGACTATTGTCCTCATCTTTGTCGCCATATTTATTACAACGTTTCGGCCTTTCAGTATCTGTCTATATTTCGGAGATGAGGTATTATGTACACTGTTTACATTATTCGGACTATTGTCCTCATCTTTGTCGCCATATTTATTACAACGTTTCGGCCTTTCAGTATCTGTCTATATTTCTGAGATGCGGTATTATGTACACTATTTACATTATTCGGACTATTGTCCTCATCTTTGTCGCCATATTTATTACAACGTTTCGGCCTTTCAGTATCTGTCTATATTTCGGAGATGAGGTATTATGTACACTGTTTACATTATTCGGACTATTGTCCTCATCTTTGTCGCCATATTTATTACAACGTTTCGGCCTTTCAGTATCTGTCTATATTTCGGAGATGAGGTATTATGTACACTGTTTACATTATTCGGACTATTGTCCTCATCTTTGTCGCCATATTTATTACAACGTTTCGGCCTTTCAGTATCTGTGTATATTTCTGAGACGCGGTATTATGTACACTATTTATATTATTCGGACTAATGTCCTCATCTTTTGTCGCCAATTATTTATTACAACGTTTCGGCCTTTCAGTATCTGTCTATATTTCGGAGATGAGGTATTATGTACACTGTTTACATTATTCGGACTATTGTCCTCATCTTTGTCGCCATATTTATTACAACGTTTCGGCCTTTCAGTATCTGTGTATATTTCTGAGATGCGGTATTATGTACACTATTTACATTATTCGGACTATTGTCCTCATCTTTGTCGCCATATTTATTACAACGTTTCGGCCTTTCAGTATCTGTCTATATTTCGGAGATGAGGTATTATGTACACTGTTTACATTATTCGGACTATTGTCCTCATCTTTGTCGCCATATTTATTACAACGTTTCGGCCTTTCAGTATCTGTGTATATTTCTGAGACGCGGTATTATGTACACTATTTATATTATTCGGACTAATGTCCTCATCTTTTGTCGCCAATTATTTATTACAACGTTTCGGCCTTTCAGTATCTGTCTATATTTCGGAGATGAGGTATTATGTACACTGTTTACATTATTCGGACTATTGTCCTCATCTTTGTTCCCACATTTTTCCAATCCTTCAGTATCTGTCTATATTTCTGAGATGAGGTATTATGTACACTATTTACATTATTGTCCTCATCTTTGTCGCCATATTTATTACAATTTTTCTGCCGTTGTACGCTCCGGCCTTCTTCAACACACATGGCACAGTGGATAAAGGCGTTAGTTAAATCCAGTGACAGGACCCAAAGAGTGTGAGTTCAATGCTCGGTTAAGGCAGTGGAGAACTTTCAGAGTGAAATTAACAGGAGATAACTGAAAACTGACATCCATTAGACATGGCACATTGAGCTAGAACAGTCTATCCCAGTGAGCGAAATAAAGGGTTCGACATTCCAACCACCTGAAGAAGGCCGGTGCGTACAACGGCCGAAACGTTGTGATAAATATGGCGACTAAGATGAGGGCAATAATGTAAATAGTGTACATAATACCTCATCTCAGAAATATAGACAGATAATAACAAATACAGTTATTAAAATTATTTTGCGATATTAGAAAATAAACTAATTCATGTTAAATTTCCTCATAGTTACATTAAATTTGTTTATTTACATCGCGGGCGTAGATGTCTGCGGATTGTCAGCATCAACAGCTGTGATTCTGGCTGTTTTTGTTCGATACGCTTTTTAATAAGAAACTGGTGGAGAGTTTCTTCAATTGTATTTTTCTTTTCTTCAAGGATTACATGATAAGGAGCTAAAGCTTCGTGACGAGGGTGCATAACTCTTTGAAAAGCGTTGGCCGTTTGGGTCCATATACTCGAAGATTTTGAAGTCCTTTTTCAATAAAAGCAAATGCATCCTGCATTTTCTTTACGGAAAAGTGACGTAGCTCAAGTTCTTTCTTTTCTATTTTCTTTCTTTTCTATTTTCTTTCTTTTCTATTTTCTTTCTTTTCCTCTTTCTTTCTTTTCCTCTTTCTTTCTTTTCCTCTTTCTTTCTTTTCCTCTTTCTTTCTTTTCCTCTTTCTTTCTTTTCCTCTTTCTTTCTTTTCCTCTTTCTTTCTTTTCCTCTTTCTTTCTTTTCCTCTTTCTTTCTTTTCCTCTTTCTTTCTTTTCCTCTTTCTTTCTTTTCCTCTTTCTTTCTTTTCCTCTTTCTTTCTTTTCCTCTTTCTTTCTTTTCCTCTTTCTTTCTTTTCCTCTTTCTTTCTTTTCCTCTTTCTTTCTTTTCCTCTTTCTTTCTTTTCCTCTTTCTTTCTTTTCCTCTTTCTTTCTTTTCCTCTTTCTTTCTTTTCCTCTTTCTTTCTTTTCCTCTTTCTTTCTTTTCCTCTTTCTTTCTTTTCCTCTTTCTTTCTTTTCCTCTTTCTTTCTTTTCCTCTTTCTTTCTTTTCCTCTTTCTTTCTTTTCCTCTTTCTTTCTTTTCCTCTTTCTTTCTTTTCCTCTTTCTTTCTTTTCCTCTTTCTTTCTTTTCCTCTTTCTTTCTTTTTCGTTTTTCTTTCGTTTTTTTTCTCTCTCTTTTTCTTCTTTTTCTTCTTTCTTTTTTTCTTTTCTTTCTTTTTGGTTTTGCTGCTTGTTGAGCTCTATCAAATCCTCGTTCGTTCGGTTGGTTGTTTGGGGTTTTATGGCATATCAACCACTATGGGTTATTTAATGCCAGATCCAGTATTTACTAAATATAGCTGGCAACATCAATGTTTCAGAAAAGTGTAGTTGGCAACATCATTGTTTCAATGTGCTGGAAAAGACCTGGAAGTTCACTATTTTCCCATAGCTGGGACCCCAACAGGTGCTACCACCCCGGGTCAGGGTGGACCTGGGAACACCAGCAATTAAGAGGTGGTTCCACGCTTCCTCAAAACCTTTTGGTCAGAGGCCTTGCTGTTGGATGCAGTTTAACGTCGTACCCAGGACGTCGTTCGTTCGGGGCTGCTTGTCTTTTTCAAATAAATCTATGAAATCCTCCTCCTCCTCCTCCAAATCCATTTCCAGCTTTCTGCTCATGGTCACCAACGTTTTGTTGATTTCAACATTATCAAACCCCTTAAAAGCATTCACGAATTTCGGGCATAATTTTTTCCACACGGAATTCATAGCCGTGTTCTGAACATCATTCCATGCCGCTGCTATGTTCTGTGTAGCCTTATATATGTCATACTTCTTCCAAAAATCACGAAGTGTGCATGACTCATCAAGATCACTTGCAGCTATTGCTTGCCGCAACGTACGCTTCATATAGTAACGCTTGAAGATTGCACTGAGTCTCTGAGCCATTGGATGTATAAAAAAACGTGTTGTTCGCAGTAACGACGGTAACGTTGTGGTGAGAATCTACAATGTTTTTCGGGTGGCCAGGAGCATTATTAATTATTAATAATATCTTAAAAGGAATCCCCTTCTTCTTGCAATAGTTTTCTGCTGCCCGGATAAAATGCTTAAAGAACCAATCTTCAAAGATAACAACAGTCACCCATGCTTTTGCATTAGCCATCCATATAACAAGAAGAGATGCCTTGATTACGTTCTTCAGGACACGGGGGTTGTATGCATCATACACCAGCATTGGTTTTAATTTAAAATCTCCTGCACAATTACCTCCTAACATAACGGTCACACATTCTTTTGAGACCTTGTAGCCTGGAATTGAGTTTTCTTCTTTGGAAATGAAAGAATGGTCTGGCAATTTTTTCCAATATAATCCAGTTTCATCAACATTAAAAATCTGTTCAGGAAAAAACCTTTTTTCTTCGATGATCTTTAGGAAAATCGGCTGCTGCTTGTTCATCAGCTGATGCGCTTTCACCTTACTTCTTATAGAGTGATAACTTCTTCGTTCTTTAACTCTCGTAAACCAGTCTTGACTCGTTTTAAATTCTACATCTTTTTCATTTGGGTATTTTTTGTACAGGTCCTCAAAGACGACGCTTTCGCTTGAATGATTTCTTGACTAATAGCAGCACGCTGATGATTCAACCTATCAATCCAAAGAGAAAGTTCCATTTCTTCACAGATTTTTTTCCTCTTATTGATAACGGAATTCTTCATCCCTGGGGCATCAGACTTGATATGTGCCAAAATCTTATCCTTATTGTGAACAATCATCGATACAGTTGTCCGTCTCATTCCAAAAGATCGAGCAATCGATATAACCTTTTCACCTTTTTCATGGCGTTTTATAATAGCAACTTTATCGTCCAGCATTATAATATGGCGCTTAGCACTTGCACTAGGAATTTTTTCTTTGGAGCCATTGGGGTAAAATATAAAGTCACAAATAAATGAGAATGAGAGAGTAGGTGATAAGCAGACGTATACTGTGCGTATGCCTAAGCTAAACTGGGTTTCAATTTCGCGGGCATCAGGAGTGGCACTGACAACGACGCCAAACGGTAGATATTGGAACTACCGTGGAAAACGCCAATATTGAGCTCTTAAAGACCGCTAAATAAGACAACACAGTTCTCTAGGATGTATGATTATATTAACATGGACTGTAAATGTACGTATTTTAATATGATTTTATATACTTTTATTCTTATTTATTGTAGAGTAACATGATTTTATGTGCTTTTAGCGCTCTTCTACTGATATTACGGCTTCAATATTTGTAGGGGACAGACGTAAAGTCGAATAATATGACTTAATTTTTAATTTTCCATATTTATTTATTTATTTTTCTTTTTTGACAAACGGTGTATAATTTAAAACGACTTAATTCGAAACAACGTAACCTGAGGTATACGTGTATTCAATTTTTTTTAACAAGAAAAATCTCAAATTACCACGAAGCATCGTTGATTTATTTAAGATGGAATAATCTGTTATGGCACGTCTCTAATTTGTATTTAGATACGGTGTATTTATTTTCAATTTTTCTAGTTGAATTGTTCACCTTTATTGCATACGATCCATTATTGTCCGTAATTAGGTTATATATATATATATATATATATATATATATATATAAATGGAAGTCAGCACTTAGAGGCGACAGTCTGTTTCATGCTAGTGCAATCGTCATGACTAGCATGAAACAGACTGTCGCCTCTAAGTGCTGACTTCCATGTCCACTTTTATATTTACACACGCTCTATCTCTGATATTGAGCACTTTACCCCATAAATATAGCACACTTTAAGACTATATTTCTGCATATATATATATATATATATATATATATATATATATATATATATATATATATAATCACGTGGTTATGTTTTTTTTGTTTATTGACTATAAGTTTCCGTTCTTTCTTACCTTGTGAGCCGGCCTTCCCTGACGATCCGTTTAGGTGAAACCGTAGTAGGTTTGTCTGGCTCTCTAGGTCTAACTATATATATATATATATATATATAATTCATCGAGCCCAGAATAATCTTCAACAGAATACAGAAAGCATTCTGGACACATCAGCAGTGCGTATCCACCGAGAATTGAAACCCGAGCCGTTTCGATTCAATGCAAACGTCATAACAACTGTACCACAGGCCTAGTTGACGAAGAAGACACAAACTAGACTCGATATAGCGCCGCTACTCACTCAGTTCCGCAGAGATACTCATCCAAGCATACGGATAACCTCGGAACAGTGTTCCAAGAGCCACGTCTGCTTATTGACCCTTAGCCGCTCCCCACGAGCATTAACTGAGTCAAGCAAGAATATACAGTGAAGAATTTGGGGGTGGGGATTTAGACTAATCATATATTCATTGATCCCAGAATAATCTTCAACAGAATGCAGAAAGCACGATTGTTTCGTTTCGTCCTATTTGGGACTCATCAGCAGTGCGCATCCAGTACCGAGAATTAGATTACAATAATATTTTTATTTTATTATACTACCTTATGAAAATTGAGATGTAGTAGATTCGGGTCGGAGGGGGCGCGCGTGACCCTTGAACCAGTCCTGAATGAATTTAACGAACTAGACTGGAATTCGAACTCAGCTCTCAGGGTTCTCATTCCGAACCGATATCACACACATTTGTCTATGTAGGTATCCCAATTATAGATTTATAACATGATATCGTCGTTTATAAGTATTTAATCTCTGTTATACCCTTCTTTTCTCTATGATTTTTAGTGGCCGATAAAACCGATCCTAGAGAGGTTGTACTTGATTGCTGGAGCGAATCAAATGTCAAATTGGTGAGCCTTGTCCCCTACGTTCTTGTTTTAAAAGAAATTTGAATAAAGTATCTGTCTATTTCTGAGATGAGGTATTATGTACACTATTTATATTATTCGGACTATTGTCCTAATCTTTGTCGCCATATTTATTACAACGTTTCGGCCGTTGTACGCCTTATTCAGATGGTTGAACCCTTTATTTGGCTCACTGGGGTAGACTGTTCCACGTGCCATGTTTAATGGCTGTCAGTTATCTCCTTTTAATTCCCCTCTCCAAGTTCTCCACTACCTTAACCGGGTATTGAACTCACACCTTTTGGGTCGTGTCACTGGATTTAACTAACACCTTTATTCACTGACGACATCTGTGTATGAATTTCTGGGTATTATAGACCTAATGTCATCAGCCATCATTTTTTACCAGTGCTCATATTGCAATTTTTGCTGTTATCATTACATGTTTTTACCAGAACTCATATTGCAATTTTTGTTGTTATTATCGCTTTTCTCTGGTACTCCTTATTACTGGATCCCATGTTGTATTCATTTCTATAGAAATGAATACAATATGGAAACAATAGTGTTGAATAAACTAATTTAGCGCCAGAGTAAACGATTTGTTTCTAGTTCCCTCCCTCTCGATTTCGTAGGTTCATATCCTTTTTGATTGTTTCAGTTGATCTTTATATCGACGCGTAGGGCAACCTCAGGGTCTTCGGCCTGTGCTGAGTTCAGCGTAAAGGATCTGGTGCAGGAGTCTGTCGCTGTTCATGCGGAGTACATGACCTGCCTATCGAAAACGGTGTTTGGTGACAGTGACTTCATACTGCTTGAGCTTTTTCGAGGACTGCGAAGTCGGGGACAATCTTTCTAGTTCATAAATTGAATTTGATGATGACTTACGGCAATATCAGGTTGAAATACCGGTTCTCGTATGATCAGCGAAGTTAAGCAACGTCAAGCCTGCTCAGTACCTAGATAGGTGACCGCTTCAGAATACCAGGTGCTATAAGCTTGGATGTGCGGGTGGTGTAATGGTTAAAGGCTTGGAATTCTTAATAAGAGAGTCGAGGTCCAATTCCCTTTAGGTTTGTTATATTCACTTAGCGCAAATATCTTTGGGGAAGGTATGAATCTGCATCTTCTGTCCCCAGCTATGGATTAAATAGTAAGAATTTTTATCGCTAAACCATTACTTGCAAAGACAAAACTTTTACAATGTAAAAATATTTTCTGGCTTTAAATAACCTGCAAATGATTGATAAGCCATAGAAAACGAATCAATCATTCAATGAAATACTGATTAGCTACACAGGCATGTCTTTTAGATTTATTTACATTCTCTGGAATAGAAATGGATAGAAACTACTCTGGCTACAAAGTGAGGGGTCAGTTTATATATTGATTGTAATGTAGAATTGATTCCTCACTTTATATCCACATAATAATTTCTGGTTTGTTCATAAGCCATAGAAAACGAATCAATCATTCAATGGAATACTGATTAGCAACACAGGCATGTCTTTTAGACTTATTTACATTCTCTAGAATATAAATGTATAGAAACTATAGTGGCCACAAAATGAGGGATCAGTTTTTATATTGATTGTAATTTAGAATTAATATCCCATTTTATATCCACGTAATTTCATATCAAATTCTGCTTAAATATGAATCCAGCTCTTATCCTCACCCTCAGTTATGGTTTAATCAGTAAGACTTGTATCACTAAATAGTTATTGTCTCAAAAATAAATCTTAACATCTAAAATTATTTTCTGGCTTTAAATAACTTGCAAAGGGTTGATAAACCGTAGAAAAGGAATCAATGAATTTTTTTCTGACGGAATCGCTCGTATGTCTAAGTGTGAAATATGGACTTGAGTCCATATCTCACAATCACCATGGGCTTGGTTTTCGTTTTTGTTAGAAGCTTTTGCTTTCAAATACGTCATTGTGAAGTTTCACAAAGACAAAATCGGTAGCACAGATTCTGTTTACTTTATCTTCCTCGGGTTTTCAGAGGATTCTTTCAACCTAGGTAAAATGATCCACCTGTTCCAGGTGAGTGTCAGAGATGCTGATGTCAAACTCTGGAAGGACTGTCCCTGGCGCGAGTTGATCCCTGTGCTCATATCCACTGTTTGGTCTCTGTAAACGTTCAGCAACGTTGATTGGAGACTAAACAGTGGATGATGCTTAATTCATTTCAACAGCGACGACAGCGATATGTATAACAAGCCATATTTCAGATTGTACCGAAGAGCTGTCAACCCACAAAATAAAGGTTCCTGTTCATCTCTCGCGAAAGTTCGTACCCAATGGTACTGGTGACTATTTCGAAAAAATAGTCTTTTGTATAAAAAAAATTGTTCTACCCGACAATGTTATTGTATTCGTGTAATTACTGTATAAGCCTTTACTCAGTTCGAGGATAGGTAAATGGTGGGTGTTTATATCTGTGTCTTGGATATAAATGGTCACTATTTATCTAACCCAGAATAAAATAAATGCTTACAGACATAAACTACCAATCTATATCTATAATTCTCAAAATGTGTGTGTGTATGTGATCGGATGTTGTTTATGCGTTTCGACAGTTTTCGTCTGATTTCGATAATTTTTTTTGTTTGATAGATAATTCTTCAGTGCCGGTTTTGTGTCCAAATTGTTAGCGACGATGGCTCTCCACTACTTCCTGTCCATTATAACTCTCAGGCAACGTTTTAGTATTTACTATCTGTTGTTGGATATATATCTTTCATAAAAACTTATAATAAAATAAATACTTTAAATTATTACAATAATATTATCTATATCTATAATTCTCAAAATGTGTGTGTGCGTGATATCGGATGTTGTTTATGCGTTTCCACAGTTTTCATCCGATTTCGATGAATTTTGTTTTGTTTGATAGATAATTCTTCAGTGCCGGTTTTGAGTCCAAATTACACATTCCCCTTCTCTTGGTCAAGCGTTCAATCTCTCTCGAGTGAGGTTACCTTTTCCGTAGTATAAAGCCTACTACTACAGTTTTAAGGCGTTGCTTTCATTGTCGTTTATAGCCATTCCCAATTTAAATTTTTTTATTGTCCTGCCAGTTTTTGCATTGCATTCACCGTAGTAATAATTAAGCTTGTTTTTTTATTACTCAACATTTATTTTTCCAACATTTGCTAAAGTTATTCGAGCTTCAGTGATCCCTGTAGCTTTATAGCATTCTCTTCTGGTATTTGCCCACGCATTCCATTTGACAATTCATACTTGCCTATGACATGCCACCAAAGAAAAGAACTTGCCGAGGTCGCAAAACCGCTGCCGTCGGGTCCGCCGTGCGAATTAAAGATAACGAATCGTCTTTAGAACGTTCAGTTTGCCTGTCTTAAAATGGTTCTCGGAATGCTTCAATCAGAGCGACTGAGTCCGAAAATCAACGTAGCCATCGGCTTTCCAGAAAAGAATACCTGAACGCTTCTGCGCGCGAGGCTGAAACTACAGATCAAAGCACTCAACGGCTGAGCAGAAACACCTCTTCAACTACTGCTGTGCGCAAGGCTGAAACAAGATTGAGAACGCAAAAACGGCGCCTTTTCAGGGCTACCCTCCAATTCAAATTGTTACCCCCCATTTGGGGGATGTACCTCAGTTGCACCCAATTGTTGTTAGTAATATTGATTTTCGGGTGGGCTGACTTTAAACTTCAACTGCTCCAACTAAACGGTAAAAATTCCCAGTAATGAAAGACCCGGTCGAAGGTGGGCTATACTTCTAGTATTTATTTATTTTTTATCCAAGTAAATGCTTAATATTGACTTAAATATAAACGACCAATATTTATTATCCCAGAACCAAGTAAATGCTTAATATTGACTCAAATATAAATGACCAATATTTATTATCCCAGAACCAAGTAAATGCTTACAGACTCAAATATAAAACAACTAATATTTACCTATCCGCAAAGCAAGTAAATTCTTATAGACTCAAATATAAACAATCAATATTTACCTATCCGCAAACCGTGTAAATACTTATAGACTCATATGTAAGCAAGCAATATTTACGTATTCTCGAAAATGGTAAATGTTTATAGACTCAGATTTAAGAACTTTATTATTTAACTAGTTTATTTCTATTTACTAATAATCCTTTTAATGTTGTTGTCTGTACTTTTCAACCCATGACCATTCCCAGATATTTATAAGAAAAGTGAGTCACTCTTAAAAATAATTAAATGACCACAACAGATCGTTAGGCCACGAAACCTGAGTTAACATCTCTTTACGAACAACTGCCTTTGTCTTTGGCTTCTCCAGTCTCTCTTTTTTTCTCTCTACATACCTCTTTCGCTTTCTGTTTTACTCTCTCTTACTGTTTGCCTTTCCAATCCTTCTCTGTGTAGCTCTCTTTTGTCTCGTTACGTCCCTCTCTCTTTTGTCTCGTTACGTCCCTCTCTCTTTTGTCTCGTTACGTCCCTCTCTCTTTTGTCTCGTTACGTCCCTCTCTCTTTTGTCTCGTTACGTCCCCCTCTCTTTTGTCTCGTTACGTCCCCCTCTCTTTTGTCTCGTTACGTCCCCCTCTCTTTTGTCTCGTTACGTCCCTCTCTCTTTTGTCTCGTTACGTCCCCCTCTCTTTTGTCTCGTTACGTCCCCCTCTCTTTTGTCTCGTTACGTCCCTCTCTCTTTTGTCTCGTTACGTCCCTCTCTCTTTTGTCTCGTTACGTCCCTCTCTCTTTTGTCTCGTTACGTCCCTCTCTCTTTTGTCTCGTTACGTCCCTCTCTCTTTTGTCTCGTTACGTCCCTCTCTCTTTTGTCTCGTTACGTCCCTCTCTCTTTTGTCTCGTTACGTCCCTCTCTCTTTTGTCTCGTTACGTCCCTCTCTCTTTTGTCTCGTTACGTCCCTCTCTCTTTTGTCTCGTTACGTCCCTCTCTCTTTTGTCTCGTTACGTCCCTCTCTCTTTTGTCTCGTTACGTCCCTCTCTCTTTTGTCTCGTTACGTCCCTCTCTCTTTTGTCTCGTTACGTCCCTCTCTCTTTTGTCTCGTTACGTCCCTCTCTCTTTTGTCTCGTTACGTCCCTCTCTCTTTTGTCTCGTTACGTCCCTCTCTCTTTTGTCTCGTTACGTCCCTCTCTCTTTTGTCTCGTTACGTCCCTCTCTCTTTTGTCTCGTTACGTCCCTCTCTCTTTTGTCTCGTTACGTCCCACTCTCTTTGTATTACTCTGTATATTGCTCACTCTTTCTGCTTGTTTCTCCAATCCCTCTTCGAGTTGCGCTCTCTTTTTGCTTCTCTCTACATCACATTCTCGTTTTGCTTTACTCTCTATTTCTCTCTCTCTCTACGTCTCGAGCTGGCTTTCTGTTGTACTCTCTCTTTCTGTCTCTCTCTCTCTCTCTCTCTACGTCTCGATCTGGCTTTCTGTTTTACTCTCTATGTCTCTCTCTCTCTCTCTCTCTCTCGATCTCGCTTTTTGTTTTACTTTCTCTTTCTGTCTATCTCTCTCTATACGTCTCGATCTCGCTTTCTGTTTTACTCTCTCTCTCTTTACGTCTCGATCTGGCTTTCTGTTTTACTCTCTTTCTGTCTCTCTCTCTCTCTCTCTACGTCTCGATCTCGCTTTCTGTTTTACTCTCTCTTTCTGTCTCTCTCTCTCTCTCTCTATACGTCTCGATCTCGCTTTCTGTTTTACTCTCTCTTTCTGTTTCTCTCTCTCTACGTCTCGATCTCGCTTTCTGTTTCACTCTCTCTCTCTCGCGCTTTCTGTTTCACTCTCTCTCTCTCGCGCTTTCTGTTTCACTCTCTCTCTCTCGCGCTTTCTGTTTCACTCTCTCTCTCTCGCTTTCTGTTTCACTCTCTCTCTCTCTCGCTTTCTGTTTCACTCTCTCTCTCTCTCTCGCTTTCTGTTTCACTCTCTCTCTCTCTCGCTTTCTGTTTCACTCTCTCTCTCTCTCTCGCTTTCTGTTTCACTCTCTCTCTCTCTCTCGCTTTCTGTTTCACTCTCTCTCGCTTTCTGTTTCACTCTCTCTCGCTTTCTGTTTCACTCTCTCTCGCTTTCTGTTTCACTCTCTCTCGCTTTCTGTTTCACTCTCTCTCGCTTTCTGTTTCACTCTCTCTCGCTTTCTGTTTCACTCTCTCTCGCTTTCTGTTTCACTCTCTCTCGCTTTCTGTTTCACTCTCTCTCGCTTTCTGTTTCACTCTCTCTCGCTTTCTGTTTCACTCTCTCTCTCTCTCGCTTTCTGTTTTACTCTTTCTGTTTGCATCTCCAATGCTTCTGTGTAGCACTCTCTTTTTCTCTCGCGTTTTTTTACTCTCCGATCATTCTCTGTGTCGCCCTCCTTTTTGTTTACGTTCCCCCTTCTCTCTCTATTTTCTTCTCCAATCCTTTTCTGTGTCTCTCCTTTTTTTCACTACACCGATCTCTCACTTTCTATTTTACATTCTATGTCTCTCTCTTTTTCCTTTTGCCTCTCGACCAAGCATATTAATATATAGATAATAATAAAAAGAATAACAATAAAGAGGGAAAATGATTTCGTCATTAAGTCGTCCAACAAGATTTAACATGTCGTAAAATCAACCCAACCCAAATGATGAAAAGAAATCCTCATAGCCGTCGCAATATGATAGAGAGATTAAATTATTTGGCCATACAATACAGAACTTGTTTATTTGTAAATGTTATTTTGCAAAACAAAGTTAGCACACGTCAGATTTTAAAATGTCCAACTCGCCTTCATGAAAATAAATCAGTAAGAAAACGGGGTCAAAAACCGGAAAACAGAGCCACAATCACACAACTAATATTTACCAGAAAGAAACGTCAACATTTCACGGTTTTCTCTAAGTTTTCTGATGAATCTTAAATTCTTTAGTTAATAAGCTCATGGCGAATTCTATGATATTAAAATAGGTACCCCCACTTGCTCGCTAGAAAAAACAGCATAGCATAATCAAAAAAGGCTTTAAACTTAATGAAAACAAAGTTTTATCGTCAAAATGTTTTTTTATCATAAAGAGGAAAGGCCAAAGTCTTTTTTTAATTATTTAAAAAATGCTTTCAATCCTTTCTAGCATGTCCTAAATTTCGGTTAATAATCTTGTTTTTTCCGTCAGTGATTGACGTAAATATTTACAATTAAGTGTTTTTGCGCTTCTTTCAGGTGAAAAACACATTAATTTGGAAATTCTTGTAAAAATCAAATAATTGTCAGATTTTAATGAAACAGTCAGGATTTAATCACAAATGAATTAAATTTTTTTTGAAAATCTTGGTAAATAAATATATATATATATATATATATATATAATGTTACCTCTTAATTTCATGAAATTTCGAGAAACTAAATTTCCTTTCCTCAAATTTTTTATTAATAGTAGGACTCTCTTAGAGAATATAAATCATCCATTTTTTTTCAAACTGCTATTGTTTTTCCGAAAATCTGCTCTGAATTGTAAATTAAAAAATGTAATAAAACTATGACATTATTTGAAGAAGCTTTTAATTGCTTTTATAAATAAGATTTATTAAGAACATTACTATCTTAAGAAAAAAGATTTTTCGACAAAATTAATTTTTACAAGAATTGTTTTCATTTTTAATATATGCTACCTCCATCCCCCCTTATTAATTTCATAAATTTTCCAGAAATTAAATTTCCTTTCGAAAAATATTTTATTAGTTAAAAGTAGGACTCCTTGGAGAATGTAAATCATCCAATTTTTTTTTAAACTGCTGCTGTTTCTTTCCGAAAATCTGTTCCGAATGGTAAACTAAAAAATGTAATAAAACTAGTTCATTAGAGAAGCTTTTAATTGCTTTTATAAATAAGATTTGTTAAGGATACTATTTTCATAAGAAAAAAAATTTCGATCAATAATGAATTTTTACAATGTTTTCATTTTAAAAATTTTAATTATAATAATTTATAATAATTTAAAAATTGTTTAAATTCTGCATTACTTCCTTTCTTTTAGGTGATATTGTAATTAAGTGGAAACTATATTTACGTATCAAAAATTGAAAAGCTTTATATAAATCGTTTTGCACAAAGATTTTTAAAATAATTTTTATTTTTTTTACTTTAAACGTTTCTCCTTTTCTATGTATGGTAGTCTATACATGACATTATTATTAAAAGATCACGTGTTGTAAGAGTTGTTCTTACTTTACTGAGAGATTCGTTTGTTTGCAATTCTTTATTCATATTGTATTTACGTTTCAACAGGTTGTGCACATCGTCCCTTCAAAGTTTTAAAAATTTTAAATTAGTTGCTTTTTTAATTTTTATTTCACTAAATATGTTTTATTTTATGTATTTATTTTAGTGCGGGTCATACTTCAATTGAGAAATTTTTTTTTAAACAATTTTTACTTTTTTTTACGGTTTATTCTTATAGTATTTTAAATGTTATATATTTTATTTTTTGGAAGATTTTTAGAACCGATAATTAAGTTTTGTTTAGAAATGTCTAAAAATGTGGAAAATGGCCGCTTGTAATGGATTTTGTGAAAGCGAGCAAATAATTGACATTCCAATCTCTATAATTTCTACTTGAAATACACCAGAGTATTTTGCTTACTGGAAATAGCAAATTTAATCAGTTAGCTTTCAATTAAACCTAAAATAAAATCTTCAAGAATGCTTTTTCATTTTAAAAAATTCATTTTAAACCTAAGGCATCGAAAATTTATACCGAATTAGTGCAGGTACCTAAAATAACTGTAGAAATTCCCTATCGCTTCGTTAAATATCTGAGCTTAACAACTTTAATACAATCTTCAATAACAATCATAAATATGAATGCTGGTCGTTATTTTAAGAAGTAAGGGGATACAAATGAATTTTTTAAAAATTCTTTCATTTTATCACTGAAACCAATTAGCGTCTCTATCCTTTTCCCATGCAATCAAAATGGAATAGTTCATTATTAATGAGGTATCGGCAGGAGGTGTCAGATACTACTGTCTTTTGTTTTTTATTTCTTTTCCTTCTCTCTCTCTCGTTCTTTCGTTCTTTCTTTCCTTCTTTCCTTCCCTCGTTCTCTCTTTCTTTCGTTCTCTCTTTCTTTCGTTCTCTCTCTTTTTCGTTCTCTCTCTCTTTCGTTCTCTCTCTCTTTCGTTTCAAGAGCCGTTCAAGCTAGAGTTACTGAATGACGTATGTAATATGAACATAAGAGCAAAAAGTAGGAAATGATGACTATGAAGATATGGAGAATAAATGGTTGCAGTAGTAGTACACAGGCGCGTAGTAATTTTCTGAGAATATTAGGTTT
The DNA here is from genome assembly GCA_964036315.1 of Acanthosepion esculentum. Lineage (NCBI taxonomy): Eukaryota > Metazoa > Mollusca > Cephalopoda > Sepiida > Sepiidae > Acanthosepion > Acanthosepion esculentum. Next base: position 52,111,573 of record OZ038519.1, on the reverse strand, counting down.
GAGATATGTCATCTGGTTCACACCCCTTCCTGGTCTTCGGAACAGGAGTAGAGGTTTATCCCTCGTTTCCTCTTTAGGGTTGAGTTTCCAGTTCCTTCTAAAGTCTATACTTCTAACGTCTATGCTTAAACACTGAAATTTTATTTACTATTTTAATTCCAGTCTTGTTCATTACATTCACTTACGTGTTAATACTTGAGAAAGGTATGAGAAAATAAACGGATAGACTTGGTCTGATAGCCTTGGGTGGCACCCAGTCTAGGAGAAGGACAACTCTAATTTAGAAACGTGAGGCCTGAACTCAGAAATGTTATTTAATATTTATTTTTCCTCAATAGGAGTAAATAGGTTCGCCTATCGCCCGGTGCACACTCCTCCCTGATTTTTTTTTTAACAGAAATACGTTTTTATCCTTTGTTTCTTGTTTGGATTTCCGGTTCATTCTAAAGTATTTTTATTCTCTTTCACTCACAGTATCCCTTGCGTCATAGTGGCATTATCGCGTTGCTTGGGGTGAATTGATTTAAAAAAAAAAAGAGAAACAAACAAAGTTATGAAAAGGAATAAGAATTTTCAAATATTTTTTTCGTTATACCAGTACATTACACACTATTTATTATAGAAATATAACAAAAAAGAATCTTTGAAAATGGTTAATAGTTTAGCTGAAAGTGCTCGGAATCAACAAACTTTCAGGTAATTTTTATATTTGACATGTCCGTAAAGGAAAATACTTGTACACGTACAAAGAAAAAAAAAAAGAGTACAAGTAACCTATCAGTCTTGTTTAACCAAACCTGTATTAAAGCGAGAATGCTGCCCAAACATACACATTTGTTTCATAATTGGGGTAAATTCTGTTAATATTCAATGTAGACCTCCTTAGGACAAGCGGCAAAGATGGAAGTCTCGTCAAATTCAACTGGGATTGAACCCCAAACGATCGGCTGTAACATCCGTGGACGAATGTCCAATGTAAGGATCGGTTTTATCAGCCACTAAAAATATTGGTTACAGAATTGAGGAAAGAACGCTGTACCACAAGAATGAAGAGCTGACGACATTATGGTGTAACACTGACTAGGACACCGGCTTAGAAAATGAATGTGCGATTTTTATCTCGATCTAAATGTTTGTGCTTTGCACTATGTGGATGCCGTTCACTATAAAACACAATGATAAAATGCAAAGGCTATACAGACATACAGTGCTGTTCGATAAAAGTGACTCAACTGATTTTTTTTACTAAATGTTCTCGTCTCCGATGAAACGAAAGTTGAGCTAAATTCAAAGGACAAGCGATCTAAAATCCGAAGAAGCTTTGAAAGCTGTTTGAATTTAGCAGTAAGCACTGTCAAGCATCCGTTCAGTATAATGTTCTGGGGATGCTTTTCTTTTCATGGAACTGGTTTCTTAAAACCTATTGAAAAGACCCTCAGGAGCGAGCGGTACAAGAGAATTTTAGAGTCTTGTATGCACCCTTCTGCTGAAAGGGTGCAAATCGACCCCACCAAGCTCATTTTTATGCAGGATAATGCTCTCTGTCACAAAGCAAAATTGATGAAGGAATACTTTGATGAGAAGCAGGTGAGTGTTATGACATGGCCGCCCCAATCTCCTGACCTCAACCCCATAGAAAACTTATGGAGCATTATAAAGTACAGGCTCTTGAGAAAGCAGTTGAGCAACAACGAGGATTTGATTGTGAATTTCATATCCGAATGGAATTCAATGCTTGGAGATTAGATTTGCCAGAACCTAATCAAGTCAATGCCAAAAAGGGTTGAAAAGGTTATTCAAAATAAAGGAGGACCCATAGATTATTAAATATTTCGAACTATATTACCTATTATAAATAAATTATACCTCTATTATTATTTATTTAAAGCTGTTCGGTTATGTTTCTATTGATTACTAGTTGAAGGAAATAAGTGAGTCACTTTTTTTGCACAGAGTTTTCCCCTAAATCTCATTTATATCCGAAATTATAATTATCATTAGAATACCTTAGGGTGAGTAAGTTTTTTTACTATGTGGTCGGGAAGGGGGCTTTATATTAGTAAGATTAAAAATTACTTTGACCCCCCCACCAAAGACAAAATAGGCGAAAAAATTTTTAATTAAAAAAAACCCAGGTGAGTCACTTTTATCGAACAGCACTGTACATACGCTTTAAATTTATATTACAATATATAAAACCTCGAGTTACTATTTTTAAAATATTGCCCAATTCTCAGTTACTAGGCTTCCTGTGGGAAATAGGTCTTCTTTAACTCTTGTAGATACAACACAAAAATAACCGCACAGCTTATTTGCTTGCCAATACAAAGTATTAATTGTCTTGAATATGACGATAAAATATATCCGGGGACAAGGCCTCTGGCCGGGAGGTTTTCAGGAGCGTGGAAGCACCTCTTAATTGCTGTTCTTCACAGGTCCCACCCTGACCCGGGGTGGTAGCACCTGTTGGAGGGTCCCAGCTATGAGTAAATAGTTAACCCCCAAACTTGGGTCAAAACACTGAAAGTATAAAAAGCTTTTATAGTAAAAATAACAGCAATAGGTTTGACTCTCGACAAAAACCATCTTTACAAAAATACGTCAATGAAACCTGATCTATAAACTGATTTCTTACAAAGAAAACATTCTATTCATACGAATTTATCTTAAAAATCTTGTCGGCATTAAATAACTTGTATCCTTAAAGAAGGTTACAAACAGACAACGGTTGTACTCTAGTAAAAGAACAGCACACACGTGTAGATGAAAGAGAGAGAGGTTTATTGTAAAAGAGAATACACTACTGAAAGATAGGGAATCGGTTAGGAAGCTAGTAATTCCAGAAGCAAGGATATTTACCTTACCTTAAATGCAATGCCAATCATTAAAACCTGTTCTTTTATTGCCCTCTCTGATTCTTTCATCCTTAGTCAGTGTTGTATCCTTAAATAAGGTTACAGACAGACAAAGATGATACACGAGTGAAAGGAACAGCAACACAGGCGTAGATGAAAGATAGAGAGGTTTATTGTAAAAGAGAATAGACTACTGAAAGACAGGGAATCGGGTGGCAGGCTAGTAATTCCCGAAGCAAGGTTATTTACCTTAGCTCCCCCTACCCCACCCGCGAGGCAGGATATTGCACAAGGCCGCTTTTTAATGCGGGGTAAAACCGAGCCCGTAGGCTCGTGCAAAAATTCCCCATAGACCCCGTATACATGGGGTCGGGTAGCTGTCTACCACCTCTGGCCTATGGCGTAGCCCCGTCTGGATTCCTCTTTGCCTGAAGGCAGAGAGTTCGATTCGCACAGCTGGAGACGAATCTCCAACTAATTCCCGAAGCAAGGATATTTACCAACCGTCCCACGCGGTCAGATGTGGCACAAGGCTGAATTTAACGTGGGGCACCCGAACCCGTAGACTCAGCCAAAAATTCCCTGAAGACCCCATTACAGCAATAACCAATTGAGGTTGATATACCGGAAAACAAAAAAACAAAACAAGTATTCACATCCCCACCCCAAGGAAACCTGTCTACAAAGCAGACACAGAACAAAAATTATTTATTAAAAATGAATTGACGTGAAATCTACCTCCAATGGGCACGAAATGACCCATAAAGTTGATGTATCAATCAACAAAGCCTTATCTCCCTGACAGTTGTCAGTTCAATTCTTGGGTCTGGATGTGTCGAAAAATTGCATATTCTTGTTTAGTCAAAGAAACAAGCTAGCAACACAAACTTGTTCGGTGCCTGACCCGGTTTTGACCAAATTTTAAATCTGAATTCAGCAATGTTTAACCTTCGTGCCCACAAAAAATAAGTCACAGAATAAAATGGATAAAAAAAAATACTTGACGTAAAAACAACCTAATTTGACCTATAAGATTCGTGGCACCATTTTACTCTGTGACTACTTTTTAAACAATAACTTACCTTAAGAAAATTTAGTCATTACTTTTATTACTTAAAAAGAAATTATCAAAATTTTTTAAGAAGGTACATCCAGAGATTTTCTCAAAAAGCGCATGGAATTATGGAAAAAGGCCAGAAACTTGATAAAAACAAAGTTTTATCGTCAAAATGTTTTCTATTACTAAGAGGAAAACCAAATTATTTTTTGATTATTTTATTAAAGTTTTTAATTCTATTTAATAGCACGTTCAAAAATTTTGTTATGTCTTTTTTTTTTTTTGCGTCATCGGGTGGGCCAAAGATAACGTTTTTGGAAATTCTTGCAAAAATGAAATAATTGTTGGATTTTAATGAGATTTTCATAAATTAATCATAAATTTTTCTTTTTTTTTTTTTTAAGAAAATCTTTGTATTTTTTTTCATCTGTTACCCTCACTTACTTAATTTTATGAAATTTCAAGATTAAAATTTCAACCTTTTCATATTTATACAAGTTAAAAGCAGTAATCCTTAGAGAATTTAATCAATTTGTTTTTGTCACACAGAAACACGATTTTTAAAATGTTAAGTAGACGAAATTATCACATTTTAAATCTTCTCAAATTATGTATTAATCTCAGCCTTTTAGATATTATTAAGTGAAAACTATATTCACTGATCATAAATGAAGAAGATTAATTCAAATCATCAAGCACTAATGTTTTTAAAAGAATTTTGAATCTTTTTGTAGGTTCATAAACTTGACGATTTTTGTAAATACGGAAGACCATACACGATATTATCAGAACATAAGAACAATAACTATAGTAGAATTAATATCAAAATTTCTAAAATTCAATAAACATTAGATTACAGAGAATATTATCCTATATGTTATAAGTATTTTTTTTGTACCAAGAACTTAAAATTATCTTAAAAAAAGGGCACTCCTATCATTTTCTTCAGTTATGTTTTACAGACACAGCCTGTCTCCGTAGAACAGCATTAGCTCTTTTATCAGACTGTCAGCATTTCAAAACAGCTACTGTCTGGTTAAAAAATGCATTTCTGCAATATTTTAAAGTTAAAGTAAGTAATATTTGCTTCAAATCCGATTAATTATGATTTAAATCAACTAATGTCCCTAATATTAATATTCTGTCAAATTTCTACGACTCAAAGGTAATCAAAGTCGGTCCGGCAGTAAGTGATTGCGAAGCACGCCTAGTCTCGCGTCTCAAAGTTCTTCTCATAATGAAAGATACTGAAAGGCAGAGAAGGCAGACCTTAAAGATCAGACCTGCGCATCCCACCCTTCCAGTAACAAAAGACTACAAAATCAGTGCTCTGGAGCAGCCTCGCTTTGATAAACTAGAATCTGGGCATCTTGGCGTGGTGCAATAGTTAGCAAGCTTGTCTCGCTAAAACAGTTACGAATGAATAGTGAGTTCAATCCTCTCTGGGTACCCCATACGTTTGGCAACAAAAAAATCCTTCCAGTCAATTTAAATTAGGTATTTTTTTTTTGTTTTTTTTTTTATTTAAATAGGGCAAAGTATTTTACTTATTGGAAATATTAAATTTAATTAATTAGCTTAAAGAAGATTAATGTGTAGCTCGGAGTGAGGAATCGGAGAGCCGAGTTCGAATTCCAGTCGAATCCATTACATTCACTTCCGTGCTAATACCCTTGGGAAAGGTATGTATCCTCTTCTTCTCCCCTGATTTATTTATTAACACAAACAAAACAATTTATTATAACTTATAATAAAAAGGAGGCACTGTGGAGTAATGGATAGCGGCTCGGATTGAGGAATCGGAGAGCCGAGTTCGAATTCCAGTCGAATCCATTACATTCACTTACGTGCTAATACCCTTGGGAAAAGTATGTATCCTTCCCAGCTATGGGTAAATAGCAGGACAGACCATGTTATATAGACTTGGATGGCAACTGGTCTACCGCAGAAAGAAATGGCAACCTACGGCGGGAAAAAATCTGCCTCGTCTTCGCGGGTATCTCGCATGGCACATAACTGACTGAGCATAAAATTAAAACTAAAATGAAAGATTTTTCATTTTTTAAAAATTCATTTTATCGCGTTTTTGGGTGATCCTTATTTTTGGGCGTGGTCCCTGTTTTTAAGTGACTGTGAATTAGTGAAAAGTTAGCTGGTCCTCTTCCTTGACCACTGACCAGTTTTTAATTTATTTTAACTCCTATGTTGTTAGGGTACAGAAAAAAGATCAACATTTCATTGCCTGACCCAGCTAAATGTCACCCAAGCAGAAGCCACTTGAGAAAGCACTTTGGACTTCCTTTGTGCCCGGTTACAAGGTGAGTTGTAGAGAAAACGAGCAGTGTTTGACTGGCGGGGGTGCCGCTCTTAACACTGTCACTGACCCACCCTCTGGCACTCCCACACTCGAGCATCTCTATGGAAATTGTAGCCATTTCCCTTTCTTTCTCTCTCACACACTTATCTACTAGTAATGATAGTCAGCATAGTGAAGTTTCAATCCTTATCCGTCCTGGGTACGACGTTAAACTGCATCCAGCAGCAAGGCCTCTGATCAGGAGGCTTTGAGGAAGCGTGGAACCACCGCTTAATTGCTGGTGTTCCCTGGGTGGTAGCACCTGTTGGGGTCCCAGCTATGGGAAAATAGTGAACTTCCAGGTCTTTTCCAGCACATTGAAACAATGATGTTGCCAGCTATACGTTTTTGAAACAATGATGTTGCCAACTACACTTTTTTGAAACAATGATGTTGCCAGCTATACGTTTTTGAAACAATGATGTTGCCAGTTTTTGAAACAATGATGTTTCCAGCTATACCTTTTTTTTGAAACAATGATATTGCCAGCTATACGTTTTTGAAACAATGATGTTGCCAGTTTTTGAAGCAATGATGTTGCCAGTTTTTGAAACAATGATGTTGCCAGCTATACGTTTTTGATATATTTAGTAAATACTGGATCTGGCATTAAATAACCCATAGTGGTTGATATGCCATAAAACCCCAAACAACCAATCAATCCTTATCTTTTGCGGCTCCGACACTATAAAATCTTTTTTCAAAAGATTTACGGATTCCGTTAACTGATATTCCTAAAATGTTCGTCATTATAACATTTTAAACATTTTGCTAGCCATTTCTTTATAAATGGCAGTTTATAATATTTTTTTACACTCGGACCCAAGCGTCTTAAAAAGCATTTGTCGTTTATTGTTTTATGGCC
>OZ038519.1:52094440-52099440 GCA_964036315.1 Acanthosepion esculentum | reverse complement strand
TATTGTTTATTGAAAATCGCACTAAATAAACAGTTTTAAACATATAGCTAAATTGTTCGGTATAATTTCCCTTTGAAGTAAATGGTCATCTTATTTGATGGCATAATGATTTAGTAATAATGTACTTGTGTAATGCATCTTATCCATATACAATTTGTAAAGCTTCAGTAAATTATAAATTTTATAAGGCTGCGCCATAAGGCTTTCGTCCTGGGTAAGATGATAAACTACATCCAACAGCAAGGCCTCTGATCAGGAGGTTTTGAGGAGCGTAGAACCACCTCTTAGTTGCTGGTGTTCCCAGGTCCACTCTGAGCCGGGGGGGTAGCACCTGTTAGGGTCCCAGCTATGGGCAAATAGTTAACTCCCAGACTACATTCGCGTCCATGGGTACGGCGATAAAGTACATTCGCGTCCATGGGTACGGCGATAAAGTACATTCGCGTCCATGGGTACGGCGATAAAGTACATTCGCGTCCATGGGTACGGCGATAAAGTACATTCGCGTCCATGGGTACGGCGATAAAGTACATTCGCGTCCATGGGTACGGCGATAAAGTACATTCGCGTCCATGGGTACGGCGATAAAGTACATTCGCGTCCATGGGTACGGCGATAAAGTACATTCGCGTCCATGGGTACGGCGATAAAGTACATTCGCGTCCATGGGTACGGCGATAAAGTACATTCGCGTCCATGGGTACGGCGATAAACTACGTCCAACAGAAAGGCCGTTTTTGAAAAAAATAATGTTGCCGGCTATACGTTTTTGGAAAAATAGTATTACCAGCTATACGTGTTTGAAAGAATATTGCGAGCAGTGCGTTTTTGAAAAAAATAATATTGCCAGCTATGTGTTTTGTTTTGTTTTTTGTTTTAAAAAAACAAAAAAAAAAACAAATATTAACAGCTGTACCGTTTTTTTTTGTTTTTTTTTGTTTTTTTAAATAATATTACCAGTTTTACGTTTTTGGAAAAATAAGCAATATATTTTGGGGGGAAAAAAAAGGAAAATATATATTACCAACTAAACATTTTTTGAAAAAAAAAGAAAAATATCACCAGTGATACATATTTGAAATAAAATTATTACCGGAAATAGATTTTTTGAGGGAAAAATTTTAACAGAAATAGATTTTTTGAGGGAAAAATTTTAACAGAAATAGATTTTTTGAGGGAAAGATTTTAACAGAAATAGATTTTTTGAGGGAAAGATTTTAACAGAAATAGATTTTTTGAGGGAAAGATTTTAACAGAAATAGATTTTTTGAGGGAAAGATTTTAACAGAAATAGATTTTTTGAGGGAAAGATTTTAACAGAAATAGATTTTTTGAGGGAAAGATTTTAACAGAAATAGATTTTTTGAAGGAAAAATTTTAACAGAAATAGATTTTTTGAGGGAAAAATTTTAACAGAAATAGATTTTTTGAAGGAAAAATTTTAACAGAAATAGATTTTTTGAGGGAAAAATTTTAACAGAAATAGATTTAAAAAAAAAAAATTACCAACAATAAAAATTTTGTCGGCATTAAATGACCCATTGAGATTTTGATATGCCGTAAAACCAAACCAAACCATAAGGCTTTCACTGATCATCGGAATGAAATTCCAATGCTATGATTTTGAACCTAAATGTAATGTTTAAACTTATTTCCTCAAAAAATCGATAAAGATTTGGAAAAAGATCTTTTGTGTTATTATTTACCATGTCAACCTCCAACTTTGCAATTGAGTGCAATATTAGGCTTCCAAAATCGACATGCTCTAATGCAACAATAGGCAGTGTGATTAGGAATAGTCATTTCCCCCTATATATTCTGTGTATATTCAGGGCCCATTTCTAGAATAACTAAAGCTCCGGGACGAACTTTAAATTTTAATAAGGGAAAAATGAATCCTAAGATTTGAAATTATGAAAATAATAGTCTCCAGTAATAAGCATTTGCCTTTAAGCCATTACATTGTATAGTGTGCTTATCTGAAATCTGTGCTTTGGCATTTTTTTGAACGTCTGTCCTTATATGTCATAAAAGACCCTAAGAAACGAAACCCAGACTAAAAAAAAAGTATTAAATAAAAAAAATAAATATTACATAATTGCTGAAAACATGTTAATATTTTAAAAATTACTAGTTAAAAGCGAAAAAATTTCGTTCGCTTACAATTCGTAAAATTATATAAATTTTGGTCATCTATAGTAACTGTCATCACCTCGTAACTTTTCAATAACATCGATGACGTGAATAAAGTCACGAGAAAATTCAGACACATCGTTAAGAAATGCTTGGATACAATTTTTTTTTATGCTATCATTAAGTAATGTTTGTTTCTAATATTGATGGTGGTTTTCCATACTCGCCTTTTGCTTGGGGTAGTGTGGAATGTCAGCATCGTATGTCCTTATTCTCTTTTAGACTTACGTGTGCTCTCCATTTTAGCTGTTGCTGTAAGTCGTCAACTGGTGCGTTTTAGTTATCTGATACAGTTCTTTGTTTGTGATTCTGTAGCGCCAACCCACGAGGTTCTATGAAGAATGGTCCTCGCTGAGATCTACGTGCTTCACGGAATCCAAAACAGATATGATCGCACGACGGGAATTTTGTTTCGAAATTAGTAATCTGGGGTGCTTTATTGATAGTAACAAATGAAAAAAGAACTCCACATTACGGATTCAATTACTTTAAAAAAATCACGTGATATAAGCAAGTTTTGGTCTGACTTTCGCAGGGGGGATCAATATACAATTAATTTACATACTACACTGGAAACCCTTTTAACTTTTATAAAATTTTACATTAATTTTAATATCTGTCTATATCTCGAGATAATGTATGATGATTACTTACATTATTCGGACTGTTATCCTCATCTTCATTGTCATATTCACAACGTTTCGGCCGATCGACTGTTCTAGTTCCAAGTGCCATGTCTAATGGATGTCAGTTATCTCTTGTTAATCCCCCTCTCAAAGTTCTCCACCGCCTTAACCAGGTATTGAATTCACACTCTTTGAGTCCTGTCACTGGATCTAACTAACGCCTTTATCCACTTAGACATGACACGTGGAACTAGAACAGTCTACCCCAGTGAGCCAAATAAAGGGTTCAGTTCGACATTCCAACTACCTGAAGAAGGCCGGAGCGTACAACGGCCGAAACGATGTAATAAATATGGCGACAAAAATGAGGACAATAGTCCAAATAATGTAAATAATGAATGAATATATTATGCAAGATGTTATTTAGTTTTATCTACTTTGGCTTTATAGTCTTACTTACGAAGATGTTTGTTGTGTAAATGTTAGAAAATTACCAAATAATTTTTAATTTATTATAGATACATCACTTATTTTCTGATAATGCCGCGTATGGATGTCAGTATTTACAAAAATCGACATGTTTGTACAGACAAAATAATTCGAAATTCTTTAAAAAATATTGGGGGTCGTTGAATTGTTGTAAGCTTTTCCATTTATTGATTAGTAGATACTGTAATAGATGTAAATCAAAATATTTTTACAAACATTTAAAAAAATAATTTTATTCATTTCTGAAGAGGTCAAAGTTTAATTAATGTATGACATCTGAATTTTGCAAGAATCTCGAAATCAATGTTTTTCACTGTCAAAAACGCTCAAATTTATCATAGATAAATTTATGGTCTCGCGTTGACGCCAGAAAAACAAGTTTTTTAACCCAAGTGTTGTAAAAAGAAGAAAAAAAAACGTATCTGAAACTCCTTTGATCTTTCCTCTTAATAATAAAGAAGATTTTGAGGATAAAACTTTAAAAAAAATTTTCGGCATTGCGTATTTATTTACTTATTTATTTTTTCATGTTGTAGACACCTCTTTTAGTGAATTTTGGGAGTTACCTAGAATGTAAATCTTACGCTTTTACGAGATTAGAAATAAAATATTTCTGCCTCCCACTGTATTTTTCTCTTGGGATGCCTCAGGCATCAAGGACTGGTATTGACCCTCATCTGTCTTGCTGTAATCGTAGAAGTACAGCCTGGGGGTACGGCCACCCAGGAATTGCGTATATTGTTTCCTTGAATGAAACTCCAACGGCGAATGGTTGGGATAGAATGCAGAACCAGCAGCTCTCCATAAAGGTTCACAATAGAACACACACACACACACACACATACATATATATATATATATATATATATATATATATATATGGCTATGCAGGCAATTTAAAACGTTTCATGTCTTCAAACAATCCTTCGTCTTATAGCGGCCTCAAAAGGAAAGAGAAAAATATTTTTATCTGTTATTCCTATTTAAACGTAAGATCCCAGGGGTGTCTTGTAATCTCTATTCCTCCACCTGCGCCTCTTTTATCCCTCCCCCCCAATATCTCATTCTCTCTTTTTATTCCCATATCCCTTTTACTTTCTCTCTCTCTCCACGTCCCTTTTATTGTCTTGTACCACGTTTCTCTCTCTCTCACTCTCTTCCGTGCACCACATTACTCTTTTTCTCTCTGTATGGCACTACGTTTCTCTCACACACACACGCTCTCTCTCTCTCTCTCTCTCTCTTGCTCTTTCTGGTACCACGTTTCTTTTTCTCTCTGACTCCGTCTTTCTCTCTTTTTCTCTCTCTTCCCCTGGCACTACGTCTCTCTTTTTTCTTTCGCTTTCTCTCTCCCTCTGGAAATACGTTTCTCTCTCCCTCTGGAAATACGTTTCTCTCTCCCTCTGGAAATACGTTTCTCTTCTTTTTTTTTCTTTCTTTCTTTCTTTCTCCCTGGTACCACGACTCTCCCTCTCTCTCTCTCTCCCTCTCTCTCGTTCCCTCTCTCTCGTTTTTGGTCCTTTCCGTGCCCCGCGTGTCGTCTTTTCTTCTTTTTTTTTAAAAATCTCCCTACTCTTACTACTTCCTTCACCTTTTTTTTCTCTCTAACCCTTTCAGTGCCACGTCTTTCTTTTTCCGCTCTTTCTCTCTCTTTCATGTCCAGTCCCATGTTTCCCTTTTTCTTTGTCGCCA
>OZ038519.1:52079440-52089440 GCA_964036315.1 Acanthosepion esculentum | reverse complement strand
GATAGATTGTTCTAGTTCCACGTGCCATGCCTTTTCTGGATATCTTAGTTTCAGTTATCTCCCTTTTAGTAACTTGTTTTTTGTTCAGTGGTGCTGTGGCCAGGTACTCACAACTCTTTTGTTCAAGTCACTGGATTACTTAAACCAACGCTTTTATCCACTGGGCCATGTAGAAGGAAAATTTACCCCGGTGGACGAAATAACGGGTTTGGTTCGAAATGCCGACATATATCACCTGAAGAAGGCCAACACACACAACAGCCAAAACCTCGTGAATATGAGAATAAAGATGAGGAAAACGGCCCCAACAATGTAAATAGTAACAATACCTCATCTCAGAAATATAGACAGCTCTTTATTTCTTGCTGTGGCATTTATTTTCACCTTTCGTTTCCTTGTGAGCTTCTGTTCTGGGTATGACGATAAACTACATCTGGCAGCAAGACCTCTGATCGGTAGTTTCTGAGGAGCATGGAACCACCTCTTAATTGATGTTGTTCGCAGGTTCACCCTGACCAGGGACGGTAGCATCTGTTAGAGGTCCAAGCTATAGTCAAATAGTTAACCCCAGACTGGAGTCAAAACACTATGAAAGTATAAAAATAGATTTTTATAGTAAAAATAACAGCAATCCATTTTTTGAAAAACGTATTACCAGCAATACATTTGACTCTTGGCATAGACTGTCTTTCCAAAAACACATCAATGAAACCGGATCTACAAACTGATTGCTTACAAAGAATATATATTATATTCATACAAGCCTATTCTAAAAATCTTGCCGGCATTAAAGGAAAGGAAAAAAACTAATAAGATAAAAAGACAGTTTCAGTTGAAAAGGATGTTTGAATGAATTCTTGCTCTGCAGGTATACTTCAGGTACAATTATATTACGTGCATATAGTGAATTATCAGTACATGGTATATTTTGCAATAATATGCTGTCTGTGTGTGATCACACCTGACTGCACGATCTTAGTGAGGCCTGTTAGGTTACACCTGCATGTGCATGGATAGATCTGTTCAATCTGGCCTGTCATTTGACTGAAGACACGCCCTTCCTGACACGCACTTCTGAACTCCAATCAGTATATGTAACTTATTTAGCCACTTTTTCACCTCTGCCGAGGTCTGTAACCCCCGCAGTTAGAAACACTCCCTTTATGGACTTGAGGGTGGTACGATTTTTCTTTTTAACCTTTCTCTTTTTTGCTTTCATTTCCTCCCTTTCTTTCTGTCTCCCTTTCTTTCTGTCTCCCTTTCTTTCTGTCTCCCTTTCTTTCTGTCTCCCTTTCTTTCTGTCTCCCTTTCTTTCTGTCTCCCTCCCTTTCTTTCTCTCTCCCTTTCTTTCTCTCTCCCTTTCTCTCTCTCTCCCTTTCTCTCTCTCTCCCTTTCTCTCTCTCTCCCTTTCTCTCTCTCTCCCTTTCTCTCTCTCTCCCTTTCTCTCTCCCTCCCTTTCTCTCTCCCTCCCTTTCTCTCTCCCTCTCTTTCTCTCTCCCTTTCTTTCTCTCTCCCTTTCTTTCTCTCTCCCTTTCTTTCTCTCTCCCTTTCTTTCTCTCTCCCTTTCTTTCTCTCTCCCTTTCTTTCTCTCTCCCTTTCTTTCTCTCTCCCTTTCTTTCTCTCTCCCTTTCTTTCTGTCTCCCTTTCTTTCTCTCTCCCTTTCTTTCTCTCTCCCTTTCTTTCTCTCTCCCTTTCTTTCTCTCTCCCTTTCTTTCTCTCTCCCTTTCTTTCTCTCTCCCTTTCTTTCTCTCTCCCTTTCTTTCTCTCTCCCTTTCTTTCTCTCTCCCTTTCTTTCTCTCTCCCTTTCTTTCTCTCTCCCTTTCTTTCTCTCTCCCTTTCTTTCTGTCTCCCTTTCTTTCTGTCTCCCTTTCTTTCTGTCTCCCTTTCTTTCTGTCTCCCTTTCTTTCTGTCTCCCTTTCTTTCTGTCTCCCTTTCTTTCTGTCTCCCTTTCTTTCTGTCTCCCTTTCTTTCTGTCTCCCTTTCTTTCTGTCTCCCTTTCTTTCTGTCTCCCTTTCTTTCTGTCTCCCTTTCTTTCTGTCTCCCTTTCTTTCTGTCTCCCTTTCTTTCTCTCTCCCTTTCTTTCTCTCTCCCTTTCTTTCTCTCTCCCTTTCTTTCTCTCTCCCTTTCTTTCTCTCTCCCTTTCTTTCTCTCTCCCTTTCTTTCTCTCTCCCTTTCTTTCTCTCTCCCTTTCTTTCTCTCTCCCTTTCTTTCTCTCTCCCTTTCTTTCTCTCTCCCTTTTTTTTTCTCTCTCTCTTTCCCTTTTTCCTTTCATACATCTTCTACTGCACGAGCACGCAAGGATGGTACCTCTTCATGATTGACTTAATCCTGTAATCTTTAATCTTCATGCGAAGTTAATCCCAAGCAGTAACTTAATCCTTGGGTGTGTGTGAAATAGAAACCGTCATAGAGAAGCGCAGCGTAGAGACAGATGATCAGAGAGAAAATTGAAACCTGTCTTTACAAATCGAATGATGAGTTTAAGAGGGAAGAGCGTCATTGTCGAAGAGACAGACGAAGGGAAAGTTCTTCTTGAGTGAAATAAAATGTTCGCATGTAGTGGAGAAAAATGACAGATAATTACTCACATCTGGTACCAATATAAGCCACTACTAAATTCGTTACCAATGGCCTGCGAGATACGCTTGGTGGGTTAGGGCGATGTTAGAACCCAATAACAATTTCTCTTTCCCTTTTTCTGTTTTCCCCTTTCCCTTGTTAATTTGCTTTCACTTTCGCATAAATGTAAGTACCTCAAAAGATTTGCTAAAAAATGAGCATACCATGTTGAAAAAATGCCCCAAACTTAATAAAAACAAACTTTTATCGTCAGAATCTTTTGGTATTATTAAGAGGAAAGATGAAAGGATTTTTGGATTATTAAATTATAATAATTTTCTTTGAAATTTTGGTTAAAAATTTTGTTATTCATACGTCAACATGTGACCGTAAATTTGTATAGGAAATTATCTTTTTGCGGAGGAAAACCCATTGATTTTCAAATTCTTGCAAAGATAATTGTCGAATTTTATTGAAACTTTCAGGATTTTTTATTTTTTTATTTTTATTTATTTTTATAGAAAATCTTAGTAAATTTTCTTTACATCTGCCCCCACCCCGCCACATACACACACACGTACACACTTATTTAATTTTTTGAAATTTTGAGAAATTCATTTTTATACATCTTCCTGTTTATATTAATTATAACCAAAAATCATGTGTTTATAATATAAACATTGAGCCATACAAAAAGAAATTTTTGAAATTCCATAAAATTAAATAAGTTGATGGAGGGGGGGGGGGGTAAGGGTTAGTAGAAAAAACATTTTTTACCAAGAATTTCTCTTGGGCCTTCAACCTCTGATCCTAGTACCAGAAAGTTCTCCCCTATCCCTCAATTGTATTCGATTTATTCGTTGTGACTGCCCCTAATTCTAAAGTAAAGATTACAAAATCAGACAGCTTTGGTTGTAGACTTGATAGCGTTTTTAATTGGCTTCAAAACGGATAAATTTAAAATTTGGCATTTAATTATATCATAGAAATTGTCAACGTTTTTAAAGTATAGCACCGAAGAAAATTTCCATTCATTAAAATTTTGTGAAAGTTGTCCGACAGTATTTAGCTCTGAAAGTTGTCCGACATTCTCGAGTTCTGAGGAGTGTCGGACGGTCTTGAGTTTTTTTGTTTTTTTTTTAAGCGTATCACCCCAAGCAAGGCTGGAGGCCACTATCATGCAAGGGGTTATAGAAGGGTTGGAGGAAGAGCAGATAGGAGTGGTAAAGGAGAGGATGTGGAGAAAGAGAAAGACAGTGGATCGATCAAGGCAAGGGGGTTACAGAAGATTTGGAGCGAGAGCAGATAGGAATGAAAGGTGAAAGGATGTGGAGAAGGGAAGTGGATAGATCAAGGCAACTGGAGATGTCGATTGACGTTACACTTAAATAGTTGGAGATTGTATTTTTCAGGGAAATAGGAATAGGGAAGGGAGTTCCACAGGCGAGATGTGCAAGACATGAAGCTATTGGAGTAGAAGAGACGTCTACATCTAACAGTTTCAACGGTGAAGGGGTGGGAACTGGATGCCAGCTTCGTAGGACGTTTAAATTCATGAGGCCTAGGGACAAGCGAAAGCAGCTCCTCGGAGCAATTACTGTGAAAGTATTCCGAGGAGTGTCGGACAGTCTCGAGTTCCGAGGAGTGTCGGACGGTCTCAAAGCTATTTATCACAAATGGAAATGAATTTTATGTGACATGCATGATACCTCTTTCGATACATGACTGACAAGGCAGATTTTTTCCTGCAGTAGGTTGCCATTTCTTTCTGCGGTAGACCAGCTGCCATCCAAGGCTACAGAACCAGTCTGTCCTGCTATTTACCCATAGCTGGGAGAAGAAGAGGATTCATACCTTTCCCAAGGGTATTAGCACGGAAGTGAATGTAATGGATTCAAATGGAATTCGAACTCTGCTCTCTGATTCCTCAATCCGAGCCGCTATCCATTACTCCACAGAGCCTCCTTTTTATTATAAATTATAATAAATTGTTTTGTTTGTGTTAATAAATAAATCAGGGGAGAAGAAGAGGATTCACACCTTTCCCAAGGGTATTAGCACGGAAGTGAATGTAATGGATTCGACTGGAATTCGAACTCGGCTCTCTGATTCCTCAATCCGAGCCGCTATCCATTACTCCACACTGCCTCCTTTTTATTATAAATTATAATAAATTGTTTTGTTTGTGTTAATAAATAAATCAGGGGAGAAGAAGAGGATTCATACCTTTCCCAAGGGTATTAGCACGGAAGTGAATGTGATGGATTCGACTGGAATTCGAACTCGGCTCTCTGATTTACTAAATCCGAGCCGCTATCCACTACTCCACCATGCCTCCAATTCCAGACAATTAAATTTAAAACTTTCACTAGGGTATTAACTTCTATGATGCACTGTCCAACCTAGACCATATCTAACCTATTTTTCGAACACTCAAACGCGTCATGCAACAAGAAAAGATATTATTGTCTCTGTTAGCTTACTGAGCTACAACAAACATTCCAGTGAGTCCAGTCGAACTTGCTTTTGGACGTGGACTGCATACGACATGTTCAAGTTTTCAGTTCAACCTCAGGCCAAAGTATTTTGACAATGATGTCATTAGTTAGTGTCATATTAAATTAAAAGCGTCTTATTCTATGTGCCGAGTCCCTTCAGGACGTTGGCGATCATGGCTCTCTACGATTTCCTGTTCTTTTTACCTCTTAATAAATTTTGTCTTTCTGCCATCTCTCTCAAACTCTGCTCCACCATCCATTCACTCAAGCTTGCCAGATAGCGTTGTTTTCCTCTGGCCTCCTATTTGCCCTGTGAGTATCAAAATTTCCGATACATCTTTCCTTATTATATACCCCAGAAATTTTAACTGTCTCTATTCCTAATGTTAACCTTAATTGTGCTTTTTATTGCCATTATCTATAGAATTTCGTTGTTGCTCACATGTTCGGTCCTGTTGCTTCAAGTCTCCTCTTCATCTGTGAAGAGATTGTCCAGTATTCAATACTATATAGGAGAACTGATATTATATAACAGTTCAGTACTCTTTTCTTTGTTCCTACTGCTTCAAGTCTCTTCTTCATCTATGAGGAGATTGTCCCAAATTCATTGCCTTTTTCAGGTGGTTGGAATGTCGAACTGAATCCTTTATTTCGCTCACTGGAGTAGACTGTTCTAGTTCCACGTGCCATGTCTAATGGATGTCAGTTATCTCCTGTTAATTCCCCTCTCCAAGTTCTCCACTACCTTAACCAGGTATTGAACTCACACTCTTTGGGTCCTGTCACTAGATCTAACTAATACCTTTATCCTTGAGGACACATGGCACAGTAGGTAAAGAATACAGAACTTGGAGAGGGGAATTAACAGGAGATAACTGATAACTGACATCCATTAGACATGGCAAGTGGAACTAGAACAGTCTACTCTAGCGAGTGAAATAAAGGATTCAGTTCGGCATTCCAACCATTTGTAGAAGGCCGGAGCATACACCGCCAAAATGATGTGATAAATATGGCAACAAAGATGAGGATGATAGTTTGAACAGTGTAAATAGTGTACATAATACCTCATCTCAGAAATACAAATACTAAAATATTTATCAAAATTCGAACAAGATGTAACCGATTTCACAAATGTTCAATATGTGCCCCAGCTATGACACAACACACGTCAAGACAGTAGTCCAGCTTCTGCCAAACATGCTGTAGCATGCCTGGCATAACATTCTTTTGTGCCCCAGTGCAGACTTACATCAATGAGAATCTAGCAGCAAGATGGATCAGACGTGCCAGTGATAAATACAATGTGCTGTTGAAAATGGCCACTATCTTCACCTGACTTGACACCTTGTAATTTTTGTTTCTATGGGGCGATGTGAAAGGACAAGTCTGTATCCCCCTGTTCTTATAAATCGAGAGGAATTTAAGCAGAGAATCACTGGGGTGCTGGAGAATGAATGCAGCTAATAAATTAAAGAAGTAAGGGGGTTCAAATGAAAAGATGAAAAAGAAAGTTTTTAATTTCACTGAACCAGGCATGAAGCTTTATTATCATACTTTTTCATTTTTTCTTTCCTTTTTCTCCTTTTATCTTCTCCACTCTTCTTTCATCCCCATCTTTCTTTCTTTTTCTTCTTCTTTCTTTCTCGTTATCATTTTTTCTCTTTTTCTCCTTTCTTTCTTACTTTCTTTCTCCTTTTTCTTTCCCTTTCTCTTTTTCTTTCTTTTTCTCCTTTCTTTTTCTCCTTTCTTTTTCTCCTTTCTTTTTCTCCTTTCTTTTTCTCCTTTCTTTCTCTCCTTTCTTTCTCTCCTTTCTTTCTCTCCTTTCTTTCTCTCCTTTCTTTCTCTCCTTTCTTTCTCTCCTTTCTTTCTCTCCTTTCTTTCTCTCCTTTCTTTCTCTCCTTCTCCTTTCTTTCCTTTCTTTCTCTCTCCTTTCTTTCTCTCTCCTTTCTTTCTCTCTCCTTTCTTTCTCTCGCCTTTCTTTCTCTCGCCTTTCTTTCTCTCGCCTTTCTTTCTCTCGCCTTTCTTTCTCTCTCCTTTCTTTCTCTCTCCTTTCTTTCTCTCTCCTTTCTTTCTCTCTCTTTCTCTCTCCTTTCTTTCTCTTTCTTTCTCTCTCCTTTCTTTCTCTCTCCTTTCTTTCTCTCTCCTTTCTTTCTCTCTCCTTTCTTTCTCTCTCCTTTCTTTCTCTCTCCTTTCTTTCTCTCTCCTTTCTCTCTCCTTTCTCTCTTCTTTCTCTCTTCTTTCTCTCTCTCTTCTTTCTCTCTCTCTTCTTTCTCTCTCTCTTCTTTCTCTCTCTCTTCTTTCTCTCTCTCTTCTTTCTCTCTCTCTTCTTTCTCTCTCTCTTCTTTCTCTCTCTCTTCTTTCTCTCTCTCTTCTTTCTCTCTCTCTTCTTTCTCTCTCCTTTCTTTCTCTCTCCTTTCTTTATTTCTTTAGCCCCTTTATTTCTTTCTCACCCCTTTATTTCTTTACCCCCGTATCCCCCCCCCATTATTTCTCTCTTTTCGTAAAACCAAATAACATCTATGGCATATCCTTTTCTTCTGTCTTTCCTCGCAGCAATCAAAATTGAATGGTGTATTAATCATTTGAAATAATGACATGGTGTAACACGTGTTAAGCTAGATACATTTTCTTTTAATCATTTTAAAACATCAGTTAGGCAACTTGACACCACAAACGACCCCCTCATCACTATCTTTACCATCTACTACCTCCAGTACTTTTGATGATGGTGTTGTGATGGCTGTGGTCATAAATCCTTCTCACCTCACACTATGATATCTCACCTGTCGGTTTGTTAGTTGCCAAATTAGATATAATCCCCAGTATGCCATTAATCCTGATTAGCGTCTTTGTGTTGCGTATACAATACAAATCCTATAATAACAGCTACAATAATCGCTTCGTCTCGTGAAAAGACGACTTTAAAATTATTAACAAAAAATGTAATGATTACAATTAACAAAACACTCACCTTTTTGACTTGCGTGCAAGATGGGTCGGGCGACATCATTCAACATTTACTCTTAGGCACAGACATTTCGTCGAGCTGTAAAGTTGACTTCTACAACCAGTCAAATACAACATTTGAGGTGGTTATTTGGCAATCGATTGTGACTTACCCAAGTTTGATTTGATAATATTGCTACATTTTTTCTTTTCTTTTAAAATACCTGGAGTACTCAATACAAGGAATTTCAGTTCGACATTTTCCCAGGCCCTTGATCCTCAACCATTGGTTCATCATTTTCCAGATTTAATCTCTGCCCAGGAAAAAAAAAAAAAAAGTTATGTTTCTCTTATTGTAATTAACTAAAATATATCTTGTTAGTGTGGAGGAGATTAAAAGGGCTCTTTTTTTTATTTATGATGGCCATTTTGTATCTGTTTTGGACTGTTGTAGTTCAATGTGTATGGATTTAAGTTGGTTGTCTTTTTAAATAGACAGAGGTTTTCAATATGTTCAACATTCAAATTATTTGTCAAGGTTTAAACGTGTATTTTTTAAATTAATGTAGAAAAAATTATTTAAAGTGACATTGCTACGAACAAAAAACACTGTCAAATTTTGAAGTTGGGCACCTTGTCATAGCATGACGGTTAGGATGCTTGAATCTGATCCTCACTGGCTCTGCCTCATACTAGTGACCCACGGCCAAACTTAGCTAAGCTAATTAAATAACAACCGGATTTTAAAGTTACAACTTGTTTTCTGAAATTATACATACTGTGGGATATATGTCCGTTCTAAATCAGTAAAATTTGACTCAAAACTATTTGGAGTATTTCATGTTACACTAAATTACACTATTGGTTAATTAAAAAAAAAAATTCATAGTAATACAAACTGATAGGAATCATTCACTTTAACAATCTTTATTTTAACATTATTGATTATTTGTGTATCCGGTTCACACTCCTCCCTGGCCTTTTGAACAGGAGTAGAGGCTTATCCCTTGTTTACTGATCAGGATTGTGTTTCTAGTCCATTTTAAAGTCTTCTCATTCTCTTTCATTGCCAGTAGCCCACTGAATTGAGATATATATATATATATATATATATATATAAGATTGTGTCATGCCAGTCTTTTAAGTATTGAGAATCCACTTTACTAGATCAGTTTTTAGAATCTAGAAGTAAAGACCTATGCCCTGGCCTTTAGAAAAAAAGATTGTGTAGCACCAATCTTTCAAATGGAGAGCCAGCACTGAAGAGTAGTGTTTCAAATCTTGAATTTTATTTGGTACCAAAACCCTGGCGATCGAAATAAATTTGAGGTTATATTGTCAATGTCTATATATTTTTTTTATTTAGTCTATTTTTTAAACTATCATTTCTAAATAAATAGTGTAACGATAATCCTAATTCTTACCCTAACGTCTGAAGCAGAAATCTTCTGCTGAATTTTGATGTCTGAAAAATAGTTTGGTATTTTTAAATTACGTTTTATTTTGTTACTTGTAAAAAGAAAAAGAAAACATAATTCCCTTTTTAACTTTTTGCCTTTTTAAGTTAAATCCAAGAAAATAACTAGATAGGGTTCTTTACTCATGTGCATACCCCAAGATGGTCTACTTTGTTTACCGAGCACCTCCTCCCTTACCAAGCGGACGGAATATAATAAGCGGACGCCAAAGTCTACCCACACAGTGGTATCTGCAACATACCCCTTCAGAAATGCTACTGAGAGTTCCTTTTAAAATACTAACAGATAGAAAACAAAACACGGTAAGTTTCAGTTTTTTTTTGTTTTGTTTTTTTTTACTTTAACAGTCAACTGTTTAAATAAACAGTAACCAGTTAAATGCATTTCTGCAAAAATAGTTACTGCAGTTAAATGCATTTCTGCAATATTTTAAACTTAAATAATATTTGTTTTAAATTAATTATACTTTAAATCCACTAATATTCTTCAAATAAAGTTTCAGAAACAGTATATTTT
>OZ038519.1:52046940-52069440 GCA_964036315.1 Acanthosepion esculentum | reverse complement strand
AGAATTAATTACTATGGAAACAGCTGAAGCGACCAGTCTAATAGGGGTCGTAAGGATTAATAATTGTATCAACATATCAGTCACCCTCGCAAAGAGGCCAATCCGAGGCAGGACCGGGGTGTCCATTTCAAAGCGAATGATGACATTCCTATACGCACATTGTCTAGTCCATCTTAGCGACAGAATTATTGGCAGCGTTGTATGCCGTTAAGTGTCTGAAGATTTTTTTTTTTCTAAAAGGGCTGTTCATATATATATATATATATATATATATATATATATATAATGTGAATCATTTATACGAAAAGCAGATAATGAAGTTAATGATATGGCAAGAATCACTCTCGCAAACAATTTTTAATAATAAAATACATTAACCTCGAATCTGTTAATGAATGGTATGATCCTTGTTTATAAATTCCGGTTTTATCAGGTCTTTTTTTTTTTTTTTTTAAATAAAACCGGAATTTATAAACAAGGATCATTATAACAAGAACCTGCACCACATAATTGAGATATATATGAGAAATATATATATATATATATATATATATATATATATATATATATATATTGTGTGTATTGTGTGTATTTAGGCAACATTTTTTCATTCATACATGTAGAATAATCAAAATATCGTAATCAAATGCATACTAATTATAAACAAGATGAAAATATACTAAGAAAATTAGTAAATACTAACATATCCACAACAGATCCTAGCAAAAAAATTAAGTTAATTATATACTACACTAAATCTAGTATATCCAACTCAATTATTCGCAATGATTCTTCTCTCCCGGTTAGCGATTTGAAAAAAACCAACACAGTTTACAAATTCAGGTGCCCATTGGGAAATTGTATCTCCAACGAACTAAATAATATCTATGTTGGTCACACCACAAACTCGCTTTCACGACGCTTGACACTACATTTGAATGATAACTTTAACATTTTTAGGCATTTAAAACAACATGCCTGGCCGCATACACAATTCCGGAAAATCCTCGTCGAAAACACAACTATACTTAAACATGAAAACAATAAACAAAAACTAAAAATTCTTGAAGCTATATACATAAAACAGTTGAAACCTAACCTGAACAAAATAAACTATGAAATCTCCACAAATATCCTTAAATGCCTATAATTGGTAACAGAAGCCATTGGTTTATACCAACGGCTTTCCATACTCAATACTCATCGGATTCACTCTCGCGTGGTCATGTGTGACGTCATGAGCTGTGGTGCGATTTTCGCTATCAGCGTCTTATATGCACGTGTTTATCGTTGCTTGGAAATCATCCATGTAAACAAATAAGACTATCATCAATTTCTTGTTCGTGTATTGCTTAATATATTGTGTAATTGTCATCTTCGATAATGGCTTATGTAAGCCAAAAGCTTAGATTGGATTAAAAAAAAGTATGTATCAATATTGTGATTTTCTTTCATTGTTTAATGATAATGTTATTAAGCTTATCAGACGATGTGAAAAGAACTTACAAAAAAAAATATATAGACAACACTTATCTATATTATTTAATGAAACATACATACATACATACATATATATATATATATATATATATATAATATAATTTTCAAAAAAGTAGAACCTGTTATGAAACACACTGAAGGCAGGAATTCCACATACACATTTACAGAAAAAAATAGACAAAACCTGGCTTTTATGAAAAAAAGTATCCATCACAACCACCCCCACATCGCGAACACACGTGCTAAAATCCACTTCTATGCACTCACATCAGAAGAGCAAACATGGCTTTAGGAGAAAGCAATGAAGAAACTAAAATTAACATGTGCCTATTGTTCAATGAAGCTAAATCCATTGTGATAGCCAAATAATAGAAAGTTTACTGAAGCATAATTTCGTTGGCCTCAGGCAGTGGTAAAATGAAAGTTTAAAATAAAACAAAATATTCGATTTGGGAGGGGTAAATTTGGGCAATGGCATGTCGGAACAGGTTCTTTAAATAGTCGAAGTTTGGGAAAAGATGGGTGTCAACACTTAAGAAAAAAAAAACAGTCAGAGGATATTTAGATAGATGGTTTAGCTGAGTTTTTAAAATACAATGAAAATTGTGTGTATATACGGCTTTTACCAGCAAAAGCTTTGTTCAATCTTGAGCATCAAATGGTAATACTAAGTGTTATACAGTACCTATGGACTATAATGGGTATATCCCAATCCGTAGAAATACCGTGAAAATTGTATGTATATACGGCTTTCACCAGCAAAAGCTTTGTTCAATCTTGAGTATCAAATGGTAATATTAAGTGTTATACAGTACCTATGGACTATAATGGGTATATCCCAATCTGTATAAATACAGTAGAATATACTGATGTGGTAGTCATTGGGATTTCCTTGCTGTTCACTTTGATTCACTTGTAGCTCACCACTAGCAATTGATTACTTACTACAGGCCGCTGGCGACTCTTGTATGCTGCTCCTGTTATAAATATTAATGTTCCATTTCCAACCTTCGTTTTGGTTAAACTTATTCAGAAACTTTTTCCTAGGTTACAACACTAAGTGACCAACACCAAAATTCCTGGAAAGAGCCAAAGGTCAAAGCACCAAATTGCTGATCATGAAACACTATCTTCGATGGTCAGAACATGTATCAATAATGGAAGAGTCAAGGTTTCCATGTCAAGTCTTATTCGGTGAGCCGACTTCAGGAAAAAGACCACGGGGGTGGCCCTCTTCGAAGATACAAAAACCAACTCCTCAAAACCACACTGAAAGCCACTGGACTTGAGTCAAAAATCATTTTAAACACGAGACCGTATCGTATCAATTGGTAGTGTTCTGCCACTAGTGGAACCAAAATCTTCAAAGCCATCAGAAGAGGAAAGTAAGAAAACAAATTATAAGAAAGAAAGGCTCAAAAAAAATTAGCCTTGTACTTCACCAACATTACCAGGCAGTCAGTACCATTTATAACTTTCATGCAAGAATTAGTTTACTTGATCATCAATGCCATCACCATAAAGGAAGTCATCATTGAGGAAGAAATTAAATTCTTGGAGACGAGAGATAAAGCTGATGACGACTATATATAGAGAGCGTCCAGAAAATCATTATACAAATAGAAAAGTATCTGTCTATATTTCTGAGATGAGGTATTATGTACACTATTTACATTATTCGGATTACTGTCCTCATCTTTGTTGCCATATTTATTACAATGTTTCAGCCGTTGTATGCTCCGGCCTTCGTCAGACAGCTTGAATGTCAAACTGAACCTTTTATTTTGCTCACTGGGGTAGACTGTTCTAGTTCCACGTGCCGTGTTTAATGGATGTCAGTTATCAGTTATCTCCTGTTAATTTCCCTCTCCAAGTTCTCCACTGCCTTGGACACATTGCACAGTGGATAAAGGTGTTGGTTAGATCCAGTGACAGGACCCAATACCCGGTTAAGGCAGTGGTGAACTTGGAGAGGGGAATTAACAGGAGATAACTGATAACTGACATCCATTAAACATGGAACTAGAACAGTCTACCCCAGTGAGCGAAATAAGGGGTTCAGTTTGACATTCCAACTACCTGAAGAAGGCCGGAGTATACAACGGCTGAAACGTAATAAATATGGTGACAAAGATTCGGACAATAGTCCGAATAGTGTAAATAGAAAGGTTTATTAAAATTACAACGGAAACTGGATATTGTTGAAATGTTTATATAATAAGTAAATAGTGAAGTTTATATACAAATTGTAAATAAATTTCTATCTGGGCTTCGTTCGTTGCATGAAAAGCATCTAAATGATATTCGATTCTTTAATTCTGGTCGGAAATAAAAAAAAACAAAAAAAACATAAGATTAATAAAACTGTTAATATCGTTAAAAGAACTTTAATTATCGCATATTAATATGAAACAAAAGTTTAGTTGCCACCACTTCCGAATTTTTGATAACAACTTTTTGAAAATGTCCAATGACTTTGCGGACACCCTGTGTATGTGAGAGTGAGAACAAGAACAAGGTGCGATGGATAAATTGTCGCCATCTTGTATTTTTGATTCCACAGGTGAGCATTGTTTGTTTTTTTTTTCATTTTATCCACTGCGCAGTATAGTAGGGACAGTTGGACACCACCTGTGAGAAAAAGCGCACCACGACACAATTCACTCAGCCAGAAATTTGGAAATGCCATACTGTACTGTTTGGCATTCACACCGGAAGCTCCATTATGAACATTTCAGAGAGTTTGGGTGTCAATCTAAAGACAGTGCAAAGAATTTGGAAATTAAAATTTTCTGGGATTGGTTCTTCAGGCTGCCTGATAATCACATTGAATTATTGAATTGCATGCACATGTCTACAAACCATTTTGTTTTTATCTATCTATCATATATATATATATATATATTAATACATGTCTCATTAAATAATATAGATAAGCGTTGTCTATATATTTTATGCAAGTTTTTTATTAATGTTATTAAGATTATCAGACTATATGAAAAAAACTTGCATAAAATATATAGACAACGCTTATCTATATTATTTAATGAGACATGTATTAATGAAAAAATGCTGCCTAAATACACACAATATATATATATATATATATATATATATAATATTACACACACACACAGTCTTCCCCCAAAATGTATACACACTTCAGGAAAGGAAAAACTTTTGTTGTCTTATCAAATTACAATAACCCCATTTACTGTAGTATTTTCTCGACAGATGGCATTACCCTCATAGTTTTAGCATAGTTCTAAGGGATGTTGTGCATAACAGAAGAATGACTACATTAGCGGCCCTTAGACAAGAAATTGAAAATGCATGTGCAGCAATCCCATGGTGCACTTCGGCCACCATTACCCAAGCAGTAGTTTGCCATATAAATCGGAATAAATTTAGTATCACAATATCTATACAAGTTTTTCCTTTCCTGAAGTGTGTATACATTTTTTTTGTTAGACTCTTGCATCCAACAAGTGATATCAGAGTCTACTTTGTTTCTGTGAGAAAATGAAAGAAAGAGTAGCTAGAAGTGTTTAACATCTACCAATAATTCATAAATAATGGACTGTTCCATTTTGGTCGAGCGGAAAGACAGAAAAGACATATCAGAGACTCTACTTAGTTTCAGCGAGAAAATGAGAGAAAGGGAAGAGAGAAGTGTTTAACATCTACCAATAATTCATAAATAATGGACTGTTCCATTTTGGTCGAGCGGAAAGACAGAAAAGACATATCAGAGACTCTACTTAGTTTCAGCGAGAAAATGAGAGAAAGGGAAGAGAGAAGTGTTTAACATCTACCAATAATTCATAAATAATGGACTGTTCCATTTTGGTCGAGCGGAAAGACAGAAAAGACATATCAGAGACTCTACTTAGTTTCAGTGAGAAAAGGAAAGAAAGAAAAAAGAAAGATACAAGTGTTTAATTTCTGTTTCAATGAAATGGAAAAGTTGTCAATTTCAAATCTTTTCATTTGTACCCCCTTACTTCTTTAAATGAACAACTAATAAAATAAAACCATCTGATCATTCTGTTTGTCCTTCCCTTACTTAGTGTGACTGACCATTACATCCTGCCATTACCTCATAAATAATTGACTATTCCGTTTTGATTGTGCAGAAAGACATGAAAAGACATATACATGGTATTAGTAAGAAAAAGAAAGAACAGAAGATAGAAGTGTTTAGCAGTTGTTTCAGTGAAATGGGAAAAGTTGTCGATTTCAAACCTTTTCATTTGTACCCCCTTACTTCTTAAAATAACAACCAGCACCCATATTTGTGATTGCGATTGCAAGATTTTGATGAAGTTGTTAAGCTCAAATATTTAATCAGGTGATAGGAGAATTTTTTACAGGTATTTTGTTGTCATAGAACTCACCATGAGTTTATTCAATAATTAGCTGAAGAATTAAGATTCATCAGAAAATACAAATAGGCAAAATGTAAAATTTTCACGGTTCTTTCTCTATGCTTTCCTTTTATGTTTCTGAAAGAAAGAAGGGAAGCTAGAATTGAGAGAGAGACAGAGAGAGAGAGAGAAACACAGAGAGAGAGAAACAGAGAGAGAGAGAGAGAAACAGAATCAGATTAAGCTGATAAGAACAGATACTACACTTTGATCTTATCAAAAAGTCCGAGAAGGGTGGAATATTTAGCCCATGAGGGTTGCATGTGGCACAAGGCGAGTTTAACATGGGTTCTCCGAGCCCATAGGCTCAACGAAAAAATGCCCATAGTAACCGCATAAACGGGATCGGGTTGGTCAACCTCCCCAAACAAGGCTCCTCTCTACTCGGAGGCAGAGAGTTTGACCTGCCAGCTGAAAAGATTTCAGCTGGACTCAAGTCCGAGAAGGGTGGTACAAAAAATGATATGTACTTTTATAATAATCGTTATTGCAATATATTGTTGAAGTTGTTAAGCTCGAATATTTAACGATGCAATAGGGGAATTTCTACGGACATTTTCTTGTCATAGAACTTGCCATGAGTTTATTCAGTCATTAACTTAAGAATTAAGATTCATCAGAAAATTAAAATATTTCTAGTAAAATTATTTACCAAAATATTTCATAATGAATACCTAACTGCTTTAACTGTGATTTGAACCTTGCGTTCTAGTTAACTATTCTCCACCTTTTTACTTTCTTTTTCTACTTGATCAGTTCTTACCTTTGGACACCTCAATGTGTTGTAACGGTTAGCAATCTTGCCTCGCTAGATCAATTATGAAGTGAATAGTGAGTTTGATTATGGGTGCTCTAAACTTCTGGCCCTGTGCTACATCTAAGTTTATGCTTAAAAAAAACACTGCTTCGTGACGTTATACCTATTGTGGCTTCTGTTCCTGTTGTACTTACCTAACTAATTACACAATGGTTGTCCTGGGTAAGACGATAAACTACGTCCAACAGCAAGGTCTCTGATCAGGAGGTTTTGATGAGTGGGGAACCACCTCTAAATTGTTGGTTTTCCCAGGTCCACCCTGACCTAGGGTGGTAGCACCTGTTAGGGTCCCAGCTATGGGCAGACAGTTAACACCCAAACTTGTGTAAAAATATGTTTTAATACCAGAAATACTTTGTAATAAAAAAAATTATTACCAGCAATAATTTTTGAGGGGAAAATTATTATTAACAATACTTAACAAAAATAATTTAAAAACACACTTTTTACGAAAATAAAACCATCCAAAATTGTAAATTTCCCAAAAGAAGTTGGATTGTACTAAAAAATATGAGTAATTGAAAAATGGTTCAAATATATATGTATATACATACGCACCTTTTTTACCAAACTGTCGCTATGAATTTATTTAAAAGTTTTGTTGGCATTAAATGACCCACCGAGGTTTTGATATACCATAAAACAAAACAATCAAATTATACAATGAAGTGCCATAAATTGGTTTTTGCTTTAATCAAGCATTTTCCTTTAACCGTATTCAAAGTACAACAATAAATACTTCTATGCTTGTTCACCCCCCCCCTCCCCCTCCCCCTCCCCCTCCCCCAAACATTATTATTTCACTTTTTTATTTAATAATTTCTGGTTTTTAAACATGATTGGGTTAATGAGACTGAAATAAATGGGGGGGGGGGGCAATGAAAGAACAGAATTGACGTTACATTTAAATTTTTGAAGATTGTAGGCAACAGATTTCTGGAAGCGTGGAAACTGCCAATAGAGAACTTGTGGTTACAACTAGCAATTTGAGTAGTGAAATTATGGGACCTAACTGCCAATCTAGTCGGTCAGTTAAGTGCCATGCATGAAACATGCTTAGGTGGTCATGTATCTTTTGATACATGACTGATGAGGCAGATTTTTCCCCGCAGTAGGTTGCCATTTCTTTCTGCGGTAGACCAGTTGCCGTCCAAGGCTATAGAACCCGGTCTGTCCTACTATTTACCCATAGCTGGGGGGAGAAGAGGATTCATACCTTTCCCAAGGGTATTTACATTATACATACTCTATTCTCTCAGTAATGCTTGCCTTCATTCCTGACCACTGATAATCCCTCTATTCCTCATTTTCAATGCATTCCTATAGTAAAATCATTAGTAATCAGTCAGCCAGTTATGTGCCATGCGTGCTACACGCTTAGGTGATCATGTCTCTTTCGATACATGACTGACGAGGCAGATTTTTTCCCTGCAGTAGGTAGCCATTTCTTTCTGCGGTAGACCAGTTGCCACCCAAGGCTATAGAATCCGGTCTGTCCTACTATTTACCGATAGCTGGAGGGAAGAAGAGGATTCATACCTTTCCCAAGGGTATTAGCACGTAAGGGAATGTAATGGATTTGACTGGAATTTGAACTCAGCTCTCCGATTCCTCAATCTGAGCCACTATCCATTACCCCCCCCCCGTGCCTCCTTTCCATTACTCCACCGTGCCTCCTCTCCATTACTCCCCCATGCCTCCTCCGATCTAGTACTGCACTTAAATTCATGAAGACAAGCTAACAATAGGGAAATCTCAGCAGAATAATTACCATGGAAATATTTATCGAAGATGCAAAGGGTACAGTGGTGGGAAAGTGACTGAAGCTGAGATGCCATGTTAGGACTGATAATATTGCAGATTACTATTCTCTTTTTTTTTATTTTACTGTAGTTTTTAAAATAAATTCAATAACTTTAATAAAGCATGTTTAAACTGCCTAAAAATTTAACTCAGTCTTTGTGTTGACATCGAAATTAATTGTTGAAAAATTGTTCAAAGCAAATTTCAGTTATTGAGGTTTGTGTGATTTGCATTATAACTTCGGACAGGCTGTACATTTTATTTCTCACTCATGTTTCTGTCTTTGGACAGAACACAACAAATAAATGAGGGCTGCCTGGCTCTAAGGATTCCCATCCTGCAATAGCCCCACCCTCATAGCATCAAAGTGGGTGGGTCAGTGGAATATTGATGCCAGCACAACAAGGACTGGGCAATTTTGGGCCATAGTACATGTGCACATATTTGGGCTATCAACTTTAAACTGGCCTTGTGCCATATCCCATCACTATGGGGACAAGTAACCACCAACTGTACTATCCATTCTCCTTATCTCTGATGCTAATGGTAACATTTTGGTTGAAATTTTAAAAATCTTTTTCTTAGAACACCATTTTTAAGAAAACAGGTTTCTCAAGTTCAGTAGCTGTTATTGCTCTTTCCAGTATTAAAGATGGTTTCCTTCCTAACCTTTTGTTTGAGGTAGTGTGGAATATCAACATCTTCCATTTAGGAACCTCCACAAGAAACGCGATACCTAATGTTTAAAATGAATTTTTAAAAATGAAAAATGATTCTTGAAGCTTTCATTTAAGTTTTAATTCCGAGTTAATAGATTAAATTTAATATTTGCAATAAGCAAAGTACTTTAATAATAATTTCCAAAAACTAATTTAAATTGACTGGAAAGATTTTTTTTTTTTTTTTTTTTTTTTTTTAAATAGCTGTTTATCAACCCTTTTTTAGTCGTCTTTCATCACAATGTAATTCTCTTTATTAAAAAGTCTTCCAAAAGTAAAATATACTTTTCTGAAACTTTATTTGAGGAATATTAGCTGATTTAAAGTATAATTAATCTGATTTGAAACAAATAATTTTAAACTATTGCAGAAATGTGTTTTAACTCTACAGTAGCTGTTTTGACGTGTTGACGGTCTGATGACAAATCTAAAGTTTTCCTATTGAGACTTTAGCTCTAAAATATAATTTAAGAAAATGATGCGAGCGCCATTTTATATAATTTTAAGTACTCATAATCTTAAAAATTTAGGAAAGTATTCTCTGTAATATAATTTTAGGAATGTTGACTTTAAATTTACTATAGTTATTGCTCTTATTTTCTGATAATGTCATGTATGGTTTCCCATACTTACAAAAATTGGCATGTTTATCTACCAGTGTCTGTCTATATTTCTGAGATGAGATATTATGTACAGTATTTTACATTAGTCGGACTATTGTCCTCATCTTTGTCGCCATATTTGTCACAATGTTTCGGCCGTTGTACGCTCCGGCCTGCTTCAGGTGGTTGGAATTTCGAACCGAACCCTTTATTTCGATCACTGGGGTAGACTGTTCTAGTTCCACGAGCCATGTTTGATGGATGTCAGTTATCAGTTATCTCCTGGTAATTTTCCCTCTGAAAGTTCTCCACTGCCTGAACAGGGTATTTAACTCACACTCTTTGGGTCTGTCACTGGATCTAACGAACGCCTTTATCCACTGTGCCATGTGTCCTACCAATAAAAAACATTCTTTTAAAAGTATTGGTGTTCAGTGATTTGTATTAAGTTTTTCCATTTATGATTAGTAATCACAGTATTCATTTAATAATATCTAAAATGCTAAAATTAATACAGAATTCTAAAAGATTTAAAACTTCATAAATTTTTCTAATTAAAATTTTTCAAAAATGAAAATTCTTGTAAAAATTCATTGGTTGAAAAAAAATTTTCTGAAGACAATGGTGTCCTTAATATATCTTACTTATAAAAGCAATTAAAAGCTTTTCTAATTAAATAATGTCATAGTTTTATTGCATTTTTTAATTTTATGGTAGAGTAGATTTTTGGTAAATGGTGTTTCTATTTGACGAAAGCAAATTGATGATTTAAACTCACCAAGGAGTTCTGCTTTTAACTCGTATAAATATGAAGAGGGTAAAATTTTAATTTCTCAAAATTTCATAAAATTAGTGAGGTTGTGGTAACAAAATAATAAATAAATAAAAAGAATTTTACCAAGATTTTCTTAAAAACAAAAAAAATGATTTCATTTGTAAATAAGTCCTGGAAAAAATTTAATCAAATCTGACAATTATTTGTGTTTTTAACTGCAAAAAAAGTCACTAAAATTTCCAAACTAATTTTTGGTTCACCTGCTGACCCAAGAAAAACAAGATTTTTAACCAAAATTTTGAACATGCTAGTTTCTAGCATGTTCAAAATTTTGGTTAAAAAATTAAAAATTTCATAAAATAATTAAAAAAAAAAATGCTTTGGTCTTTCCTTTTAATAATAATAAATATTTTGATGATAAAACTTTGCTTTTATCAAATCTGAGGCCTTTTTCATCATGGTGTGCTCTTTTTTAGAAAATTTTTGGAGGCACCTATCTCCATTATGTCATTATTTTCTCTTCAAGTTGCATTTGCTATCCATTTTAGTTTTTGCTGCTCTTGGAAGTCTACAAGTGATGTGGTTTCTGTTATTTGGTACAGGTTCTTTGTCATTTTTCCATACTCCCTATCATATAGTCAGTTTGAAATTGGAGTAGTCTGTTCCAAAAAAAAAAAAAAAAAAATGTAACGACTGTCCCCAGTTGGCCATTCTCATGCCAATCCTTGTCCTGTTTCCAGCCTCCAAGTGTAGACAGCACTTAAGACCTGAATTTGTGAATCTAATTTTTCAGATAAGTGGCAGCAAACAAGATGCCAAGAAAACCCACAAGTGGAAAAGGAAGAGAACAAAATATTTTAGCTCTTTTAATTAACTAGATAATTGGACGTGAACAAATTAAGAATTCCATTCAGACAGATTTCTGACATTGTCGGACAAGAGTATTTCATCATTACACAGAATGCCGAAGCTGATACCCTTATTTTTTCAAACTTGTTGTTTGATTCATTTTTTTTCGCTTAATTTCAGTTG
Source organism: Acanthosepion esculentum (assembly GCA_964036315.1). Classification (NCBI taxonomy): domain Eukaryota; kingdom Metazoa; phylum Mollusca; class Cephalopoda; order Sepiida; family Sepiidae; genus Acanthosepion; species Acanthosepion esculentum. The sequence goes on along the minus strand of OZ038519.1, from coordinate 52,057,765 downwards.
CTTTATTTTCACTAAGTAGTATTAGTAATATTATCTGGAATTTTGATTAGACGAAGTATTGTAAATTCTTATTTGTTTCTCACTAGGATTTCTTTCATCTTCTTTTCAGTGGCTTCATTTCCACTAGTAGTATTAGTAGTAATATTATCTTGAAATTTATTATTATTAGATGAAGCCATGTCAATTTTTATTCATTTTTCACTAGTATTTCTTTCATCTTCATTTCAATTACTTTATTTCCACTAGTAGTATTAGTAGTAATATTATCTAGAATTTTATTATTATTATTAGATGAAGCCTTGTCAATTCTTATTCATTTTTCACTAGTATTTCTTTCATCTTCATTTCAATTGCTTTATTTCCACTAGTAGTATTAGTAGTAATATTATCTAGAATTTTATTATTATTATTAGATGAAGCCTTGTCAATTCTTATTCATTTTTCACTAGTATTTCTTTCATCTTCATTTCAATTGCTTTATTTCCACTAGTAGTATTAGTAGTAATATTGTCTAGAATTTTATTATTATTATTAGATGAAGCCTTGTCAATTCTTATTCATTTTTCACTAGTATTTCTTTCATCTTCATTTCAATTGCTTTATTTCCACTAGTAGTATTAGTAGTAATATTGTCTAGAATTTTATTATTATTATTAGATGAAGCCTTGTCAATTCTTATTCATTTTTCACTAGTATTTCTTTCATCTTCATTTCAATTACTTTATTTCCACTAGTAGTATTAGTAATATTATCTAGAATTTTATTATTATTATTAGATGAAGCCTTGTCAATTCTTATTCATTTTTCACTAGCATTTCTTTCATCTTCATTTCAATTGCTTTATTTCCACTAGTAGTATTAGTAGTAATATTATCTAGAATTTTATTATTATTATTAGATGAAGCCTTGTCAATTCTTATTCATTTTTCACTAGTATTTCTTTCATCTTCATTTCAATGGCTTTATTTCCACCAGTAGTATTAGTAGTAATATTATCTGGAATTTTATTATTATTATTATTAGATGAAGCCTTTTCAATTCTTATTCATTTTTCACTAGCATTTCTTTCATCTTCATTTCAATTGCTTTATTTCCACTAGTAATATCAGTAATTTTTATTTGATGTAGCATTGTCAAGTATTATTAATTTTAAACATTTTTTTTTTTTTTTTTAATGAAAAGTTTTTTGGGTTTTTTTCTACTGCTGTTGTAATCTGTCAATTAAAAGTCAAACATCTTTGCCTTATGAAAATCAGAAGGAAGGGAAAAACTATTTTCTGTTTACGTCCTGGTTCCTTTTTAAAAAATGGAGATAAATAGCTCTCAGAAAATCTCTTTAAAAAAATATAAAAAAGCAATAAAATACCTTATCAGCTACCATTTTAAGTCACGTGATCAGTTTGCTTAGTAACACCAAGTCAGTCTTTACTAATCCGTTAATTATTATTGCCAGAAGAATTAATCTCTAATCCTTAAATGAGACGCCTTTCTTCTCTGGTCTTAATCCAAGATCAGTCCGCTGAAAATCCTGACTGAAAAATGAAACATTGGCTCAAATATCCTGAGCTGCGATGTATAAAGTTCAGAAAATGGGACATCATAGCTTCTGTGAGATTTGTCATGGTTGATACATTTTGTTGCTATGGTCTGGTGCTTCTGCTATATATTTAGAGCTGCTTGATAAAATACAAAGAATCTGCTATGTTATTGGTCCTGACCTGGCATCTTGCCTTCAGTCACTGAATCCTTGAATTTTTGTTCATGCTAAAACTCAAAAAAACACTATATAAAATTCACTATTTTTTTTTTTTATCTATAATGTTGAATGTTTTAAAATTATTCAACACTTTAACAAAAAAATCTCAAATTGTTATAAATTGCCACAAAACATTGATTTATTTAAGATGGAATGACCTATTTTGACATGTCTCCAATTTGTATTTACATGAATCATTCATACAAAAAAGTAGATTAGTAAAGTTAATGATATAAATGGCGAAAAACTTCTTCGCAAACAAATATTTAAAGTTGCATTAACCTACGAATCACTCGATGAATGTTATGATCGTTGTTTTTAATAACTTCAAGTTGCATAAGGTCTTTTTTTAATCTGCTAGTACTTTCGGCTTTACATTCAGCCATCCTCAGGCATGGAAATTATTTTTTTTTTTTTTTGTTTTTAGTAAATCCAGGTAGTAGTGGACACAAAAAATTAAATGCGAATCGAAATAAGTTTTTATAGAAATGTGTTATTGTTAACGGATAAAAACTTATGGAACGTGCAGTTGCAACGCTAAGGTTGAATTCTTTTGAAAATTCAAGAGAGTGCGTTTTTTTTTTACTAATATGGTAATTTGAGAAGTTTTTGTTTTAGGAGTTTTTCAGTCAATGTGGCATGAACTAAATTGTTCAATAAATAGAGTAATTTAGATACATTGTATTTTCAATTTTTGTAGTTGAATTGTTCGACTATATTACATATATATTATCAATGATCCATTATTGTAGATAATTAGGCTACAATAACATTTGTATTTTATATGAATATTACCTCATGAAAATTGAGATAAAGTCAAGTGGGGAGAGGGGCCCATCGTACATTCAGTTGGAGCCCATGAGACCCTTGCACCATCCCTGATATGATTGCAATAAACATGGAAATATATAGAATCTACAGTGACCAAGAAATGTGAATCAGTTTCTAATTCTGATAGGAAATTTATTCCTCATTTTATGGCTGCCGTGCTTATCTGTTGATAAAATGTTGGTTAATGAAAGATTTTTTTAGTTTGTGAAAGAGACCTTATTTGATTTAATCTTTGTACCCTTCACTCAAAAGTGATAAGTTAATTTCCAACAGCATGTTGTTTATCAGTCATTTTTATATATATATATATATATATATATATAATCTCATATAACGAGTTCTTTATTAATCAATTAATCTAATCTTGTCCTATGAGATTATATATCCTAAATTTAATTAGAACTGCGATCAGTATTGAATGACCCATAATGAGTTGATATGCCATTAAACAAACAAATTAATTAGAACTTCAAAACTCTAGCAGAAGACTTAATCTTTGTAACAACTTCAAAGTGGGGATTTCTCCAGGGCTGGTGATACTCATTAACACAACCAATTTCATAAAAAAACCAATGTAAAGAGCCCTTCTGTATAGATATAACTTTGGCATTTAGTATATGGGACCCAGTCAGTCCTGCGATTAGCTGGGTGAGAGAAGAGATGGATTCATACCTTTCTCAGGGGTATTTGCATATAAGTGAATGTAATGAACCTGACTGAAATTCAAACTCAGCTCTTCAATTTCACATTTCAATTTGTCTTCCATTACATGTCATACATTGTCACTTGTAAAATCTGCAAATATGAATCTGAGAATCATGGACAGATGGCTATAAAAAGAATTTCCCTAGGCAATCTCAGTCTCTCACACACTGCAGACAGAGAATGTAAGGTCCAATGCATTATATTATTTAAATTCTTTGAGAAACATAAAGCTGCAAAATATCATTGCAGTTTCTATAACAAGCCAGTTTTTAAGTGAGTAGGTTGTTAGCCTACTGCACAACCCCCATTCTGGAGGATCAGGTTTTGAATTCAGGGTTGTCCTTCCCCCAGACCAGTTGCCACGCAAGCCTATAGAACCCAGTCTGTCCTGCTATTTACCCATAGCTGGTGGAGGAGAAGAAGATTCATACTTTTCCAAAGGGTATTAACATGTAAATGAATGTAATGGATTCAAGTGCAGTTTGAACTCTGCTCTCCAGTTCCACAAACCAATCCGCTATCCATTACTCCACCGTGCCTCCTAAGGTCCAATGTAAAGTATGCTTTATGCTGATTGCATATTAGCCAATAGATATTTTTTGGTGTATATACATCCTGAAAATAATTTCTGATCATTTGATTAAGAACAGGTTGGGATTTGAGAACAAAAAAATTGCTCTTACTTCTCTTCCTGGCATAATCTACAAATATATCTTGTGTGTGTGAGTTGACAATACAAGGTGTGATAAAAAATTATTGGGACTGGTGCTATAAGGAGAAAACTACAACACGTATCAAGTCAGCATTTAATTTCCTTCAAAGTAGTCCCCTTCTGAAGCCACACACTTTATCCAGCATTGTTTTCACTGATGGAAGCATTTCTGGAACTACTTTTAGGGACAGTATGCAGCTGGCACATCGCATTCTCTTGGATTTCCTTGACATCTTGAAATCGTGTTCCTTTCAAGTGTGGTTTCATTTTTGGGGAGAGGAAGAAGTTTCAAGGAGTGAGTTTGAGGAGAAAGGTTGTGTTTGGCCAAAAACTACAACATAAACCATGGTCATTGATAGAATGTCTGTAGTGTGGTGAGACAACCACACTCTACACACGTTCCTTCCAAACACTGTTATAAACAATGGAAGTGAGCGAGAACATAACTTAGGGTGCTATAAAATGACTAGTGTTATAAAAAGAAAACTATAACACACATCAATTTAACATCTAATCTCCTTCAAAGTAGTTCCATTCTGAAGCCACACACCTTATCCAGCATTGTTTTCACTGATGGAAGCATTTCTGGAACTTCTTTTAAGGACAGTTTGCAGCTAGCACATCGCATTCTCTTGGATTTCCTCAACATTTTGTTCCTTTCAAGTAGGATTTGATTTTTAGATAGAGGAAAAAATTGCAAGGGGCGAGTTCTGGAGAATAGGGTGGTTGTCGGACCTGGGGAAAGGTTGTGCTTGGTTAAAAACTGCTGCACAAACCATGGTCACTGATGGAAACTCTGGTATAGCGAGATGACCACACGCTACACACTCTCCTTCCAATCACTGCTATAAATAAAGAAAGTGAGCAAGAATGTTATAATCTGTAAATGCATGACAGGTTAAGCTCAATCTGTGCCAAGCATCTTCACTCTGCATGCTTTAGCTTCATTACCCTCATTCTTGATACTTTTATATCAGACGTCGTCGTATTGTCATCTAAACTCTCCCCCCAACTTTTCAAAATAGATACAAATTATAAAACAGCTTTTATCAGGAGAAAAAAAATTAACCTTCATGTTTCTTCTTTTTTTTTTTTTTTTTTTTTTTTTTTTTCTTCTTTTATTTGATCAGTCAATGGAACTGCACTTATTACCAAGTACTGACACACCTGGTGGTGCATGGGTGTCTGCCCGACTTTGTGATTACTGTCAACTGAACTGTCAAATGCATATTTGCTGGGTAGGAAAGGGGTGGAAATGTGAACTGGTATTATTTTGGCTGAATCTCTCTAAAAATAATAATCTGTGTGGCAAAGTCACTTTCGTTCCAAACACCTAGCTATTTATATAAGGCTGACTTGGTTTTTTTTTAAAATTTTTTTATGTTGATTTAGATTTGAGATAAGAACTATTGACTTCATTGTTGCTTCTCAAATTATGAAAATGACAGACCTGCTACTCTTTCACACACACACACACACACACACACACACACAGACACGGTGTTCTTTCATGTATAATATATATATATATATATATATATATATATATATACACACATACACACACATGCTATTCTTTCATGTATAATGTGTGTGTATATATATATATATATATACACACACGCATGCTACTCTTTCATATATATATATATATATATATATATATACACATACATACACACACGCTATTCTATCATATACACACATACATGCTACTCTTTCATATATATATATATATATATATATATGCACACACATACATGCTACTCTTTCATATATATATATATATATATATATATATATATATGCACACACACACATGCTACTCTTTCATATATACGCACACATGCTACTCTTTCACACACACACACACACTATATATATATATATAATTTTAAAGAGAAGAGTGAAGCCACAAATGTTTTGGGTTATAATGTGGATTTTTTAAATATATCTAATACTTTATTTTCCATATTTTTGCTACATTCGTCCTTCATCAGGCAAAGAGTGGCTATTTCCACATATTATTAAAAGGAATTAATTTTTCTTGGACTTGTGGAGAAAATATTCTTTAGCTTAAGGGGTAATAAAACAATTAGGATTGGTCAGAGAAAGGAAGGAAGGTCTTTGTTCTTTTTATGACTCCCTGTATCTTCTTAAACCGATCTCCATTTTTGTGCATTGTGTGTTATTGCTGGTATGTGTATACATATTTCTTTTCCACACATATATATATATATATATATAAGTAATTATACTTGTCTGGAAAAACCTTAGGTGTTTTGGCTTGTAGGTGAGACCTAGGTAAGTTTGCCTGGCTCTTTAGGTTCATAGTTATATATATATATATATACACACACACACACATGTGCGCACGCACACCCTTCCTATGTAGTGTTTGTGTGTGTGCTCAAACAAATTTAAACCAGCACTAAACAGATCATAACCTCACACACATAAACACACAGCATACACACATAATGGCCAAATACACTAGTCGAACCACACACACACACATATGCACACAGATATATATATATATATATATATATATATATATATATATATATATACACAAACACACACGCACACTGGCAAAAACAAACACAATTGAATAGACTAACCACAAGTACACACACGAACCCTACACAAAAGCTGTTGAAAACAAATCAATCATTCAATGAAGTACTGATTAGCTAGACAGGCATGTCTTTTAGATTTATTTACGTTCTCTGGAAAATAATGTGGCCACAAAGTAAGGTATCAGTTTATATAGTGACAGTAATGTAGAATTGATCCCCCACTTTATAGCCACACAATTTCTTGGTTATCAAATTCTGATTAGGCATGACTCCACCTCTTCTCCCCCTAACTATGGGTTAATTAGTAAGACGTGTATCACTAAAATTATCTTCAAAAAACAAATTCTTACAATCTAAAAATATTTTCTGGCTTTAAATAACCTGCAATGGGTTGATAAGCCTTGGAAAAAAAAATCAGTCTAAATAAATCTAAATCCATTTCAATCTGCCTTTGGATTTCTGTGTCAGATTATCTGTTGTCTGTTACAACAGTATTCATGTAGTTAAATTTTTGAACTTGGTTGATTTTGATGTTTCCAATGTGTAGCTCCCACCTTGGGTTGTCTCTTTTCATGACAAACATGCATTGTTTTCTTACTGTTAATCTGCTTTGCTTTCCAGTTATTATTTTATCTAAGACTTCCCCCCCCCATTTCGTTTCCTTGTCTTTCATCGATACAACGTCATCTGTGTATCTTGTGTTGTTAAGATTCTGTCTGCTGGGAATAACTTCTGGTAGATCTCATTTTCTTAAGATCATCTCACTATATAGGTTAAATAAATCCGATTTCACAGCTTTCATTCACTCATTTCTTCTTTTTATATCAGAGCCACCTTCTCATTATTTGAGTGAGAAAGAGATATGGATTATTAAGGAAATCAAATACCTTATTTTATTTTTAATATTTTTAGATATTTAGAAATGCCACTGATATCATTCAGATTCTAAAATATACAGTACTAGCAGGCTTCGCCCACTCGCTATTGCTTCGCAAAGTAAGATATATTCACTACTTGAAATCTTTGAAACAAATTTTAAATGAACATTTCATTCATAAATTGGCTTGTTATAGTTAAGGAAAGTTTTACAAATAGATGCCAACTTGTTGAAGGCCAAACAAAATGCAAATTTCAAACACTTTTCTGCACAAGATAAGACAATATTCCTAAACAGATCTATTTTTGATATGAAAAACAAAACAATCCTCAAATAAAAGAACAGTAATGAACGACAGTTAATTAATAAAATAAGTAATATTGTCTAGAAGTAGATAATATATAATACAGATATTGAGTTTTTAGTGTGTAAATTACTCTCTCGAGTAGTTTGTAACACATCTATTTATCATCTCTCAGTTGCGTCTCTATCTTTGGCCAGAGTGTACTCAGGGGTGACTTCGTCAAAGGACAGAATCGCAACTGAAAAAAATTATACTGAGAGGTACCCAGCCCTGGGGAACAGCTGCCCAAAGTCATGCCCTCTCATTGTACCAGAGAGGGGGATCAGTGCTTGCACCAAGGCTGGCCCAACTGATGATTGCAGGGGCTACAGGCAATTTTTGTTCCTATCCCAGGTGTATGCGCTTAGGTCCCCACCTTAAAAACTGACCTTGTGTCAAGTTGAATAAATACAAATTACTCTAAAGTAGTTTGTAACACCCTAATTATCATCTCTCAGTTGCATCTCTGTCTTTGGGCAGAGTGCGTTTAGGGGCAGCTCTGTTGGAGGACAGCATCGCAACTGAGGAAAATCATACTAAGAGGTGCTCAGCCCTGGGGAACAGATACCGCACCCTCTCATTGTACTAGAGAGTGTGATTGGTGCTCACATTGAGGCCAGCGCAACTGACGGTTACATGGGATCAGGGAATTCTTATTCCTTGCCTGGAGCTCTGTACATTAAACCGACCTTGTGTCACAACGCTACTTCGTAGGGGAGGGGGGTTCAAGTAAATGTCAAATTATATAAAGTAGTTTGTAACACGTTTATTTATCATCTCTCAGTTGCGTCTCTGTCTTCAGGCAGAGTGTGCTCAGGGGAAGCTCCATCGGAGAACAGTCGCAACTGAGGAAAATCATACCGAGAGGTGCTCAGCCATGGGGAACTGCTGCCTGAGGCCACACCTTCTCTTTGCACCAGAAAGAGGGATTGATGCTCACACAGAGGCCAGCGTAACTGACGATTGCAGGGGCTCAGGGAATTTTTGTTCCTAGCCTAGGTGTACGTGCTCGGCTCCCCACATTAAACCGACCTTGTCTCACAACATGACTCCATTGGGCCAGGAGTCGAGTAAATACCGAATTACTATAAAGTAGAGCTGGGGCTTTTTAATCTTGTGGGAGAATTCAGCTCCAGTTTTGCATTTATTCATGTAGATTCCATAATATAGGTTTTACTTGATTAGCTATTATGTTTCTCCAACTCTTCAAATGTTGAATGTATAACTAATTCTAATTTCTATTTTCCCATCTTTACACTATATTAAAATTAAATTTATCTTATAAATTGTCCCCTGTTCTGTTACCCATGAAATAAAAATAATTGTTTGTATGGAAAATAAGGATCTATGTACATCAAGTCGTCTTTAAATCAAGTGGCAGCAGAAGGATTATCATTGAACTTTTAAAAGGTTAGCTTAAACATTAATTCAATACTTAAAGACAATGATCACTTTTGAGTTTTTCTGTAGTTTATTGCTGCCTATTGCGTCTACTCCTCCCTAGCTATTGTGCTGATGGCCAAACCGAAAGTTCTCTATAGGAGCTAGCTTAAATGCTGCCCGATAGTTTATAATAAAATGTGCACTGCAATTTTGGATGCAAAAGGAAAATAAGTTACTCCCCTTGAACCATGAAAGCAATGATAATGGCTAGTATAATATATTAATATATGTTTTTAACCTTGCATAATCTGGCAATCCTGTACCTGAGCTCAACGAAAATCATTCCCTCCGCCTAACTTTTCTAAGGATTTCGAATGAGCTATGAATCATTGAAATTTGGTCTGTGGGAGCAGAAGAGTTGCTTGGACACACACACACACACACACTGTACATTATATATAAGATTGAAAAATACTTAACATATTGACTGCAAGAGGTCAATTACAAAATCTGACTTCAATTGACAACTTAGGCAATAAGATTTTTTATGAGTTGATTTATAGCTTCAATTGAAGTTTTAACATTGTTTTCACACTGAAAAGTATCATTGTGAATTAACTCTGTGATAAATTGGTAAAATTCTACTTGCTTATCAGTGACCAAATACCGTAAAATGTCCAAGAATGGATGGTGGAACACAGCATTATTTAGAATCTATCCAGTAACAAAGTAATGATCCTGAAATTGACATTTTATAAGTAGAAATGTAAAGATGGAATTTGGGGGTTAAAATTTAAATAAGCAGAAAATTAAAACATGATTTGACCAATTCAGCTCTGGCTTCAGGCGGGCACGAACACTGGACCAGAAATTGGAAGAAGGAGATGAGAAGTCGTATCAATAGATGATAAAGTAAGATTAAGGAATTTTCAAGTGCAGATATCAGTGCGAAATGCCTTTCGAACAGAATGGGATTGGTATGTTGATAGGTGGCTCCACCTGGATGGTCAAAGTGTTTGTTTGAAAAGGGTTAGTATAAGGTTTGAAAACTGATAAGAGGAAAATTCATTTGAAGCTGAAGACCCAATAGAAACAAGATGCCCCTTTTCTGCAATTTTCATAATTATCATTATTTTAATTACTGTTGAAGAATCTTTCACCAGTAAGAAATTTATCTGGTTAATTTAAAGAAATATGGAGATAATAAAATGTGACCAATGAGCATTTTAAATTGTCATTTTCTAAGGCTTGGATAGGTAAACTGAAGTCATTAATCATTGTTATTGGGGAATATTTCCCTATATAAAGTAAGCACATAGTTCACTTAGCACTCTGTGAGGAGTGCAAATGATCCAGATTTGATAACCTACCTACATTTTGCCAAACACACACAGTGAACAGAAAGAACCCTTAGGCACCATTTTGCGGAAGTTAAATTCTATAGACATATTTTTTTTTTCACTTCACATTAAATTCTGTTAAAGTTTACAGAATGCACACTATTTACATTATTCGGACTATTATCCTCATCTTTTACGCCATATTTATCACAACGTTTCAGCCCTTCAGTATCTGTCTATATTTCTGAGATGAGGTATTATGTACACTATTTACATTATTCAGACTATTGTCCTCA
>OZ038519.1:52016940-52041940 GCA_964036315.1 Acanthosepion esculentum | reverse complement strand
TTCCTAAGAGGCAAAAATATATCTATCATGATCACATGTCATAAATCTTTTGAGTTGTAATAGCAGCACAAGTACAGCTGCTGTAGTAGAAATGGCGTGCCTTGGGCAAGCTAGATAGACCAACCCGCTCCAGGTTCATTTGAATTCAGAATTGTCCTCCTCCTAGACCAGTTGCCACTTAAGGCTATACAACGCAGTCTGTCCTGTTATTTACCCATAGCTGGGGGGGAGAAGAGATGGCTTCATACTTCTCCCATAAGTGAATGTAACTCAATTGGAATTCATACTCAATCTGAGCTGCAATCTATTACTACCCCGTGCGTATATTTTTATGGTATGCTATATTTTATGGATGAAAGTGTTCAATATCAGAAATAGTGGACATGTAAATATAAAAGTGGACATTTTTGTTGTATATTAATTATTGATTTATAATTTATAGCTCTGTTATTTTACATTGAGCACTATTTTATTAACACCAGCACTCAATGTGCAGTGTGTGTGTGTATATATATATATATATATATATATATATATATATATATATATATATATATATTATGCAATTTTTTATATGTATTTTATATATATATTATATATGCACAGTACTTGAAATACAGGGTCACAAACTCACACCAATCCAACTAAATATATATATTATTATTATTATTATGGTCCAGGTAAGGACCAAGGAAGAACAACACGAACACAAGAGTAGAAATAACGAAGATATATTACACAGAATAATAATAATACAAGATGTGGAAGGTGTTAGTATGACTGTCAGTCTGGTTTGGAGTGAACTACTATTGGCTCGACTCTATTCGTCCCTCTCTCTTGAGAGGCGTAGTATACATAGTGTTAGGAAGAGTTCATTCTGTAGTTATAGGTAAGGACCCATAACGATTATCTTCTCCACCTATCCACATAAAGTGTGCATCTTACTCTATCACCTCTATCTCGAGTGGCTCCCAGGCCTTGTACAGAGTGAACCACACTATAAACAAACAAAAAAAATTATATATTTATGGTTAAAAGTGCTCAATATCAGAGATAGATTGTATGTCGTTATAAAATTGGACACTGAAGTCAACAATAAGTGGTAACAGTCTGTTTCATGCTTGAACACAATCTTCAGGCCTGAAGATTGTGTTTGTTGGCTTCAATCTGCATTGGAATGACTGCAAAATACTTTTCCCTCCCCAATTTATAGGCAGAAGCACACAAATGCATGCTGGGATTTCTTCCTAGCTAATAAAAAAGCCTGTTTGTCGGTCTCATCTGTCTCATTCCCGGTCTTGTCTTGATGTCAGAATGCTATGGTTGCTTATCTGAACTTGCTCTTGTGTTTCAACCATATTCTTAGTTTGTGGACATTTTGCCTTATTACTGTTAATTTGCTTTGCATATATTGTTTGCTTGCTTTATATTATTTTTGCCCTGTTCAGGTCTTTCCTTCTTGTTGTTTATTGTAAACTTTATCAATTCTGTTTGTTGAGCACTTCTGTCATTTATTTACATTTAATCATGGCCACTCAGACTCTTGCCATTTGGTGTTGACCTCAGTATCCACTTTTAAATTTACATAGACTCTATGTCTGATATTGAGCACTTTCACCCATAATGTATCATACCTTTTAATCTAAAATATATATGTATGGTGGGATTGGGTAAATTGTTGCCATTTTATATTTTTAATTTGCCACATGTGTATTGTTTGTTTTCAATTTTGTCAACTGCACAGTATAGTAGGGTCAGTTGGGCACCATCTGTGATAAAAAAGAGCACCATGATGCAATTCACTCCACCAAAAATTTGGAAACGGTATTCTATACTGTTTGGCATTGGTGCCGGAAGCCCCACTACGGACATTTCAGTGTTTGGGTGTCAGGAGTAGAATGAGTCTAATGGTGATTACAAAGGTGTTTGGGGTGATCACAACATTATTTCTCCATTCATTTTCCCACATGGCCCCAGGCTCAACATGGAGGCCTACATCAAGTGCCTGTCTGGATATGGAGGCCTACATCAAGAGCCTGTCTGGCAACTGGACTCTGCACCATGTCACACAAGCAGGAGAACCCATCCATGGCCGTCAGACAATTTCTGCAACCACATCACCTCTTACATCTGGTCACCTAACTCCCCAGACTGCAATCCCCCTGATTATTATGTGTGGGGTGCAGTTGAGTGAGAGAACAACAAAACTCGTAACACCAAAGTTGAACTGAAGGCAAGGATTATGGCAGGAGATTCCAAAGTTGTCTGGAGGCTGTAGGTTGAAGTCAATGTCAATTTTATTGAATAAATCTATTCTTCAGTACTTGAAAATAATTTTGTGTACTTTTGGTAAATATATTTATTAAAATGAGATGTCAGTGTTATTTTCATTTTTTGTGTAATTTAGACGACAATTTAACCATCGCACTAATATATATATATATATATATATATATATATATATATATATATATATAATATTATTAAAATATTTTTATTATAATAGATTACAATAAAAACAATAAAAGTGATGTATATTGTCTTATTGGAATCTATTATAATAAAAATATTTTAATAATATTATATTTTACTCTGTATTGAGCACTTTGTAAAAAGTAAATGCTAAGAACTGGATTCTAACTTCATCTGTTCTTTCTCTTTCTTTATATATATATATAATTGGGTGGGCCAAAAAAGCAAAAAGTGTGTTCATTTAATTAAGTTGAAAATTGTCCTAATAACCAAAGATTTTGGCCAACCTAATATAATCCGAAGGAATTAACAGATTTTATTTTTAATCCAACAAGAAATAAGGGATAAACCTCTACTCCTGTTCAAAACACTGGCAAGGAGTGTGAACTGGATGGCAAGCAAGCCTATCTACTCCTATTAATGGAGGAGAGAAAAAAATTAAATGGTGAATAAAATTTCAGGGTTCAGATGCAAACGTTAAGAGTACAGAACTGAAGCAGACTTTAGTAGGAATGCAAAGCCATTTTTCATTAGGATGGTTGAGATATATATATATATATATATATATATATATATACATACATTTTATTTATTTTTTTTTGTTAGCATGTCAGCCCAAATGTCATTTTTGAGTTTTAAATATATGTAATCATACATGTGAAGGCATATAAGTATATAATATCTACTTACATTAAATAATATTTTATAATAATAATGATGATCTGACTTATACATCAGAGATCATAAAAAGATGAATGTTGACACACCCTTTTTCCATTTTTTTTTATTTTTTCATTTTTGCTATAGGCAACCTGATCCATGTGTGTTGGAACAAATAATATTCTAAGAGAAACACTTTTTGTTGTAAAGATAGGCTCCAGTTTTTAAGAAATTGTATTATACTGTTTTATTCTGAATTTTCATCGTTAGCTTTTTTTCTCATCTCATAAAAAAAATTGCATTATTTACATTAATTGCATTTGGATTATTATCCTCATCTTTGTTGTTATCATCACAAGAATTTCAGCTATTATGCTCTCAAGCCTTCTTCAGGTATTTCTTGGTTCTTGTCCAATCACTGAAGTTAAGCAACATTAGTCTGGTCAGTAACTAGATGAATGACCGCTTGGGAATACCACCTTCTTAGAATAAGAAATCAGAAAGCTGAATTCCAATTTTCACATTCATCTTTGGTAAAGACATGAATCTACCTCTTCTCCCCATGGCTATGGGTTAATTAGTAGTACATGTATTGGCAAAATCATTATTATTTCCAAAAATCTTTTAGAATCTAAAAATATTTTCTGCTTTTAAATAACCTTTTCTGGCTGAGAAATCAAGGAGCCACATTCAAATTACAGTCTGGTTGGTAATATTTTCTCACATTGCAAATACACTTGGGAAAGATATGAATCCACTTATTCTCCTTCCACATATGGGTTAAACAGTATGAAAATCATTATAAAAAAAAAAATATTACAAACCAAAATATTTTCAGGCTTTAAGTAACCTGTAAAGGGTTGATAAATTATAAAAACCAATCAATCAGGTATATGTTGCTCTGAGTCAACTTCAGCAACAAATACCCGAATTTTGAACGAAACCCTTTATTTAATCCGTCCTGGGTATAACGATAAACTACATCTGTGTCCTGGGTAAGACGATAAACTACATTCAACAGCAAGGCCTCTGATTGGGAGGTTTTGAGGAGTGTGGAACCACCCCTTAATTTCTGGTGTTTCAGGTCCACCCTGACCCGGGGTTTTAGCACATGTTAGGGTCCCAGCTATGGGCAAATAGTTAACCCCCGAAACTGAGGTAAAAAGCATAAAAGTATAAAAATAGGTTTTAATACCAGAAATACTTTGTAAAAAATTATTACCAGAAATAAATTTTTGAAGAAAAATAATATTACCAGGAAAAAAAAGTTGTCGGCATTAAATGATCCATTGAGTTTGATATGCCATAAAACAAACCAAACCAAAAATAAATTTTTGTAGAAAAAAAACTATTACCAGCAATATACTTTGAAAGAAAAATATTACCAGAAATAGATTTTTGACAAGAACAAAATATTACCAGCAAAATAAATTTTGTTGGCATTAAATAACCAATTGATGTTGATATGCCGTAAAACAAACCAAACCTCACCTGACCTTTATTTAATATATTGGAGTAGGTGGTTCTGATTCGGCTGTCCATGTCTAGGGATATCTCATGTCGCTTTTTATGCAGATTAGTTCAAGACTTATGAACTAGACTGTTACACAATATTAGTCTTCCGATATGACAGTTTTTTCTGGGTATGATGATGATGATAAACTAAAACCAACAAGGCCTCTGATCGGGATGTTTTGAGAAGCGTGGAACCACCCCTTAATTGTTGCTGTTCCTAGGTCCACCCTGACCAGGAGTGGTAGCACCTGTTAGGGTCCCAGTTATGGACAAATAGTTAACCCCCAAAACACTATGAAAATTCATTTTTATAGTAAAAATACCAGCAATACATTTTTATAGTAAAAAAAAAAAAACATTTTGTAAAGAAAATTAAAATAACCAGCAATATATTTTTTTGTCAAAGAAATTAGCAATGCTCTCAAGATATCTCATCTTGTTCTTATTTAGTACTGCTCAGTTATTGCTCACCCTGTTTCCACCAATCAATAGCCGAGGGGAATTACAAACTGAACTCTTTATTTAATCTATGGGGCCAGATTGTTCTTGTTCCACAGTCCATGTCTAGGGATATCTCATCTTGTTCTTATTTAGTACTGCTCAGTTATTGCTCACCCTGTTTCCACCAATCAATAGCCGAGGGAAATTATAAACTGAACTCTTTTATTTAATCTCTGGGGTCAGATTGTTCTTGTTCCACAGTCCATGTCTAGGGATATCTCATCTTGTTCTTATTTAGTACTGCTCAGTTATTGCTCACCGTGTTTCCACCAATCAATAACTGAGGTGAATTACAAACTGAACACTTTATTTAATCTCTGGGGTCAGATTGTTCTTGTTCCACAGTCCATGTCTAGGGATATCTCATCTTGTTCTTATTTAGTACTGCTCAGTTATTGCTCACCCTGTTTCCACCAATCAATAGACGAGGGGAATTACAAACTGAACTCTTTTATTTAATCTCTGGGGTCAGATTGTTCTTGTTCCACAGTCCATGTCTAGGGATATCTCATCTTGTTCTTATTTAGTACTGCTCAGTTATTGCTCACCCTGTTTCCACCAATCAATAGACGAGGGGAATTACAAACTGAAACTTATTTTAATCTAATTTTAATCCCGCCATCCATCATGGTACTATGTCAAGGTCAGAAGGTCATTAGGGTCGCATTCTATTTTGTGTCATAGCAGGTCAATGTAGATGGTTGCTGGGCAACCAGCATATCTCGTCAATGGCTAAGTGTCCAGCACAATAGATTGTTTGCAAGTTCTTGTTTTGCTCACCAGCGATGTCCTTTTCAGTAGAATTTATCTTGCTTCTAAGTTGTACAAATTACACAGATCTGTTTTTTTATGGCATATCACCGCCTTTTCAGGTTATTTGAAGCTAGAAAATATTTTTAGATTTTAGGAGGTTTTGGAAGATAATGATGATTTACTCATAAAAGTTCTACTAATTAACCCATAGTTGGGGGGAGAAGATTCATACCATTCCCAAGAGTATTTGTGTGTAACCTGACTGGAATTGGAACTCTGCTCTCTGATTTCCAATTCCAAGCCATTATCTATTAACCACCAGCACATCTAAACTTAAGGCATCTGGTAGTACCAAGCAGTCACCCATCTAGGTGCTGACCAGATTCAACATTGCTTAACTTTGGTGATCATGTGAGAACTGGTGTTTCAGTGTGATATGTCTGTAAGCATTGAAATTTTGTACGTAAGCTTTATTTTAACACAACACAGGAAAAAGCTTAGTAAGTATAGGCTTTAAATAATATTTTTTATTTGAAATTTTTCTAAGTAAGAATATATGTTGTCACATAGTTTTCTTTTACCTGGTTGAGCTAACTCAAACATTCATGTGTATATCACACCAACTATCAGAGTTCTGCATCAAGGTTGGAAGCTCATTAGGGTGGCATGCTGTGTCCTAACATAGCTGGTCAATGCAGGTAGTCGCTGGGTGACCAACCCATCTTGCTTCATAGCGAGGTGCGCAGAGCAGTAGGTCACACGCAAGTTCCAGTTTTACTCACCAGTAGTGTCCTGCAAAGCGCATTCTGCATTTGTAAGGTTGTAGAAATATCAACGATGGGTCCATAGAGCTGTGCTTTAGTTTGATGTTTCCTCCAAGAGATGTTAAGTATAGCTCTCATCATCTGAGTGTAAGTTCCATCAAGCTTAGATTGGTTTGGTTGATTTTGATTAGCAGCATATCAACCTATATGGGTTATTTAATACCAAAATCTAAATATTTTGAATGCAATTTTATGGCTCCAGCTATAGATAAAATGTCTTGTTGGTCATTTTGCTATAAAATGTCTTGTTGGTCATTCTACTTGTTATGGTCCAGGTTAGGACCAAGGAAGAACAACATGAATACAAGAGTAGAAATGACGAAGATATATTACACGGAATAATAATACAAGATGTGGAAGGTGTTAGTATGACTGTCAGTCTGGTTTGGAGTGAACTACTATCGGCTTGACTCGATTCATCTCTCTCTCTTGAGAGGCGTAGTATACATACTGTTAGGAAGAGATAATTCTGTAGTTATAGGTAAGGACCCATAACACCCCCCTCCCAAGCTTTTACCTCGCAGGGGTCTTTAATATTTTTTCCTCTTCGGATTAATCATCAAAGGCTCTGTAAATTTTCTTTTTCTGCTTGATTTCCGTGGTTCTGAAATTGCCTGAAGCCTTTGCATATTGAATGCGTCAAATATTGTGTCCATTACTTCCTCCTCTTCCTGAGGTAGACCGTTAGAATCCTCTAACAGCCTCTATCTGATCTGATTTAAGTGTCTTTTATGCGAGAACTTTGGACCCTGAATTATGTAAATCACGTTCCCGATTCGTTTCTCTATTGTACCTGGCTCCCAATAGGATGTGTTGTTTTTGAACGTTTAAAAAAAACTTTCTCCCCTGGGTTAAATTTTCTTTTTGGTACAAACGACGTTGGTGATTGCTTGGCAGTAATTTGTTGAATACCAATCTAATTTTTCGGACGAACATTACTTCCGCCGGCGATAATGCCGATAGCGTAGTACTGTTCAGTGTAATTCTATACACTTGCAAGAATTGTTGTAAAGCCTTTTCTGTTGGTACGTCATAAGCTTTCCTTAGTGTTCTTTTTAATGTATCTACAAACCTCTCCACTTGCCCGTTTGATCTTGGGTGATATCACAGGGATTTGATGTGTTTTACCTGAAAAGTTTCACAAAATTCTTGAAAATTCGCAGATGTAAATTGTGTCCCATTATCAGCGACTAAACAATCAACCACTCCGAAACGAGCAAACAGCTCGTAAAGGCAATTTATTGTAGTCTCAGAAGTAGGTTTTCTACAACGAAATACTTCTGGACATTTGCTGTAACTGTCTACTACAATCAAGTAGTAAAACCATCTAATGGACCTGTGAAATCTACATGGATTCTTGACCACGGTCGATCTGTCTTAGGCCATGGCTTATAAGTGATCGGAGGTGCCTTGGCTGCTAAGGAACAGCCCTTGCATTTGTCCACCATATATATATATCTTGATCCATGTTTGGCCAGTACACGTAACTTCGCATTAAGGATTTCATCCTGTTCTTTCCTGGGTGGCCCATGTGAAAATCCTTGAGGATTCGCCTTTGTAGCATTTTCGAGGTTACTATTCTTTCATTATATAGCAGAACATTATCACATAACGAAAAACTGTCTGATATTTCCTACAATTTTTGTTTTCGTTTCCTTTATAAATTCGTCATTCACTGCTTTGTTTCTTATTTCCTGTAATGTGACGGGGAGGCCTCGAATTGTACTACATAATGATGTTCTAATATCTTCCTCATATCGTAGAGCTGTAATTATGGAATCTTCTAATGGCTCCGTTTACTTTGGTATTAGTCTCGAAAGACCATCTGCATGCCCGATTTTGTTTGATGAAAGATACTCCAATTTAAAGTTATAGTTTAATAAAATCATCCCCCCCCATCTTAGCAATCTATTAGCAGTGTAGACAGGTAGACCTTTCTTTGATCCAAATATTGTCAATAACGGCTTGTGGTCCGTCTGTAAGGTGAAAAATTTACCGTAAATATATCTGTGGAATCTCGTAACCACAAAAATAATCTCCAGCACTTCTTTTTCGATTTGTGAGTAATTTTGTTCAGTTGGTAATAATGTTCTTGATGCATGCCCGATGGGTTTCAGTGTCTCATCCGGCATTTTATGAAGTATACATACCCCAACACCATAGGCACTCACGACTATTATTTCCAATCTTGGATCATAATGTGCTAAAAATAAATCTGCTGTTAGAGTCTTAATGATTTTTGTCAAAAGTTTTCTGACATTCATATGACCATTCCCAAACTATTTCCTTCAACAGTTCGTTTAGGGGTGCATATAATTTGTGCATGTTCGGAATAAATTCCCGATAATAATTTACTAAGCCCAAGAAGCTTTGTATCTCGGCTAAATTTTTTGGAGCCGGCATTTTTTTTATTGCTATGGCTCTTTCTGGGTCTGGTCTTCTTCCTTCTTTGTCAATAATATGGCTCAGATATTTTATTCCCTTCATAAAGAAGTCACATTTATTTTCCTTTAAAAACCGTATTTTTGTATCTTCCTGAAAACCTCTTGAACATGTTCCCAGTGTTGTTCAATATTTTTGCTATTTATCAGGATGTCATCAAGGTATGAGATTGTGAAATCCAGTCCGCCTAGCATAGTGTTCATTATTTGCTGAAAAATTGCTGGTGCGACCTTGATCCCGAATGGTAATCTCTGGAACTTATATAACCCTTTGTGTGTTTATGCACAACAACCACAAACTTTCCTCATCTACTGGTACTCATAGGTATGCTTTGCTCAAGTCTATATTTGAGACAAATTTTCCTCCATTCAACTTTGTGAAAACTTCCTCTGGACTAGGGAAAGGGTAGTGATAATCCTTAATCGCTGCATTCAATCCCGTCGAGAAATCAGCACATACTCGTATCTCACCTAATTTCTTTTCACGTAAACCGTAGGTGCGGCCCATTGACTATATTCCACCTTTGTCAATATACCGGTTTTCACGAGTCTATCCAAATCTTCGTCTATTTTTTCTAATGATGCGAAAAGGTACATTTCTCTTCTTCTTGAAAATGGGTTGTACATTTTCTTTTAGTTTGATTTTGGCCAACATTTTTTTACACCTCCCGAGGCCGGCTGAAAATACATTGGGGAAACTCTTTTAATTTTTCCTTCAATTTCTCTGCCTCGGTTGATAACCTTTCCACTTTTTGGCAGAACATATTTATCGGTAAATCCCAGAGGTCAAATTTCTGCATCCAGTCAGTTCCAAGTAAATTTTCTGTATTTTTTAGAACATACATCTTTAATTTCTTGGTCATCCCGTTGAATGTCACATATGTGATAATCTCCCCCTCAAATTTGATTTTTCTTCCTGTTACCGATATGGCTATTTTATTCCTTCTCAACATGGTTGGTTTGTTTAATTTCTTCCACGTCTGTAAGCTAATAATGGTTAAATCTGATCCGGAATCTAATTGTAATCTGATTTTTTGTTTAACATTTCTACTTGTACATATTTTTGTATATTTATTCCATCTGCTTCGTCAGTTCTAGTGACTCTTACTCAGCTTTTGTTTTCTTTCTTTGTTCTACAGTGTGAACTTTTATGTCCCACATTATTGCACGAGAGACAAGTCTTATAGCGGTATGGACAATCTTTGTACAAATGCAAAGTCCCACAGCTATAGCATGGACTGGGTGGTGGTTTCTTCTGAGGTTTTATTTGACTTTTTGTAGTAAAATAATTTGTTTGGTTTGTTTTTGAGGAGTGAGAAAAACGTGTTTGTCATTGTACTTTTCATATGTGAGCAACGCCAGACTCTTCAATATCTTTCGAGTCCTTTTTTACGCTTATACATCTCTGACAGTCCTCAGCCAATTTTGGTAGCGTCAATTCTGGTTCACTCTCAAGTTTTGTTAGAATTCTCCATCTGATCTCCACATCTTTAGTCAAAACCAGGCCTTGGACGAATATCAAACATTTAAAATTGTCAGGGCTGAGTTCAGATAACTTATAGTCATCGCAGTGTTTGCTTACTATGGAAGCGAATGTTATATAGTCTTCGCTATGCTTTTTTGTTAAATTTAAACATTTCCACCTTTTGTGAAATAGTGAAGTGTTCAGACTAAATAATTCTGTTAAAATTTTCACGGCTTCCTTGAAAGTCAACTCATTCGTTTTCCTCGGTAGGATGTAGTCTACGAATTTAGTGTATTCGCTTGACCCTAGTTTCCTCAGTAGTAGACGTACTTTTCTCGCGTCTGACCAATTCCCGCAATCAAATTCATATGAATCTTCATATCTTCTGAAGTAAGCCGTGAAGGTTTTGTCTTCGTCCGGTGCATAAGTGAAGTCTTTGATAGAGCTCCATATAGCATTTTGCAAGAATGCCGCTTCATTTCCAGAATGTTGTCCTTTATTTGTTATTGCCCGTAATAGTAATTCTTGTAGTTCGAGTTGCTTCTCTTCGTTTTTCTGTTGAATTTCTAATTGTTTTTCTTCGTTTTTCTGTTGAATTTCTAATTGTTTTTCTTCGAGCCTAGTCTGTCTTTCCTCATTTTTTTGTTACTGCTCGAATTGCATTTTCATTAGTTCCAGTATGGTTGCCTTAAAGTCTTCCATGTTTACACCGTAATTTTGTGTAACGATTTTTCATTTTTTCTCAGTGTAGACTTCAGGTCTTTCTCACCTGTTGTTCTGGAACCTTAGTACGAAAAAAATTTTCCTGCGTGGAATTCGATTCTGTTCTGGCTGATAGGTAAAATTTGTGTCTACTTTACCACTGTTAAGATTGGTGTCGAAAAAAATTTTTAAATTTTTTTTTAGATTCTCCGCATAGAATTTGTTTCTTCAATATCCTCGTCGCTATTGTTATGGTCCAGGTTAGGACCAAGGAAGAACAACACGAACACAAGAGTAGAAATAACGAAGATATATTACATGGAATAATAATACAAGTTGTGGAAGGTGTTAGTATGACTGTCAGTCTGGTTTGGAGTGAACTACTATCGGCTCGACTCAATTCGTCTCTCTCTCTTGAGAGGCGTAGTATACATAGTGTTAGGAAGAGTTCATTCTGTAGTTATAGGTAAGGACCCATAACACTACTATAAATATGTATTGATAATTTTACTATAAAAATATATTTTTATATTTTCATAGTTTTGTTTTTGTTTGGTGGGGTGCATTATTTGCCCATACCTGATACCCGAACACGTGCTTCCATCCCAGGTTAGGGCAAACCTTGGAATTAAACAGCAATTAAATGTGGTTCCACGCTCCTAAAAACCTTCCATCTCCCAATCAAAAACCTTGCTGCCAGATGTAGTTTATCATCATGCCAAGGACTATCAAGGTTAGACTTTGCTGTGGTGTCATACATTAAAACCAACTCTACAGTGACACATAAGAAGCTCTGTTTAAGGTTGTCTGGTAGATGAGATTTCCAGATTACATCCATTTTATTCAAGGCATCCCATGCAAATTATCACATTCTTTTTAATAGAATTTTGCTGGAGGGAAAAATGGCCAAAATGTGATAGCAACAACAAAGGTGGGGATGTTAGTCCATATGCAAATAATGTAAATAATGATAACTCCTCATGCCAGAAATTCAGACAGAAATTAATACATTTATGCCCACTCTCCCATTTTACAGACAATAGACATTAATAGCCTATTGCTAGAGGGTTGTAATTAATACAGGATTTCCATAAACCAGTAATTAATACTGGATTTTTATAAAACGATAAGTAATACGAGATTTCTATAAACCGATAATATAAACCAATAATTAATATCGGATTTTATTTTAATTTTTTTGATTAATACCAGATTTCATGGTTCACATCAAGTATTAAACCTTATAATAATTAAATATAAAAATATATCGTAAAAAAACAAGTGAATGTAAGTCAGTAATAAATGCTCACACGCAACTCATAAAACTCAATATATGTTTGTCTGCCGAGACACTGAATTAAATATAATATAAAGTTGCTTGTGTGTGTATGTAATCTCTATCTATAAAAGGCAGGGTGGGTGTGTGTGTGTGTGTGTGTGTGTAACAAATGCGCGGCCACAATTTTCAACAGATTTGCACCAAAATTTACATGCACATGCTCCAAGTTAGCAAAAAGGCCAAGTGTGAGACTACCCACCTCTGCAACTCGCTGCACAAAGACACTGACCCCACGTCGTAGAATTTCTGTGCGGTGGATCGAGCGAGAGGTAGGCTCACAGGAAAAAGAAAAACACAACTACAAACTTGGGTAAGACGAAAAGAGGAGAGAAGGTGTGTGACCTTTTTGTGGATGATAACTCTTGGTTGATTCTCGGCTGGCGGAAAAAAATATATCCTAACTAACAATGTCCGGCTGCTAATGGGTCGCTCTTCGATGTTACGTGCTCCGGCCTAAATCAACCTTCCTCGAACCTAAACTAAGTCTAACTCCTCGTGGCCCAAAGCGCTGCCGTATATATGGAGAATCCTATTTCCTCATTTCCGGACAAGGGACACCCACGAATAAACCCATAACTTTTTCATGACCATTTCTCTCTTTGAAGAAAGTGGACATAAAACTATTTCTTAGCCTAGCTGACTCCGATTCAGGGACATTAAATTCAAACCCTTTTAAGTTTTGACCAGAGCCGGTCTTTTTCCTATCTTAGTATTTTGACAAGTACTTAACACTTATCTACCCTTTTCGCCATATGTTTTTATCTAGATTCCTAATCTAATCATTTGGTCTTGAAGTTTGATGCCCAGGTCAAATCTAACTAATCTTCTCGCACATATGTGTGCGCGCGCGCGCACACACAGATGTGGGGGTGTATATATACACACACACAGATGTGCGGGCGCACACACACACACACGTGCGCATATATCCGACTCATAGTGTCACACACCTCCCCCAATCATCTTTGTCATTTATTTCATAAATTACACAAAAATTTCAACAACAATGAGACACTATGCATCTCCCCCTGCACATTATGACCCTGCTCGGGCGTCCCCGAAGAGAATACAATAATATACAGGTCACAAAAACAAATTACCACAGAATTCACAACAATTATCGCCACTCATCAGAGGTGGACAACAGGTTTCAACAATACAATATGAGAATATGTATTCTCGGCCGAGGAGAAAACGAAATAAAAATATACAACACACACAAAAAAAAAAAAAAAGAATATATATATATATATACAGGCAACAACAACCGAAATTACAAGAATTTCAAAGGGTTTCGGTCATCCCCTAACAAAATAAAACAACGGCATAGCCAACACTGCACTGGGGTGGTTGGGATCATCCACCCCTTACAACACTAACATACATATAAGGAGAGAGGAAGAAAAAAATTGTTGGTTTCAGTCCTTCCACTTTGCTTTCCTGTGAACAATTTTGAGGGGCTCCTGACTCATTCCTATTCCGTAATCCAGGAGGACTTTTCGATTCACCTCCAACATCATTCAATTTTTCAATTTTTCAACATTTCGCCCCCCCCCCCCCCCCCCCCCCCAACAAACACAGGGGAATTTCAACCACCCCTATCCAAATATTCAGGAGTATTTTTCGGCTTATCTCCCCTTTTCCTTACGACGTGGGAACATCACAATTTCCGCAGTTCTTTCGGTGTCGTAACAGGAATAATGTTTTTGGAAAGCATTGTGGAATTCACTCCTCCACCAGGGATCTTCACTACCCTCTGTACAAAACCACAAACTCTCTCCCTGTGTTTACTGGGTATGTCAAGATGACTGACTTCCCAGCCATCCTTCACACCATCTACATACAACACACAAAAAAAAAAAAAAATCGCACCATCTACATACAACAACACAACAAAAAAAAAAGAAGAGAAGAAAAAAAAAATGTTCACCTTCAATGGTTAAGCTTGGCGAGTTTTGCTTTTTTTTTTCTTTTTTTTTTTTTTTTTTAAGTCATTCATTTTTATGACGCCAAGTTGTAGCGGCTTTGCAAGTGGTGACACCACCGAGCATGCAGTATCCGATTGGTCCATAATTGGGAAAACTATACTGTCTTTTGTTTCCTTGGTCCCTGCTATCCTGACTGACATTCCATCTTGGTCACTATGTCTCTTTTCTGCCATATTTCTAATCCTACATCTTATCCCCCACTGCCTTCCGCGGATTATCAATATCACTACAATTACGACTATGACACACACACCTAGTGACGAAACCTCCTACCTCTGGATGCACCCTCCTTTCTGGTGCACTCCCTCCGTATGTGACCCAGCTGTCCGCACTCCCAACACCCCGGTTGTCTTGGGTCAGGGAGTGGCCTTCTCCAGCTTCTTTCATGGGGGTGGTCTCTCCAACGATAGCCCGAATGGCCACGCTCCCCCTGATCCCAAGCAACAGGAGGAGTCTCTGTCCACCCCGTTCTCGTATCTCTTGACCATCCTTTTTCTTCTCCCCTCCCCTGGGTGGCTGTGAGCCTATTATAGAGCCTAAGACTCTTTCCTGCTGTTGCAAACGCCTCCGCAAGTGAGGCTGGGGCCGCCCTTGCTGTGTCTTCTCTTACGAACGCATTTTCTATAGCGTCCGTGTAGTACTCAGCTAGCTGCGCTTGCACCGCCTCCCCATCACGTTGAACAGCGTCTTTGTATGCAACCTTAGCTAATCCTAAAACTCTACTTGCTAGTTCCGAGAGAGTTTCTCCTTCCCTTTGCTTAATCTTAATTAAGGCCCTAGCAGCATCAGCCGCACTAGTATAATCACTGTACTGGTTCGTCAGCTGTTCTAAAAGGACTCCCCAGTTACTTTCAGGATTATCATCTAAATATAATCCTATGTATTCCGATACCACCCCGTCCGAATAGTCATAAGCCAGATTCACCAACTCTGTCTGTGTAAGTTGGTAAATTCTAGCCTTTTTCTTCAGAGCTTGTACCCAGGCCGGAAATGCACAGGCCTTTCCCGTGAATATAGGGATCTTGGATCCACTTGCGGCTACCTTAAAAATATCTATCCTATCCATATTTCTATTAAATGCCAGCCAGAAACACTAGTGAGAAACAACAAGGACCAAAAAAAAAATAAAACAAAAGAACAAATTTTCAGCCTACCTTGCAGGGACCGGAATAGATTCCCTTTTTCTGTTTCTTTCTTTTTTTTTTCTTTTTTTTTTTTTTTTTCTTTCCTTTTTTTTTTTTCTTCTTTTTTTTCCTTTTTTTAGTGTTTGTTTACTTGTTCATTGCAGTCGTCCTCCTAGATGTAGTAAAAATTAAAAAAAAAAAAAATCTCCAGTACTTGAAGTGTCCGTTCTCTAAGGGGGAAAGGAGTGTGTATCTGTCTGTGCCTCCTTTCTTGCTTCCTTTCTCTCTCTCACTCTGCGTCACTTTCTTTTTAACTGTTCCCTTTCCTCCTTTTGCCTCTGTTTTTATCTGTCTTTGTTTCGTCGTTCGTCTGTTTTTGTTTTGGTTTGGTTGTTTTTTGTTTTTCCTAAATTTTTTTTTTTTTTTTTTTTTTCTTTTATACACACGTATCTGTGTCTATCGGATTATCGAAGTCTTCACTCATTTACACATATATACACATACACCTATGCACATATATTGAGTGTTTAATCGGACGATTCGATCTTTCCTTCCTTCTCCTTCCTCCACAAAGTCTATCATACTAGCGTGCAACCCAAGGTCGGTCCTGGTCGGCGGCGCCAATGTGAGACTACCCACCTCTGCAACTCGCTGCACAAAGACACTGACCCCACGTCGTAGAATTTCTGTGCGGTGGATCGAGCGAGAGGTAGGCTCACAGGAAAAAGAAAAACACAACTACAAACTTGGGTAAGACGAAAAGAGGAGAGAAGGTGTGTGACCTTTTTGTGGATGATAACTCTTGGTTGATTCTCGGCTGGCGGAAAAAAATATATCCTAACTAACAATGTCCGGCTGCTAATGGGTCGCTCTTCGATGTTACGTGCTCCGGCCTAAATCAACCTTCCTCGAACCTAAACTAAGTCTAACTCCTCGTGGCCCAAAGCGCTGCCGTATATATGGAGAATCCTATTTCCTCATTTCCGGACAAGGGACACCCACGAATAAACCCATAACTTTTTCATGACCATTTCTCTCTTTGAAGAAAGTGGACATAAAACTATTTCTTAGCCTAGCTGACTCCGATTCAGGGACATTAAATTCAAACCCTTTTAAGTTTTGACCAGAGCCGGTCTTTTTCCTATCTTAGTATTTTGACAAGTACTTAACACTTATCTACCCTTTTCGCCATATGTTTTTATCTAGATTCCTAATCTAATCATTTGGTCTTGAAGTTTGATGCCCAGGTCAAATCTAACTAATCTTCTCGCACATATGTGTGCGCGCGCGCGCAGATGTGGGGGTGTATATATACACACACACAGATGTGCGGGCGCACACACACACACACACGTGCGCATATATCCGACTCATAGTGTCACACAAGACCAACTTTGCATTTCCCAACTCCCATCGATAGTGGAAATAATCGATTTTTTTCAGGCTTCTACGGTAGTTTTCATGTAGTTTGCGGCCATTTTCTATTGGCCAGTGTGAGAGCCAACAGCTGACTGACACGAATGTTAACTAGCATGCAAAAAAAAATCGATAGCGGCATTCATCACAAGTGGGAAAAATTTAAATCTGCTTGACACTTTACTCCAATTGGCTGATTCGCTTGCTTAAACTCAACATTGATTCTGATTCTGCAGAACTGGGTTTGGTGTGAAAAAGTATTTGTTGTTAACATTCTTTTCCCATTCGTTTTTTTCAGTTACGAGTCCTTTTTTAAAGCTGATAGTTTTTGTGTTCATTTTGTTTAGTTCTTTTTTCGTAACAGATTTAATGCTTAGTATAGAGCTTAGAAAAAACTCGCAGTGTGAGATAGGCAAGAAGTAAGGCATGTAGCAACATAAGCACGGCAAAGGGCACTCCTTTAAAGGCAAGGAAGGGCAAAAATATTTTAAGTCAAATGATAGCGATTGCTGTATGAGTCGTACGGTTTTTGAATCGAGCATGGGCAACGCTGCTAGTTATATATAAAATGTGACATCAAATAAATGCTGTCTTATTTGTTTCTTACAGCATATGTCTTACATCTTGTCCAACTTAGAATGCTTTGATTAACCTCTTCCCCGGCATAGGCATGTATATATGTTTTTACCAAAAATATCTTTTTCACAAGCATGTCCAAAACATAACATTCAAAAACCCAGCTACAGATATGTTTATACATTGATCTTCATTCTTTTTATGTCCTAAGCTTGAAACTAGTCCAATTTTCAATGCATATGTCTGGTAGAGGTGTTAGCCACAGCTTGGGTCCTTCAAGTTGTCTTCATTTCTTTGTTACTGTATTAAAAACAAATAAAAAATTTGTCTGAAAATGAAACATTTTTTCAAGAATAATTGTCGTGGAAGAAGTTAAATGAGATAACTCATTTTAATATTCAGTTTTTAAGAATCAAACTTATAAAAATAACTGTTTTGTTATTCATTCTATTCCGGTCTTTTGAAACCATCATAATCATTTTGATGATGGCTTTTATAATTCAGTTATGAGTTATTCAAATAAAGGCGTTCTCTAGCTTGAAATTGGTAAACCACTCTAGTATTTAGATCATAGCTTTGATGTAAGTAGAATTAAACGGTGTTGATATTTTTAATAGCTAAGTATTGTGCTTATATATAGTGTTGTAGTATACCTGCAGACGATAATGGGTATGTCCCCATTCACATAAATACAGTAGTAAATACTGTATGTTGATCTTTAGTTGGAGGTTCATTGTGGAATTCACTTGACTCACTTCTAACAGTTGACTACTACTGTTACACACCACTGGCGAATCTTATATGTGTTGTTCATGTCCTAAGTATTATTGTTCATTACCAACCTTCATGTGATTATTCTACAGTCAACAGATAAAAGTTCAAAAGATTTGTAATTGACTTGAAGTTTTGCATACACACTGCTAGTCAGATGAATGGTGTATACATGAAATTTAAAGTCTGTCGCAAGATAACTCCTTCAAACTTTTCTTCTTCTGGTGACTATTATTGCTCTAGTTTTCTTATTGAGCACTTTTTTGACAAAAATCACATAAAATTACTGGACTTTAATACTTACATGCATTAAATTCCAGTAATTTTACATTTGTTCGGCTTTATCAATTTGTGTTATAGAAACAAATTTTGTTAAATTTAATTGCCAATTTTTGGATAATCTGGATAAACTGTCCAAATTTCAAGTTTTTACATCTTCTCAATCAGTCATTATCAAGAGCTGGGTGTTGTCAGTATGGTAGACAAAATTTTGTTGGCTACACCCTGACAGGTTTTCTTTAGCACTATAATTTAAATTCATTTCATATATACACATACAGTATAAGTGACGTCATGTGTAAAATGGTTCCCCTAAAAACAGAATAACCAAAGTAATTAATAATAAATGAGTTAAAATTTGAGAGACAACGCTATCCAATTGTGATAAAATAACGATATTCTGGCCTATAGCTACTCAATAGGCTTCAGAATAATTTAAAAGATAACCATTCTTGACTACTTGATAATCATTAGGATAAGACAATAAACAGGAAATATCTGACCTTTGACCAGCATATATAGATTGTCTATGCTGATAACCCTTAGTGTATTAAAAAAATGTAATGAAGTCAAAAAAAATATACACTATCCATGATAAATGTAATTTTCTTTTATGTAATTGTTTTTAGCTTATTCAGCCTAAGCCAGTCACTCCCTAAAATTAATTCTCCGCACAAATCAGGTGTCACATACACCTGTGGTCTTCGCCAATTTGAATGGTAGACATGTCATAACCTCTATTCTCATCTGACTACTATCTGCCTGGCTAATGAATAAATCCACTGGCTGAGATCACCCCTGGTCGGCGGCTGATGAAGACAGGGTATCGCATGTGCTAACACACGTATGTTAAAAAAAAAAAAAGTATATATACATATATATATTGGACTCTCCCATCGGTTTCGACATATGAGGATCTCTGGCACTTAAAACCCGCTAGTGATTTACAAAGGAGGCCTCATATGGATGGAGCAAGAGTGAGGATTGTGGGATGAGGTCACTGTTAGATTGGCTGACCTTTTAGATCTTGCTCTCACTTCTTGAAAACATTTCAGACTAGCAGATTGAAACATGTTGATCTCTACTTGACCCGCTCCAAGGCTAAGCACTCGAGGGTGTTATGAGGTATATTGACAGCTGACAAGTTGCTCTTTGGCTTGTCTTTGTATCTAAGCCATGGGCGTCCTATATTCCTGTAGCCCTGTTCTAATTGGCTGTACATTAGGATCTTGGGTATCCTGTCATCAGATATTCTCAAGACATGACCAGTCCACCACAACTGAGAATGTATGAGGAAAATCTCAATTCCTCCAATATTACACCTGTTAAACAGGTTTGCATTGGATGTCCTATCTTGAAGGCTAAATCCACAGATGGCACGCAGACAGCTAATATATATATACACACACACACATATCTCTCTCTCTCTCTCTCTCTCTCTCTCTCTCTATATATATATATATATATATATATATATATATATATATATATAGCATAATGAGAAGCCACGTATACTTTCTTAATATATAGATATAGAAAAAACAACTGAAACGTTGCAAATGAAAAAAATTGAATGTTTTTTTGTGAAAGTATTTATTTATATTTTTATATATATATATATATTTGATATTTCAGATCGACCCTGATCTTTCATCAGAAATAACTGTTTTAAGAAGTTTGTTTACAAGTAGCATCTGTCGCGAGACGCGGACGTCACGTGATATGGAATGCAACTGTGTTAGAATATTTCTAGCGTAAATCTAACTATAATAATATTTTAGATATTGTTTAAAAAAGTTTGTAACTATATCTAAAAAAATATATTTTTATATATATATATATATATAAACCTTGGTCTGCAGGGATGAGTCAGCATTTCTGAAGAGAGTTTAAATGTTGTATTTAACCCATTTAGACTTCCTTTTTGGGAATATCCAGTGCCAAAAATGGATTCTTAAAGAAAATTAGGAATAGAAGTCTAGATCATGAATTTCTTATGAATACTTCAAATATACGCTCTTAAGTAGGCATCGGAGGGAGCCGTCAGTGATGTACATTGACTTGATTCATCAGATAGTTTTGGGTCTTTCAACATCATACACCACATCATCAAGTTGACCCAATCAGGGGAGATCAATCCCTGATTACCCCTCGCAATCAAACGCTAACAGATACTCTGGCCTTTTTAATG
This sequence comes from Acanthosepion esculentum, assembly GCA_964036315.1. NCBI lineage: Eukaryota > Metazoa > Mollusca > Cephalopoda > Sepiida > Sepiidae > Acanthosepion > Acanthosepion esculentum. Next base: position 52,020,923 of record OZ038519.1, on the reverse strand, counting down.
TATTAGACGAAAATAGACCACGTATTCCGCACACCCGACTGGATGTTTGTAACAACCAATCAAACTGCACAAACTGTCTTTTAAAATACAAGGAAAGTGATGTTGAAATGTGACATTTGGTGCCAGCATATTCTGCCAAAAGCATGAAAGGAACTGAGTACATTTCTACTTTTCTTCTCAAGAACAATTAAATTTTGCAGATTGTTTTAATATTTGGAAACTTACACTGAAAAGAGAAACAATTTTATCTTGACCAGGTTTTTGTTTGTGTTAAAAAAAACAATTCTATCCATCAACATACATTGATATACAAAATGTTTACTTTCAGCTCCTATATAAATGGTACACAGTGGACTTGCACAACAGAGACAAGCAAACATTTTCAACTAAATTATGGAAATGTATTAATGTTATTTGTACTTTAATTCATTTAGACTTACTTTTGGGGAATATTCAGTGCCAAAAATGGATTTGGAAAGAAAATTAGGAATAGAAGTCTAGATCATGATTTTCTGATGAATACAAGGAAAGTGATGTTGAAATGTGACATTTGGTGCCCAGCATATTCTGCCAAAAGCATGAAAGGCACCGAGTACATTTCTATTTTTCTTCCCAAGAACCTAAATTGGGGTGGTAGCACTTGTTAGGGTCCCAGCTATGGGCAAAAAGTTAACCCCCTAAGTGGTGTTAAAACACTATGAAAATGCAAAAATAGGTTTTAATACCAGAAATACATTGTAAAAACATTATTACCAGCTCTTCATTTTTGAAAAAAAAATATTACCAGCAAAAAAAAATTTGCTGGCATTAAATAACCTATTGAGGTTGATATACCGTAAAACAAACCAAATCAAACATGTGCAGTTGTGATGAGACAATAGTTATCATTCTTACTGAAATATTTTTCTATTCTCTTTTTTTCTCTCTCTCTAACTAACATTACATTTTTTTTTTTTTTCAGGTGATCCCAAAAGTCTCCTCTGTTGGTGAGGAGCTCCACCATCTCGAAAAGGACCGATCAATCTCAACTGATCCAACAGAAAGTCGAAAAAGGCGGACAATCCGGCTGATCCGCTCCAACTCCTCATGGGGATTTACATTACAGGTCAGAATTTCTCATTTACTCTACCTTGAGTGATTTTTTGGGCCTTATATTGGGTGTGTCAAGTAATTGGGCATGGTTAAGTGTAATCGGCAAAATGCTCAGCAAAAGGAATCGACAAAGCCAAAACATTGTGAATATCGCAATAAAGATGAGAACGACAGTCCAAACCGTGTAAATAGCTACAATACCGCATCTCGGAAATATCTACAGATCCTGAAGGCCGAAGCATACAACTGCTGAAATGCTGTGAATATGACAATGAAGATGTGGACAACAGTCCAGATAGTTACCATACCTCATCTCAGAAATATAGAGAGATGATGAAACAGATTATCATCACTTGGCATTGACCTCAGTGTCCACCTCTTTATTTACATATGCTTGATGCAAGATATTGAGCAATTTAACCTATAAATATACATACCGTAAAACGATATATGTATAACATCACAGAACCGCATTATGAATTTATGATCTGCGTCTGCTATTCTGCGACCATTATTGTTGCATAGCAAACTTCTATGTAAAAACAAAACAGTATGTCATCTTTGATGGTGAACATCGCTGTTGTAATGCCCGTATAACCACTCTGATGATGACTCATGTGGGCCAAAAGCTTAGATCGATGACCAAATATAATAAAGAAATATCTAAATGTTGGACAGTTTTTGTCTTTATTTTCTCTTGAAACTAAAGCTATTATATGACACTTGGAACGGCTCATGATAAAACATAAGACATTCGTTGTCTGTTATATTTAACAATATTTGTCTGAATAAAATCAAATCTAGGCAAAGAAATGTAACAGTAATAAGGCAAAAAGTTAACATGGCTCTTGAGCCTTATATTCACTGTGTAAAGTAATTGGCCATGGTTAAGAGTAATTGGCAACAAATAAAATTAACAAAGTTCCCAATAAACAATAAAAAAAGGAAGAAAAATAACACTAAGCAAACAATATACATGATATCCATAAAGTCTCTTTACGATTTATAAAAATATATTACAAAGGCAATTGATGGGATATCTTAATCAGATTTTGTTCTATCTATGCAGTAATTATGAAAAATTTAATCACATTACATTCGTGTATTTCAGGTATCCTGTTGATGAAAGAGATACTGTTAAATGAACCCCTTACATCTTCAGACTGGTGGATTGGAAGGGGTGGCCTAATTCCCTGGCCCTACAGTATCTGTTTATATTTCTGAGATGAGGTAGTATGTACATTATTTATATTATTCGGACTATTGTCCTCATTTTGTCGCCATATTTATTACAACCACCTGAAGAAGGCCGTAGTGTACAACGGCCGAAACGTAATAAATATGGCGACAAAGATGAGGACAACAGTCCGAATAATGTAAATAGTGTACATAATACCTCATCTCAGAAATATAGACAGATTCTGAAGGGCCGAAATGTTGTGATAAATATGGCGACAAAGATGAGGACAATAGGCCGAATAATGTAAATAGTGTACATAATACCTCATCTCAGAAATATAGACAGATTCTGAAGGGCCGAAATGTTGTGATAAATATGGCGACAAAGATGAGGACAATAGGCCGAATAATGTAAATAGTGTACATAATACCTCATCTCAGAAATATAGACAGATTCTGAAGGGCCGAAATGTTGTGATAAATATGGTGACAAAGATGAGGACAATAGGCCGAATAATGTAAATAGTGTACATAATACCTCATCTCAGAAATATAGACAGATTCTGAAGGGGCGAAATGTTGTGATAAATATGGTGACAAAGATGAGGACAATAGTCTGAATAATGTAAATTATGTCCCTGGCCCTATCGTTCCGATGTCACTCTCTTGGACTTCGTTCTGTGGGGTTATGTTAAAGATCTTGTGTATTGAACAAAGATACAGGATATCACTGATCTACAGCAAAAGATCACTGACGCCATTAGCACCATTGATAAGGTATGCTATAGTGAACATGACAAGATATCTAGTACTGTCTTGATACTCTTCATACAACTAATGGTGGCCATATAGAGCTGTATTAAATTAGTTTAAAAAAAAGAAAATTCAATGTCAGCTCCTCCTTTTGTAACAATTTCCACATCTGTTCATTGGCTTTTTTAATAATTTTTTTAAATTGTAAAGAGACTTTACTGACACCGTGTATATGCAAGACAAAACTAGGCAAACGGAAATAAGACACAAGGTTTGCAAAGTAAGATTGAAAAGGGATGCAGTCGAGTGATTGTAGCATTTTGACTTCAAGAAAAAAAAAAAAAAATGACAGATAAGACCAAAAATTGGTCTATTTTTATTTGGTTACAAAGAAATCCCATCATGCGTCTGTAGAATTTGTCTATACATTTGGGGAGATGTTTTTTGGAATTATTCCTATTCAATAGGAACTATTAGGTCGGTGCAAAAATAATGTTGTTTTCTCACATGAAGTTGAACGTCAAAAAACGACATTATTTTTGCACCAACCTAATAACAAGGTGAACAATAGTAAGAAGACAAAATTCAAATGAATGTTACATTCTATGATGATCAAAGAATTTTCAGCATTCAATGAATATTTTAAACTATCCACTGTTACGTGTTGATAATTGTAACAAAAGAAAAAAAGAATGGTTTGCCAAAACACAGAACTAAATCACAAACCATATTTAATTTACTGAAAAAACACAAAATAAAATACAGTGTAACCCAGATATAAGAGAGTTGTCGGGACCAGAGAAGAAGTCTCTTATATCCGGGTTTGGTCTATTATATATACATTAACACAGGCTCTAATTTGAGACCAGAGAAAATCTCTCTTATATCCGGGTTACACTCGTAAAAATCATTTGCAATGCATTTTTATAGTAAAAATCATTTGCAATGCATTTTTATAG